>CM031601.1:8478173-8490673 GCA_018398815.1 Conus ventricosus
TTGTCAAAACTTGTTCAGTTATAAAATCTATAAGGTCAAAATTGAGTTACCCAATTCAGGCGTAAGATGTTTCATTTAGAAAATTTGATTTTTTTGCTTGTTGTTATGCCCTTTAATCCTCCCCTTTGTGAAGAATGAGACGTAACTTTAAGACTGTCACGTTAGTTTTGCCAGCTAATTAAAATTCTTTAAAAAGGACGTCACAAACCCCCAAAACCCCATTTTCTCCTTTTTTTTTAAGACAGAAATTTAAAATATCTTTGTAAAACGTTTTCCCCTAATTTATTTGCGGAATGAAAGTTTTTTGTAGGGGGCATCTTTTTAAACCGTTTTTTCTGGGGGATGTACTGTTTTTCCATCGGGGTTTTTAATTTCTTTTGACTATTGTCTTGGGCTAAGTTTTAATGTAAAGGGCCAGATTTAAATGCTTTTCTGAAAACTTTTTGAGGTTAAAAAATGTAAAGGGGTTTGAATTTCAAATTTTTTTTTCCTTTCAAAATTTGGGTTTCAAAAGCATTTGAGGTGGGTTTTTCAAAACATTTTTTTATTCTTTTCTGGCAAATTATTTGCTTCTAGATTGCGCGTTGCTCTGTTTAGGAAACTTTTTGTTGTCGAAAACTTTTGCGTTTATAATCCCACTTTGGGGTTTACTCAAACCATAAAAAAACCCCATCTACCATTTTTTTCAAAGTCCACAACGTCTGCAAGGTCTTTTTTTTAAAGTTATGCACAGGCGCTAATGTAACCCCCGATTTTTCTGGCCCCGCGCATTTTTTTTAGTACAACTAATTTTTTATTTCCAAAAAA
Source organism: Conus ventricosus (assembly GCA_018398815.1). Lineage (NCBI taxonomy): Eukaryota > Metazoa > Mollusca > Gastropoda > Neogastropoda > Conidae > Conus > Conus ventricosus. The sequence goes on from CM031601.1 coordinate 8,478,981, forward strand.
ATGTGCAGGTTTCACTTTTTGGGACTTTCCCCTTTTTGTCTTTGTCTTTTATTAATGATTGACCCTTCCAAAAAAATCTTTTAAAAGGGTAAATTAGGGAATGTTAATTTCATATAAAATATGCAGTTTCCCCCTGAGGGAAGAGTTTAAAACAGTTGGGGCCCCTTCCCATTATTTAAAGTTTTTCGGCTCGTATCTAAATAAAATTAGATAAGAAGGGAAATCAAAATTCGAGCGGATTTTCCCCCCTCATAAGTAGTTTTGTTTTGTGTAATAAAAAATCTATGATTGTCTGTTGAAAAACCTAAATTTTGCTAGCTCTACATCAAAATAGAAACCTTTTTTTCTTTTTGGGTTGTTTTAAAAACTTGTTGTAAATTTGCATTTTTATTTGAGAGTAATTCAAATTACTCATTGTTCTTTTAGTGGCAAAAACCGTAATAACATCAGGTATGGTTAAACCGGCCCCAACAAGTTTCGCTATTATAAATTTTTGTTCTTATTTTTTCCCCTTTGGGCTTGCTTTTTTTTAAAACCATAGGACTTTGTAGAATATTTCTGGTGCGACCATTTTGGTTCCGCAATCGTTCTCAATGATGTTTAAAGAAAAAAGGACGGTTTGGGGTTGTTATTGTTACAAACATTTTTTTAAAACGAAATAAAAAAGAGCCCGTTCAAATTACTAAATGCAAAATTTTTTTGGGGCCGCACTCAATCTTAAAATTAGCAACTGATACTCTTGACTTTCGTGACTCAGTCTGACCCCTTTAAAATTTAAAGGTGAGTATCCTTTGGAAATATCTAACCCTCCTATTAAAAAAGCTACATCGCAAAAGTGTGGTTTAGTCACCCGATATAGTTTTTCAAAACCAGTTAACTTTGCCGGTTTTGGCATCAAGGGTGTGGGTGTCGTATGCGTCTTTTAAATTCCCTTTCCTTTTGGTGAGGTCGTGTACAGATTTTTTTTTTTATTACACCTTCGACGTTTTTGATGACTGCAAGCGCCATTACCCAATGACAAAGTTTAACCCTTTTAGCAACAGAATAGACTAAAGGTTTTTTAAAAGGATCGTAAGATTTAAATTTTAAATGTTAAGACGATTTGGGGGAAAAAAGTCGGATCAAATCATGGCTTAGGCCCCCTTTTTTTGGGGCGTGCACGAAGTTTTCTTGACTGGAATCCTCCTTCACTCTTTCTCTTCAGGCACAGTGTTCACCTGGGTCCATAGAGCAAGAGCTAAACAGCATGGACAACTTTATCTTGGGCATCTGAGGGCCAAAACTAAAGGGGGAATAGCGAATAAACGCTTATTCGTACTTCGTTGGTGTTTGGGTTCGCAAGCACAGGCAAGATCGAGCAAAAACTGATCCTTTTATGGTTTTGACGCACAAAAAAATACTTGCAAATTTAAGGGGACGCATTAATTTCGTTGATTTACTTCAAGTATAAAAAGGGTACAAAATGTTTTACAATTTGCAAATCAAAAAGTGACTTTGCTGTTGGCCTGGTTTATAATGCTGTTTGACCTCAGGACTCCGATGGGTACAAAAATAAACTACAATAATGAAATTTTTGCAGGCAATGAAAAAAGGGTTGGGAAAAAAACGACAAAAATTCGGGGCCAGAAATTATTACAAAAATAAAAAACACCCAGTTTAAAGTCATCCAACCCCCGGGCCCCAAGCCAAAGCGTTGAAGAAAAAAAATAATGCCATGATATAAAAGGGGGAGCACTTTTTGTTGGTTTAACTGCCCTGGATTATTGGTCTTTATCTTACTAAATAATAACCCAACTATAAGAGAACTAATGACCTAAGTGCTCGGCCCTAAAGCAACTATTTTCTTGCAGTAGACAAAAGCCGCTAACGATATCCCTAAAAATACCGGGTAAAGAGTTATTGCTTTACCCGCTAATTTTTTTTTTTAAAAATCGCAAGATGATAAGTGTTTTTTTACCCTGATTTTTCAGGCGGCGAGGGGGGCGATGGCCGGCGGAGGCACTAGACTTTTACCACCGCCACCGTAAAAAGCCAACACCCGTGTATTTTTGCAAACCAAGGCTGTTATAAGTTGCTAATGTGACCCCTGCTCTTAAAATGTTGTATTGTTCTGCTGTGTTGTGTCTTCATATAAAAAATTTTTTGGATAGTTTCTCTTTTTGTCACTTGAGTTCGTAAATTTTTCTGGTTAGTAGCAACGCTTTTGTCTTGGATCTTTCTTCTTTAAGTTCATGTGTCTTTGTTCTATTCTTTCTTTAAATCATCCCTAAGTTGGCCTCGTTTGCCTCGCGAGTTTTTTTTCTTCTTTTTTTATTTCTTTTTCTTCAGTGTTTTTTTCTGAATTTTTTAATAATTCCCCTCTGATGGTTTTTTAAAGCACGTCAAGGGTTTTAAATTTTTTGGGCCTGTATTTTTTTGGGGGGTTTGGGTGGTCGTGTATGTTTTTAATGTGCTTTTCTTCTTCAGTGGTTTCTGTTCTTTTATTTATTATTTTGTCTGCTGTTGGGCTTAAATTTAAGTTCTTTTTTTTGCATTTGGTTATTGTTGGGGGTTCTTGTTGTATGTTTTGAAGTTTTTGAATGCCTCCACATTAATTTTGGTTAGTAAAGAAGGCGATTTCGCTCGTTGCACTGACCTTTTTTAAAGTTCCACGCTACAAAACCTTTATGGGTTCGTTTTTCGAGCGGAACCGTTTCCTTTGTCGTTTCTAAAAAAACAATGGTTTTTTTAGTTCAAATCATCAGGGAAAAAGTTTTTTGGGTTGTTTAGTTAAAATTTGGTATAATGATTGACCTTACTTTTTTGTTAATTCACGTCTTTGCGCCCCCTTTAATTCATCCCGCAATGGGGGCCCTAAAAGTGCCCCTCAAAAAAGGGGAATCATATGTCGTCTCAAGTCGGGAAAATCATAATCTTCACTTTAATTCTGCCATGTTTTTAAATAAATTTAAATTTTTTTTTTGTTTTTAAAAAAAAGTCAGAAGTTATGGCTCGATTTTTAACCCCCATAAAAAAACTGAAAGAACCCTTGGCGTGCAGGGAAATAAACGGAATTTTGTTCCAAATAACCATCTACTATTTATGCGGATAAAAATTTTTTGTTTAAAATTTTCCAAAACCCAGGAGGGATGAAGTGATTGGCCCGGCTTGCGCGCTTAATTTTAAAAAAGAACTCGTTCAACAACCACCCCCAAAAAAATCAGTTGCCAGAATTTTTTGGGGGAGGCTCGTTTAAAAATTTTTAAAAACTTGGGGGCAAGAAGTTTTTCTTTCATAAAGCAGAATATTTTTAAAACCCATTCTGTCTATGGCTAACCGCGAATGAAAGGGAAAATCTTGCATTTCAAAGGGTTGGAAATGAAAAACACTAAAAAAATTTGAATAGGCGGAACTCGACCCCAAAAGCTAAAAGCAGCAAAAAGGTTTGCTTAAATTTTGCGTTGGAAAACGCTTTTTTTTTTCCCCCAGATTTTGAGTTGTTAAAAACGCATGCCCCCTACTTTCAAGGGGCTTAAAGACAGATTGTCTACGAAATAATTTTAATGATACAAACGTGTTATTTTATTCCCGACACCCACAATGTACCATTTTGACATCACATTGAGTTTGCGTTGTAGCAACCCCCATTTGCAAGGCAGATTGAGCAACAAAAATCAGTCAAAATTGAAAAAAAATTACGAAAGAGTGCTTATCATAAACTTTCCTAAAAAAAGGCGCATAATGGAATTTTAATTTAACTTTGCGCAAAATCACTTAAAAGGGATTTTATTTTCTGTGTGAAGAGAAAAACCTTCAAAAAAAGGAAGTGAAAAGTTTTTAATCCAAAAATAACGAAGTACAATGTTCGTTGAGGGTTTTGCCTAACAAATCTACGCTAGCGGGGTTGACCCCTTTTCAGATTTTTGACGAAAAAACAAAATATTTTTGGGGGTTGGGGGGGGGGTAGAAGTCCAACAGGACTTTTGTTAAAGATTACATCTTCACGTGTTAGGCTTGACGTTATTTAAAAATCAAAAAACGGTTTATGGATTTACCTAAAGGGCAAAGAGGATAATGAGTTGCTGGAAGGGGAGAGAGGTTAAGAAGTATAAACATTCAATTTTAGAAAGAAAAAAATGTCGATAAAACACTTAAGTACTTTTTTTTATTTTTGTGCGCAGCTGAAATTGTGATAAGAGATTAAAAAAAGTAGTATACTAAAATTTTTTTTCATTTTTAAAAGATGTTGTTGAGATTTATCCAAAAATACTACAGGCCAGAGTGCCAGAGAAGAGATGTAGAAACCCCGGATAAAAAATTTAGATTAAAAAACTTTTCACAAATGCAAAAAAAACTGGCAAGACCTTTCAAAATAAGCAAAACCAAACGAGGTTTTTCTGTGCCTTTAATGCTGTTATATGTTAATTGGAGCTCAACTATAATGCTCATCAGCAGGGGCAAGCGGAGGCTCTTAGCAACAGGTGTTGGTGCACCCCCGCTTTACCTTAGGCGGTTTTCTTTAGCTCTCGGCTGTGTTCATTGCTGTAGGGGCTGCTAGCAAAAAAAAAAAAAAACTAAACTCCAAAAGCACCAACTATGGTTCAACTAATAAAGTAAATTAGTTCCCTTTAGGTTTAAATAAAGCACGCTGACTCCCAAAAATCCCGGAGAAGTTTTTGTCGTTTAAGGCCGTTTTGGACTCAAAGACAAAAGTTTGATCTTTTAAAAAAAGGGAGGAAAGTTTTTCAACAGGAAAAGGCAGTTAAAAAAAGGAAAGTTTAAAAAAGTAAAAGAAAAATTAAACTCTGTTCTAAACGCTCACATTAACAACGCCAAAGGGGTTTTACTTTGTTTATGAGTCCAAGCACAAAAAGACTATCGATTTGATTAAATTTTTTTTTTGATTTAAAAAAATATTTTGAGTTGGCTCAGCATGGATAAAATATATGAAGGTCCAGACGAATTGTTTTAAGAATGCAAAAAGATTTATCGGCATGAATGTATTGATTTAAAGTTATTTATTCAGCAAACGTACGGGCAAGGTTGCTATGTTTTCCAAGTTCCGGGTAAACAAAAATAGACCCCCCAGTTAAAGTAAAGTTAGCTGTTTTAATGATATGTAACAATAAATGAAGAAATCTAGGTTGGGTCTCGATAAACAAAAAGACTATTCTTTTCCCCCTAATGATTAAACCCCGGTTGGGCAGCGAACTTTTCACAGTTTGATGTGGCCCCCCGAAAAAGCCAAAATGAGGGCTCTGGTTGGTCAGGGGCGAAGTCATGAGATCGATTAAAACAGGCTAAAATATGCGCCGTGAAGGGAGGTCTTAATTTCCTACCTCCAAATTTGTTGCAAAAAAAGAGTTCTAAACATAAGAATTAAGACAACAAATGTTATGTGGTGTGTTTGCAAGGCTGCTTAGTCCGCAAAAAGAGAGAGATGTTAACATTGTTCTTACATCAAAGATCTTAAAATTTAGGGGAAAATCCTTCCCGTTAGCGGGTCACATTGTCGTTTGAAAAACAAAACAAACCATAATGTTTTGTCTAAAATGGGTGGGAAAAAAATCTCTAGTGTCCAAAAACAGTCCCTCAATTGGCGAACCGACCCAAAAATTGTTTACTTACTCTGATGTTTTCCCGCAGGGCACCACATTACACATTGATCGAAACATGGTAGATGTTGATATACTACAAAAAAATAGCAAAAAGAATTTTTGTAGAAAAGTTTAAAGGTTTTCCCTCGTTCAAAACCGCAAACGAACATAAGAAACATTGTATCGGCCCCGTTTACTGTAATAAGAATAATTACCCCAGAAGGCAGTAAGTTGTTTTAAGAACTGGAAAAGGATGCAAAATTCCCCCAAAGTTGTTTCGCAGACTTCGAATCATCTTGTTCCTTATGAAGGGCCAGCGCCACAAAAATTCGAAAAACAGTCTTAATGAGTAATCATCAGATTTGTTCATTTGCCTTCATTATTGTTAGGTCGGATGGCGCTCATCAACGCCAGAATTGTATAGAGGACCAGATGCGGCTAGAAGATTTTTACAGCGCATGCAGCAAGTGCGTAATGATTGTTTTTTAATTTAATCTGAATTTATCTGAAAATCATATGCCCGCCTGAAGTCAAACAACAGTATGGTCAGCCACTCACTGTTGGATTTGCGGTTTAGGCCCTCTCATCAGACGCAGTAGAGACCTTGATCACATTGTGGGAAGTTCAGAGGAGGCAGCACACGTAAATGCAATCTTCAACTAAAGTTTGCCCCAAAGACATGGAAGCTGCCTGTATTCTTTCATAACTTGCGAGGTTACGCCCTCTTTTCTTATAATGAAAGCAGTAGACGACGCCTTCAAGGTAACATGCATCGCACAGTCATCAGAAAAGTAAAATGTGTTTCACTTTAAATAACATGTCTTTTTATGACTCTATGCAACACATGATGGGTTCATTAGAGTCGCTGGCTATGTCCTTAAAGTCCTGCCCAATAACGGAAGAATGTTTTGACCCAACGCTTGTTAGAAAGGGTGTTTCCCCTTTTATGAATACATGAACAGTTGGGAAGGTTTGATGAAGACACACTTCCCTAAAGGCGCGTTCTTTTCTAGCCTTAGAGGAAGGACATCAGTGATTCTGATTACCCAAAATGCTCGAGATGCGTGGCAGAAGTTAGGTGTAAAACGATGGGAGACTATCATGACTCCTACTTAATGGCTGATAATGTTTGTTGGCGGACGTCTTGAAAAAATTTTAGAAAGACCTGCATGAAACATTTAGCCTGGATCCCGCGCATTATATATTTTGCGCCTGGGATGAGCTGGGATGCTTTCTTAAGTTTACTGGAGTAAAGATTGATTTATTGTCAGATTTTTCCAATGATTCAGATGATTGAAACGGATTGCGTGGGGGGATTTAGTATGGCGTCGCATCATTATTGTAAAGCAAACAACAAAACTTGGACGACTATGATCCAAGTAAAAGGTCTAACTATCTCATGTATTTAGATGCAAACAATCTGTATGGTTGGGCTATGGCGCAATCATTCCTTACGTAACTTCAAGATTTTACACAGGCGGTGATCCGAAAATATTCAAAAAGCATTAAAGTGGTTGGGCAGTTTGACGCCGGGTCAACAGCTGGGTTCATTCTAAAAGTTGACTTAGAATATCCTCATGAACTCCATGACCTGCATAATGACTATCCATTAGCAGCAGAAAGTCTAAAGATGAATCCAAGAGATCCGCCTAAACTTGTGCCTAATCTTCGAGGCAAAAAAAATTATGTCTGTTATTACAGACTTCTACAATTTTTTTTAAAGACTGGTTTAAAGTTGAGAGCATTTCTCGTGTAATTGCTTTTGATAAAGAACAGTTCATGAAACCATACATCATGAAGAACACTGATCTCAGAACTAAATCCACAGATGCTTCAGAAAAAGATTTTTTCAAGCTGATGAACAACGTGTTTTGGAAAGACTATGGAGAATCCCCCACAAGCGCAAAGATGTTAGATTGGTCACCAAAGGAACAAAGCAATTAAGCTGACTTCAAAACCTAATTATCAGGACTTCAGAAGATTTCATGATCGCTTTTTGGCATAATGATGAAAAAAAAGAAAGTCAAATTGGACAAACCTGTATTTATTGGGTTTACTGTTTAGAATTATCAAAGCTTTTGATTTTTAGAATTTCTTTAGGGACTACTTTAAACCCCTTTTACCCAGAGTCCGGGAGTACTTTCACAGATACAGATAGTTTTGTTATAGATATCCCTACTGAAGACATTATAAAGACTTGGAAATAGAAGTAGCTAAAGGAGCGAGGTGGAGGGTTTGACACATCTGATTACCCTAAAGATTCGCCTTTACATTCAATTTACTAATAAGAAGGTTTTAGGGAAGATGAAGGATGAATTATCTGGAAAGGTGATCAAGGAGTATGTGGGGTTAAGGTCAAAAATGTACAGTATTTCGAGCCAGGTGAAAACCATTAAGAAGCAAAGGGAATATCCCCCCAGTGTTGTGCAGTCGAGCATTTTCACATGACAATCAAGAAGCATTGTTTGACAATAAGACTTTTCATCATGACAACGTAAAACTACGTTTCTAATCTACATGAGATCAACAAAATTTGTTGTAACAAAGAAGTCGTTAGATAAAACAAAAAACAAAAACGTGTGTTTGTTAAACAGGTTTTCATATGCAACGGGACATTATAGAACCGTAAATTAATTAAAGCGGAACTGTGTCTGGCGGGATTATTTGCAGTTCTTCCTTCAAAAAAGATCTTTGAGGGGGCCGGTTGTTTTGTTGTGTCAGTTTCTCGTAAATATACACGGGCGGATTCATTTTTACATTTTTTTTTATTTCATTTGGGTAAACCCACCCCAAACTGGATCGTTGCCCTGATGCGAGTGTCCCTTCCGCTTCCCCGGTAAATAAAGGTACCTTACTTTTAAACCAAACGGTATAGTTTGCGGATAAACTGGAGTCTTCGCAACATTTTTTGTTTTCTTTTGATTGCTTGTACTGGTTTTAGCCCTTAAATTTTTCATTTTCATTGCGCGCAAAACTGAGGGCAGTCTTCTAACCATTCTGTGTTGCGAGAATTGTCAATAAGCTCTCTGTGATACTGGAAAGGAAAAAAGTTTTTGGCTAACTGTTTTTTAAAAGTTTTCAATTTAAAGCCTGTGATCTGTGAACTCCTGGAATGCCTCTTTTAATGGTAACTCTATGTTTTAACAATAATGATTCACTCGCCCTTTAAATTCTTTCTCTTCGACTTGAATCATGCGAGGGTAATTTAAAAGGGCCTCGTTGATATTATCAGTTGTATAGAAACAGCAACAGCGAAGCACTCTTTTGTGTTAAAGGTTCCGCATCTTTGTATCTTGAAGCTATGTCAATGACTGTAAGTGCGTACTTAAATCTTTTTCGTCTAATCGTATCAGAGGGTAAATATAGAAGATCCATTTGTTGGGTGTCGTTTGGAGTTGTATTCACAAAGTGTGGTCTCTGTATTCGTCTAGGCGCAGGTAAATAAATTTGCCAGATTGCTTGTTTAGAAAAACATTCTTTTGCTGTTTGTTCACTGACTCCCGCTGCTTGGCTTAGCTTTTTAATTGCTGTTATTCCTTCCAATATCCTTTGGGTAAATTTAATAGTTTTTGTTCATTTTTTATTCAGCCAAATTATGCGCGACCAAAATAGAAAAATGGTCATACCAAAGGAAATAAACGCGTTTTCTTGCATCTTTTGTTTTTGATGGATGATAAAAGTCACTGAATTTTGGTGGGGGCAATGTCTCGATCGGTTTGCCTGTTACTAGATAATATTGTTTTATTGCTTGATCAACATCTTTAAATGTGTAAGCTGCAGGGCCCCTGTTTTTTCAGTGTGTTTTTTAATAAAATCTAAACTGCTCAATTCTCTGCTTTTCATAGCGATCTTGTGCTGCAGGCTAGTTGCTCCACAGCTTTGTTATGTCTTTTTCTCTCGCCGTCATTCCGTGTTTACTAAATGCGTAATTACTTCCGCTAAACCCAAGCGCATTCACCACAGCGCCACCTTTCTTCATTACGAGGTGAAGCCATTTTATTAAATGTATTTTTATTTACATATTTATATTCTCTGGAATTATTCCTTGCTTAACTGAAAATCTTTCGTAGCAAATGAAGCTGTAAAAAGTCTAGTTTACCAAGACTCCCGGTTTTATTTTTAACAGGCTTTTACCAAGATTGAGTATCCTACCTTAGATCCCCAATAACAGCAGATGGTATACAAGGTTAGTATAGTTTTTTCGGTGCTCATTTTAAAAATAAAAAATTATAATTAATAAAAAAACATAAAACGCGATGATCTGCTGAGCTACAGAGCGGCCTACACTGTCTTGGATTACAAATGAGAATTTGTGATAAAGCTATTATGCCCAAAAGGAAAGGCTTTTATTCTTTGGCAGCATGTGGAAAAACAAAGAGTTCCCTCGGAACTGAATTCAGCATTGAACAGATTCAACAGATGTCACCACAAGACATTTATAAGTTTCACAGAGGTATGGGCGCAGCTGGGGTCGAGAATGGTAAAAAGTGTGGGGCAAAGGGTTTCTTAGTTTGTACCCCTAAACTAGTCAGTGATTTGCTCCCTTGATTCTAAAACAAGATCTTATGTATGATTTAACGCAGGATCCAGTTTTAAAAAAATCATTAGAGTCTTTAAGCTGTGTTTTTATTTACAGTTTTGGGGACATTGTTATCGCCGCTAATCATGGGATTATTACTTTTAATCATATAGATTTTATTTCCCTTCAAAATGAACGAGTCGGAAAATCGCAGAATCAGGAAACATGAATCAGAAAACACTGAATAGGTAGAGATAGTGACGAGTGAAAGCTAAAGCATCCGGGGCGATGTTGCAGCAGGAAAAAGAGTAGCAGAGTTGAACAGACAAAGAAAATTAAAGTTCAATCACAGAATATAACTCATAATGAAACTTAACCCCGCCAACGCCCAAAACAAGTTGATTCAATGCCAGCCCCAAAAACAAGAACAAGTTAATTCAAGGGCACCAAAGTCTTCATGGAATATTGAACTTAAAACAGTTGTCATTTTTGGCGCCATTGCTGCTGCTGGGGGCGGTTTATTACGGTTATAAAATATATAAAGAATGGCAACAAAAACAAAAGCAGCCAAAAAAATCTGAACCACTAAATACAGGAATAAGACAACAGCCGCCAGCACCGCCAACAACAAAAAATAATTTTCATCCCCTTTCAGAGGAATAATATTTTAAAATTTTTTTGATAAAATAGATCATGGCGGATTTTTTATTTGTTTAAATGATGAAGTCAATAAATAAAGACATGGAGTCTATAAAAGACATTTCCATAGACCAGAATTGTAATCAATGTGGTTGCTTAGGATGTAAGAACTTCATTAAGATCTATGCTGGACGATCTCACACAAAGGGGGTTACGCAAGACATCCTCACGATGCGCCCTTTTTGAGGCGTGTGTGTACTATATTAGACATTATATTTAAGATAAAAAACATAAATTGTTTTTTTGATAATTATAAGATAACTTGAATAAGAACTTGGTTGTACTTAAAGGATGCTTAGTTATGATCTTAGGCTGACTTGAGTAAGAACTTAGAAGTTACTTGGGGATGACTTTAGTAGGAACTTAGAAGTTACTTGAGTAGGAACTTAAGGATGACTTGAGTAAGAAATTAGAAGTGACTTGGGGTGACTTGAGTTAAGAACTTGAGTAAGAACTTAGAAGTGACTTGGGGTGACTTGAGTTAAGAACTCAGAAGTGACTTGAGTGTGTGCATGCGTGGGGTGGGGTGGGGTGGGGTGGTGGGTGGGGTGGGGGTGTGCAGCGGCGCACCTTTGATTATTTATAAGAAACAGATGTCAGATATGATATAGTTATTATCAGTAGAACAACAAAGCAACAACAATGACAGCAGCGACAAAACAACGATAACAGCATATATACAAACACGATCGCACACACACACACAACACAATATCACGGGGCATAAACCCCGGTGTGTGCGATCGTTTGGGTGCGTTAACTATTACCAGTAACAAAGCCTCTGCTGGGGTCGCTTGGCTTAATGCCCAAAGTTGCTCCTTCAAGAGCGGTTTTTTGGGGTGCGGCCAATGAACGTTTCTTCGCGACTCCAACTGAGTTTGGCAGCACAGTGTGTTCTC
>CM031601.1:8495673-8510673 GCA_018398815.1 Conus ventricosus
TTTAGAGAGAGAGAGAGGTGTAGTGGAGGGGAAAGGGGGGGGGGGGGTAAGGGAGCTAAGGGAGAAAAAGAAATAGAAAAAGAAGAAGGAATAAAGGGATGGAGAAGGGATAGCTGAGAAAACGGCAAACTTGGTGAGGAAGGGAGAGACTGGCGTGTGTGTGTGTTTTGTGTGTGTGTGTGTGTGTGTGTGTGTGTGTGTGTGTGTGTGCAGGTTTGTGTATGTGAGGTGGGGAATGTTTCCGGTACATTCTCTTATTTTTGTCCAAATTTCTCCAAATTTTGCACATCTCGGTCTTTGAAAAAAATTGAGAAAACCAGCTCTGATATTTCTCTTCCCAGAATGTATTTTAATTTCCTGAAGATTCGGTTGCACTTCAGTTTCTATTATGATTTTTGTCACAATAATTACAAATTCTTGAATTACGTAGTTCAGTACGAGCTGCAAGCAAACTGAGCGTGGAGTTCACAGCTGTCAAGAGCTTTCTTATTATACAGCATCACAAATGGAAGATAAACTAACATTTTGTGTTCTGGATATTCGGGACAGCACACGTTAATTTTACAAGCAATGGAAAAAGAGTAACAAAGTGTTTTGCCACGATTGTACTGCAGCTTGTTTTGGACATTGGCTGTTAAGACCATTTTGTAATCTTATGTGCAGCGTCAATACACGCCTGCGAAAAAAATCAATCTTTCGAAAGTGCAAGGTTCAATTTACAGCTATTCACAAGTTAAACACCGATTATTAGTCTAACTACTCACTCACACACACACACACACACACACACACACACACACACACACCACACACACACACACACACACACACACACACACACACACACACACACACACACACACACACACACCACACACACAACACACACAAACTCCAACACACACACCACACACACACACACAACACACACACACACACACACACACACACACACACACCAAACACACACAACACACACACACACATTACACACACGGGCGTGCGTGCAGCGTGCACACTAAAATGTTCGCCATAACTTCTTGAAATCTGCCATTACATAAAATCGCGAGGCAAACGTATCTGTATTGTGGATGGAAGGCAGTCCCGTCTGTAGAATAAAAATCATGATGACAGTACAAGGGTGATTGGGATGGGGCTAGGTGGCACAGAGAGAGAGAGAGAAGAGAGAGAGAGAGGAGAGAGAGAGGAGAAGAGAGAGAGGAGAGAGAGAGAGAGGAGAGAGAGAGAGAGGAGAGAGAGAGGAGAGAGAGCGAGGAGAGAGAGAGAGAGAGAAAATGTAGGAATTTTACCGTCACAAACTTCTCACACGCACGCGCGTGATGTGACCACAAAAAATTTGACGTGTTCTCAGAAAAAAAATTGTCTAATAAAATGATCTAGTTGCAAAGCGAGACGACTGCAGGCGGAAATCTAACAAATCTTAAATAAATGTTAGCGAAACCGCCCAGAGAACGTGGACAAACGAGTCACAAGACAAAACACAACGCGTTTCGACCTCTTAGGTCTTCGTCGGGTGATACATAAACGAATAAAACAACGAAAATTCACTTAGCTTTGATCGCTTCAGATCGCTTAGGGTTGAACGCCTTCTTCCTTGCGCTGAACCCTAAGCGATCTGAAGCGATCAAAGCTAAGTGAAATTTCGTTGCTTTATTCGTTTATGTATCACCGACGAAGACCTAGAGGTCGAAACGCGTTGTGTTTGTCTTGTGACTCGTTTGTCCACGTTCTCTGGGCGGTTTCGCTAACATTTATTTAAGATTTGTTTAATAAATGAGTTCATGGAACGCGGTCAGCCTCTCTTCTTTTTTCTGTGAAGCTCGTGGCTCACACACACACCTTAAATATACACCACACCTCCACACAAACAGTCTGGGTGCTGATAAAGCTGAGCGGCTGTGCTGTCAGCGTAGCTACGAACAGGTTAGTGGTGGGGGGTAGCACTACTAAAGCTACGAACTTATTTACGAACAAAATCTCTTACGTAGTCGTCATGAAACGCAGTTTTCACTGCTACGAACTTTTTTTTCCGCTACGAACTAGTTCTTATCTGCTACGAACGCCACATGAAACGGCCCCTGGCACCGCCTACGCACTCTTCGCATACTTTCCATCCCTTTCTGTTTGTTTTGTTGTTTCTCCTGTGTATGGCCTTGAATGGTGATGCCCAGTTTCTTTTACAGGAAATAGTGGAAACAGTAATCTGAAAGTGAAAATATACACTAAACAAAACATATAGGGAACACACACACGCACGCACGTACGCACGCAGGTACGCACGCACGCACGCACACGCACGCACGCACGCACGCACGCACGCAAGCACACACACACACATACACAGAGAGAGAGAGAGAGAGGAGAGAGGAGAGAGAGAGAGAGAGAGAGAGAGAGGAGAGAGAGAGGAAGCTTATATGTAGGAACTGAAATCTGGCAAACTTTACACACTTTAATTAAAAAAGTGCAAACCTAAAGGAAACAGACTTTCAAATAACAAAAACAGACAAGCAAACAACAAGACTCACGCCAACACACTCACAGGCACATACATTCACACACGCACGCACAGACATCAGAGAGAGAGAGAGAGAGAGAGAGAGAGAGAGAGAGAGAGAGAGAGAGAGAGAGAGAGGGGAGGGAGAGAGAGAGAGAGAGAGGAGAGAGAGGAGAGTGAGAGAGAGGAGAGAGAGAGACAGACAGACAGCAGACAGACGACAGACAGACAGACAGACAGACAGACGGAGACAGGAGACGAGAGGGACAGATGCTGCACGCGCAATGCATGCTCAGTTCACACACAAACACATGCACACACAATGCTCTCTCTCTCTCTCTCTCTCTCTCTCCTCCTCTCTCTCTTCTCTCTTTCTCTCTCTCTCTCTGCTCTCTCTCTCTCTCTCTCTCTCTCCCCTCTCTCTCTTTCTTTCTCCTCACACACATACATACACGTACGCACATGCACACACGCACACACACGCACACACGCGCGCGCTCACAACACACACAACACACACACACACACACACACACACACACACACACACACACACACACACACCACACACACACACCGCGCGCGCGCGCAAGCACGGACGCAGGCACGCACGCACGCACGCACGCACGCACGCACGCACGCACGCACGCACGCCCACACACTCACACACACACACACACACACACACACACACACACACACACCACACACACACACACACACACACCCGTGCGCGAGCAGTGGCTGTGAAGAAGAAGAAGAAGAAGAAATCTTAATCCTGTGATATAGAGCTGAGGATTACTGATCGAAACGTCGTCCTACCACTGCCTCCGAGGACGAAAACAAGGGGATTCTAGTTGTTTATGACATATACACATGCGAGGAAGAACCACAAGTCTGTCTTGAAGCTGGGGCTTCTCTCTCGTCAGATATCGGTTCCCGCGGTAAAGTTGCAAAATGTCAAAGGCGTTTTGATATCTGAGAGCATCATGGATCTTGATACGAACAAAACGAAAAAATAGACTGTTTGGCGTAAGCCTTACATTGATGAACTTAATTCAGTTAATCCTGCCCGTGTCTTGGCTTGTGAAGACAGAGCGATTGGATGAGATTGTTTTATGATCAAAACATCTTAAGACACTGTTCATATTTTTCCCAAACAACAACAATAATGACAACAAGAACAACAACATTATTAACAACAACAACATTTATCAACAACAACAACAACAACAACAACAATAACATTATCAACAACAACAACAACAACACAACAACAACAACAACAACAACAACACACACACACACACACACACACACACACACACACACACACACACACACACACACACACACACACACACACACACACACACACACACACACACACACACACACACACACAGGCGTTCATATAAAAATTACCACACACGAGTTATTTTGGGTCTATTGTAGTAAGTGGGCAGAATAAATATTGACGTTAGTCATTGTGTTTTTTTTCTCAATGAAAATGATAGAATGAATGTATAGCTGGTGACAACATCAGCAGTACTTTCAAGGCACAGAACGTTATTTGACGAATCGATAGGTGAATCAGTATTTTAGACAAGGTCATTATCTACTTCAAATATACAAACACCTGATCTTGTCAGACGGTCACACAGAAAATCGGTTGAAAGATGGAAACTGTGACACTTCCATCTTCATTCATTTGCACAGAACTTAAATGCCACAGTTTCGTTATTAAAACAGGTCGTTTTGGAATGACTGGGGGAAAGGTAACATTGAATATCAAACCTGGGAGGGTATTCAGCCATAGTATTGGCTTCACAACAGAACACACTGACACTGATTACGCGGAAGTAGATTCCGCTACTTTTCTATTCCATTTCAGATGCTACATCATTATCACGTGAAGTCGTTTTGACAGAAATACATACTCCTACTGCTGTTATTCTGCCTGTTTGCCTTGCTTGTGTACATCCCAGGTCTCTGTCTGTCTCTCCTGCATCTATCACTATTTGTTTTTTCTATGCGTCTGCTTCTTTCTGTCCATCGCTCTGTACAAGTTCTTCATATTCGTTTGTCCCATTGTTGCGACGCACTTGTAACGCGACATGTGGAGAACACTATAGCTGCGAGTTGAGTGGTACTTGTATCTCCTCCATCTTTGTTCCTATACACAGAAAACACGCGTGAAACTAGACACTCGCATTATTGTTCTGTCGACCAAAACACTACTCGGCGATAAATGTGGTGAAAACTGGGGGAAAAAACAAAACAAACAAAAAAACTTGCAAGGGCTTGTGTGGGAATTCTGCCTCAACCCCTCATCCCGTCTTCTTCAGTCCCCCTCCTACTCCATTCTCTCTCTCTCTCTCTCTCTCTCTCTCTCTCTCTCTCTCCTCTCTCTCTCTCTCTCTCTCTCTCTCTCCCCTTCCCTAAGCCATCACCTGCTGAAAGAGTTGTTGAGGGGCAGTGGGGGATGAAGGAGGGGCAGGGAGTTGAGGGGGGGGGGGGGGCACCACTGCAGCCCCTCTCCATCAGGGCTGGGAGGGCTGCTGTCGTGCACACAAACATGGCGCCAGGCACTGTGGGCTGAGTGCTAGCCTCTCCTCTGGTCTGGGGAGGAAACAAACATGCATACACACAGGGAGCAGTGGCCTGTGTCTGTCTGTCTGTTCTGTCTGTCTGTCTGTCTGTCTGTCTGTTTGTCCGTCCACCTCTTTCGGTCAATGTTTGTCTGTCTGTCTTGTCCTCTGTCGGTCAATGTTTGTTTGTCTGTCTGTCTGTCCGACTCTGTCAGTCAATCTTTGTCTGTATGCTTCTGTCATTGCTTGTCGTCTGTCTGCCTTTCTCACTCACAGTTAATCTCTTTGTCTATGCGTCTCTTTCGGCCACTGTCTGTCTGTCTGGCGCTTCTCTGTCACTCATTCTTTGTTTTTTTCTGTTTGTCCATCTCTGTCATTGTTTCCTTGTTTGTCTGTGTAACTCTCTGTTTATCAGTCTGTCTGCCTGTTCCCCTCACTCTCTGTCTGCCTGTTCCCCTCACTCTCTGTCTGCCTGTTCCTCTCACTCTCTGTCCACCTCTTCCTTTCACTCTCTGTCTACCTCTTCCTTTCACTCTCTGTCTACCTCTTCCTGTCACTCTCTGTCTACCTCTTCCTTTCACTCTCTGTCTACCTCTTCCTTTCACTCTCTGTCTACCTCTTCCTTTCACTCTCTGTCTACCTCTTCCTTTCACTCTCTGTCTACCTCTTCCTTTCACTCTCTGTCTACCTCTTCCTATGGCTGTTTTCCTGTCGTTCTGGCTCTGTCCGTCCATTGTTTTACTCTATGTCTCAGTTACCCACTACTGCTACTACTACTACTACTACTACTAACTACTACTACTACTACTACTACTACTTACTACTACTACTACTACTGCTGCTGCTGCTGCTGCTGCTGCTGTTGTTGTTTGTCTGCGTCTTTCAGGAAAAAAAGAAAAATCATGGCTTTCACAGCCCAGTAGTGAGGGGCCTAAAGCTAGCAATTGTCGAAAGCAGAGATGGTCATACGTACGCTTGGACTGTACAATCATTTCGCTTCAGTTTAACAAAACATAGCAAGAACAAAAGTGCCAGTGTGAGTGTTAACAAAGAGTGACTGGGACATGAGCTGAAGTTGAGAAACTGCATTTAGCGCCAACAATGCTGACGACGATGGCTGATAAAAACGAACAAATTGAAACAAAATTTTTTTTTAAGAAAGGTAAGCATATAATACTTTTTTTCCCCCCCCTACCCACCATGAGGCAAAAAGGAAATAAATAAAGATAGCAAACCAAAGCAATCTATAAAAGGAAACCAAAACAAACAAAATGAAAAAAGAAAAATTAAGTGATCTTACCGGACTTTAAAGGAAAGTGCGTCAACCATATATCAAACGAACCCAGTAAAATCATGAAACAAGGGGAAAAAAGGGAAAGGGGGGGAAATAAATCGGGCAGAGGGAAAGTGTGGTGTGTGGTGTGTGTGGGGGGGGGGGGGGGGGGGGAGGGGGGGGGGGCGGTTGGGGATAAAAACGTAGCATCCGCTGCCTGCTTTTGAGCTAGGGGGAAGGTGATACACCGGGGTGTGGGAGCGGTTTGACCCAACTTGGGGTTATTGCCGTTGCGTTCAGATAAAACCTGCAACGGCACCCTCCGCTCCCACGTTT
Organism: Conus ventricosus; assembly: GCA_018398815.1. Classification (NCBI taxonomy): domain Eukaryota; kingdom Metazoa; phylum Mollusca; class Gastropoda; order Neogastropoda; family Conidae; genus Conus; species Conus ventricosus. The sequence goes on from CM031601.1 coordinate 8,502,389, forward strand.
GGAGCCGATTTTCCGTCTGGAAACCCTGCCCTTGTGAGGCTCAAAGGTCACTGAGTTTTTACAGCAGTCACGAGCCGGTGATGTTGGCGGTCCGATTGAGAGACATTACTGATGTTTCTTTTAGCATGTTTTTGTAAGCCCCTGGTACACACATACCCACTTGCGATATGCACTGCACATACTGCATGATCTCATCTGATTCATAGTTACAGATCGGGAGCGTTGATGTGTATTTGCTTCAAGAGACTGTTGGAACTATGTTCTCGCGGAGAGCAAAACAAGTCAATTATTTGCATCTCGTCTCCTTATGCGCTTTGCAGTTGTATATTGTAACGATCTGTGATTCTCTCTCGCCTCCCCCCCTCCCCTCTCTCTCTCTCTCTCTCTCTCTCTCTCTCTCTCTCTCTCTTCTCTCTCTCTCTCTCTCTCTCTCTCTCTCTCTCTCTCTGTCATGTGACGTAGCCTCACATCAAGGCATGTGACGCTCCATCACATGTAGTTTAGTGATGTGAATCATTTCCTCATGCCACAACTAAAAAGGAGGAATATTTATGTGGCTTGACTAGTGTAGCGGGCGTCCCCAAATAATTGTGAGAATGACTCATGAAATAAACAAGGGTGGTCATTGGGTGAAAGTGACACTGAGAGATAGTTTAATAAGGGCTGGTAAGGTGCTGGTCATGTGTTTGAACACTGAGTATGCACTCATAGGAGGAGGGAGGAAAGAATCAGTTTTAGCCCAGCAGATGGCCTAGAGACTCAAACCTGTCAGGACGCTGGTCCTCACTGATGACCAGTCATTACCAGGTGAGCCATAGATAGTTGGGGAAAGCTACAGGGGAAAACCTAAAGAAAAGAGAAAGAAATAATTCATATGTTGATTAAGAAGCGGGTTATTTACACGAACCTTATTCGTGTTTCAGCCCTTCACCCTTCACCATCACCTTTCACCCGTGAGGTGGTTAAAGATGGCCATGGTGTGGGGAACACACCGGTAGTTCAGCCCCAGCAAGTAAAGACTCCAGGGAGAGGAGTCGGAACTCGTCATCTCTCCAGTGACAGGAGAAGTCGAGGGAGAGGAGTTGGAACTCAGGTCTCCAGTAACAGGAGAAGTCAAGGGAGAGGAGTCGGAAATCATATCTCCAGTGACGGGAGAATTCAAGGGGGCGATACGGTGTCTGAGAGGACAGGGAATCATGACTTTGGGAAAGAGTCTTATATTGTGCGGGATAGCATCAATGTTGAAGTAATTACTTTTTCCCGGGTTGGATCTTGGGCCCAAATGTTTTTGTGAGGCCATGACTTTACAGAAACTTGTTTGAGTAAAGGGGAAATTGGTTACAAGGTGCAGATAAAATTTTTTTAAAAAATTATTTGTGTGATTTAAAAATTTTTTCCCCCAAAGGAGGGGGAAGAAGAAAAAAATTCGGTAGTGCCCCTTTTTGGGTTGTTGGAAAGTTGGTGTGGTTGGAGAAAATGCTGTCATGAATGATGTGTGCAAAAGTGACGTGTGACATATCTTCTGTCTCCTCGTGTTCTGTGTTTGTGTGTTGTGTGTGTGGTGTGGTGTGTGTGGGGTGTGTGTGTGGTGTGTGTGTGTGTTTGTGTGTTGTTTTGCTTGTTTTTTTTTTTTTTTGTTTCTTTCTTTTTGAAAGTTCGGTTCCTGCTTGTTTGTTTGTTTAGAAAAAGCGGAAAAAAATCTCTAAATTCTACCTTTCTGAGAATTTGGCGCGCACGCACGCACGCAGAGCACGCACGACGCACGCACGTAGGGGAAAAACCCCACACCCCACCACACCACACACACCAAAACACACACACACACCACACACCCACACCACACCACACCAAAAACCCACACACAACACACACCACACACCCCACCCCACCACACAAAACACCCACCAAACCAACACACACACACACACACACACACACACACAACAACAGAAAGGAACTTTTGTGGAGCAGAGGAAAAGCCCCCGTGAAGTTTGATCGGGGGGGAAAATAGGATCGGCCAAGGCTGTTCAGGAAACCTTCTGGCGTCTCCTTTGTCACATCACATCGCCTGTTTGGTTGATGAAGCAGGAACCACCATTACAGACAAGTTGTTGTAGTCAAGAACATCGTTTTTTTTGGGGTTGCAGTCTTGAGGGATGTATTGCAAAATATATTCTGTGGGGAAGGTCTGAAGAAAAAGAGAACAAAAAACGACAACGAAAAATTGGCAGCTCAGTGACCTGGTTTTTCAGAGTTCGTTCATTCACCCTTTCAACCGTTGAATTTTTATAAAGCTGTTTAAATTAAAAGACGGACACAGACACGACTCAGGCACACCCACACACACACACACACACACAAAACACACAACACACACACACACACACCCACACACACACACACACAACACACAAAAAGAGAGACAATGCAATGCAAAAAATTTAATTGGCTGCCCGTCCCCGTGTCAATGGGGACTTTGGGATGGGGGGGGGGGGGGTGGGGGGGTGGGGGGGGGGGGGGGGGGGGTGGACAACAACTTTGGGGAAAAAAAAGAAAAAGTAACGAAAAAATAAAACCCTTGAAGTATACATGACTTTCTGGCCAGGTAGGAACTTTCAATTCTCTCGTCATGGGGATCTTGATCAAAATACGCCCCAAATTTAAAAGCAAAGGGATATATTTAAAAATCTAAGAAGATACTTATTTGTAATTGTAAAAAACTGAAAAACCTTTTTCATGATCACAAACACGCCACAACACACATTCGACACACCCCAACCCACACCACACAACACACCCCCAACATACACAGACGCACACACTGCCCACATAACTCACACTACAAGCTTTTTTTGTTTTTTGGGGGAAAAATGAAACCCAAATTATACATAAATGTAGAACTTTAGCCCCACTTTTTTTTTTAATCTGATTTAAAAAAGCTTTAGTTTTGAAGCAGAAATCTTTAGCCTTTTATCTTTGGCAAGTAATAATGACATTTGAAAGCGGCTCTTGCAAAATTTTTTGTGGGTATAAAATGCTTTCGTCATCCTTTATTTGGGATCAAAAAAAAGTGATTTCAGATTCCACTGACTTGGACAAAAAGGAAGCAGGGGCCCTCTGGGGGAAAACATGGGGAATTTTCCCCGCGTTTGGAGTGTTTAAACAAGTACGCCTCCCGGAATCTTTGAGATTTTACGATTGAAAAATTTATTCCCGGGTAAAAAGTAATGGGTATTTGTCTGAATTCTTAAGGAAGAATAGAAGGAAAAGCGATCGCAACATCCATTCGGGTATACATTTTGAGTGACGTAATCAACCGATTCTAATTTAAAAAAAAAACCTTTGACGTTGTAACGTTCGGGTTTTCCCATACATACCAAAAACCCCTTGGGTTTTTACATAGAGAAAAATGAAAAAACCAGTTGTTTTGCCTCGTGATCAATAAAATAAGTTTTGTAAGCTTTTTGGGAAAGGGATTATCGGCATTTTAAACGACACATCCAAATACTTGATACATTTATTTAATTGTTTTTTATAGAGTGGATACCCCCATTTTTCCCCTTAGATAAGGCGCTGGGTGTTTTTTTGGCCCTTTTTAAAGAACTTTGAGTGCAAAAAAATGCATTTTTTTCAATAATTGAGTTGTTTGCAATCAAACCCCTTACTTCAGCCCCATAGTAAGCATGGGGACTTGACAGTCAAAAATTTTAAAGAACAATTTGGGGAAAAAGATTTTGAAATTCCCCAAAGTAATTTTTTAATTTTGGGGAACTTGCGTTTTCCCTTGGATGCTAAAACCCTAAGGCGGGGAAAAAAAGAAAGACCCGTGGAAAGATAACACTAGATTTTTTACTGTTTAAAAAATTTTATTGCCTCCCGTCGTGAACCTTTTTCCCCTTGAGGCGTATACCCCCCATTTTTTAAACCAAATTTTGATTTTTCTAATTAACATCAAATGATTTTTTTTCGCGTGCTAAAAAAAAACATTCGTTGTGTAAAGAACAATGGGGTAGATGTAGAGTGCTCATCGTCGGAAAAAAAGAAATTGTATCTCTTAAAGTCTGGAAATAAGGGAATCCTTTTTTAATTTTTTAATTATTTTTCGCAAGTCTTTAAAAATAGGAAAATAAACCGGATGCAATTTCCCCTTGCTTCGCCCCCGAGGCACATAATGTTCATTTAATTCCCCCCTTTAACCTGCTTTGACATCTGTGTATATGTTTTTAAAGTGCATTGTACTTTTCCCCTTTACCTTTTTTTCTTTAAGTTTGACGATTTGGCTTTATTACCGAATCGAAGTTTTTTAAAAGTCGTAAAAGCAACGTAAAATTTTTTGTGGTTAGAGAGTTGCTTTTGTACAAAGGGAAAAAAGGGTAATATATGATAGTGTATATAATTCTTTCTAAAGCCACCCTGAATTTTTTCATCACAATTTCACCCTTTTGTTAAAACGTTGTTTAATATGTAGTATATAATTTTAAAACAAATTTTTTTAAAAGGAGAGATCCTCTGTGTTATCTGGGTTGTTTTATTTCCCCCTTTTTTATGCAAAGGTTGATCGGCTTAACCACTAAAAGGGGAAGATCCCAAAAATAAAAGAGTTTGTTGAAAATTTCTTAAGGAAAAAAAAAATGTGGGGGGGCAATACTTAAAAAATTCCCCAATAATCTTGGACCTGGTTTGCTTTTTTTGTTTTTAAAAACCCTTTTAATAAACAGGATTTCCTCTTCAGTATACAGAATTAATTCGTAACGTTACTATCAGAAAAGGAAAACACTCAGCTTGAAGTTCTAAAATTAGGACGAAGGAATCAGCCCTCATTAAGATTTGTTTGAAATGTAAACCCCTTCTCGTTGGATATTTTATTTGGTAATGAGAACTACTTTTTTTAAAAACCCTTTAAAGGTCCAAAACCCCCTTAAAAATCTTTGGGGTTTTCGTTAAGTGTGTTTTAAAATTGTTTTCTATAAACTGCGTTGTTTAAAAAATCTTTATACTCGTTTTAATTATAGAAAAGTTAAGTCTGTTGAAAGCATCGGGGTTGTTGTTAACTTTGACCTGACTGTACGCTCTCATGCTTGTCTCACTGACGGCGTTTAACATAGCACTCGAGTCAAACATGGGCTGCGCTTGTATTACCTGTGCGTTTCTTTAATCTTTTTTGACCAGCTTAACGACCTTCGTTTAGTTTCTTCGTGCAATCAAAATTGACTCAATCAATTCAATTGCTTCATGAAAGGGTTTAAAATTTACCTGTCGTGAAGTACTGTAAAATCACCCTTTTTTGCTGGATCCATGCTTTTTTTAAATTTGTTTACCTTTACCCTTTTTAAACCGTCTCCCGTTCGGATGGGAGCTTTTGTACAAATTCAACAGGCATTGCTTTTGTTCTACCCCTGGGTTACTTTCATTCAGGCACAGGGAAATAAGGATTGGGGGGAAAAAATAAACAATAACACAGAAACCCTTGTGAGCGATTAAGTGAAATCACGTTTTATCACCAGGGAGAAAAAACCCTTTAGAATAACCCAAATCAAAAATTTGACAGATGATAATTTAAATAAAAACAAAATTCATTTGGTGGAGCAATCTTTAACAGAGGGAAAACTGTATCACCCGGTGGTATTTTCATTTAGAGTCACCTAAAAATTTCGGGTTCTTGTGCGTTTCAGCCCACCAGTTCTTGCATTTAAAACGCGAGGATGATCAGGAAAATCACGCTTGTTCAAAGTATCCATCAGACATTGTTCAGAAAGGGGAAAACCCCCTTACAATTTGGTATTGTAATAAAATGTTAGCAGGGGGCAAAAAAATTCCAATTAAAAGCTTCAAGATTGGGGCTTTAAGGGGGGAGAAAAATAGATGGTCATATTCCACTGTAAGTTGTTGATAGTTTGAAAGTCTTTTTACAAGAAACAGATCCCTCCCGACAAACGTGAGTAACAGCATGGTTAATCTAAATTTCCCGGTGAAAAAAAAACTTCGTAATCCGAAAGAGAAAGAAGGGAAATGTTGTTGGAACGTTTCGGTCAAAAAAAACAAAATCGAACTGGGGTTATAATTTTTTACTCGGGGCTTAAAATGACGATGCCCCAATATTATAAGTAGAAAGGAGAGGGAGTTTTTTGACAAGTTTGACAGGGGCCGGCCGTTATTAGGTGTTTCTTGCAAGGGAAAGGGGGCAGCAGAGGAGCACGTTTTGTTCTTTTTTACGTCCGGATACTTTGGTGGGTTCTTAAAAAACTTTTGTGAGCTGGTCGTCTGGTTCGTACTCGTGCGAGTCAAGGACCGGGGCCTGAGAAGGCCCCCGGTTTCCTTACCTAGACCCGCCCCGGAGAGGGGCTAGGGGTTCCCACCACCACGGTCTGTGCTTCGCCGTGCGAGACCCCCGTCACGCACCCGTCCACCCCTTTGGGTGGTTTTTTCCCCATCGTGGAGGGTTCACCAAGGACACCTCTGTTTTTTAAAAAAACTGGGGAAACAGAAGGAACCCTACTGGTGCACGTCTTGCAACCCGTAGTTACGCCGGATTGCCCTCCCCTGGGAAGGTGGACCCGGTCTTAAAATCACGGGGGTATGTGTGGGCCCGGGTGGTTTGCTTTTTCTCTGGATTCGCTCAGGCGTGGGGGGGGTCAGTCCCCTGTTCCGGGTGTATGGTTCTGGGCAGGGTGGGAAACTGTGCATGTACACGGGAGGGGAAAGGGGATCCCGGGGGGCGGCATGGGTGTCTAGAAACACATGGGGGGACGGTGGAGGTGGAAGGAGGGGGTGAAGGGTGTGGGGGACAGGGGTGTGTGGAAGTCGGTGATGGACATGGCGGTGGAAATGGAGGGTGAAGCGAACAGTGGAAATGGAAGGCAGGAGGAAAGGGTTTAAATAGAAGGTGGAGGGGTGACTGGAAGTGGTGGGAGAGGGGGACGGAGGAAGTGGAAGGAGGGGGGTTTGGGGGAAACATGTGGGAGAGGGGGGGAGGGTGGAAGTTGAAGTGGAGGAAAGTGGGGGGAAAACATGTGGGAGGGGGGACGGATGGGGAAATGGAAGGAGGGGAGTGGGGGAGCTATGGGAGAAGGGGGGCGGGGGAAGTTGAAGATGGGGGAAAGGGATGGGAAGCTTTGGCAGAGGGGGGGGGGGGGGGTTGGGGGGTGGAGGGGGTGGGGGGAAACATGTGAGAGGGGGGAATGGGTTGGGGAAGTGATGGGGGGGGGAGTGGGTGGGGGCATGTGAGAGGGGGGAATGGGTGGAAGTGCAGGTGGAGGGGGTGGGTGGAAACTGTGAAAAAGGGAATGGGGGGGAAGTGATAGGGGGGAGGGGTAGGTGAAAACACATGGCGGGGCGGCGGGTGGAAAATGACGGGTGGAGGGGAGCGGCGGAGCCCGGCAGAGGGGAAAAGGGTGGAAGCGATGGAGGTGTGGACAACAGGAGTCCCGTTTAGAACAAGGGGCCCGCTGCGTCCCCCACCCAGACCCGACCCGGGGTGGGCCCTGACGCCCGGGTGCCACGTCCCCCTGCTGCCCGAAAAAGGGGATCCGTTCCCGGAAAAAAACAGGCGACCATTTTTAAAATACGCCCCTTTTCCTGGATCGCGTCGACGCAGTCCCCCCGCTGACGGACTGTCAGATCCCGCCCCGCGGATACCCCGGTGCCGGGCATGTCAACGAAAGAGAGAGAGAGAGAGGAGAGAGAAGGGAGAGAGAGAGAGAAGGAGAGAGGAAGAAGACGAAGACAGGAAGACACCAGACGACAGACAGGCACAGAGAAGACAGAAGACGATCACGAGGGAGAGAGAGAGGAGAGAGAGAGAGAGAGGAGAGAGGGAGAGAGACGACAGACAGAAGCAGACGACAGACAGAGACAGCGAAAGGGAAAAGGGGGAGGTGGGTGAGAGGGGGAGAGAGAGGAGAGAGAGGTGGAGGAGAGAGAGAGAGAGAGAGAGGAGGACAGGACAAAACGGAAGACACAGCCAGAACAGAAAAAAGGGCAAGACAGAAGACAGACAGACAAACGACGGGCAAACAGATCGAGGGGAGAGAGAGAGAAACAACTTACAAGAAGCGAAAAAAAAAAAAAGTTGCCGTGAAGTATTGATCGTATGAAGTAGAGACCGGCCATTAAAGTCCACGACGAACCAGTCTCTAGCGGCTGCCAGTGGCACCTCACGCCAGCGTCAATGGCTAGTGGCTGTCGCCACGTCAAACAGCAAGGAGAATGATCCCCAACATTATTGTTTAGCTGTCCTCAAAAAAAAAAAGAAAAAAAAAATCACTCTCGCCACTCAGGATATGACT
>CM031601.1:8515673-8530673 GCA_018398815.1 Conus ventricosus
ACAACAATATGAACCAAACAGAACAAAAGCAGAACACAAAACAAAAAGAAATGAAAAGAAAGAAAGAAGAAAAGAAAAGAAAGAAAATATAAAAAGAGCAAAAGCAAAGCACCAAAACAAATGAAAAGATAGATAGAAAGAAAGAAAGGAAGGAAGGAAGAACTAAACAGAACAAAAGCAAAACACAAAACAAAAACAAATAAAAAGAAAGAAAGAAAGAAATAATGTAAGAGAGAAAGCAGGAAAGAAAAAAAGAAAGAAAGAAAGGAATAAGGAAAGGGGAAGACACAAAGCCCCACCAGAAATCGGAACCGAATAAGAACGAAAATAAAGAAGAAAAAAGAAACAAAAAAGAAGAAAACAGTCCAGCTAAAGACGTGAGTCATACGAACATAATCCCTCAAAGGGAACAAGGCCTATATTAAAAGTGTGAGGCGAGAGAGAGGAAACAAGAGAAGAAGAGGATCGAGGATACCGTGTAAAACCCTTGACCCGGCATCCTGCAGACTTTCCTGAGGAGATTCACAAGACAATCCCAGTTTGACCACTCTGCTCCTTCAGGACTTGGCCGTCCACTGTCTATGGAAGTGTCGGCGGCCATATAGTGTCTTGGGGGCCCACTAGCGCTGCTGCCCCCCCACCACCACCCCCACCCCCCACCGAGGGCGAAGACAAGACAGTGTCGTCGTCCGCAAAGACTGTTGAACTCACTGGGCAGTTGAGTGTCGTGTTGCACTTTAGGCTTAACAAGTTAGACATGGCAGATGTGCTCCCAGGGATTTTTTTTTATATCAGCCTACACCCCCCCCCCCCCCATCTCCCGTCCACCTCCCCTGTCTGTCTGTCTCTCTCTGTCTGTCTCTCTGTATGTGTATGTGTGTGTGTGTGGTGTGTGTGTGTGTGTGTGTGTGTTTTGGTGTGTGTGTGTGTGTGTTTGTGTGTGTTGTGTGTGGTGTGTGTGTGTGTGTGCGTGCGTGCGTGCGTGCGTGCGTGCGTGTGTGTGTGTGTGTGTGTGTGTGTGTGTGTGTGTGTGTGTGTGTGTGTGTGTGTGTGTGTGTGTGTGTGTGTGTGTGTGTGTGTGTGTGTGTGTGTCCCCCCCTCTGTGTGTGTGTGTGTGTGTGTGTGTGTGTGTGTGTGTGTGTGTGTGTGTGTGTGTGTGTGTGTTGTGTGTGTGTGTGCAATGAATGAACACATTTCAGGAAGCCTTCATCCAGAGAAAGAAAACAGGAAGAGGAGGAGAAGAGAAGAAGAAGAAGAAGAAGAAGAAGAAGAAGAAGAAGAAGAAGAAGAAGAAGAAGAAGAGGAGGAGGAGGAAGGAGGAGGAGGAGGAAAAAGAAATTAGATTGCTGATAGACTATGAGAAATAGGCAAAAGAGACGTAGACAGTATCGTATGCTGCGATTTGGTGCTGAGATAACGGAAAACCAGTGTAGCTAGTGTTATTTTCAAAATGGACGACATCTTTATTTCATGGTCCAGCTGTTACGGAGAATGGTGACGTAAAGCCCACTTAGTCGGCCACCGCCATTGGGGTACAGATCGGCCCAAATGGACTCCACTTCTTTTGTCAGCTCCACGCTGCGCTGACACAAAATCCATGCTGATTTATTCAAGGAAAAATGTATTCCCAACATTCACCACCTCACTTCGTCATCTCCCTCCTCAGCAACAGGCAAACAAACAAACGACCACGCACACACACACACACACACACACACACACACACACACACACACACACACACACACACACACACACACACACACACACACACACACACACACACACACACACACACACACAGAGGCAGTGACAGAGTCAGAGAGAGAGAGAGAGAGAGAGAGAGAGAGAGAGAGAGAGAGAGAGAGAGAGAGAGAGAGAGAGAGGGCAGACAGACAGACAGACAGACAGACAGAGAGAGAGAGAGAGAGAGAGAGAGAGAGAGAGAGAGAGAGAGAGAGAGAGAGGAGAGACAGAGACAGAGAGATGAAAAGGAAGGAGTACAGAAAGAGGGAGGGTAAGAGACAGCAGCAGGTGAGAAGAGCCGGAAATCCGACTGGGGAGGGACGATCAGGATAACACAGAGGCATAGGAGATAGAGCCGATAGAGGAGATAGAGCCGATAGAGGAGATAGAGCCGATAGTGGAGATAGAGCTGATAGAGCAGAGAGGCCAGGGAAGAGCGGCGTGCAATGGCACACGGTTTGGGGAGGGACGATCAGGATAACACAGAGGCAGAGGAGATAGAGCCGATAGGAGGCCAGGAAGAGAGGCGTGCAATGGCACACGGTTTGGGGAGGGACGATCAGGATAACACAGAGGCAGAGGAGATAGAGCCGATAGGAGGCCAGGGAAGAGAGGCGTGCAATGGCACACGGTTTGGGGAGGGACGATCAGGATAAAACAGAGGCAGAGGAGATAGAGCCGATAGGAGGCCAGGGAAGAGAGGCGTGCAATGGCACACGGTTTGGGGAGGGACGATCAGGATAACACAGAGGCAGAGGAGATAGAGCCGATAGGAGGCCAGGGAAGAGAGGCGTGCAATGGCACACGGTTTGGTTTCGGCTCGACCACAGCCCAAGACAGTGCTGCCCCAAGCGCCACCGGATATTTCGGCCTGCGTGATATAAGGAGGGCATTTTGGTGTGTGTGTGTGTATGTGTGTTGTGTGTGTTCGCTCCATGATCTCTCTCTCTCTCTCTCTCTCTCTCTCTCTCTCTCTCTCTCTCTCTCTCTCCTCTCTCTCTCTCTCTCTCCCCACCCACACACTATTGTGCCCAAGTATCTGTGCACCACCAGTCTACTGCAAACCGTCCGTCCAACCACCGACTCTCCTCTCACGCCCAGCACAACATTACCACCACCACCACCACCACCACCACCACCGCCACCATCACTACTATCCAGTGGTCATCATCGGTCAGTGATGAACCTCCATCACCACGCCCACCCTTCGCTTCCACCCACCACCGTCCCAGCCATCATTGCCACCATCAAACATCACCGGCCCCCACCCACAACCACAGCCATCATTGCCACCATCAAACATCACCGGCCCCACCCACAACCACAGCCATCATTGCCACCATCAAACATCACCGGCCCCCACCCACAACCACAGCCATCATTGCCACCATCAAACATCACCGGCCCCACCCACAACCACAGCCATCATTGCCACCATCAAACATCACTGGCCCCCACCCACAACCACAGCCATCATTGCCACCATCAAACATCACTGGCCCCCACCCACAACCACAGCCATCATTGCCACCATCAAACATCACTGGCCCCCACCCACAACCACAGCCATCATTGCCACCATCAAACATCACTGGCCCCCACCCACAACCACAGCCATCATTGCCACCATCAAACATCACTGGCCCCCACCCACAACCACAGCCATCATTGCCACCATCAAACATCACCGGCCCCCACCCACAACCACAGCCATCATTGCCACCATCAAACATCACCGGCCCCCACCCACAACCACAGCCATCATGGCCACCATCAAACATCACTGGCCCCCACCCACAACCACAGCCATCATTGCCACCATCAAACATCACTGGCCCCCACCCACAACCACAGCCATCATTGCCACCATCAAACATCACTGGCCCCCACCCACAACCACAGCCATCATGGCCACCATCAAACATCACTGGCCCCCACCCACAACCACAGCCATCATGGCCACCATCAAACATCACTGGCCCCCACCCACAACCACAGCCATCATGGCCACCATCAAACATCACTGGCCCCCACCCACAACCACAGCCATCATGGCCAACCATCAAACATCACTGGCCCCCACCCACAACCACAGCCATCATTGCCACCATCAAACATCACTGGCCCCCACCCACAACCACAGCCATCATTGCCACCATCAAACATCACTGGCCCCCACCCACAACCACAGCCATCATTGCCACCATCAAACATCACTGGCCCCCACCCACAACCACAGCCATCATTGCCACCATCAAACATCACTGGCCCCCACCCACAACCACAGCCATCATTGCCACCATCAAACATCACTGGCCCCCACCCACAACCACAGCCATCATTGCCACTATCAAACATCACTGGCCCCCACCCACAACCACAGCCATCATTGCCACTCATCAAACATCACTGGCCCCACCCACAACCACAGCCATCATTGCCATCATCAAACATCACTGGCCCCTACCGACAACCACAGCCATCATTGCCACCATCAAACATCACTGGCCCCCACCCACAACCACAGCCATCATTGCCACCATCAAACATCACTGGCCCCCACCCACAACCACAGCCATCATTGCCACCATCAAACATCACTGGCCCCCACCCACAACCACAGCCATCATTGCCACCATCAAACATCACTGGCCCCCACCCACAACCACAGCCATCATTGCCACCATCAAACATCACTGGCCCCACCCACAACCACAGCCATCATTGCCACCATCAAACATCACCGGCCCCCACCCACAACCACAGCCATCATTGCCACCATCAAACATCACTGGCCCCCACCCACAACCACAGCCATCATGGCCACCATCAAACATCACTGGCCCCCACCCACAACCACAGCCATCATTGCCACCATCAAACATCACCGGCCCCCACCCACAACCACAGCCATCATTGCCACCATCAAACATCACTGGCCCCCACCCACAACCACAGCCATCATTGCCACCATCAAACATCACTGGCCCCCACCCACAACCACAGCCATCATTGCCACCATCAAACATCACTGGCCCCCACCCACAACCACAGCCATCATTGCCACCATCAAACATCACTGGCCCCCACCCACAACCACAGCCATCATTGCCACCATCAAACATCACTGGCCCCCACCCACAACCCACAGCCATCATTGCCACCATCAAACATCACCGGCCCCCACCCACAACCACAGCCATCATTGCCACCATCAAACATCACTGGCCCCCACCCACAACCACAGCCATCATTGCCACCATCAAACATCACTGGCCCCCACCCACAACCACAGCCATCATTGCCACCATCAAACATCACTGGCCCCCACCCACAACCACAGCCATCATTGCCACCATCAAACATCACCGGCCCCCACCCACAACCACAGCCATCATTGCCACCATCAAACATCACTGGCCCCCACCCACAACCACAGCCATCATTGCCACCATCAAACATCACTGGCCCCCACCCACAACCACAGCCATCATTGCCACCATCAAACATCACTGGCCCCCACCCACAACCACAGCCATCATTGCCACCATCAAACATCACTGGCCCCCACCCACAACCACAGCCATCATTGCCACCATCAAACATCACTGGCCCCCACCCACAACCACAGCCATCATTGCCACCATCAAACATCACCGGCCCCCACCCACAACCACAGCCATCATTGCCACCATCAAACATCACCGGCCCCCACCCACAACCACAGCCATCATTGCCACCATCAAACATCACTGGCCCCCACCCACAACCACAGCCATCATTGCCACCATCAAACATCACCGGCCCCCACCCACAACCACAGCCATCATTGCCACCATCAAACATCACTGGCCCCCACCCACAACCACAGCCATCATTGCCACCATCAAACATCACTGGCCCCCACCCACAACCACAGCCATCATTGCCACCATCAAACATCACTGGCCCCCACCCACAACCACAGCCATCATTGCCACCATCAAACATCACTGGCCCCCACCCACAACCACAGCCATCATGGCCACCATCAAACATCACTGGCCCCCACCCACAACCACACGTTAATCACGCCATCATGGCCACCATCAAACATCACTGGCCCCACCCACAACCACACGTTAATCACGATCATACCGTCCCAGCCATCATGGCCACCATCAAACATCACTGGCCCCCACCCACAACCACAGCCATCATTGCCACCATCAAACATCACTGGCCCCCACCACAACCACAGCCATCATTGCCACCATCAAACATCACTGGCCCCCACCCACAACCACAGCCATCATTGCCACCATCAAACATCACTGGCCCCCACCCACAACCACAGCCATCATTGCCACCATCAAACATCACATGGCCCCACCCACAACCACAGCCATCATTGCCACCATCAATCATCACTGGCCCCACCCACAACCACACGTTAATCACGCCATCATTGCCACCATCAAACATCACTGGCCCCACCCACAACCACAGCCATCATTGCCACCATCAAACATCACCGGCCGCCCACCCACAACCACACGTTAAACGTTAATACGTCCCAGCCATCATTGCCACCATCAAAAAAATAAACCGGCCCCCCCCAAAAACCCAAAAAAATTTTTAATCACGCCATCATTGCCCCCTTTAAAATTTTTCACGGGCCCCCACCCACAACCCCCTTTTTTAATAACCCTTCAGGGGACACCATAAAAACATCACTGCCCCCCCCCCAAAACCAACGTTAATCACGACTCATTGCCCCAAAAAAACATCACTGGCCCCCACCCCAAAAAACACACTTTAAAATACGTCATAAAAACCGACCACTAAAAATAAAACGTCAAAAAATTCCACCAAAACAATGCCAGAAGCCCTATGGCAGCCCCAAAACGGGAAATTGTGGGTTTTAAAATTTAAAATGCCCCGAGACCAGAATTTCGGGGCCCGAAACCCCCCCCGCGGTTAAATTTTGTTTTCGGGCCCCCAGCGGTCCATGATGTTTTGTCCCCTTTACCAAAGTCCGTACGGTGTTAGTGGAGAAAAGGGGAAAAGCCCCCTGAAAGAGGTAGGGGAAAAATAACAGTATGGGTGGGGGAGCAGAGGGGTGGGAGGGGTAGGGGAGAAAACAGCTATGGGTGTGAGCAGAGGGGGGGGAAAAGGTAGAGAGAAGAAAAAAGTTTGGGTGTGAGCAGAGGGGTGGGGGGGTGGGGGGGTGGAGGAAAAAAAAGCTTTATTTATGTTTAATTTGGGCCTTTGAAAGGAAGAGGGGGAGGGGAAAAAAAAAATTTTTTTACTTCCCCGTTTTATTTAAAAAAAAAAAATTAAAAAAACCCCACCCCTTTTCCGACAATTAAAGAAGAGACTTTTAGTTTTAAAAAAAGAACGAAATTACAAAAAAAAATTTTTTAAAATAAAACGAATCAAAAAAGGAAAAAGCAAGCCGGGAATTTCAACCCTTTGAATAATAAATTAGAGTTTTTTTCCGAGATTTCTGTTAACGGGAAAAAATTTTTTTTTAAATTTGCTCAGAAGATTTCAACATAGAAAAAAAAAAAGAAAAAAAAAAGAAAAAACAAAAAAATTTTAAAACTTTTTTGGGTCATAGACCTCTTCGGGAAATTGGGTGAAATCAGAAAAAAAAATTTTAATGTGCTTAAAAAAATTTACTGAAGCGGACGATTGGGGTTTTTTCAAAGGTTTGTTTTGTTTTGTGTGGGGGGGGGGGGGGGGGGGTGAGTGTGGGTTTGGGTGTTTTTTTAAATGGGGGAAAAAAAAAAAAGAGAGGAAAAACAGGGGGAATAAGGCAAACAAGATTGAGATGGGGAAAAACACGGAGGGGTGGTAGAGGAGGAGTTTTATTTTTGGGAAAAGGGGCGCTTTTGAGGGGGTGCATGAAAAAAAACAAACACCCTCAGTGCCATACAGTGTCTTTCCAACCCCAGAGGGGATTCATTTCAACGTGTTCCCACCCCAAAACCCATTTTTCCCCGTAAAATGCTTTTTGGGCCCAAAACCCACTCCTTACTCAGAAAGAAAATTCATGGAGCCCAAGGATCTTCTCTCCCCCTTTGGCCCCCACAATCCCGAGGGGATTTTATTAACCCCCAAATCTGACTTTTTTTTTTTATTTTTTTTAACTTTCGAGCTCTTTCCCCTCGCTTTACTTTCCCCGCCCACTCTTCATCCCCTTTCTTAAAACCCCTTAAAATTTCCCATCCCCCCTTTCCCCCGCCCCTCTTTTTCCAAATCTCCTTTTCCTTTACCCCAAACCTCCCCAATTTCCCACCCCATTTTCCCCCCGCCCTCTCTTCCATCTCCTTCTCTTTCCCCCCTCCCCCCTTTTTCCCCCAATCCCACTTTCCCCCGACCTCTCTTCTCTCATTCTTTTTCACCCCCCCCCCCCAATTTTCCCAAACCCAAACATTTTTTCTTCCACGCTATGTCCCTTTTAAAAGCATTTTTATAACTTAACATGCAGGCTTAGTATATGCACCCCCCCACCATCTCCACCATCCAGGTTGCACACGGGTAGAAACATTTTCATGTGAAAAAATCCATAGCCCAAAATTTTTTAAATAGGAGTTTAACCCAAAACCCCCCATCCCCCCCCCCCCCCCCCCCCACTCCCATTTTGGGTTGTTTTTTTAAACTTCATACAAAACCCTCAAGGCCCCCTTCAAAGAATGAGACTCCTGTTACCATTCTCTCTTTTTCCTTTTCTCTAGGTTTTTTTGTTTTAAACCCTCTATTCCCTCTCTTTGCCCTTTTCCCCCCAAATTCACCCACAACCCTCACACCACACACACACACCAAAACAAAACACACACAAAACAAAACTCACCCACACAAAAACACACCCCACCACAACACATACAACACACACACAATATTTTATATTTTTTATATTTATTTATCAACATACCTTACATTCAAACTTTAAAAAATTTCCCATCCCATACATTTTTTACACAGGGAAACCCAGGGGCACACACCCCCCCCCCCACCCCCCCCCCCCCCCCCCCCCCCCCCCCCCCCACACAACAACTTACACAAATACTTACATACCACCCCAAAACCCCACACACACACACAAACACACACCACCCACACACACCCACTAACCCCAAAAAACACACCCCACACCAAACACACACACACCACCCCCTTTTGGGAATTACGTTTTCCCGTCCTTTTTGGGATTGTTTTCTTTGTTTTTTTGCCTTTTAAGTTTTTTTTGTTTCTTTTTATGTCACGGGTCCTGAAGACGGTCTATGACAGAAAAAGTTGTTGATTTTTGTTTTTCTTTTTTTAAATTTTAAAATCTTCAAAAGCTTTCCTAAAAGGGCTTTTTGGGCGCAATAAGGGAATGTAATCAGACGTGAAGTTTTAATATGCAAAAAAAAAAAAATTTTATGAGAAACCCAATTTTGTACAAAATAAATGAAATAAACAATCACACCACCCACACACACACACTCAAACACCACACAAAACAAAAACCCCCAAACACACACACAAAACCAAACAATAACACGCAACACACGAAAGCACGACGCCGCACGCACGAACGCACGCACGCCCGCACGCACGCACACACCAAAAAAACACCCCAACCAAACAAACATGCACAGAGAGAGAGAGAGAGGGGGAGATGTTGGGGGAGGAGAGAAAAGCCCGTGAAAAGGGGAGAGAGAGGAGAAAAAGATTTTAATGGGAGAGTGAGAGAGAGAGTAACAAAAATTTATATAATAGGAAGTTTTAAAATTTAATGCCAAATTTACGGGGTTTTCAACGCCAACGCTGTTTTTCCCCTACCATCTGTCCCTAACTTTAAAGGATAAATCATGTGGGTTTGGTGGAAACAGGGCCCAGTTTTTTTCCCCAGCAAAGATGGCAAAGGGCCGGCACAAAAAACCCCCGGTGAAAAATTTTGGGGCAGAAAATAAAAACAGTTTTGGAAAAGTCAGTAAAAATTTTTTTTTGAGGATGTTCGGGGGATTTTAGAAAAAAAACAACAACAAAAAACCCAAAAAACAAAAAAAAACCTATAAAAACTGAAAAATCGTAAACGTTTGGGTTCTTTGGGAGGGGCCTCGGGAAAAATGCATCAAATGAAAAGACGAATATTTTACTTAGGAAAATGAAATAAAAAAACCCCAAATTAAGGGTTTAGGGGGACAAATTACGTTTTTTAAAAGTGTGTGTGTGTGTGTGTGTGTGTGTTTGTGTGTGTGTGTGTGTGTGGGTGGGGTTTTGTGTGGGGATGTGTGTGTGTGTGTGTGTGTGTGTGGTGGGGTGTGTGTGTGGGTGTGTGGTGTGTGTGTACTTGTTTTTTCATTGGATGTCACGTCCCGATGACGGTTTTTGGTAAAAAACGTTGATGATGTCTGTTCCGTGTGTTTTTATTATTTAATCTTTCAACATCCTAAGGATAGTTTGTTTTAGTGAAACAAAAAGATCGCAGAAAAAAATTATATACTTTTTGCTTTATTAAAGGAAGTTCAGTTACTTAAACTCCCCCATTCGTTTGTTTTTGTTCAATGCAATGGAACCGTGTGTTGCAGGGAAATTTGAACTTTCAAATCGATGAAAAGGGACTCAAAATACAACAAACACACAAAAACACCACCCACAAAAACACCCCCCAAACACAAACACCCCAACACACACACACACACACAACAAGATTTTTAAATTTAACAAAAAAATTTTAACCCTAAAACTGTATAAAAACAGGGAGCTTTTTTTCGACACGAAGTTTTTAATAAGCCAGGGAACAAACATCAATAATAAAAAAAAACAGTACCCCTTTTTTGGTGTCAGGAGAAAAATAAAAATTGCATCCACCAGTACAAGAAAAAGTGAAAAAAGTTCAGAAAAAATCAGAAAAGGGGCCCAGGCTTTTGGGGGAGGCTAAGGTCGAGGGGGGGAAAGGTAAGATCTGAGAATTGAACTAGGATCAGTGGAAAAAAAACCCAAAAAAAGGGGGGGGGGGGGGGGGCTCTGAATGTAGGTATGGTGTCTGTGTGAAAAGGAAAAATGCCCGGGGAAGTGAAAAAACAGGTGGAAATAAAGGGAGGGAAAAAAGGTTTAGGGGCCTTAGCACCCAAAACCCAAAGGGCTGACCCCCGGTGGGGTTTTCCCATTCTGGCCAAGGGATGAGATGGAAAATGGGGGAAACCCCGGGGAAAAAAAACAAAAAAAATTTTGTTAAAACCAGCTGGCCTTTTTTTAATACAGCTGCCCGCCCCCCTAGGTTTAAAATCCAAAAATGAAGGTGGGGGGAAAGGGGGGGGGGGGGGAGGTTTTGGGCGGAAAAAAAAGGCAAGGGGAAAGGGGAAAAGGGGACATTAATTTTTCCATTTAAATGAGTGAAAGAAAAAAATTTTTGAACCCAAAAAAAAAGTGTTTTTAAAATTTTGGTGGGAGCTAATTTAAATTTTGATGAATGGCTATGGCCCCGTTCATGGTTTGCAGTTAAAACCAAACGGTTTCCTTGTGCCCCGTTTAATTTTTGAGATACGATTGTAGGGGAAAAAATTTATTTTTGAAGGGAGGAAGGCATTGTTTCTCAGTAGCTATGAGATACGATTGTAGGGGAAAAATTCCAATGAAGGCAGAAAGAAAGGGATGGGAAACAGAAAGGGAACATGGTGGTTGGAAAAAAATTCAGAAAAAAAGAAGAAGAAAAAAGAAAGGGTAAAAGAAGGGGGGGAAAGGGGGGGGGGGGGGGGGATGGAATAGACGGTAAGGAAGGAAAAAGGGACATAAAATAAACCACTGTCTCTGATGAAAGAAAAATGTGAAACAATTTTAGTGTTTTAAAAATTGAGAGTGAGAAAAAAATTGCTAAATTTGGTATGGGCCCGTCATGGTTTGTCATTTAAAAACCCAACGGTTTCCATGTGCCCCAAATTTAACTATGAGGGTTTCGGGTGCCCGGGGAAAAAAATCCATATGGAGGGGAGGGGGGGGAAAACATAGGATGGGAAAGGGGAAAGGGGCTGGGGAGGTTGGAAAATATGCAAAAAAAAAAGAAAAGGGTGGGGGGCGGGGGTGGGGGTTTGGGGTGAGGACGGGAAAAAAAAGGTAAAGAATGAAAAGGCCATATGAGCAAAAACCCCCTGTACTGCCTGAAAGAAAAATATGTCTACCGGATTTTTTAAAAAGGGCCCTCAGCCTTGGGTAGCCTTTTAAATTTGAGGGTTTCGACAGACCTCCGTCTGGGCTTCCCCAGCGGTGGTTTTTGCTTCTGGGTGAAAATTGGGTTTAGTGCCCCACGACCACGGGTCGAACCCTGATCTTTTTGGCTAAACAATTTTGGGGTGTTGTACACCCATGGAAGGTGTGTCTGCCCCGGGCGCGGTTGAGTGTGAGGTTTTTTGGCATCCCAAAATGTATAGCCTCCTTCCCCCCCACGCTGAAACCATCTATTGGGCACGGTCGGAAAAGAAGTTGTCATAAAGAACTAATGTTTCCCAGGCGTTTTAGGTGGGGGGGCCCCATGGGTGATGATTCCCTTTTTTTTCCGTTCAAGCGTTTTTGAAGGGGGTTTTTTCTCGTTTCCCTGCATAGTTTTCTTCACAGTCCCCAACAGTCTATTTTTGGGGACACTCCAGACTTGCCCGTTTGTTTTGTTTTGTCCTTGGGGGCCGGTTTTTTTGGCTGCGGATGGTGGGTTTGTTTAGGTTTGGGTTTTCGGACACGCCAGGTTTTTCCCGATCTTCCTGATCAAAGGGTTCAGTCAAAAAACCCTGGACATAGGGGTGGTGGGAAAAGTCCCTTTTCAACCCGGTTTGTTTTTTGTTGGCTGGTAGGATGCGGTGTGATCTTTTTCTAGGGGTGGGTTTCCCCCCCCACTTCTCATAGCCTGTTTTGGTGAGAAACCCCCGGTTTTTGGGGGTTCCATTTCTGGTCTTCGCATCCCGAGTAGGCAATGGTGTTTTGGGCCCCAAGGGTTTTAGGGGGGGTATCACTTGAGTTTGTGTTCCCTTTGGGTGGTGGGGTTTCAAACTGTAGGTACTGGTGGGTTGTGGGTTGGGTTTTTGGTTCCCCAAAAAAAGGGAGGCTGTCCTTGTGTGTAATGAGTGTGTCTTGTGACAGTCGATTTGTTCTCTCCCCCTCTTTAGGGAATTTTTTATAGCGGGTTTTGACTGTTCAAATGGCTAGTGAGGTTTGTGTTGTTTTGTTAAAAAAATCAGCTAGTTTTTCTTTGAAAGGGTTTCAGGTGCAGGGCATGAACTTTCTCCCCCCAAAAGTACAGGTTTGTACATTTTGGACAATGGGGTAACACGACCAAAAATTCCAGTTGGCAAGGAAGTTTTTGGTAATGCTTTTAAAAAACATCGATTTTCCTTTTTGGTTTTTGCTGAAAAAAAAATCGATTTTCCTTTTGGGGAATGCTGAAAAACACATCGATGTCCTCGGATTTTGGTTTTAGCTGCCCAAAAAAGGGACACCCCTTTGCACTGGGATTTTTCCCGGGAAATGTACCGGGTGGGGGGGGGGGGAGGGGGAGGTTGCAAAAAGAATTTTTGGTTGAAGTGTTAAAGGGGGGTCCGGTTTGGGCACCTGACCCCTAACACCTGCACAAACTCTAACTTCTAAGGGGGAAAACCCTTTTTTCCATCCTTTTTCTAGAACTTTAGTGGTTTTTCTACATCGCAGGAAAACCAAATTGTTGACATACTTCAGCCAGCCTTGCCATTTACAAACAGATGTTCGTGTGAAGGGCTGTGGTCATGTTTCAAGGGACTAATTTTTGGAAAAAAAAGGGCATAGTTTTGTACCTCATAGAAAAAAAGGGGAGCAGGAAAAAAGTTTGGACTGAATGCAAACCTTTCAGGCCCTTTGCCGTCACGTTTTTTTGTCAGATCATAGCAGTCAGCAGGGTTTTTGTCAGACTCATTTGCCAGTCGCGTTATTAGTCAGACTCATAATTTGAGCAGTTTATTTTTTTTTTTATTTTTTTTCAGTCTGTGGCAGTGGGTTTACTTTTTTGGCCCCTTTTCCCTTTCCCTTTCCTTCTTTCTGTCCCCCATCCCCCCCCTTCCTCCCATCCTCTTTTTTTTGCATTGTCCCAAACCCGTCCATGTTTTCCTTCCCTTTCCCCTTTCCTTTTTTCTTTTCCCCATCCCTCCCCCTACCTCCCTCCTCTTTTTTTTGCAATTCTGGCCCAAATGTCCCTATTTCCTTCCCTTTTTTCCCCTTTTTGCCTTGTTTTTGTTTCCGGAATCGTTTTCCATCGGCAAAATTTGGGGACAAGGGGAAACCCCTTTGGCTTTTTTGACCAAAAACCCTAAATTCCCATAGCCAGTCAGCCAAGTTTTTAAACCTTTTTATTTTTGTCAAATTAATAAAATTTGTTTTCTTTTTTTGGGTTTTTAAATCAAAGCGTGGGTTTTCTTTTGTGGCCTTTCCTTCCTTAAATTTTTCTGCCCCCCCCCCCCCCCCCCCCCCCTTCTTTCTTTGTTTTTGCATCTTTTTTCCCAAACCCCTCCAAAGTTCCCTTTCCCCTTTTCCCCCCCCTTGCATACCCCCTGCCTTTTAGGTTTTTTCCTTCCCCCGCAGTTTGTTTTAATTGTTAAATTGGGGCAAAGGGGAAAAAAAAGGGTTTTGGGTTTTTTGACAAAAACCCCTAAAACCCGGCCTTGCAGTCATCACAGTTATTAGCTCCCAAAATGATGTTTTAACAATAATTTTTTTTCTCTTTTTTTTTTTTTCAGTCAGTGACAGTAGGTTTAAATTTTGTGGTTTTTTTCCTTCCCTTTTTTTTTTTTCCAATTTCCCCCGCCCCCCCCCCCCCCCCCCCCCCCCCCCCCCCCCCCCCCCCCCCCCCCCCCCCCCCCCCCCACCCCCCCCCCCCCCCCCCCCCCCCCCCCAAACCCCCCCCCCCCCCCCCCCCCCTTTTTTTTCCCCCCCCCCCAACCCCCCCAACCCCCCCCCCCCCCCCCTCAATAGTTTTTTTTTCTTTCTTTCCCCCCTTTTTTTTGTTGTTTTTTTTCCGGGGTTCCCTTTTAACCCATCCCGGGCCCCCTTGGGTTTTTTCAAAGGGGGGATTTCGTTGGGATGCCAAAGGCCGCTTTTACCCCATTTAATTTTTTTTTCCCGGGTTTTTCCCCTTTTTCCCCTCAATCCCTTAACCAAAATTTAAACCCCCCCCCCTTTCGCCTTTTTTTTTTTTTTTACTGACCTTTTTTAATTTTCCAACCCATTTTTCACCCCTGGACTTTAACCACCCCCTTCAGCCTGCTTCTT
>CM031601.1:8538173-8543173 GCA_018398815.1 Conus ventricosus
CTGTTCAAAACGCGACCACCACGCAGACCTATTTGACACCCCAAACGTGAGCTCGTCAGTCACGACACTCTTCGGGCAAACACTGGGACCCAGCGTGATGGCATTCATCTGACATGGACGGGAACCAGCGTCGTTGCCCGTAACATCGGCAGACACCTCAACAGAATGCTATGGTCTAAACCCAAGAGGCCCCCAAAACAACACCCCGCACGGTATCCATCATGGGAAGATTCCTTTCACTACAATCCTAGGGATCTCGGCCGCCCCTTCCATGGCCCCTGGTGGAACTATTTTGACGTGTTAACAACAGTGGAATAAATACTTTTAAACAGTCTAACATGCTGAAGACATTATTCTAGCACAATGATTTGTAGAGCTGTTATTTATTCAGCATCAGAAATGTTTTGATCGTTGGAGATTGACATTCAATACTTTGTGCCATTTTTCACAATCCCTGAAACATTTTCCCCCTCTTTTTTCCCTATCAATCCTTGTTGAAATTGTTGCATATTTAGTGTTGTTAGCTTCTTTTCTTTTTTTAAAATTCTGGTGATATAGTATACAATTATAAAGAACATGACAAGACCAAAAAATGTAAACATACTGCAATGGAATTGCAGATCAATATCAACAAATATTCAGGAGCTGATCAACATCTCTCAGATAATATCTACCAAGCATTAGTATTACAATCTCTTAATGTACATGAACAAAAGCTTCCAAAAATCCAAAACTTTTACTACCCACCAATATACCAAAACAATGATGAACGGAAGGTTGGTACCGCTTGTACATTCGACAAGATGTAGAATACCTCGAAATAGATGCACCTTTTTCAAAAGACATTAAAAACATAAATGCTTGTGCAGTAAAAGCAAAATTCCATGGATCATTGATACTGAACATATTGTCGGTTTATTTGCCAAAAGGTCCTGACAATCAAAACACAGAGTGGATTCGTACTTTACAAGACCAAAACGATAAATGCTAATTGCAGGTGATTTCAATTCACACCGCCCCCTTTTGGGATAATGAGTGCAAAATCATAACGCATAACAGATTCCTTGAAAATGTAGTAGACTCTTCACTCTGTATACTGAATGATGGTAGTGTCACTCGAATCCCGGATATTTCATATCATCGGCTTCAGCGATAGACCTAGCTCTCATGTCGGCTGCAATCGCTCCAAGTTGTGAATGGGACACACTTAAAGACTCCCTAGGCAGTGATCATTTACCAATAGTTATTTCCATCAAAGTGAAACAAACTAGTTCTGATCTCACAAAAGATCAAATCCCAAAATTTAACTACAACAAAGCTGATTGGGATGATTTGAAAACATGCTTCTATTTGCAATTGCGAGGAGATGATGGTTGATGATGTGATACAAGCTACATGAAATTTGTTGATACTGTTTTGCGTGCAGCTGAGCTTTCAATCCCTAAATGTAATCCTGATAAAACAAGAAAAATATACAGGGAATGTTTGGTGGAATGTTTCCTGTGAAGAAGCAAGAGAACAAAAAATGGAGGCTTATAAAATGTATCTAAAAAATAAAACAGACCCAGAAAAGATTGCTGAAAAAAAAACAAAGCAAAAAATCACAGTAATAGAGTGAATGAAAAGACTACGGAAGATTATTGGTCAAATTTCTGTGAAAATGAGGTTCAAAATCACAAAGATCTCCAAAAACTTGGAAAAAAATAAAAGAAATGAAAAATGGAATAAGTCTTCCTGGGTACCCCTTAAAATTGGAAAATAACAAATTTCCTTCCAATTTTGAAAAGGCTGAAGCATTTGCAGATGCATTTGCAAAAAATAGTAACTTCGAAGGCCTCTCAGAAGAACGAAAACAGCTTAGAGAAAAAATGGACGAAAACGAAGACAATGAAAAAGTCCCAATAACAATCACTATACAAATGCTCCTATTACTTTTCAGGAAACAAAAAGATGCAATTTCAAACCTTGGATCAAAGAAAAAAATCAGTGGGACCAGATGCGATTTCCAATGAAATGATAAAGCATTTACCAGTTAATATAAAACTTTTTCCAAGTTCATTTTTTTCAAAAGTGTTGGTTTTGAAGGATTCAGCCATCTTTATGGAAACAATCTACTGTTACCCCTATTCCCAAGGAGGGAAAGTCAAAATCAGATGAAAATAATTACAGACCTGTCGCTCTTACATCACATGTGGGAAAACTTATGGAAAGAATAATTCTAAAAAGGCTTGAACATTTCTGTGAAAAAATGGTATAATACTAATACAACAGGCGGGTTTTAGAAAAGGAAAATCATCAGTTGATCATTTAGTAAAAATCACCACACAGATTAAACATCATTTTTCACGTAGGAAAAACGTACTTGCCACTTTTTTTGACATTAGAAAGGCATATGACCAAGTTTGGCATTCAAAACTTCTAAACAAACTAGGATTAATAGGTATTTCAGGTTGTATGTACAACTATATAAAGGCATTTTTAAGTGAAAGAATAATACAGACTAAGGTTGGTAATGCCTACTCTAATCAAAGACGTACACAGATGGGAATCCCACAAGGAGGTGTAATAGCCCCAATCCTTTTCAACATTTTGATGCATGATCTTCAAAAAGTGGTCTCAAACAATGTCGAGCTAGCACAATATGTGGATGATATTTGCATATGGATGAAAGTCACTCTAAAAAGCTTAACACCGATTAGATCAATCAACTATATTAAAAAGGTATATCAAAATGAACTAGACAAAATCAGCAAATACATGATTGAAAACGGACTAACCCTTTCATATGAAAAATCGCATATGGTTCTCTTCAACTCTGGGTAATGATCCTAAACCTCTATCCTCTTTTCAAATAAATGGAATGCCACTTGAATATAAGAAGTTGTTAAATTTCTAGGAGTAAGCCTGACTTCTAAATTGAATTGGAACTACCATTTGGAAAATATTATGACAAAGCCAAAAAGGATTAAATTTATTAAAAATGATAAATCGACAGTCGTGGGGAAAAGATAGTAAGGTACTTATTCATTTAGCAACTGCGCTTGTGAGATCAAAATTATCTTACGCTCAGGAAATATTCTTTCAGCTCCAAAATATTTGATAACAAAGATGCAAAGCATCGATAGCAAAGCTTATAAGATAGCTCTCGGTGTCCCTGTCCATGCCTCAACACTGAAAACCTACACAGAAATAGGAATTTTGCCCTTTACCGAAAATATGAAACTTGCTTCAGCAAAATATATATTAAGGAGTCACTCAAACGCAAAATTCATGTATCAAGGAAACATGGTTAAAATCAGAAATACATTTTCCAAAGAGAGCACAGAGTTTTGACTCTGTAAAAACTATAGGCTCCTATACGTCCCAATTATTACAGATGCTGGTGTTGAACCCCAAACAGTAGCTCCTCAAACGAGTTACAGTAACGTTCCTCAATGGGAGCTTAGTAAGGCTAATTTCGATATTAATTATACAGATTTAAGGAAAAGTGATGGACCATGCTGCCAACATAATTATGTCAAGGCACATATAAACGAAAATTATATAAATCATCTTAAAATATATACAGACGGTTCTCTACTTGAAAACCAATATCAGGTGCTGCATTCATTATTCCATCATTAAAAATAGAGAAATTGTATCACATTGGGAAAAATTACTCTGTATTCACAGCAGAGCTAATTGCCATTATTATGGCACTGAACTGTCTTCTTAGTTTTCCATATTCCATATTTCAAATATTAT
Source organism: Conus ventricosus (assembly GCA_018398815.1). Taxonomy (NCBI): domain Eukaryota; kingdom Metazoa; phylum Mollusca; class Gastropoda; order Neogastropoda; family Conidae; genus Conus; species Conus ventricosus. Next base: position 8,541,918 of record CM031601.1, read on the forward strand.
TTTGTGTCGATTCAAAATCTGTCTTACAAGCTTTAAAATATTCTCATACAAGAGTGAGAGGAGAAATGATATCTGAGATATACCATTTAATTAATTTTTTGTCTTTACGTGGTTCTTCTATTGACTTTTGTTGGATTCCATCACATTGTGGTTTAGCAGCAAATGAAAGGGTTGATCGGTTAGCCAAAAATGGTGTAGCTAAGGAAAAGATCTTTACAAAAATAAATATTCCTTTATCCTTGTATGAAAATTATAGCCTTTTAGGTAAAGCATCATGGGATTCGGTGATAGGAAGACAAAAAGAGTGTCTAAACATAATAAAGGACAACAAGGGAAAATTCTTTAAGAATCTCGTAATATATAAAACGGGACACAATCTCCACCAGGAACGACTTTTGAAGAGTCTGATATTTAGACTCAGACTTGATGAATCAAAACAAAATATTGTAAAAATGTCACTTGCATTTGTGGCCAAAATATTACACTATTCATGTCATCTTCTTTTGCAGAAATACTAAAAAATATTTACCTACTTGGTTATTAAGTTTGAACCCATCAATCGCGAATTTTTGGACATTTGGGGAACAAAGCGAAGCTGTAGTATTGTTAGGCAATGTTAAGAGTCCAGTTGGACTTTTACTTTGATTCTCGATTATTTGTTTGATTTTTATTATTTCAATGGTTAAAAATGTTTTGTTTCTTTAAAAATGTTCAGATATGAGAATCCAGGCTAAAGCAGTTTACCGTTATGCCGTAATTAGAATGGGGTTAAAGTGATAGTCACTTATTGGTATCTCATTAATTAAATAGACTATGCATGCAAAGATTAGTAATACTATAGACTACTCCACACTCCATGCAACTTTTAATGACATTTTTGAAACAACACACACATGTATGCCCCCTTCCCCCCCCCTCCCCCCCCCCCCCCCCCCCACACACACACACACACCGACATACACACACCGGCCCCTTTTACCATGTGTTTTTTCTGTTTTGTCTTGTTTGTTTTGTATGCCTGTTTCGTTTGTCTCTTTTTGTCTAAGATCACTGTAAAGTGGATAGACATTAAATTAAAGAACGAACGAACACACACACACACATCGAGAACAGAGAGAGAGAGAGAGAGAAAGAGAGAGAGAGAGAGAAGAGAGAGAGAGAGAGAGAGAGAGAGAGAGAGAGAGAAGAGAGAGAGAGAGAGAGAGAGAGGCGTGAGGTGGGTCGGAAGATAATGACCACACAGAATACAAATAACA
>CM031601.1:8548173-8550673 GCA_018398815.1 Conus ventricosus
TGTGAATAATATGTGTAAAGTTGACCTCTCTCTCTCTCTCTCTCCTTCTCCTCTCTCTCACTCTCTCTCTCTCTCCTCTCTCTCTCTCTCTCTCCTCTCCTCTCTCCTCTCCTCTCTCATCTCTCTCTCTCTCTGTGTGTGTGTGTGTGTGTGTGTGTGTGTGTGTGTGTGTGTTGTGTGTGTGTGTGTGTGTGGTGTGTGAGTTAGTGAATGTATGTATGTATATGTATTTATGTATGTATGTATGTATGGGATGTATGTATGAATTATGTATGTAGTACTTACGTATGTGCCTCTGTCGTTCCCCAATTTTTCGAGTCAAAATTTAGGACGATGTGAAGACGGATGTTTCAAGCTCTACTTCTGAATCTGTAAGATGTGCGAAGAGCGTAGGCCTTAAAGGGTATGTGTGGGCTACATCTGCAGGGTATGTGTGGGCTACATCTGCAGGGAACACTGAGATGTTTGATCAGTAATGTTAGCATTCTGAGAATACTTTCAAACGATGTCGCCTCCTTTGGTCCGTAACATGAACATTGTCACGACTCTCAGGTGCAACTGTCACATTTGATTAAAAATGTTTGCGTCTCACAATTTCAGATGCTGCTGTCACTTCGATCAGTATTGTTAAACAAGATTTTCACAGCATTTAGATGCTGCCGTGGCGATTCATTAGAAATCTTAGCATTCTCATAGATTTCAGATAGTGCTGTCATGATTGACCGTTATTGTTTAACAAGATTCCCACAGCCTTCAGATGGTGCCATCACTATTGAGTAGGAATGTTTGGCTCTGGCAGCCTTTAAATGCTGCCGTCACCTTTGATAAGGAATTATGGTTCTGGCAGCTTTTATATGATGCCTTTACCTTTGATAAGGAATGTTTAGTTCTGGCAGCTTTTATATGCTGCCGTTAACTTTGATAAGGTATGTATGATTCTGGCAGCCTTTAAATGCTGCCGTCACCTTTGATAAGGTATGTATGGTTCTGGCAGCTTTTAGATGCTGCCGTTATCTTGATAAGGAATGTATGGTTCTTTCAGCTTTTAAATGCTGCTGTCACCTTTGAAAGGAATGTATGGTTCTTTCCAGCTTTTAAATGCTGCCGTCACCTTTGATAAGGAATGTATGTTCTGGCAGCTTTTAGATGCTGCCGTTATCTTTGATAAGAATGTATGGTTCTGGCAGCTTTTAAATGCTGCCGTTATCTTCGATAAGGAATGTATGGTTCTGGCAGCTTTTAGATGTTGCCGTTATCTTTGATAAGGAATGTTTGGTTCTCCCAGCTTTTAGATGTTGCCGTTATCTTTGATAAGGAATGTTTGGTTCTGCCAGCTTTTAGATGTTGCCGTTATCTTTGATAAGGAATGTTTGGTTCTGCCAGCTTTTAGATGTTGCCGTTATCTTTGATAAGGAATGTTTGGTTCTGCCAGCTTTTAGATGTTGCCGTTATCTTTGATAAGGAATGTTTGGTTCTGGCAACTTTTAGATTTGCCGTTTATCTTCGATAAGGAATGTTTTGGTTCTGGCAATATTCACATGCTGCCGTTACCTTTCATAAGCAATGTTTGGTTCTGAAGTCTTCAGATACTGCAGTCTCAGACTGCATGCTCCAACTAAAGGGCATTCGTCTCAGCGGAAGCTCTAACACTGTCGAAGGATCCTTAAAACCACGCTTTGAGTGATCAGTGAACACATTTGGGGGGGGCAGGGGGGGGGTAGGGGGGGGGGGGGGGGTGGTGGCCGGGGTGGTGGGGGAGGGGGGGGGGGGGGGGCGGGGGAAAATACCGAAACCCATTTTTGTAAAAATTTTAAATCGCTTTAAAGAGTGATATTTCATGCAATATGTCACATCGCATATTTGCTATCAAATAACAACTGAAAGTGTTTCTGTTCAGTGGACAATGTGTAATGCGTTTATCAATGATGTGAACAGATCCAGAATCTGCCGTGTGTTCCGTGGGGAAGTCATTGTTGGTATGACCTGAAGGAGTTATGGCCCCTGGACTTTAACTCTTCATAAAAGAGGCTGGATCCGCCGTCTGATCTGGTTCCGTTCCGGGATCCACAGTTTGACCACATTCGAATGAAATACAGTGGGTACTTTCTGTGTAAGTTGGCATCACCCGTGTTTATACTATGCGCCTCTCATCTACAGAGGTAAGGCAAGGTAATATTGATTATAGCCCATCCGATCGGAAAGGGCTATACCAAGGGTGTCACCGCGTTGAAGTCAACTCACAAGTAAAAAGAAATCATTCACACAGCCCTTTGAAATGCACCTTCTAAAACACACCGAAAACGACCTCAAAAAAACTTTCTTCCGTGAAATCTTAGATCAGATAAAAGAAAATGTTAGTCACTTTCAGAAAGTCAAAGATCACATCAGGTGGGACATCTCTGAACAGGGCTTTCATAGAGTCTGCTGTGATCTTGTCTACTACATGTGTGGCGGATGAATAATGGCCATGTGCCAGCCTGTGCTTTAGGTAAATGGGTAT
>CM031601.1:8553173-8558173 GCA_018398815.1 Conus ventricosus
GGGGGTGGAGGTGGGGTGGGTGGTGGAGGTGGGGGAGGACTGTGGGGGTACGGGGAGAGAACAGAGGGAAGGGAATGCAGATGGTGGCAATGGATTGCCGTGTGGAGCAACTGTCATGGCTGGTGGGATGGATGTGACCGTTTGATCGGAGACTTGTAGATCTGTATCACCTGAGACTTGTAGATCTGTATCACCTGAGCCTTGTAGATCTGTATCACCTGAGACTTGTAGACTGATATCACCAGGGACTTGTAGATCTGTATCACCTGAGCCTTGTAGATCTGTATCACCTGAGCCTTGTAGATCTGTATCACCTGAGACTTGTAGACTGATATCACCAGAGACTTGTAGACTGATATCACCAGAGACTTGTAGACTGATATCACCAGAGACTTGTAGACTGATATCACCAGAGACTTGTAGACTGATATCACCAGAGACTTGTGGACTGATATCATCACATACATGTCGACTGAAATAACCAGACTTGGCAGACTAATAACAGGGACTTGTGGACTGATATTACCGCAGACTTGTAGACTGACTTATCCAGAGACTTGATGCAGCAAGAAACTTGGTGGCGTAATGTCACCAGAGACACGTGGACTGATATCACCAGAGACTTGTAGACGGATATCACCAGAGACTTGTAGACGGATATCACCAGAGACGTGTAGACGGATATCACCAGCAACTTGTAGACTGATATCACCAGGACTTGTAGACTGATATCACCAGAGACTTGTAGACTGATATCACCAGAGACGTGTAGACTGATATCACCAGCGATTGTGACTGATATCACCAGAGACTGTAGACTGATATCACCAGAGACATGTAGACTGATATCACCAGCGACTTGTAGACTGATATCACCAGAGAACTTGTAGACTGATATCACCAGAGACATGTAGACTGATATCACCAGCGACTTGTAGACTGATATCACCAGATGGACTGATAACGATGTAGACTACCAAGACATTGGTAGACTGATGTCACCAGAGACTTGTGGACTGATATCACCAGAGACATGGTAGACTGATATCATCACAGACTTTAGACTGATATCATACAGACTTGTAGACTGATATATCACAGACTTGTGACTGATATCATCAAGACTTGTAGACTGATATCACCAGAGACTTGTGACTGATATCATCAAGACTTGTAGACTGATATCATCACAGACTTGTGATACTGTTTTCACCACAGACTGTAGACAGATAGACCGAGACTGTGTGACTGAACTCACAGACTTTAACTGATATCACCAGAGACTTGTGGACTGATATCACAGAACTTGTAGGCGATACACCAAGACTTGTGGACTGATCACCCAGACTTGTAACGATCACCAAGACTTGTGATGATATCACCAAGATTGTAACTGATATCATCAAGACTGTGACTATAATCATCACAGACTTGTAGACTGAATCACCAGAGACTTGGGACTGATTCATCAGAGACTTGTGGACTGATATCATCACGACTTGTAGCTGATATTATCACAGACTTTGACTGTATCATCACAGACTTGTAGCTGAATCATCACAGACTTGTAGGACTGATATCATCACAGACTTGTAGACTGATTCATCAGTCGTTGTAGACTGATATCATCACAGACTTGCAGACTGAGGCACAGGACTTGTAGAATGTTGTCTTCGCTGGAAGCTTCCAGAACTAACAGGCGATTTCCCAGATGATGTGCGTCTCGTCACAGCAGACAGGGCAAAGCCACCTCTCTTGTCCCCACTGTTGAGCCGCCGTCATGATAGCTGAAGACAGGCCAAAGCGAGCCTCTCCTTGTCCCCCACGTTGAGCGCCGTCATGATTAGCTGAAGACAGGCAAAGCCAGCCTATCTTGTTCCCCACCTGTTGAGCCGCTCGAATGATAGCTGAAGCAGCCCACTTCCTCCACCACCCCCACCATGCAGCGGGGTGCTGACTGCTGAGTTCTGTCTGGAGCTGTCGACCAAGGCTTCAGTCTCCTCTGAGGTGAATCCCCTCCGTGTGCACTTCGTGCTTTATCCAGTCTGGCTTTAGTTCTTGTGGGTTCTGCTTCGTTGCTTTAGTTCTGTGGTTCTGCTTCGTTGCTTTTGAAAGATCGATGTATGTCCAGTCTTGCTTTAGTTTTTGTGGGTTCTGCTTCGTTGCTTTTTGAAAGATCGATGTTGTCCAGTCTTGTGAGGGTTACTGGATTTCAGCTTCGCTGTCTTCTGATAGGCATATGTCAACAGCAAAGCACGGGCTGGGCAGAATTATTCTCGCAGGATATGGAAGCCCAGGAGCCTTTTTGGTATTACTTTCTTCAGGCAGATGCTAACAGACTACGAGCGGCACTATATTTTTTAGGCAGATGTTAACAGACCAAGACAGAGGAAACACCGTTGGCACATTTCCACAGTTGTTGAACGAAGTCTCCGAGGTTTGCTATTCAAGTGAGATTTACTGTCTGCATCTTTGAAGGTGATTGCTGTGAGGTGCATGATGTTGAACAACGTCAATATTGTCTCACGACACGCCACAAATCTGTCTGCATCTTTGAAGGTGATTGCTATGAGATGCATGGTGTTGAACAACGTCAATTTTCTCACGACACGCCACAAATCTGTCTGCATCTTTGAAGGTGATTGCTATGAGATGCATGGTGTTGAACAACGTCAATTTTCTCACGACACGCCACAAATCTGTGTGTCAGCCAGTGCCGAAGACTTGACCTTCTCTGAGACCATAAATTAGTGATATAAAATCATGGTGGTATTTAGAGTGTTTTGTTTTTTGTTTTTTTTTTGTTCTGTTCTGCCAGCAGTGTGATGGTGACGATCTGTTTGGATTTATTCCTTTTGAGCCTGAACCCTGCCCGTTCTCCCCATAGGACTTCATTTGAAACTGTCATTCGAATCTGCACAACAAGGCCATAGGTCATCTTAGTAGGATGGTTGATGAAACTGGTGGTCCTGTTGATAATGGAAAAAAAATGACGTTTTTCTTTAACTGTGCATGTTTGACTAAGGATTGTATCCACACCTTTAGCCTATATTTTGTTTCCTGTCTTGTCTGAGGGCTAGTTGTCATGGCTGTGTTGAATTATGTATAGCCCCCTCGAGCTTCAGTCGGGTTGCTAACGTATTTTCAAGCCCAGGGTGACGTGTCTGTTTGAGTATGTAGACAGCTTCCTCCACTTTCAACTGAACACTCGGAGTTTCAGTTGCCTACGGTGAAACCTCATTTTCTTCTGTCTGGTTTCACGTCGTCGTTACACCACTGTTTGCAGTACTCAGTGCGCCCTCCAATTATTTCTGTTTTGATTGAGTGGAGGGAAGCTTGACTGCCCCCAACATCTGTGTCCCTAGGCTGCTATGATCTTGTTAGCGTCAACAGTGTGTCAGAGTGTACCTAGCTCTTACCCTTGTGATATTGTCGCTGACATAGTTGACATTCAGTGTCTCCTTGGCCTCTGCCGTTTTCTGTTTTACGCTATAGTTTGCCAGTCCGCACTGAGGCGCAGCGTTAGCGTTTTCTCCCCTTTTTGAGATTCCTTTATTCTTTATTCTTACAGCCCAAGCAGTCAGAAAGGTTCCCCCCTTTTTGAGATTCCTTTATTCTTTATTCTTACAGCCCAAGCAGTCACAAAGGTTCCCCCCTTTTTGAGATTCCTTTATTCTTTATTCTTACAGCCCAAGCAGTCACAAAGGTCTCCCCTCCCCTTTTTTGAGATTCCTTTATTCTTTATTCTTACAGCTCAAGCAGTCACAAACGACTGTTACCGCGCACGGGAAGACTACAATAAACGCGTATGCAGACATGTGCATGAATTCCTCGGATTTTAATCGATCTATTGACATCTCCATGTCTGATAAACCAAGGCTGTTCTGACAGTCAAACCAAGGCTGTTCTGACAGTCAAACCAAGGCTGTTCTGACAGTCAAACCAAGGCTGTTCTGACAGTCAAACCTAGGCTGTTCTGACAGTCAAACCAAGGCTGTTCTGACAGTCAAACCAAGGCTGCTCTGACAGTCAAACCTAGGCTGTTCTGACAGTGTCAGACCGACCCCTTAGTTTCGTGATCCCAGTTTGTATAAGAAAAAAAAACCCACAAACAAACAATCAACGAACAAACAAATTAACGAAAATAAATGGAATGCAACAAAATGAAAACGCATGAAATAAGGTCACAGGGGCAAACAGAGACTGAGGACCGGGCAGCTAGTGTCCAGTCTGGACAGCGTGCAAACCTTCAGCCACCTTGTCTCCACATGTACAAGAGAAAGTCTGGCATTGTATCAATCTTCCAAAAGAAACAGATGTAAAGATCTGCCAGAACACAGAAAGGTTATTAGGTTACGAAGACATGCAGAGAGTGGATTACAGTGAAGCAACTGAAAAAGGCAGTCACACAGAGTAGCAGAAAAGTGGGAGACATCCATGTGTTCCTTAAAGAATTAGCTGCAAGGTATAGGACAGAAAAAAAAAAACATTCACCAATTGAAATGAACCACACTCAGTTCCATAAAACAGCATAGCTTCAGTACACCGACTGGCTATCTACGCTAAACCGAGTGAAACTGCGTAAAAAAGACAACAAAAAAAGGATCAGGCAAACTAGCTTATTGTTAGAATTGCAGGTTGATAAGAATGCCCAAGAAACAATACAGAATCTTGAATGATCCCCCTGTTTGTAGAGAACCAGTTGAGACTGGACGACATTTGCCCTCCATAGTGTTGGTAGCGGTTGCATTGAAAATGATAATTTATGCATGTAACGTTTCCAGTCGGACACTACAATATATAAATGTAACAACAGCACTTTCTCGGGAGAAAATGCCCTTTTTCTTTGATCATGTCCTAAGCAGAGAAATGCCGTTTATAAATCAACGCATTGTTGGTGCTTGAATTCTCATTATCTGCATTCATAAGTCCTTCCAGAGGAGGAGATGCATGTATTTAGCGGTATTTTGTTTGCAAAAAAAAAAGGAAAAAAAAGAAAA
>CM031601.1:8563173-8568173 GCA_018398815.1 Conus ventricosus
ACACACACACACACACACACACACACACACACACACACACACACACACACACTTGCTGAGCCTCATGTTCAGAGGAAGATAGTCCCTACTGTGTGTAACCCGAAGAAACTCTCTCTCTCCCCCCTCTGCCCCCCCTCCCCTCTCTCTCTCCCTCTCTCTCTCTCTCTCTCTCTCTCTCTCTCTCTCTCTCTCTCTCTCTCTCCCCTCTCTCTCTCTCTCTCTCTCTCTCTCACTTGCTGAGCCTCATGTTCAGACAGAGAGAAGTCAGTCCCTACTGTTTGTAACCCGAAGAAACTCTCTCTCTTCCTCCCCTCTCTCTCCCTCCCCCCCCCCCCTCTCTCTCTCTCTCTCTCTCTCTCTCTTCCCCTCTTCTCTCCTCTCTCTCCCTTCACTCTCTCTCTCTCTCTCCTCCTCTCTTTTCTCTCTCTCTCTCTCTCTCACCGAGCTTCATTTTCAGGCACAGAGAAGACAGAACCCTGCCTGGTGCGACTTAAAGAAACAAATCAAACAAAGGTATTTTTCTCAGCCAGCAAAAGTGATCCTGCCGCTGACAATTGTTCTGATGTGGTTTCAATGATGCAGTGGAGCAGCATGGTTCTGAAGGTACATCCCTAGTGTCACAACAGATTTGATCTATCAATATTTCGCCCACCTTCCCCTTAAAAATCTTATAGCCATGGTATTGTGCCACGCATTTATCTAGGTGCGTTTGATTTCTTTTTCGGTTTTACTACACAACTCTGCCAACAACTCATTATTGCCCCCTTTTCAAGCTCTGCGTATGTGCTTCTTGTGTCTTCAGTGTTACTTCCAGAATATAAGTAATCAGATCAGCTACTGGTTTGAGCTATGGCATCTCATCCCAAAGACTGTTCATCAGACGTGCAAGCTGGTCTAAGGTTCAGTGACTATCATTTTTATAACTGGCAGGTGTGAAGTTCTAGTATTTGATTCAGAAGACTATCAATTAAATTAGCAACCAGGTTTTAAGTCCAATGTTTGACTCAGAAGACTATCAGTTAGATGAGCTAACAAGTTTGGAGTTATATGCTTGATTCAGAAGACTTTTAGTCACAATATCCAACTGATTCGAAGTTCAGAGTCTTATTCGAAAGGCTAACAATTAGACAATTCAACCAGTCTGAGGTTTAGCGTGCTACTCAAAAGGCTATCAATCAGCCAAGCCAATTGCTCTAAAGTTCCATGTCTGGCTTAAAAGACGATCAGCCAGACAGGCTCACTGGTCTGAAGTTCCATGTCTGGCTTAAAAGACGATCAGCCAGACAGGCTCACTGGTCTGAGGTTCCATGTCTGGCTTAAAAGACGATCAGCCAGACAGGCTCACTGGTCTGAAGTTCCATGTCTGGCTTAAAAGACGATCAGCCAGACAGGCTCACTAGTCTGAAGTTCCATGTCTGGCTTAAAAGACGATCAGCCAGACAGGCTCACTGGTCTGAGGTTCCATGTCTGGCTTAAAAGACGATCAGCCAGACAGGCTCACTGGTCTGAAGTTCCATGTCTGGCTTAAAAGACGATTCACAGCCACTGGTCTGAGGTTCCATGTCTGGCTTAAAAGACGATCAGCCAGACAGGCTCACTGGTCTGAAGTTCCATGTCTGGCTTAAAAGACGATCAGCCAGACAGCTCACTGGTCTGAAGTTCCATGTCTGGCTTAAGACTAGTCAGCCAGACAGCCACGGCTAGTCATGTCTGCTCAGAAGATATCAGTCGACACGCAACGTTTGACAGGTGTCTGATTCTGCTTCAGAAGATCATCAGTCGGACACTGCAACATGTTTGAAGCTAGGTGTCTGATTCTGCTTCAGAAGATCATCAGTCGGACACTGCAACATGTTTGAAGCTAGGTGTCTGATTCTGCTTCAGAAGATCATCAGTCGGACACTGCAACATGTTTGAATCTAGGTGTCTGATTCTGCTTCAGAAGATCATCAGTCGGACACTGCAACATGTTTGAAGCTAGGTGTCTGATTCAGAAGATCATCAGTCGGACACTGCAACATGTTTGAAGCTAGGTGTCTGATTCTGCTTCAGAAGATCATCAGTCGGACACTGCAACATGTTTGAAGCTAGGTGTCTGCTTCAGAAGATCATCAGTCGGACACTGCAACATTTTGAAGCTAGGTGTCCGATTCTGCTTCAGAAGATCATCAGTCGGACACTGCAACATGTTTGAAGCTAGGTGTCTGATTCTGCTTCAGAAGATCATCAGTCGGACACTGCAACATGTTTGAAGCTAGGTGTCTGATTCTGCTTCAGAAGATCATCAGTCGGACACTGCAACATGTTTGAAGCTAGGTGTCTGCTTCAGAAGATTATCAGTCGGACACTGCAACATGTTTGAAGCTAGGTGTCTGATTCGGAAGATATCAGTGGGATATTGCAACATGTTTGAAGCTAGGTGTCTGATTCGGAAGACTACTAATCAGACAAGCCTTCCAGTCTGAAGTTCAATGTCTGATTCGAAAGATCGACAACCAGACTAAGCAACTTCTCCGAAGTTCAGTGTCTGATTCAAAGACTGTCAATCAGAGATTGGTCTGAAGTTTAGTGTCTTATTCGGAAGGTTATCGATCAGGCAAACCAATTGCACTGATGTTGAGTATCGGAAGATTATCGATCAGGCAAACCAATTGCACTGATGTTGAGTATCTGAATCGCAAGACTAGAAACTGGACAACCAAAAGGCTGAGTGTGTCTTCTTTTTTTTTTAAAGACTATCATTCAGACAAGCCAGCTGGTCTGAAGTTTAATGTTTGATTCAGAAGACTTTCAATCGGACATCCAATCTTGTCTGACGTTCAGTGTTTGATTTAGAAGACTGTCTATTGAAGAACTAGCCTGGTCTGAAATGTTTTACCTCATGTACAAGACTGTCACTCAGACAAACAATGTCTAGTAAAGACATGCAGCAACCCCCCTCCCCCTCTCCCCCCCCCCCTCCCCCGAAGACTGTCACTCAGACAAACAGTGTCTAGTAAAGACATGCAGCAACCCCCTCCCCCTCCCCACCCTCCCCCGAAGACTGTCACTCAGACAAACAGTGTCTAGTAAAGACATGCAGCAACCCCCCTCCCCCTCCCCCCTCCCCCGAAGACTGTCACTCAGACAAACAGTGTCTAGTAAAGACATGCAGCAACCCCCCTCCCCCTCCCCCCCCCCCCCCCCCCCCGAAGACTGTCACTCAGACAAACAGTGTCTAGTAAAGACATGCAGCAACTCCTCTCCTCCCCTCTCCCAGAAGACTGTCACTAGAGAACATGAAAAAAGAGCGTATAAAAGAACACACACACACACACACACACACACACACACACACACACACACACACACACACACACACGGCGCGCGCGCGCAACGAGAGAGAGAGAGAGAGAAGAGAGAGAGAGAGAGAGAGAGAGAGAGAGAGAGAGAAGAGAGAGAGAGAGAGAGAGAAGAAAGACAGAGAGAGAGAGAGAGAGAGGGGGGGGACTCTGACGAGCAGTGTCTAGCAGAGACATGCAAAAAAAAAAAAAATTCCACCAGAACACTGTCACACAGACGAGCATTGTCTTGTAGAAACATGCCCGAGTGAAGAAAGTCCCCACAAGACTGGAATCAGGACATAGAAAGTGAGAATTCCTAGATGTGAGCATGATCCACTGAACCGGCAGTCCAAGACAGGTCTGCTGCTGAGCGTGGTCTTCTGGCGCACAGTATGGCGCCGTGTCTACCAGAAACATGCACGGAACATTGGCAGACGAAAATAGAACGAGAAAACCCTTTGACTTGGAGTTCTTTGTGTGTGTGTGTGTGTGTGTGTGTGTGTGTGTGTGTGTGTGTGTGTGTGTGTGTGTGTGTGTGTGTGGTGTGTGTGTGTGCGTGTGTGTGTGTGTGTGTGTGTGGTGTGGGTGTTGTGGTGGTGTTCATGTTTTTCTACCCAGCGACCACGAGGAACCATAGGAGTCTGTCTCGAATGGATGTCATGACTATCAGTTGACCAGTTCGTGAGATTCATTCATTTCCTCGCGTGAGTTATTACATGACAGTAATGCATGTGATCTGTTACTCTGGATTAATAACCTTGACGTTTGTTTATGTGAAATTCAGTTTAAAATACAGTTTCTTTGCCCACTGAAATCAGTTAGCTTTCATGTTGAAGATATATGATCAGTGTCAGACTGATGCTAAGTTTCCTTTTTTTTTAATGCATGCACGTGCGCGCGGCGCCACACACACACACACACACAACACACCACACACACACACACACACACACACACACACACACACACACACACACACACACATACACACACACACACACACACACACACACACACACACACACACACACACACACACACACACACACACACACATTCACACAAACGCACCACACACGCACGCACGACACCCACGAACGATGTACACACACAACATACACACACACACACACACATCGCGCACCGCACGCACACACACAACATACACACAACACACACACACACACACACACACACACACACACACACACACACACACACACACACACACACACACAACACACACACACACGTACGTATCCGTACTCACGTAACATTCATACAAACATATACGCTTACACTTGATCTTCAAAGTAAAAAAAAAATCACATTTTCAGGGAGGTACTGAAACTGATCTGAAATCGAAAAGTTTTTTTTGTCTTCTTTTTTTTTCCTCTTTTTTTTCTTTTTCTTTCTTTCTTTTTTTTTTTTTTTTTTTTTCTCAACGGCCGACTACTGCGATGCCAAAAGCAGAGAACAAAGACTGTAAAGCAGGATGTGCCTGACAGCTCACGAGTGGAGAGGCTGGGCAACATTGAAAAGCACCACGGTAAAAGGACAGTAGCAGGTGGCGGAGAGACGCAGGGACAGCGGGGAAGGGGGAGTTGGAATAAGTGGGCGGAAGTGGGCGGGATAGGGTGGGGGGTGGGGGTGGGGAGTGGGATAGTAATGTAAGAG
>CM031601.1:8573173-8593173 GCA_018398815.1 Conus ventricosus
CCCTACAGAAGGTGGTGGTGGCATTGAAGACTGGTTAGTGAGGAAAAAGAAGGTGTCCCTACAGAAGGTGGTGATGGCATTGAAGACTAGTTAGTGAGGAAAACTAAGGCGTCCACATAGAAGGTACAGAATGTGGTGATGGCGTCGAAGGCTGTGTCACTCCAGGTTTTTTCTAAATAAAACAAATCATTTCTTTTGAACAGTAGATCAATATCTTATATTACAGAATAAGCTGTTTGAACGACTCTTATGTTATGTTTTATTTCTCTCTTTTTTTTAAATCAATATTATGTTACACCATATTCATACTCACAGAGGCACACATGCAAAAACCAACTAGTCAAATATTCTATTTCATGCACGGTACGTACATGTAAAGTAAAAAAATGGTTATGATATGTATAAGTGTCGCACATTGTTTCATTAAATTAAGATTAAAGGATTCCAGAAAGTAAACCGCAGGGGGAAATCCCACAAAATGGTGTACGGTAAACCAAAGAGGCGGATGTAAACTGCGGATGGAAATTTATCATAAAAGTGAACTTTTTGATGCTGCTGACAAAATGTGTTGCAACTGGAAGATGAAGAAGTTTCGATGAAAGAGAAATAAACAGGTGCTAGATGCAGTCAGCCCGGGAGCATACAGCAGCCCTGCTACCGACGAAAACGTTCGATAAAATACACCCCGCCATCAGCAACTCACACAAACAAAACACACAAACTGCTGGTTCCGGTTCATGGCAAAAATCGAAATGCTGATTGTGGCTACACGCGAAACCAACACAAGAAGAACATTTGTATGAAGATGGCAACCACACCGTATTCAATTTTGTTTTGCACCGGCCGGATGTCAAATCTGGTCTATCAGATTTCCAATGGCAACCATCCAATCAAACTGTAGCGATAGCAAACGAAAACAAAATGGTGTTGGAGGTGAAACTAGTACAATTTATTTAATGTAAACAAGAGTATGCCATAAGCAAAACTATCTGAAATAAGCTGTACAAAATAAAGTCAGCTGATTCAGAAACTAATTTAAACAATTCGATAAACCTATAACAAAATAACATTAAGGATAAATCTTAAATAAATGTTTACCAAACCGCCAAAAAACAAAGAGTGGACAAACGAACCACAAGACAAAACACGATGCGTTTCGACCTCTTAGGTCTTCTTCAGGCAAGATACAATACAATCAGGACTATGAAAATGAACGAGCAATCACTTATCTTCAATCACTTTAGCGCAAGATAAGCGTTGGCGGTTCGCTAATTTTTTTTTTTTTTTTTTAGATTTCCGCCTGCAGTCGTCTCACTTTGCAACTAGATCTTATTAAGGATAATTATTATTAAGCAGCAAATGTCTGCCAGCCACCTTCTCATGCACGATCACATCCATGATGTTAAGCACATTCATTTGTCTTTGTAAAAAGAGTAATCTGTGACATACTTACGAGGCAAAGAAATGTCTAGACAAATGGTGTGACTGATCCTAATGACATGTCTTCACAGATAATGGCAATTCATCAGACTGCTGATGAGAAGAGACGTCTGGTTACATAATGGCGATGCATCAAAGACTTTTGCTGATGCCGAGGGGTAGACTCGACAGACAATTGTAATGCATGTAAGACTGATTCCAGACGAGAAGAGATGTCTAGTTACATAATGGCGATGCATCAAAGACTGACTGCTGACGAGAAGAGGTATCAAGACGGACAAAGGTGAGGGTATCAGACTGATCGGTGTGGAAACGAACTGTCTAGAGCGACGATGGTATTGGTATAGAAGACTGATCATTGAATTGCTGGACAGACATAGAAGATGGCATGATTAGTGAGGAGAAGAGACCTCAAGACCGACAGTGATAATGACACGATGACAGATAAACAAGGACTGTGATGTTAGAGAAGAGGTGATCCATTAACAATTATGATGACGTGACAGACGGATGAATGAAGGGGTGGCATAGTGCTGTAAGAGAAGAGATGTTAAGACTGACAATGAAATTGACACATGGACTGAAAAAAATGAGGTGTGACACATTTTATATGAGAAAAGGGGTCAAGACGACCCCCTTGATAGTAAACATGAAAACTGAAAAATAGAAGTGACAGGGGGTTAACGAAGAGGGGGCCAAAAGAATGCCTAGCTAAAAAGAGAGTAGGTTTTTTTTTTCACGCTCATCCCAGTCCCTTGTTTTTTTTCCTCTGTAGAAAATTTTCCTTTTAAAAACCGGGGTTTTTTCCCCTTGAAAACAGATGTCCAGGGGGAAAAAAATTGGTTTCATTTTAACTTTTAAACTGTCCCAGTTTTCCCCTACCTCAAAATGCATTACTTTCAAAAAAGGGGGGGGGTTTTCTCCTAAAAAGCCCCCCCAAATTGAATTGATTTTCCCACAAAACCCGGACCAGCTTTCAGGTTCTGGGGGCAACCCCCCAAAAAAAGGGTAAAATCCTTTTAAAATTTTAAGGAATTTCGATTATTAAAAAAATGGGGGGGGGGGGTGGGGGGGGGGGGGGGGGGGGGGGGGGGGGGGGGGGGGCCCCCAGGGGTATTGGGGGGGGGGGCCCTTCAAACAAATCTTGAATAAAAAATGGGGGGGGGGGGGGGGGGGGACTTGGGGGGGCCACAAGTCAGTCACTTTTGGGTTTTTTTTTTCCGATTTTTCTGTTTTGGTTTTTTTTTTCGCTTGAGATAAAAACGCTATGACGAGGGGGCTTCTTTTGGGTTCAATAATTTTAAAGTTTCAATAAACAAACGTTCATATTTTTAAAGGCGTGATGTTCATTTGATGATGACTTTTTAAAAAAATACCGGGTTTTTTGTGTGTGTGTGTGGGGGGGGGGTGGGGGGGGGGGGGGGTTGTGGGTGGGGGTGGGGGGTGCGTGTTTTGGTGTGTGTGGTGGTGATTTGTTTTGGGTTAAAATCGGCTAAATTTCCTGACATTGTTTGAAATTGTTCAGGACCTTGAGGGGTTATATAATAATTATGATCTCCCATGAAAATAAAAAAGAATTAATCATTTGGGGGGGTTTTGTTTTTGCTTTTTTGGGAAGGGAAAGTGGGAACAGAACTTTTTTTTTTAGCCACAAACACAGTAAAAACTTTGAAAATTTGAAAAAAGGGGAAAAATTTTTAAAAAAGGCTCAAAAATTTCCTTTAAAGATCGGGAAAATCGGGCCAAAAAGTTTTCGCCGCATGGAGCGCGAAAAGACAAAATGAAAACAAGCGGAAGAAAAACCGAAAAAAACCCAAAGGGCTGAATTTTAAATGTTTTTTTTTTGGGGGTACCAAACAACTGCGGCGTTTTTACGGTTCGGGGAAAAAATTGAGGGGGGAAAACCCCAGCACAGTCTATAATTTTTTCAGATTTTACTGGGTAAAACACAAAAAAAAACCCCCCCAAAAAAACAAAAACAACAAAAAACAACCAACAAAAAAAACGCTTTCCCCAACCAACAAGGGCCCAATTTTAAACACCCCAAAGAAACCCACTTTTTCCTTTTTCACCAACCCCCCCCCAAAACCTCGTCTATTCTCCCCCCCCCCTCCTCCCCCCCCCCCCCCCCCCCCCCTTTCCCCTTTGTTGCCCCCACTGTCCCCTCTGCCCTCTGTCTCTCCCCGCTCCCCCTTTTTTTGGGCTCGCCCCACCCCGCCCCCCCAGCCCTCTCCCCACCTTTTCTTTCGGGCCTGTCTGTCTGTCGGGCTGTCTAAACCCCCTTTTCCCCTCTCTCCCCTCCCCCTCCCCCTTTCCTCTCCCCCCCTAAACCTCTCCCCCCCTCCTCTCCCCCCCCTCTCTCTCCCCTCCCCCCCTCCCCATCCTTTTTTCCCCCTTTCTCCCTCCTAATCCCCTCCTCCCTTTACCACCCTCTCCCCCCTTCCTCCCCTTTTCCCCCCCCCTCTCCCCCTCTCCCCTCCCCCCTCTTTTTCTCTCCCTCTCTTTCTCCTTTTTGGCCCTTTCGCCGGCCCCTCCTTTCCTTCCCCCTCCTCGTCCCTCTCCCCTCTCTTTTCCCCTTCTCCACTCCCCCTTTCCTCCCTCCCGCTCTCTTTTTCTCTCTCCCCGGCCCCCTCCCCCGCCCCTCTCTCCCCCTTCTCCCCTCTCCCCCCTCTCCCCCCTTTCCCCCCCCCGCTCTCCCCCCTTCCTCCCCCCTTTCCCCTCTCCCCTCTCTCTCTCTCTTTTAAACCTCTCTCTCTTTCTCGCGTTTTTTTCCCCCCTCTCGCTCCCCGTCCCCCCCCTCCCCCTCACTCTCTCCCCCTCCCCTTCCCCCCTTCTCCCCCTCCCCCTCCCCCCCTCTCTCTAAAACCCTTTTCCCCTTTCCCCCTTCTTCCCCCTTTTCTTTTCCCCTCTCCCCTTTTCTCTTCCTCTCAAACCCCCCAACCCCTCTCTTTTTCTTTGATTTTGGGGGGTTTTGGGGTGTGGTGTTGGGGGGTGTGAAATTAATATAAAATATATATTTTAATATATAATAATAAAAAAAGAGAGAGAGAGGAGAGAGAAAAGAGGGGAGAGAGAGAAAAGGAGAGAGAGAGAGAGATAGTGGGGTTTTAAAAATACCCAAATGTTTTTTGTTTGGGGGGCCCGCCCCCTTTGGGGCCAAACATTTGAAAAAATATTTTTTTAAAAATAGAATCTTTTTTTTAAAAAACCTATTTAAACAAATTATTTTATTTTAATATATATAAAATAAAATATATATATTTTATAATAAATTTTTTTTGACCGAGTAACCGAAAAACGCGCCACACGCACCACGCACAAAAATTGGCGGCCGGGTTTCGGGTCAAAATTTTTCCCTTTAACTTTGGTCTGACTCTACCCAGACCGATGACGCAGGGGTCAGTCCCCCGACCAGGCTTACAGAAACACGTTTTTTTTCTAATGGGGCCATTCGGGAGAACGTGACCTCCAAGGCGGAGGTTCCCCAAACCCGTTTTATAAACAAAAAAAAAACTAATCATGCTTCTGGACATGCGAACAAAATTGCCCCAATTCGTTTTGTCTGCTAATTTGCTCTCTGAAATGTAAAGGACAAAAGGGGGCAATTTTTGGCCCAGGGGGGATAAGTGTGTGGTGTGCGGGGGGTGGTGGTGGTGGGTGGTGGGTGGTGGGGGGGGGTGGTTTTGGGGGTTTTTTGCTTGCGTGCTGTGGGGGTTGGGGGTTTTGGGGGTGGGGGTGGGGGGTGGTGGGAATTTTTGTGGTGTTGTTGGTTTGGTGTGTGTTTTTTGGTTGTGTTTTGTTTTGGGGTGTGTGTGTGTGGTGTGGTGTGTGTGGTGGGGGTGCGCGGGCGAGCCGGGGGGCTTTCGTGCGTCCTTTCTTTTCGTGCAAAGTGTGTGTGTGTGGGTGTTTTGGGGGGGGTGTGTGTGTGGTGTGTGTTTGGGGGGGGGGGGGTGTGTTGTGTGGGTGGGGGGTGTGTTCCCTTTTATTTAAAAGTCTTTCCACAAACTGAATTAACGGGGGAAAAAAAAAGAAGGAAAAGGGGAGAGAAAGAGAGAGAGAGAGAGAGAGAGAGGAGGAGAGAGGGGAGAGAGAGGGGGGGGTGTGTGGGGGTTGTGTTTGTGGGGGTTTTGGGGGGGGGTGTTGGGGGTGTGTGTGTGTGTGTGGGGGGTGGGGTTGTGGGGGGGGGTGGGGGGTTTTGTGGGTGGGGGTGTTGGGGGGGTTCATTCATTTAAAAGTCGTTCCACAATCGTGAATTTGAAGGGGAAAAAAAAAAAGAGAGAGAGAGAGAGAGGAGAAGAAAGGAAAAGAGGGGGGAGAGAGAAGAGAGAGAGAGGGTGTGTGTGGGTGTGTGTGTGTGGTGTGTGTTGGGGTGTGTGGGGGTTGGGGGTGTGGTTGGGGGTGTGTGGGTGTGGGTTGGGGGTGTGGGGGAGGGGGGGTGGTTTTGGGGGTGTGTGTGGGGGTGTTTGGGGGTGTGTGTGGGGGTGGGGGGTGGGGGTGTGTGTTTTTTTCATTTAACGTCTTTCCACTAATCTAATATTAAAACCCGGGGGGAACACACAAAGAAAAAAAAAAGAAAAAAAGGGGAGGAGGGGTGGGTTTGGGGGGGGTGTGTGTTCCTCTCCTCTCTCCTCTCTCTTTTTTTTTTGGGGTTTTGGGTTTGGGTTTTGGTTTTCTTTTTTTTCGCTTTTTCCTTTTTCTGCCCCCCTTTTACCCCTTTTTCTTTTTCTTTTTCGCCTTTTTTTTTCCTTTTCCCCTCGCCCCCCCCCTCTCCCCCCTCTGCCCCCCCCCCCCCGTTAAATTGTATTTCTATGTGTTATGAGGGGAAGGAGAGGGAGGAGAGAGAGAGAGAGAGAGAGGGGAGAAAAGAGAGAGAGAGAGAGAGAGAAGGGAGGGGGAAAGAGGCAGATAGCAAACAGACCAAAAACAAAACAAATAAAAAAAAGGGCAAACGATCCCGGGTAACGCAGACCAACGACAGGAAGGAAAAAATGAATCAGGGGACCATTTTTGGCTGGGGAAAAATATGGGTTTAAAAAGGAGGCCCCGATGTTGGTTTTCCCCCTTTTTAAAAGAAAAGAAAACGGGTTTTTCCCCCCCCGTTCCCCCCCTACCCCCCCCCCACCCCCCCCCCTCTCTCTCTCCCTCTCCTCCTCTCTCATTTCCCCCCTCCCCCGTATTTTCTCCTCCCCCCTTCCTTCCCCTCTTCTCCCCCTTTTCCCTCATCCTCTCTTCCCCTCTCCCCTCTCTTAAACCTTCCCCCTTTTCTCCTCACTCTCTCCCTCCCCCCCTTCCTCCCGCCCAAGGGCCCCCTGCCCCACAATTTTGGCCCCCCCGGGGTTTTTCGGGCCCTCTCCCCACAACTTTTCATTCAACTTTTTTTCTTCAGGGTTTCCTTCCCCCTTTTTTTGCTCTTCCCGGGACTGGTTTTCCTGTTTAACAGTTAAATGGGGTGGGGTTTCAACAAAGCCAGGGGGAAATAAATTTTTTAAACTTACCCCCGCCCCTTTCCCCCCCTCTTTTTTAAAAAATTTTCCCCGTTTCGGTTAAATTTCCCTGTTTCCGTAATCTTTGGGGGCCTTTTTGATTTTTCCATTTTTTTTAAAGGGGGCCTTTAGGGGGCCCGGGGGTAAAAGGAAAAAAGAGCGAAATCCCAAATGGGGGAAAAGAATTGGGATGGAAAGAGGGGCCCCCTCTCTTTTCGTCTTTGTTTTCTCCCCGCTCCTCTCCCGGTCCCCCTCTCCTCTCTTTTTCCTCTCTCTTTGTGAGAAGGAAAAGAAGGGAAAAGAAAAGAGAGAGAGGGTTTTTGTGGGTGTGTGTGGTGTTGTGTGGGGGGTGGGGTTTTGTTTTGTGTGTGTGTTTGGGGAGGGGTGTGTGTGGGGGAAATTGGGGGGGAAAAGAGAGGGAAGAGGGGGTAGAGAGAGAGAGAGAGGGAGGAAAAAGAGAGGGGGGGAGGGGGGGGGAAAAGGGGGGGAGAGAGAAGGGGGGGAGGGGGAGAGTGGGGGGAAAAAAAAAAAAAATGCCAACCGTTTTTTCAAAGCAATTTTTCCCCAAATTCCCCCCCAAAAAAAACCCCCCCCCTTAAAAAAAAAAAAACCCAACCCTTTTTTTTAAATTTTTTTTGGGGAAAAATTTTCCCTTCCCCTTTTTTGTAAAAAATTTTTTTTTGGGGGTTTTTTTTTTTTTTTTTTTTTTTTTTAAAAAAACCGGGGGAAAAAAAATCAGGAAAAAATGAATACCCTAAAACAGGGTTTGTCCCTTTATAAGGGGTCCGTAGTGGGGCTGGGGATTAATTTTAAAAGTAAAATTTTATTTTAATTTTGGAAAGGGGATGACCCAATCAAAAACTCTCTCTCTCCTTCTCCTTTTCTTCCCTCCTCTCCCTCTCCCTTCGCGCCCCCCCCTTTTCCCCCTCTCCTCTTAATCCCCTTCCCCCTCTCTCCCTTTTCTCCCTTCTCTCTCCCGCTTTTCTCTCCCCCCCCCTCTCTTCTGGGGCATATCTGAAAAAAAAAAGGGTTTTAAAGGGGTTAAAAAGGTTCCTTTTAACAGAAAGTCAGAGTCCCAAAGATTTGAAAAACAAACAAAAAAAAAAAAAACCCCCTTAAGAAACTAAATGCAAGAAAAGTCCCGGGAACAGAATGAAGTATCCATTTATGACAAAGGCCACTTTTCGGGGGGTGTTTTTAAAAAAAGGGGAAATAACAATTTGGTTTGAGGTCCCCCATGGGAAGGGTAGAGAAGACACGGGGGGGAAAGGGAGGGCCCAAAAGCTAAAAGTGATCCCTTTTTAAACCCAAACGAAATGAAAATTCAAGAAAAAAAAACCGGCAAAATGGTTTTAGGGTGTGGAGCTTTAAAATGGTGGCGGGTTTCCTTTTTCTCGAAACCCACGGGGTTTTTCTGACTCTCCCCCCGCTCATTACAAAAACCCAAAGGGCCCCAAAAAGAACATGTTTTTGTTAAAGAAATTTTGGGTTTTTCCCCTTTTTATCTGACTCGGGCCGGGGTTTAAAGGTAACACTCATTTTAAGCAAGAAAAGAAAGAAAAAAAAACCCCCTTATTTGGGGATTACTGTGCCCCGTCCCCGTACAGTGATGTGAAAAAAAAAATTGTCAATTCCCAGGGTTTCAGAAACACCTTTTGTGGGCCCGCTTTTATGGTTTTTTTAAAAATTTAAAGGGTATTTTTTTTTTGTTTTAAAGGGGGGTGAGTTTAATTAGAAAGTTGTTTTTTTTTAACTATAGGAAATTTGGAAAAGGTAGCAGTCTTTTTTTTTGAATTCAATTTTTTTTTAAATTTTATAACCAAGAAGGGAAACAAACCCTTTTTTAAAACCCCCCCCCCCGCGCCCGTTGGGGCATTTTTTAGGGTTGAAAACCCCAAAAAAATTTTCTTAAAAGTTTTCCCTTTCCCAAACAAAACGAAAAAAGGGGATTGAAATTTGGTTTTTTTGGGTTTTTGGCAACGTAAAGGGAACCCTTTTTGTCCCCTGTCGGAAAAGGGGTGTCACCTTTAGCCTGTGTTATAGTTGTTGTTTCCATGGGAAACCCTGGAATAACACAAAAAATTTTTTTATGTTCAGGAGGGGTGAAACCCATGTGCATTTTTTAAAATTTTACTATAGGAAAATCGGTTTTAAAATTTTTTTTTTTTTTTGTTTTTTTTTTTGTTCGTTTTTTTTCCTTTTTTTGTGTCAGTACTTGCGATTTTTTTCTACAAAAAAATTACCTTGTATTTTAATTTCTTTTTAAAAAACCACAAAAACAGTTTTTTTTGTTTTGTGTGTGTGTGTGGTTGGGTGTTGTGGTGGGTGGGTTGGGTGGTTGTGTGTGTGTGTGTGTTTTGGGGGGGGTGTGTGTGGTGTGGGGGGGCCAGGATATCAATACAAAATTTTGGGCCGAAAGGGGGAGAGAGAGAGAAGGAAGAGGGGGAGAGAGAGAGGGGAAAAGAGGGGAAGAGGAGAGAGAGAGGAGGGAAAAAGAGGAAGAAGAGAATCAACCCTTTTGAAATTTTATTAAGAAAACGACGAACCTGAAAGGGGGGGGAGGGGTGGGGGGGTCTTTAGTATCCTTTTTTAGAAAAAAAAAGGGTTTGTAGAACGTGACCCCTTGCTTTTAAACTGGGTTTATTTTTATTTGGGAATAGAAAAATTTAAAGATAAAAATTTTTTTTCCCTGTAGGGTACAAAAATTTTCCCCAATGAGCAAGGCCAAATTTTTTGGGAAGGGGCCTTTTACACTTTTCATTGTGCTTAATTTATTTATTCTGAAGGGGCATGACAATTTTTTAATGTGGGAAAAGGGTTTTTCCCTTTTTATACAAAACATGTAGCAGGGTTTTTCTTCTTCGGAAAAGGGCATGACATTACAAACCCGGGTTTTTTTTTTTTTTTTTTTTTGGGGTTTTTGTTTTTCTGTAAGGGGATGACACCCTTTCAAAAAAGCAGGTGTGTTTTTTTTTGGGGGAAGAATGATACTTTACGTACAAAACACTTTTCCCACACAACACTTTTTTAATGTAGCCCCCGGGTTTTTTGTTCTGTGTGGAAAATGCCCTTTTTTAACGGGCAAGGGTTTTTTTTTAAATTTTTTAGGACTGACAATTTTGGGGAATTTGCGATGTTTTTTTTTTTCTTTTTGGGGACATGGCACTTAACATTTCAGCAGGTTTACTTCTTATGTAGGACCATGACAATTTAGAGCACAGCAGAATGTATTTCTTCTTAGGACATGCACGTTACAATACGGCAGGGTTTATTTCTTCTTTAGGGACACGGCCCCTTAAAATGGAGCAGGATTTTTTCTTCTTTAGGACACGACACGTTACAATACAGCAGGTTTATTTCTTCTTTAGAAACATGACACCTTAAAAGGGAGCAGTCTTTATTTCTTCTTTAGGGACATGACACGTTACAATACAGCAGGGTTTATTTCTTCTTTATGAACACGACACGTTACAAAACAGCAGACTTTATTTCTTCTTTAGGGACATGACACGTACAATACAGCAGCTTATTTCTTCTTTATGGACATGACACTTACAATACAGCAGGTTTATTTCTTCTTTAGGACATGACACGTTACAATACAGCAGACTTTATTTCTTCTTTATGGACATGACACGTTACAATACAGCAGCTTTATTTCTCTTTATGGACATGACACGTTACAATACAGCAGGTTTATTTCTTCTTTAGGGACATGACACGTTACAATACAGCAGTACTTTATTTCTTCTTTATGGACATGACACGTTACAATACAGCAGGGTTTATTTTCTTCTTTAGGACATGACACGTTACAATACAGCAGGGTTCATTTCTTCTTTATGGACACGACACGTTACAATACAGCAGGGTTTATTTCTTCTTTAGGGACATGACACGTTGCAATACAGCAGGGTTTATTTCTTCTTTAGAGACACGACACACGTTGCAATACAGCAGGGTTTATTTCTTCTTTAGAGACACGACACTTACAATACAGCAGGGTTTATTTCTTCTTTATGGACACGACACGTTGCAATACAGCAGGGTTTATTTCTTCTTTAGGGACATGACACGTTACAATACAGCAGGGTTTATTTCTTCTTTAGAGACACGACACGTTGCAATACAGCAGGGTTTATTTCTTCTTTAGAGACACGACACGTTGCAATACAGCAGGTTATATTTCTTCTTTAGAGACACACACGTTACAATACAGCAGGTTTATTTCTTCTTTATGGACACGACACGTTGCAATACAGCAGACTTTATTTCTTCTTTATGGACACGACACATTGCAATACAGCAGGGTTTATTTCTTCTTTATGAACACGACACGTTGCAATACAGCAGGGTTTATTTCTTCTTTAGGGACAGGACACGTTACAATACAGCAGGGTTTATTTTCTTCTTTAGGGACACGGCACGTTACAATACAGCAGGTTTATTTCTTCTTTATGGACACGACACTTACAATACAGCAGGTTTATTTCTTCTTTAGGGACACGGCACGTTACAATACAGCAGGTATATTTCTTCTTTATGGACACGACACGTTACAATACAGCAGGGTTTATTTCTTCTTATGGACACGACACGTTACAATACAGCAGGGTTTATTTCTTCTTTAGGGACACGGCACGTTACAATACAGCAGGTATATTTCTTCTTTATGGACACGACACGTTACAATACAGCAGGTTTATTTCTTCTTTATGGACACGACACGTTACAATACAGCAGGGTTTATTTCTTCTTTAGGACACGGCACGTTACAATACAGCAGGGTATATTTCTTCTTTATGGACACGACACGTTACAATACAGCAGGTTTATTTCTTCTTTAGGGACACGGCACGTTACAAACAGCAGGGTATATTTCTTCATTATAAGCATGACACCTTAAAATGGAGCAGGTTTGTTTGTTTCATGGAGACATGCCACTCTACAACGCAGCAGGGTCTATTTGCTTTGTGGGGACATAGCATATTACGACGTAGCAGGGTTTATTATTTGTTTTATAGGACATGCTACTTTACGTTATAGCAAACAGGTATCCTGGATTCAAGAGAGCTGCAATGTATTGGAGAGAGAGAGAGAGAGAGAGAGAGAGAGAGAGAGAGAGAGAGAGAGAGAGAGAGAAGAGAGAGAGAGAGAGAGAGACAGAGAGACAGAGAGAGAGAGATGAATTATAGCTAGAACCCCGTGCTGGGAATCAATTGTTCACAGCGAGGCTCAGGTTTATGCCATTTGTAAAGATAAAAATCGATTTTAACCATCATCTCCTCTCCCATTTTGGCCTCAGACCCCCCCCCCCCCCCCCCCCACCTTTTCCCCTCCTCTCTCTCTCTCTTTCTCTCATTCTCTCTCTCTCTCTCTCTCTCTCTCTCCTCTCTCCTCTCTCTCTCTCCTCTCCTCTTTCCTTCTCTCATCTCTCTGTATATGTTCGTGATTGTGTGCGTACGTGCGTGCGCGTGCGTGCGTACGTTCGTGCGTGTGTGTGTCTGTGCGTGCGTGCGTTCATGTGTGTGTGGTGTGTGTGTGTGTGTGTGTGTGTGTGTGTGTGTGTGTGTGTGTGTGTGTGCGTGTGTGCGTGAGTTCGTGCGTGCGTGCGTGCGTGCGTGCGTGCGTGTGTGGTGTGTGTGTGTGTGCGTGTGTGGTGTGGTGTGTGTGTGTGTGTGTGTGGTGTGTGTGTGTGTGTGTGTGTGTGTGTGTGTGTGTGGTGTGTGTGTGGTGTGTGTGTATGGTGTGTGTCCATGTGCGTGCGTGCGTGCGTGCGTGGTGCGTGCGTGCGCGCGCGAATGTGTGTGTGTGTGTGTGCACGCGCGCGCAAAGAACACTTTGATATTAAATGAAGCGGAATGAATTATGAAAACAAAACTGAAGTGTTTCTATAGCAATATTTCACTGGCATTCCTTCTATTGTTTCCGCGCGGCATTTTCCCTTACGCCGGCATTTTCTTTCATGTCTTTCTGCCGCCCCCCCCCCCCCCCCCCCCCCCCCCCCCCCCCCCCCCCCCCCACACACACACACACTTTTTTCCTCTTGCTTTGCCTGTGTCGTGTCCTCACTGTTTCTCGACCATTCTCTCTAGTAATGTTTGCCTTTTATTAAATTCTGTTGACTTGCCATTGTGCCTGCTGTGCCAGTTCTGTGACGGCCCATTTCCGTTGCCTTTAATTATTCTCCTGCTGTTCTCATGAATGGTTTCTCTCCCTTTTTCCTCGTTGTTTTCCAGGCAGTCCCATCCTGTCCCATGCCATTATCTTTGCTCTTGCCCATGCCATTATCTTTACCCTTACCCATGCCTTTATCTTTACCTTTACCCATGCCATTATCTTACCCTTACCCATGCCATTATCTTTACCCTTACCCATTCCATTATCTTTGCTCTTGCCCATGCCATTATGTTTACCCTTACCCATGCCATTGTCTTTACCCTTACCCATGCCATTATCCATGTTTTAATGTTCCCTGTTGTTCCGTTCACTTTTCCTTTGTCATTCCTCTTACCGTCTCTCTATCGTACTCCTCATAGTTCTCCTACCACAACGCTTACTGTTTTTCCAGCCGGTTTCCCTTGCAGTTCTCCTGTCTTTTCCCTCACTGTTCCTGTGTTGATTCCCTTATTTGTCATTTCTCTTTAGGGTTCCACTGATATCCATTTAAAGTTCCTCGACCATTGTTCATTCTTGTATTCGTGTTATTTGCCTTACTGCGTCCTTATCCTTTGCTATACTGTTCCTCTGACGTGCCCATCACTAATCTTCTGTTACTTCCCATACAGTGCCGTCCACGCTTCCGACGAGCACGGTATCCTTTTCTGTTTCCTGCCATTTTGCTTACTGTTTCATTGCCATTTCCTCACTGTTTCATGCCATTTCCTCACTGTTTCATTGCCATTTTCTTACTGTTTCATTGCCATTTCCTTACTGTTTCATGCCATTTGCTTACTGTTTCATTGCCATTTTGCTTACTGTTTCATTGCCATTTCCTCACTGTTTCATTACCATTTCCTCACTGTTTCATTACCATTTTCTTACTGTTTCATTGCCATTTCCTTACTGTTTCATGCCATTTTGCTTACTGTTTCATTGCCATTTTGCTTACTGTTTCATTGCCATTTCCTCACTGTTTCATGCCATTTCCTCACTGTTTCATTACCATTTTCTTACTTTTTCATTGCCATTTCCTTACTGTTTCATGCCATTTTGCTTACTGTTTCATTGGCATTTTGCTTACTGTTTCATTGCCATTTTGCTTACTGTTTCATTGCCATTTTGCTAACTGTTTCATTGCCATTTTGCTTACTGTTTCATTGCCATTTCCTCACTGTTTCATGCCATTTCCCACTGTTTCATTACCATTTTCTTACTTTTTCATTGCCATTTCCTTACTGTTTCATGCCATTTTGCTTACTGTTTCATTGCCATTTTGCTAACTGTTTCACTGCCATTTCCTCACTGTTTCATGCCATTTTGCTTACTGTTTCATTGGCATTTTGCTTACTGTTTCATTGCCATTTTGCTTACTGTTTCATTGCCATTTTGCTTACTGTTTCATTGCCATTTCCTTACTGTTTCATGCCATTTGCTTACTGTTTCATTGCCATTTTGCTTACTGTTTCATTGCCATTTTCGCTTACTGTTTTCAATTGCCATTTTGCTTACTGTTTCATTGCCATTTTCTCACTGTTTCATTGCATTTTGCTTACTGTTTCATTGCCATTTTGCTTACTGTTTCATTGCCATTTTGCTTACTGTTTCATTGCCATTTTGCTTACTGTTTCATTGCCATTTTGCTTACTGTTTCATGCCATTTTGCTTACTGTTTCATTGCCATTTTGCTTACTGTTTCATTCCATTTTGCTACTGTTTCATTGCCATTTCCTTACTGTTTCATGCCATTTGCTTACCGTTTCATTGGCATATTGCTTGCTGTTTCATTGCCATTTTGCTTACTGTTTCATTGCCATTTTGCTTACTGTTTACATTGCCATTTCCTTACTGTTCCCTGCCATTTTGCTTACTGTTTCATTGCCATTTTGCTTACTGTTTCATTACATTTTGCTTACTGTTTCATTGCCATGTGCTTACTGTTCCTTGCCATTTTGCTTCACTGTTTCATTGCCATTTTGCTTACGTTTCATTGCCATTTTGCTTACTGTTTCATTGCCATTTTCCTTACTGTTTCATTGCCATTTTCCTTACTGTTTCATTGCCATTTTCCTTACTGTTTCATTGCTATTGTGCTTACTGTTTCATTGCCATTGTGCTTACTGTTTCATTCCCATTTTGCTTACTGTTTCATTGCCATTTTCCTGTCATTACCCTCCTTTAACGTTGCCCTTGATCAATACCCTTCCTTTACCATTGTCCTTGATCACTGCCCTTCCTTTACCATTGCCCTTGATCACTGCCCTTCCTTTACCATTGTCCTTGATCATTACCCTTCCTTTACCATCGCCCATGATCATTACCCTCCCTTTACCATTGTCCTTGATCATTACCCTTCCTTTACCATTGCCGTTGATCACTGCCCTTCCTTTACCATTGTCCTTGATCATTACCCTTCCTTTACCATCGCCCGTGATCATTACCCTTCCTTTACCATTGTCCATGATCATTACCCTCCCTTTACCATTGCCGTTGATCACTGCCCTTCCTTTACTATTGCCCTTGATCACTGCCTTCCTTTACCATTGCCCTTGATCATTACCCTTCCTTTACCATTGCCCTTGATCACTGCCTTCCTTTACCATTGCCCTTGATCATTACCCTTCCTTTACCATTGCCCTTGATCACTGCCCTTCCTTTTCCATTGCCCTTGATCATTACCCTGCCTTTTCCATTGCCCTTGATCATTACCCTTCCTTTACCGTTGCCCTTGATCATTGCCCTTCCTATACCGTTGCCCTTGATCATTACCTTTCCTTTACCATTGCCCTTGATCAATACCCTTCCTTTACCATTGCCCTTGATCACTGCCCTTCCTTTACCATTGCCCTTGATCATTACCCTTCCTTTGCCGTTGCCCTTGATCATTGCCCTTCCTTTACCGTTGCCCTTGATCATTGCCCTTCCTTTACCGTTGCCCTTGATCATTGCCCTTCCTTTACCGTTGCCCTTGATCATTGCCCTTCCTTTACCGTTGCCCTTGATCATTGCCCTTCCTTTACCGTTGCCCTTGATCATTGCCCTTCCTTTACCGTTGCCCTTGATCATTGCTCTTCCTTTACCGTTGTCTTTGATCATTGCCCTTCCTTTACCGTTGCCCTTGATCATTGCCCTTCTTTTACTATTGTCCTTAATAATTATCCTTCCTTTCCCATTGTTCTTGACCATTATCCTTCTTTTACTATTGTCCTTAATAATTATCCTTCCTTTACCATTGTCCTTCATCATTACCTTTCCTTTACTGTTTTCCTTCATCATTACCTTTCCCTTACCATTGTCCTTGATCGTTATCCTTCCTTTACAGTTGTCCTTGATCATTGCCCTTGCCTTACCATTGTCCTTGATCGTTATCCTTCCTTTACCGTTATCCTTGATCATCATCCTTCTTTCACCATTGCCCTTTATTATTCTGTTACTCCCTAAGCTGAATCTTCTCAATTGTTCTCATTATTCCCCTGCATTGTTTTCACTATGTATATCCTCGCTTTTCCTCTTACTGTTGAATTGTCATTCTTTTCACGAACTTTTCTGACCTCGCCAGTATTATTCCCATGTCATTCCTCTCACTATTTCCCTCCTAATCATCTCATTGTTCCCCTGCAATACACCTAGCTGTCACCCCGCCAGCCACCTAACTGTTCTTTTGTCATTCACTTAATTGTCAGGAATTGTGCCCAAAGTTCATGGTGCTTTCGTGTGTTTATTTCGTTCGAAGCAGTGTGTCAGTGGGAAACATGGATCGCTTGTGCAGGCTGTCGAAAGAAAGGAAGGATTTTAGAGTCTTGTGCCTGCGCTCACCTGTCTTGCAACGTGCATGCATGCTGAGTGGTAAACAGAGAGCTCGAGGAGATTTGTCACCTCAAGATGTGCCACAGAACTACGTATTTCCCTGCTATTGCCATTGCGATGTGTTACTCCCCATTTTATGAAGCTGGCTGAAAGTTTGAAGAGAGGACATAATTCTAAAAGGTAGATGGAAAAGCATCAACCAAGCATACTCTCACTGGTTTTCTGTATGTCTGTCTTTGTCTGTTTTTTGTCTGTCGCTGTTTCTGTCTTCCTGTCTGTATGTCTGTCTGTCCGTTCGTCCGACCTTCCGTCTATCCGTCGGTCTGTTGTTTGTCTGTCTGTCTCCGTCCTTCTTGTCTGTCTGTCTGTCTGTCTGTCTCTGTTTCTATCTCTCTCTGTCTGTCTGTCTCTCTCTCTCTGTCTCTCTCTCTCTTTCTCTCTCTCTCTCCCTCCCCTCTCTCTCTCAATCCCTTTTTTCCTCCCTCCCTCCCTCCCTCCCTGTCTTTCTCCCTAAATGTCACGTTGACAGCTACATGCATGCACACCAGATCCATTAGCTCCACCTTAGCCCTAACCAGCTCGTCTAGCATTGCCATCATCATCATCATCATCATCATCATCATCATCATCATCATCATCATCATCATCATCATCATCATCATCATCATCGTCACCGTTATTAATGAACCACTGTCTCACCTACAGAACTGTGTTATACCACATCTCAATAAGTAATACACGGGTATTTGGAGAGAGAGAGAGAGAGAGAGAGAGAGAGAGAGAGAGAGAGAGAGAGAGAGAGAGAGAGAGAGAGAGAGAGAGAGAGAGAGAGAGAGAGAGAGAGAGAGAGAGATTCATAAATACAAACCCACAATGAACTACAGATACACTTGAACAGAAACAGCAGACAAACGAACAGCGGAGACACAGGCAAACGCACAGATTCTCCCTGTGCCAAGCAGAATGGCAACTTTTGGAGACGCGAAAAAGACCAAACAGTGGAATCTCCACCTTATGATTCAAAATCAATAGTCTTAAGAAACCAGAGAAGCAGAGGAATCAGTTAATAGCTGCACTACGCAGCGAAGCCGTTGATCAGAGTCGTCTTCTTTTTGCAGTGAAAAGGTGACACAAAAGACTAATTAGTCTGCGTGCCCCTAGCTCTTTCCATTTCCTTTCACATGGTCGCTAGATGAAAGGATAATTATCACAATGGATCGTTTTCAGCAGAGAAAGAAAAAGGTCCACAGAAACGGTCACATATCCACAGAAACGGTCAGGAGAGGAGAGAGAGAGAGAGAGAGAGAGAGAGAGGAGAGAGAGAGAGAAGAGAGAGAGAGAGAGAGAAGAGAGATTACTTGAGGAGCGACCTTTAGGAGACCTTGTGATAGATACTAAAGAAAACATTCGTTGGCGAAGGTGGCAGCCCACTTTTTCTTTCAGTTTCAAAGAGTTTAGAACCGGAATCCAGTGTGACACTGTTCTCGTTTCCCTCCCCCCCCCCCCCCCCCCCCCCCCCCCCCCCCCCCGTCTTTCTGTCTCTCTGGCTGGCTGGCTGGCTGGCTGTTTTGTCTATCTGCCCTCTCTCTCTCTCTCTCTCTCTCTCTCTCTCTCTCTCTCTCTCTCTCTCTCTCTCTCTCTCATCTCTCTCTCTCTCTCTCTTTTCTCTGTCCTGTCTGTCTATCTGTCTGTCTCAGTGCCTGTCTGTCTGTCTCTCTCTCTCTGTCTCTGTCTGTCTGTCTGTCTTGTCTGTCTGTCTGTCTGTCTGTCTGTTTTGTCTGTCTGTCGTCTGTCTGTCTGGTGTCTGTCTCTCACTCTCATACTTTAATTTTCCAACAAGCAGAACACCTATGAAATCAACACATAGTATTTTCAATCGTGGAAAATGCACAGCAGCTGAAGTGTCACATTTCAGACGTCTTCCAATACAGTTCTTTAAAGCACAGTTCTGAACGCACTTCACCTACAGTGTGACGTGGCCTCTTCACAGCAACATGCTATGGTCTGAATGGCATTCATCAAGATCATGTCAGTAACTGGCATTGATCGAGTATTGTCTTGTGGTTGTGTGCAAAAACCATCTAAAGCAACTTTCGATTCTGTATGCTATAAATGATTGTTATCTGTACTGGTTTGTGCAGATAGTTGATTGCTTTCATGCAGTCTGCGTTAGAGGACATGGTGTTTGAGGTCAAGACCACTGCTGAAACTCTCAATTGCTGGCCGGTTGGGATCATCCCCTGTGCAAGTGAGAGCATGGGTAAACCATGCAAACCAATGGAAACGCGATAGTTCCTAGCTGTTCATGACACAAAAACACAGCTTTTGTCCTTCATGATAAACATTCTCTTGTCAAAAAAAATCCCTTTTGATTTAAAGTGACTCCAATATACCCGAATGTACACATGTGAGCACGCATGCACGCACACACGTACGCACGCACACACATACACACGTAAACACACTCACACGCCGCGCGCGCGCGTGCACACACACACACACACACACCACACACACACACACACACACACACACACACACACACACACACACACACACACACACACACACAGAAAAGCAAAGCAAAGAGGAGGGAAATAAAAGAAGAAACCTTACAAAGGAAGAAGCCAACTGCAAAAATGAAGGTAAAAAGTCCTAAAGACAAAGGAAAAGGCAAACAATAAAATTGATCAAATGGAAAAGAAGTAAAGCAAACTGGACACAGAAAACAGCAAGACGAAAGGTAGCCTGAGGCGACAGCGCCGCATGATGATATGACTGTTTTATGGCATGGCCGGTGTACCTTGGACTGTGGAAATCAATACGTGGCGCACGTGTTTACCGCACCGTGTGAACACCACGGCCCTTTTACTGTACTCCTGAACGTGGCAGTGAAAGTCACACATTAGCATCGTGAAGACGCTAACCTATATCCAGGTCATAGATTCTAACAGTTCGAGATTCCTTCGTCTCTCTGTCTGTCATTCCGTGTGTCTGTTTTGTCTGTCTGTCAGTCTGTCTGCCTGCGTGTCTGTCAATCTGTCTGTCTCTGCTCTCTCTCTCTCTCTCTCTCTCTCTCTCTCTCTCTCTCTCTCTCTCTCTCTCTCTCTC
>CM031601.1:8605673-8610673 GCA_018398815.1 Conus ventricosus
CAATGCAGAAGACGGAGAGAAGAATTTGGAAGATGAAGAGAAAGAAGAAGGAAGGAAGAAGAACAAGGTGAACAATAAGAACAAACAAAAAAAGAAGGACGACGACGACGACGAAGAGCATAATGATGGCTATGAAAGTGAAAATGATGATAATGATGATGATGATGATGACGATGATGATGATGATGATGATGATGATGATGATGATGATGATGATGATGATGATGATGATGATGAAAACACGATTGCTCTGATGATGGAAGACCGAAATGATGAACGAAAGAGACACATAAAATGACAGGCAGGCAGACAGGCAAAACAAATGGGCGATGCAGAGAACAAGATGAAGCCATGGCTCTCTCTCTCTTTCTCTCGAAAAAAAGAGCAAACTACACCATAACAAACGAGCAAAATAACAAATAAGTCATTTGGTAAATAGAACGGCATTGCATATCATTAGAATGACGCAGATAAGGACAAGCTCAGCAGACAGTCTTGCAAAAGAAGAAGCAAACAGAAATGCTGAAAAATTATTAAACAGTCCCTTAGATTTATCCGCTTGTGAATTAATCCAAATCATGGAAAAATATATACATAAGAAGAATTTCAGTGAAAAAATGTCTAGTTTACCATCGTGTCCCAGGCACATTGTCAGATTAATTCATAAGTTAAGGCTGAATACTTGGAACACTAAATATTCTCATGGTATTACTTATGTCTGCAGAGAAAACATTTCTGTACATCATCTTTTATTTGAATGCTCAGTGTTGACCACGCTCTATCAGGAGAAAGGTATTGAGATGGACAAACTTTGATAATGTTAGTACTGTCTTATATGGTTCCCATGTTGCTGAAATTGCCATGGTTATTTCGCAGTCACCGGTTGCAATATTTATATAAAGATCCATACTAGGGTATGTCACTTATGTAAGCATGCACATATCAGATGTGGGTTGAAAGTACTCACGTGGATGATAAATTAAGTGTGGAGTTGTTGTGTGTGTGTGTTTTTTTTTTTTTTTTTTTTTAAATAAGTGTCTAATATCATCTGGCGATGAAAAGACATTAAATAAACCACTGAACTGAACTGAGCTTGATTTCTTGTCATAAACTGTGGTCTCAAAGGTCTGCAAACATTTGGCGCTGCATCAGTTAAACATCCTCTTTTTGTCGGCCGGATTGTGTAAAGTTATGTGTCATTGGATGGTTTTACTTCGATCATATATGTTTTCATCATCAGATCATAAGGAGCATGTCAGCATATTGACATAAAGGCGAGAGAGAGAAAGAGAGAAAGAGAAAGAGGAGAGGAGAGAGAGAGGAGAGAGAGAGAGAGGAGAGAGAGAGAGAGACGAGAGAGAGAGAGAGAGAGAGAGAGAGAGAGAGAAGGAGGGAGGGAGGGAGAGAGAGACACTTTGACACTTTGATATTTTATTGTCATTACCAAAGAGGTCTTTTGACAAGGAGAGAGAGAGAGAGAGAGGAGGAGAGAGAGAGAGAGAGAGAAGAGAGAGAGAGAGAGGAGAGAGAGGAGAGAGAGACACTTTGACGCTTTGATATTTTATTGTCATTACCAAAGAGGTCTTTTGACAAGGGAGAGAGAGAGAGAGAGAGAGAGAGAGAGAGAGAGAGAGAGAGAGAGAGAGAGGAGAGAGAAGAGAGAGAGAGAGAGAGAGAGAAGAGAGAAAGAAAGAAAAGAGAGTGAGTGAGAGAGAGAGCATTGGCAGATTTATGGAGAGGCACACACATAACAACCAGCAAATACATGACAAAACACATAGCAACATGCCCTTCAAACATAACGAGACACATCACACATAACTGAACAGAACGGGGCAGACTGTGTACGTTAAAACAGTCACAACAGACTGAACGTCTCTGAGTGTCCGTCACCTTGCCAGACGTCTTTCATTTGAACCATGCACTTAGAATGATCGACGTTGAGGGAAATGCCACTGAAGTGGCTCGGAATACATGAGGCAAAGAAACAAAATTTAGGAATTTGGCTTTTAGATCTGTGTGAGGGATATACAATTTTGGGCAATTCTTTCTATGTGGCATTCTGTACAAGGCGACCAGGGAAGTTATTGCCTTGAACGTCAACACAACCTGAAATCCAGGTTGGAACAATGTTGGAACTGTTACGTTTCGGAGAGGAGTGAAGCTGAAAACAAGCCTCCAGGAGCTCGGTGGTGGCAGGCTACGAACAGCATTGACGTACAGAGCAGGAAGGGAGTCAGGATGAGGAAGCTGTCATCCAGTTGATGGACCATCTTGAGTGCTGTAGACCAAGGCATGAGCTCCGCAGTGCCAGTTGAACTGTCAGAGGGAATGTGTAAAACCTCTTGACTAGCAGCAGTTACGAAATAATCAGCAATAGCGCCTTCTTCTTCAGACTTGGAAACGTCTGTGAATATCAGTTGAAAGGATGGAAAGGTTGAAAAATTCGAAAAAAAACGATCTTAGATTCCAGACGGCTGGTGGGGTCTTTAGATAAAGAAACAGGACCAAAGGTTGAAAAATTCGAAAAAAAACCGATCTTAGATTCCAGACGGCTGGTGGGGTCTTTAGATAAAGAAACAGGACCAAAGGTTGAAAAATTCGAAAAAAAAACGATCTTAGATTCCAGACGGCTGGTGGGTCTTTAGATAAAGAAACAGGACCAAAGGTTGAAAAATTCGAAAAAAAAAAAAACGATCTTAGATTCCAGACGGCTGGTGGGGTCTTTAGATAAAGAAACAGGACCAAAGGTTGAAAAATTCGAAAAAAAACGATCTTAGATTCCAGACGGCTGGTGGGGTCTTTAGATAAAGAAACAGGACCAAAGGTTGAAAAAATTCGAAAAAAAAAAAACGATCTTAGATTCCAGACGGCTGGTGGGGTCTTTAGATAAAGAAACAGGACCAAAGGTTGAAAAATTCGAAAAAAAAACGATCTTAGATTCCAGACGGCTGGTGGGGTCTTTAGATAAAGAAACAGGACCAAAGGTTGAAAAATTCGAAAAAAAAACGATCTTAGATTCCAGACGGCTGGTGGGGTCTTTAGATAAAGAAACAGGACCAAAGGTTGAAAAATTCGAAAAAAAAACGATCTTAGATTCCAGACGGCTGGTGGGGTCTTTAGATAAAGAAACAGGACCAAAGGTTGAAAAATTCGAAAAAAAACGATCTTAGATTCCAGACGGCTGGTGGGGTCTTTAGATAAAGAAACAGGACCAAAGGTTGAAAAATTCGAAAAAAAAACGATCTTAGATTCCAGACGGCTGGTGGGGTCTTTAGATAAAGAAACAGGACCAAAGGTTGAAAAATTCGAAAAAAAAAACGATCTTAGATTCCAGACGGCTGGTGGGGTCTTTAGATAAAGAAACAGGACCAAAGGTTGAAAAATTCGAAAAAAAACGATCTTAGATTCCAGACGGCTGGTGGGGCAGGACCAAAGGTTGAAAAAATTCGAAGAAAAAAAAAGATCTTAGATTCCAGACGGCTGGTGGGGTCTTTAGATAAAGAAACAGGACAAAAGGTTGAAAAATTCGAAAAAAAAAATCTTAGATTCCAGACGGCTGGTGGGGTCTTTAGATAAGAAACAGGACCAAAGGTTGAAAAATTCGAAAAAAAAAAAACGATCTTAGATTCCAGACGGCTGGTGGGGTCTTTAGATAAAGAAACAGGACCAAAGGTTGAAAAATTCGAAAAAAAAAACGAATTTAGATTCCAGACGGCTGGTGGGGTCTTTAGATAAAGAAACAGGACCAAAGGTTGAAAAATTCGAAAAAAAAAACGATCTTAGATTCCAGACGGCTGGTGGGGTCTTTAGATAAAGAAACAGGACCAAAGGTTGAAAAATTCGAAAAAAAAAACGATCTTAGATTCCAGACGGCTGGTGGGGTCTTTAGATAAAGAAACAGGACCAAAGGTTGAAAAATTCGAAAAAAAAACGATCTTAGATTCCAGACGGCTGGTGGGGTCTTTAGATAAAGAAACAGGACCAAAGGTTGAAAAATTCGAAAAAAAACGATCTTAGATTCCAGACGGCTGGTGGGGTCTTTAGATAAAGAAACAGGACCAAAGGTTGAAAAATTCGAAAAAAAAACGATCTTAGATTCCAGACGGCTGGTGGGGTCTTTAGATAAAGAGACAGGACCAAAGGTTGAAAAATTCGAAAAAAAAACGATCTTAGATTCCAGACGGCTGGTGGGGTCTTAGGTAAAGAAACAGGACCAAAGGTTGAAAAATTCTAAAAAAACGATCTTAGATTCCAGACGGCTGGTGGGGTCTTTAGATAAAGAAACAGGACCAAAGGTTGAAAAATTCGAATAAAAACGATCTTAGATTCCAGACGGCTGGTGGGGTCTTTAGATAAAGAAACAGGACCAAAGGTTGAAAAATTCGAAAAAAAAACGATCTTAGATTCCAGACGGCTGGTGGGGTCTTTAGATAAAGAAACAGGACCAAAGGTTGAAAAATTCGAAAAAAAACGATCTTAGATTCCAGACGGCTGGTGGGGTCTTTAGATAAAGAAACAGGACCAAAGGTTGAAAAATTCGAAAAAAAACGATCTTAGATTTCAGACGGCTGGTGGGGTCTTTAGATAAAGAAACAGGACCAAAGGTTGAAAAATTCGAAAAAAAACCGATCTTAGATTCCAGACGGCTGGTGGGGTCTTTAGATAAAGAAACAGGACCAAAGGTTGAAAAATTCGAAAAAAAAAAAACGATCTTAGATTCCAGACGGCTGGTGGGGTCTTTAGATAAAGAAACAGGACCAAAGGTTGAAAAATTCGAAAAAAATACGATCTTAGATTCCAGACGGCTGGTGGGGTCTTTAGATAAAGAAACAGGACCAAAGGTTGAAAAAGTCGAAAAAAAAAAACGATCTTAGATTCCAGACGGCTGGTGGGGTCTTTAGATAAAGAAACAGGACCAAAGGTTGAAAAATTCGAAAACAAAAAGATCTTAGATTCCAGACGGCTGGTGGGGTCTTTAGATAAAGAAACAGGACCAA
>CM031601.1:8615673-8635111 GCA_018398815.1 Conus ventricosus
AGAGTATAGGGGCATGTTTTGTTCGATACATTTGTCACGACCGACCCCTGGAGGTCTGCCCTGACAGGATCGGTCTAGATGGGAGTGAAGGGAGTGACTGACCTCACACGCCTCGCAAGAGACCACACAAGAAAGATTACAATACAACACCCATTTATTCACACCAACACACACAATCACAATTAAGCATTCCAACACACACAACATGCACAATCACAATCAAGCATTTCAACACACACGACATACACACAATTAAGCATTCCAACACACACAACATGACCATAATTATAAATAAGCATTTCCAGCACACACAACATAACCATGATTATAAATATGCATTTCCAGCACCCATCCCTTTCCGTGTCTCATGTAGTTCCCCCACACCCTGCCTCTCCAAAGTCCACTGGGAGCACCTGACGCACCAGGTGCCCCAAACCGGGTCGGTTCTTGAACGGAGTGTCCTTCGATGCCGACACCACTGACACACACAACAATTTCGCCCAAATCGCACGCCACAGAGCTACCACACCGGTCACATGGGCTGTTTGAAGTGCGAGGACGGTGGAGAGCGCATCCCGTGGGACGAGTGTTGTCGATGGAGGTCCGGACAGGGATCAGACCGTCCGGAAAGCCACGCTTCTCCACCAGCGCGGCCCCAACCAGTGTGCGGCCCCAACCAGTGCATGGCCCCAACCAGTGCAGGCTCCGGGTGAAGCCCCGGAAGGGGGAAAAACGGAACTGTGAGGAAAGAAGAAAGGGTACTGGAACCCCGCAGTCAGTACAGTCTGGCATATGCTGTCAAATCCTAACAGCCCCTCGCATGATGGGCGAGGGGAGGTTCGCTGACTAAACTAACAGCATCACTCAACACAGACCTGAACATAACACAGAAAACAAACCAACGTGGAACGTTCGCTAAAAGTCTCCTCACACGAAGTAGGTAAGAAGTTACATTCACAGGTTAAACACATGAATAGAAAATCATGGCTTCATCCTTCCCTCACTCACGTTCAACATTTTCCTTTCTTAGGAACTGAACTAATACAGCAACCATTGCTTATATAATGTCATACATTTGCAAATAATAATTCAATGGCACAATTATCACCACATTTTATAGCAACATTTCAAAACGACAAAATTCTCCAACCACGCATCCAAACGACTAATCATGCGTACGCACGCTCGAAAAACATAAAACTCGTCCCTTGCACACACAAACAGACGGTGGCCGAAGAATAAGTGACCGGCAATTGTGACAGGGGCGACGACGACGAGACCAAGCAAGTACCAACCCTGAATCACCAGGTTCTCTCCCATCCCACCGACTACTGCATCACCAGATGCATAAAAAGGAGAAAAGAATTTGGATATAATTTAGAATGGCCAGGTTAAAGATTGAATTAACCAGAAAGCGGTCTCAAAACAATATTTCTTTTATAATTTTGAAACAAAAGAAAATTGCGCAAAAGAGAAGAATTAGCCGGCTAACAAAAAAAAAAAAAAAAAAAAAACCCACGAAACTGATGCTTACCAGCTACCCGGGGGTGACCCAGAAGTGATGGGTCAAGCGACTCTTCTCTGCCCTCTGTCCAGTCGAGAGGACCAGCAGAGCAGATGCGGAAAAGAGATGAGGGTCCCTCCCTACAGGCCGACTGTAGGAATGAAGGTACCGACCGTACCTTTGACGAAGTGGTGAAGAACCAGGACCGGAGCAGGCGCTCCCAGAGACATCTTCCGCTCGAGTGAAAGGAAAACCTGCCTAAGCGAGGCGGTCAACATGCCACCCTACGTCACAGTGAGAATACCTCAAGCCCAAGAGGAATCTTGCACGTGCGGCAGGTGAACAAGACAGGTGAGAGGCGATAGACAGCAAGTTCGAGAGAAAGGTACCACCCAAACCAGTGAACCTGCAGGATGAATTGCACGGGCAGTGGAATTAGAGAGAGAGAGAGAGAGAAAGCAAACCTAACCTGAGCTGAACGACATTAAGGTGCAAACGCACCACAAGCCACATTAATGGACGGATACACGACCACAGCAACGACAATAAATAAATGAATAATTCCGCCACCCCAGATGGGGTCAATCGTCGTAGGCCTCGTGACAAACTCGTGACAAACCCCCTTCTAAAAAGCATCTGTTTCTCTGAGATACAGCGCTCCTTTGAACCTTGACGCATGTGCAAAATCACAACAATGGGACCGAACCCAATACTCTGTGATCGACAGAGTACGATAAATCCAATACAACCGTTTCACGATAGAATTACACAGGGAGATACATAATACTACATTTATCAAACAACTAAGCAAACCTTCCAACAATAAAAGTAGCAATCCGAACCAGTGGTGATTCACTGCCGTTAACATCACTGAAGTGAAAACTGTCACTACACCTGATACAGAGACAAAAGGGGATATAACCCTGGTTGAGGGGAAGTGCCCCCTCTGACTGATTTTCTCCAATGTGCTGACTACGGAGCTCGGCTGAGATAGTCAGCATCCGTATTGCTTGGAACCCTTGATATGGCGAAAAGTGAACGCAGGGACTCTGCAGTTCCACTGCCTAACTCATGAGTCGACGACCTGACTGGCCGGATCCGGTTTTAGGCACTGGAGAGGTTGATGATCGCTCTCCGTACAAACTTCCGGCCGTACTTCTTCTTGGGTACGCCCTGGAACTCTTGGCATAACCTGTGCAGTTGATCTGTCTGAGCTGAGGAGAGGTTTGAACCCAAGCAAACATCCTGCCACGACTCTTCCTCGACGAGGGGAACAGGGGGGATGTCCTGAATCACTGACACGGCGTGCTCATCGCCACTCTCCACAACGACAGGTGTGAATCCTGCCTGGCACTGAGTTCGTCGCACGTACGCCTTCAAGAGGTTGGCATGATACAGGCGTTCCTTGCGTCGCACGCGAATCCCATAGTCCCAGTCACGAGGTTGCTCTGCACACAGGCGACACAACATCTGCTTCAACGTCCCATTAAAGCGCTCGACAAGGCCATTGGCTGCGCATGATAGGGTGACGTTGTCCGTTGGCAGACATCGCAACTGCGGCAGTACTGCCTAACCTGAGAATTCATTCCCGGCAAAAAGAAATCCTGTCTAACTCGCTCGAGAGTCCGCTTTGAGCCCATATGGCCTGCCTTGGGTGAATCATGGGCCTGCCGGAGAGACAGATTCTCTCAAGCTTTGGGGAACGACTAGCTGCTTGGCCACCCTATCTGCTGAGGTGAAAACCCTAAAGAGGATCCCCTTGTGGAGCTTAAAGCTCACCTTGGCGTGTCGGGCCGACTGAGCGGGACGACCCACCAGTTGTTGCAGGCGTTGGACATCCAAGTCCCTGGCCTGAAGACGAACCATGGTAGCAGGATCAGCCCTAGCCAGAACCTCGTCAGAGATCGGTTTGCAAAAACGGGACGCAATTCCTGCTCCTGCTTCTTGGCTTTGGCGCGCGTGGTAACTCCCACACACGCCTGTACGGCAGATCCGTAGACACAGACTGACTGCGTCCGTCTGCAAAGGTGATAGTATTTCCTATGAGAAGGGAATACAGAGGTCGCTCCACCGCGATAGCCCATACTTCGCCACAGAAGTAGGGGGTGGAGATAGGAATGAGTACAGAAGGACGGGTGGAGGTAAAAACCAGCCTCCAACCCGCACACATCATAACTGGCGCCCCGCTGGGCCTCAGGGGAAACCAAATCCTTATCCACAAAGAGCGTTGATGCTCCCGAATCCTGATGGAGTCGACCAAGGAAGAACCAACAACAGAAAGAAATACTGGGCACTTTGAACCACCAGAAGCTGGATGGACCCCACGTTAGCCGAGGCACGGGGAAACGCTGGAAAGGACTAGCCCCATGACTACCGGCGGCTTTTAGGGCAATCTTTCCTAATGTGGCCGGGACGACCACAAAGAAAACACAGTCGGGGTGCTGAGGTCCCCGATGAACTGCCTGCCTTGCTCGACCCGCTAGCCGTCGTCGGGCCCTATTGCCACTAAATCCTGTGTGGGGGTCTTCCCTTTGTCCGTATCTGGGCGATGCCCATAAGCTCTCCGGGCTTCAGCAAACACCTCAGCGGTCTGAATCGCAGCCGCGAAATCCTGAGGTGCTGTCTTTGCCTATACGGATCCACAAACTCTGGGGACACATGTGTTGGTCAGCTGTTCGATGAGAATCAGATCCCCAGCTCCCAGCTTAGCTAACTGACGCCAGTACCCTAGCGTTTTACGCAGCCTATCTCCAAACTGCACGAAGGTCTCATCGTTATTCTTTTTCATGGACCTGAATTTTCCTCCTGTACGTCTCTGGAGTAAGGTGGAAACGCTTACGCAGAGCCAACTGCATGTCTGCATAAGACGCGCCTTCATTTAGAGTGAGCACCACTCTCCCTTGCAGTACCTGATAATCCAGAAAAAAGGTGCATGGCCTTTTGTTCCTCAGACAATTGGTATGTAACTCGCAACCTTGTCAAAATGCTCTAAGAACATATCAATGTCCCCCACTAGGTCTGAACTCTGGAAGCTTTAAACTTTGGGCCTCTAACCCTATCACTTGCCTGGTGATTAACCCCCTGATTTACAGATG
This sequence comes from Conus ventricosus, assembly GCA_018398815.1. Taxonomy (NCBI): domain Eukaryota; kingdom Metazoa; phylum Mollusca; class Gastropoda; order Neogastropoda; family Conidae; genus Conus; species Conus ventricosus. The sequence goes on from CM031601.1 coordinate 8,620,273, forward strand.
CGGGAGTCCGCAAAAGAAGTTGTTCCATCTCCTCCCTACGCAGAGCCTCCATCCTGTCTAGTTCTTCCCTACGGAGGGCTTCCTGTCTGACAGCCTCTTCCCTACGCAGCGTAGCCTCTTCCCTACGCAGCGTAGCCTCTTCCTTACGCAGAGCTTCCTGCCTATCCAGCTCTTCCCTACGGAGGGCCTCCTGCCTGACAGCCTCTTCCCTACGGAGGGTTTCCTGCCTATCAGCCTCCTCTCTGCGCTCTTCCCTACGGAGACCTCATCCTCACGTCGCTGTCGCTCCCAAAAACATCAGGACAGAGGCGATATCCTGAGCAGGATTTACCACTCCCGACACGGGAGGATTTACCCGTCTGGCCCGTCCCTTGGGTCTCGACTTTCCCATGAGGAAAGTCCCCCGGGGCATGCTCCTTACGAGGGGAAGCATGGAGAAGAGAGGGTTTCGGATTCTGCGACTCAACAGAAGCCCACAGTTGCTTCACTATAAATCTGACGCTTCCGAGCGGAAGTGCCAGTCGGGGTCTCAGCAGGAAGATCCCCTAGCAAAGAAGTAGTGAAAGTACGCGCTGGACTATCGGCTACAGCACTGGAATAAGTTATAAGTCACTGTAGTCGAAGTGCTGGTTACTAATAGTAGGGACTACACCCTGAAGACCCTTCTTCTTCGACGCACGCGTCGCCATACCACCCCGCACCGGATGTTGCCATGACAACTATATCCTACGGTTCTTAAATACAGGGGAAAGACAATTCCACTTGAAAGAAACAAATACCGATCGGATATTTTCATGTCCCTTGGTGACTGACTGAGAAACAGCTAATAAAAAAAAAAAAAACGTTCAACGAACAATGTTCGGCTGCTCCCACCCTGGCAACACCACGCTCCACAGCACGAGCAACAGTGCGGTGGGGCCACACGAAAAAAAAAAAAAAAAATGTCCGGCTGCTCCCACTCTGGCACACAACCGCGCTCCACAGCACGAGCAACAGTGCGGGGGGCTCACCGGGAATAAAAAACAAAATGGCAAGACGGAATCCGGAGAGAGAGGAAAAAGTGACACTAAGTCCGATACAACCACATGTACTCAATAACCACCCGGTAAAAAAAAACTGGTTGGACTACAAAACAGGAATGACAGACTGAGTGGCAACAGAAAGGAAAGCTTACGGCCGTATCTGCGTGAGGCACCCGGCGGAAGGAGGTCTGGACGCGGTCGATTCCCCTTGGTCTCACCTCGACTCCCCAGTCACCCCAGATGTTCCTTCAGGCCACCAAGACTCCCTACACGCTAGAGTCACACAGCCAACCACCACAAACAAACACGACAAACTACTAAACGTATACAGAACAGACAGAACTGGACAGGTACTCCGCAAAACGAGAGACAGTCAGAGCCTTCACATCCCGGACGAGCCCCCACAAATGTCACGACCGACCCCTGGAGTCTGCCCTGACAGGATCGGTCTAGATGGGGAGTGAAGGGAGTGACTGACCTCACACGCCCGCAAGAGCCACACAAGAATGATTACAATACAACACCCCATTTATTCACACCAAACACACAATCACAATTAAGCATTCCAACACACACAACATGCACAAATCACAATCAAGCATTTCAAACACACACGACATACACACAATTAAGCATTCCAACACACACAACATGACCATAATTATAAATAAGCATTTCCAGCACACACAACATAACCATGATTATAAATATGCATTTCCAGCAAACCCCTCCCTTTCCGTGTCTCATGTAGTTCCCCACACCCCCGCCTCTCCAAAGTCCACTGGGAGCACCCTGACGCACCAGGTGCCCCAAACCGGGTCGGTTCTTGAACGGGAGTGTCCTTCGATGCCGACACCACTGACACACACAACAATACGCCCAAATCGCACGCCACAGAGCTACCACACCGGTCACATGGGCTGTTTGAAGTGCGAGGACGGTTGGAGGACGCATCCCCTGGGACGAGGTGTTGTCACTGGAGGTCCCGGACAGGGATCAGGACCGTCCGGCAAAGCCCACGTGCTTCTCACCAGCGCGCGGCCCCAACCAGTGTGCGGCCCCAACCAGTGCATGGCCCCAACCAGTGCAGGCTCCGGGTGAAGCCCCCGGGAGGAGGGAAAACAGAAACTGGGAGGAAAGAAGAAAGGGTAACTGGAACCCGCAGTCAGTACAGTCTGGCATATGCTGTCAAATCCTAACAGCCCCTACGCATGATGGGCGAGGGGAGGTTCGCTGACTTAAACTAACAGCATCAGCTCAACACTGACCTGAACATAAACCACAGTAAAAAACCAACCGAGGAACGTTCGCTAAAAGTCTCCTCACACGAAGTAGGTAAGAAGTACATTCACAGGTTAAAACTATGAATTAGAAAATCATGGCTTCATCCTTCCCTCACTCACGTTCAACATTTTCCTTTCTTAGGAACTGAACTAATACAGCAACCATTGCTTTATAACTGTCATCAAAATTTGCAAATAATATTCAATGGCACAATTATCACCACATTTTATAGCAACATTTCAAAACGACAAAATTCTCCAACCACGCATCCAAACGACTAATCATGCGTACGCACGCTCGCAAACATAAAACTCGTTCCCCTTGCACACACAAACAGACGGTGGCCGAAGAATAAGGGACCGGCAATTGTGACAGGGGCGGACGAGCGAGACCAAGCAAGTACCAACCCTGAATCACCAGGTTCTCTCCCATCCCCACCGACTACCGCATCACCAGATGCATAAAAAGGAGAAAGAAATTTTGGATATAATTTAGAATGGCCAGAAATTAAAGATTGAATTAACCAGAAAAGCGGTCTCAAACAATATTTCTTTTTATAATTTTGAAACAAAAGAAAATTGCGCAAAAGAGAAGATTTAGCCGGCTAACAAAAAAAAAAAAAACCACGAAACTGATGCTTACCAGCTACCCGTGGGTGACCCAGAAGTGATGGTTCAAGCGACTCTCTGCCCTCTGTCAGTCGAGAGGGACCAGCAGAGCAGATGCGGAAAAGAGATGATGTCCTCCCCTACAGGCCGACTGTAGGAATGAAGGTACCGACCGTACCTTCGACGAAGTGGTGAAGAACCAGGACGGAGCAGGCGCTCCCAGAGACATCTTCCGCTCGAGTGAAGAGAAAACCTGCCTAAGCGATGGCGGCCAACATGCCACCCTACGTCACAGTGAGAATACCTCAAGCCAAGAGGAATCTTGCACGTGCGGCAGGTGAAAAGACAGGTGAGAGGCCGATAGACAGCAAGTTTGAGAGAAAGGTACCAGCCACCAGTGAACCTGCAGGATGAATTGCACGGGCAGTGGAATTAGAGAGAGAGAGAGAGTAGAGAGAGAGAAAGCAAACCTAACCTGAGCTGAACGACATTAGGTGCAAAACGCACCACAAGCCACATTAAGGGACGGATACACGACCACAGCAACGACAATAAATAAATGAATAATTCCGCCACCCCAGATGGGTCAATCGTTGTAGGCCTCGTGACAAACTCGTGGACACACTTCTCCTGAAGCTGTCTGACAGCAAAAATCATGTCGACAGTGCTTCTGCCGGGTCTGAAGCCGCACTGCGCCTCGGGAGGTTCTGCTTAGAAACAGTGATGAGTCTGTTGAGGATGGCTCTGGCAAAGATCTTTCCAGCAATGGAGAGGAGCGAGATGCCTCTGTAGTTCCACAGTCGGCTTTGCTTCCCTTGTTCATGTAGAGGGAGACAATCAGGGCGTCACGAAGGTCATCTGGCATCTTCTCCTCCTCCCAGATACTCCGCGGACATCGTGAAAGGCTTTTAGGGCGTTGGGGCCTGCCGCCTTGTAGATCTCAGCAGGTATTCCGTCCTTTCCTGAATGCTCTACCGGAGCTCGTCTGGAGGATTGCTTCTGGATCTCTGCAATGGTGGGGGGTAACTGCAAGTGGTCTTGTATCGGCATGCTGAGGGATCTGGTTCAAGGCATCCGAGTCGACTGACGAGGGCCTGTTGAGCAGGTTGCTGAAGTGTTCTTGCCAGCGCTTGCTTAGTCCTTCTTGGTCCTTGATCAGGGTTGCGCCGTCGGAGGAAAGTAGCGGGGAGCAGCCTGATGCTGAGGGTCCGAAGACTGTCTTCAACGAGCAAAGAATTCTTGGCGTTGTGAGAGTCGGCGTAGCCTTGGACTTCAGTCGCTTTGTCTGCCACCACTGGTCCCGCAATCAGACGTAGGTCGGTCTGCACTTTGGCCTGGAGAGTCTTGATCTCTCGCGTTTGGAGTCGGACGATGGGTCATTCTGCCACTCGAGTAAGACTTGTTCTTCGCATGGAGGGCTTCTTTGATTCTCATCGTTCTCGTCAAACCAGTCTTCATGGGCTCTGATTTTTGCTCCGAGGACCTCTTTTGCAGTCTCAGCGACCCTGTCCTTAAAAGAGGACCATTTTTCTGTTCCATCTTTAGGGGTCAGAACCGTCTTGGAGCTTTTCTTCAAGTAGTTGGAACTGGGAGAGGCAGCGTCGGGTCTTTCAGTCTGGCGACATTGTAGGAGGCCCTGACAGTCTTTGGTCGGTTTCTGTGTGGCGGTGGTATGTGCAGGGTCATTTACAGCCCTGACCAGCCTGTGGTCAGTCCAGCATTCAGCACTCTCTATGACGCGGGTCACCCGGACGTCCTTGATGTCGCGTTGGCGTACGATGATGAAATCAAATCATTGTGCCAGTGTTTCGACCTCGGGTGCATCCAGGTGGTCTTGAACTTGTCCGCCAACCGAACAAGGTGTTGGTGATGCAGAGGCTGTGTTCCGCACACTTGCTGAGGAGGAGCAGGCCGTTGTCGTTGACCTTGCCTACTCGTGTCTGCCGAGAACGCCTTCCCAGCTGCTATGGTCTCTTCCTACTCTGGCGTGAAGTCCCAAGGATGACGAGTTTGTCATTTTGAGGAGTTGACCTGATGGCCTGGTCAAGTTGTTCGTAGAACAGCTCTTTGGTGTCGTCTGGGCTCGTGAGCGTGGGTGCATACACACTGTTGATTGTGAGGTGTCTTGACTTGCTGAGGGGGATACGCAATTTCATGAGGCGTTCAATTGATGCCAACCGGGAGCACAGGTATACTTTTGAGCAGGGCTGTCCTGATGGCGAATCCAAAAGCCATGGATCCTGTCTTCGGCTTGTGGCTTTCCCTTCCAAAAGAAAGTGTATCCACCTCCCTCTTCTCTTAGGGAGCCTTCATCAGCAAGTCGGGTTTCGCTGAGTGCAGCAATGTCTATTCGGTATCGCTGGAGTTCATTCGCGACAAGCGCTGTCTTCTTCTCTCCGGTCTCGACGTACTGGCTCTGTCCATTAATGTTCGAACGTTCCAGGCTCCTAAAAGGAGTTTTCTTTGCTTTTTCTTTTGCATTTTTCGACCGCAAAATGGATGAGTCTGTCAACCGCTGGTAAGCTGACCAGACTGTAAAGGGCAAGCATTTGGTCGGGGAACCTTTTCTAGCCCCCTCCCCATGCGGGGGGGGGCAGTGCTGTCCTAAAGAGGCTGCCCAGTCGCCCACGGGTGCTGCCAGACTCTCCTGTTGCCCTCGGATTCAGGAAAAAAGAACGACCACCTGCCCATGGACCGCCTACGTGCAGGATTGTGACTACAACTGTCAGTGGTTCATCTCCACCTGTTGCTTCGCCACGGTAGCCCATCGCCGCATGGACTTGAGGTGTGTGTGCGTTGACAGATCGGTGATGAGTTGCATAACGGACCTGTGCGTGAAGGTTTTTATAGTGGGAAAAATCGTTGCACGGGGTAATCCCACTACTCTCTCGGCCTGGGGAGCCTTGATCCAGTGGCACGGAGAACCGTTACGACGGGAGACTGCCAGGCTGCAGTGGATGACCAGGACGTCTCAGGTGTCCAGTCCATGCTCGTAGCGCTCCACAACAACTTGCTGCCACCGCCTTCACAACCGTTGGATCACCGATGATCTCTTTCGCTCCTTCCGCCGGGAGTCAGTCTTCACATGCAGTAGGGCTGACACAGCCCGAGCCTAACTCACCGATGGTTTCAGACCCGACGGCTACCCACACCTGGTTTAGCCGGCCTGCCAAAGCCGTTGCCCAGGGAGTGGCCGCTGTTGCATGCGCAGCTTCTATGAGCCACAGGTGTGAGCTGAGTGACAGGTGAGGACCAGTGGCAGACGAGCTGCCCTAGAAAAGGACATGGCAAGCCCCCTGCTAAGGTACTACCTCTCCCTGACACCCCATAGCCCCCGACGGGTATATAGTACGAAATAAACGCAGAGTACAGCCATGTCGTGGTGTCTCAGACCAGAGACAGAATTCGCAGTATCCTCTTCATTAGCCTACACCCTCATTGAGATGTATACACAAGTCTTCAATTCTGTGGCTTCTGCTCTGCTCTCATATGACTCGGTTTTGGTTTCCTATCCACGTGTATACCTTTTGTGAGTTCCAGTCGAGGGCGCCGGTATCGGCAAATTCATGGGGACTGTCGCCGGACAGTTGTCTCGGCACCCTCCGGAGGGGGAACTGTCACTCACGACAGCTCCGTGACCAAACAAATCTGTTGTCGGTGGAGCTTTGTTGGTGTTGTCGGTGGAGCTTTGTTGGTGTTGTCGGTGGAGCTTTGTTGGTGTTGTCGGTGGAGCTTTGTTGGTGTTGTCGGTGGAGCTTTGTTGGTGTTGTCGGTGGAGCTTTGTTGGTAGAATTCTGCGTGCACTGGATCAGAACAGGAACCACTGAACACCAGCACGCATTGCAGTATCTCCTCTGGTGAGTTGCCCTCGGACGACTTAACGTTGGCTGCATGCTGTGGATTGCCGGTGACGCGGCTACGATGCGACAAGCCAGGGACCGGCTGTGGGACGGGGAGCTGTACTGAGCGACATGGGGGTAAATGCCACAGGGATGGCACGGAAGATTAGACAACAAAAAAGATGAAAAAGAAAAGAAAAGAGAAGAGAAATAAAGAAAAACAGATAATAATCTCCTCTGTTATTCCCTTATGATGCCATTTGCATTCCAGGAAAAATGTCAGTTCTAACCTAGAGACCCATACTTCCATGAAAACAAAACAAAATATCTCAAAATGTGGTTTCACATTCGTGGCGAAAGCTTACGAATGTTCCCAAGCACCCCTACTCTATTAGCCCAGATCTGGGAATTCCCCAAGGTGTGATACAGAAGACTTTCATTCGAAACACAGAGATCAAAGCGTGTACAGATGGAGTGGAAGAGGAACCTTTTGCACTACACTCACAATTAGGTCGAATGCAAAGATCAAAGTGAACACAAATGGAGCCAAGGAGGGACGCTTCCACCACACACACAATCAGATCAAACGTAAAGATCAAAGTGTAAAAACACTGAGTTAAAAAGGGCCCCTTTCCGCCACTCTCCTTCTCAGGTCAAATATAGATATTAAAGCGTGCACAGCAATATAAAGCAGAACAGCTGACCTGTCCTGTAATGTTCTTAGCCAACGTAAAGCAGGATAACTAGGTTTTTTTAAATCTGTATTGTTTCGGTGGCGACGTAAAGTAGAATAATTGCCTGATCCGTGTACATATGCGAGGGCTTCACACCAGTGGAGATGATTCTTTCACACGGTCCTCCTCCGTCTTCCCCATACCCATGGGGATATAGATTGTCTTTGGGGATAATTTGTATACCCATCGTCATCCGCTGCCACTAATTCCCATGTTCTCTCACGTTTTGTGTTTCTGCCTCTTTTATTATTTTTTCTGGACCGTCGTCCCATGTTCGGTTCTGCCTTAGTGGCCCCTTCATCTGTTTTTTTTTTTCTTTTAGGATGTCTTTTCGTTTACGATGTACAACACGCCAGCTTTTCCACTCTAATCTGGTGACAGGGTGAAGGGACAGTAAACACTGTCCAGAGTGGACATTCACTGGCCATCTTGAAGAGAATTTTAGCCCACATGGCCTGGTTATGTATTCTTGTGTACTATTGGTATGTTGTGAATTACTTTCTGTGTCAGTATTTCAACTATGACGCTATGAATCTGTAGTCTCACAGAGGGGCGTGTCCCACCACACAATTTGCTTTGACAGAACATGGTGAACGCGTGGACAACGCAGAGAGTTTTGGAGAAAAAAAATAATAGCAAAAAAAAATCATCGGACTGAAAGAAATAATCTGACCAAGAACGGACCTTGTGTTTTGGTGACAGGGGCATGATATTGGTTAGAAGAGAAGTCTTTTATATGATGTGGCAGACACGCTTTGAAGCATAATATAGACACGCTTTGAAGCAAAATATAGACACGCTTTGAAGCATAATATAGACACGCTTTGATGCATAATATAGACACGCTTTGAAGCATAATATAGACACGCTTTGAAGCATAATATAGGACACGCTTTGAAGCATAATATAGACACGCTTTGAAGCATAATATAGACACGCTTTGAAGCATAATATAGACACGCTTTGAAGCATAATATAGACACGCTTTGAAGCATATATAGACACGCTTTGAAGGTGGTGCTGTGGTAGCAGGGGTAAGAGACGGGCCACCGTTGACGCTGGTATGGTGAGGACAGAATTATTCTGTTGGCCAGCAGTGAAACTGGCGTTTTTGGGGACAGGCGATATTGTATTGGCCAACACTGAAACTGGTATGGCGTTGACAGGGTTAATTTATTATTGGCCAGCACTGAAACTGGTGTGGCGTTGATAGGGTTAATATATTATTGGCCAGCACTGGAACTGGTTATGGCGTTGATAGGGTTAATATATGATTGGCCAGCACTAAAAATGGTATGGCGTTGACAGGGTTAATACAATATTGACCAGCAGTAAAACTGGTGTGGCGTTGATAGGGTTAATATATTATTGGCCAGCACTGAATGGTATGGCTTTGACAGGGTTAATAAGTGGTCAGCAGTGAAACTATGTTGCGGTGACAAAGTTATAACACTGGTCAGCAGTGAAGGTATGTTGTGGTGACAAAGTTAAAACAGTGAAGCTATGTTGTGGTGACAAAGGCAAAGCAGTGAAGCTAATGTTGTGGTGACGAAGTTAAAGCAGTGAAGCTATGCTGTGGTGGCAAAGTTAAATCACTGGTCAGCAGTGAAGCTATGTTGTGGTGACAAAGTTAAATCACTGGTCAGCAGTCAAGTTATGTTGTGGTGACGAAGTTAAAGCAGTGAAGCTATGTTGTGGTGACAAAGTTAAAGCAGTGAAGCTATGTTGTGGTGACAAAGTTAAAGCACTGGTCAGCAGTGAAGCTATGTTGTGGTGACAAAGTTAAATCACTGGTCAGCAGTGAAGCTATGTTGTGGTGACAATGTTAAATCACTGGTCAGCAGTGAAGCTATGCTGTGGTGACAAAGTTTAAAGCAGTTAAAGCTATGTTGTGGTGGCAAAGTTAAAAACAGTGAAGCTTGTTGTGGTGACAAGTTAAAACAGTAAAGCTATGCTGTGGTGACAAAGTTAAAGCAGTGAAGCTATGCTGTGGTGACAACGTTAAAACAGTAAATGCTATGCTGTGGTGACAAAGTTAAAGCAGTGAAGCTATGCTGTGGTGACAATGTTAAAACAGTAAAGCTATGCTGTGGTGACAAAGTTAAATCAATGAAGCTATGTTGTGGTGACGAAGTTAAATCGCTGGTCAGCAGTGAAGCTATGTTGTGGTGACAAGTTAAAAACAGTAAAGCTGTGTTGTGGTGACAAAGTTAAAATAGTGAAGCTATCTTGTGGTGACAAGTTAAAGCAGTGAAGCTATGTTGTGGTGACAAAGTTAAATCACTGGCCAGCAGTGAAGCTATGTTATGGTGACAAAAGCAAAGCAGTAAAGCTATGTTGTGGTGACAAAGTTAAATCACTGGTCAGCAGTGAAGCTAATGTTGTGGTGACAAAGCAAAGCAGTAAAGCTATGTTGTGGTGACGAAGTTAAGCAGTGAAGCTATGTTGTGGTGACAGAGTTAAATCACTGGTCATCAGTGAAGCTATGTTGTGGTGACAAAGTTAAATCACTGGTCAGCAATGAAGCTATGTTGTGGTGACGAAGTTAAAGCAGTGAAGCTATGTTGTGGTGACAAAGTTAAAGCAGGGAAGCTATGTTGTGGTGACAAAGTTAAAGCACTGGTCAGCAGTGAAGCTATGTTGTGGTGACAAAGTTAAATCACTGGTCAGCAGTGAAGCTATGTTGTTGTGACAAAGTTAAATCACTGGTCAGAAGTGAAGCTATGCTGTGGTGACAAAGTTAAGCAGTGAAGCTATGTTGTGGTGGCAAAGTTAAAACAGTGAATGCTATGTTGTGGTGACAACGTTAAAACAGTAAAGCTATGCTGTGGTGACAAAGTTTTAAAACAGTGAAGCTATGCTGTGGTGACAACGTTAAAAAAAGTAAAGCTATGCTGTGGTGACAAAGTTAAAGCAGTGAAGCTATGCTGTGGTGACAATGTTAAAAACAGTAAGCTATGCTGTGGTGACAAAGTTAAATCAGTGAAGCTATGTTGTGGTGACGAAGTTAAATCGCTGGTCAGCAGTGAAGCTATGTTGTGGTGACAAAGTTAAAACAGTGAAGCTGTGTTGTGGTGGACAAAGTTAAAATAGTGAAGCTATCTTGTGGTGACAAAGTTAAAGCAGTGAAGCTATGTTGTGGTGACAAAGTTAAATCACTGGCCAGCAGTGAAGCTATGTTATGGTGACAAAAGCAAAACAGTAAAAGCTATGTTGTTTGGTGACAAATTTAAATCACTGGTCAGCAGTGAAGCTATGTTGTGGTGACAAAGGCAAAGCAGTAAAGCTATGTTGTGGTGACGAAGTTAAAGCAGTGAAGCTTATGTTGTGGTGACAAAGTTAAATCACTGGTCAGCAGTGAAGCTTGTTGTGGTGACAAAGTTAAATCACTGGTCAGCAGTGAAGCTATGTTGTGGTGACGAAGTTAAAGCAGTGAAGCTATGTTGTGGTGACAAAGTTAAAGCAGTGAAGCTATGCTGTGGTGACAAAGTTAAAGCACTGGCCAGCAGTGAAACTATGTTGTGGTGACAAAGTTAAAGCACTGGCCGGCAGTGAAGCTATGTTGTGGTGACAAAGTTTTAAAACGCTGGCCAGCAGTGAAGCTATGCTGGGGTGACAAAGTTAAAGCATGGGCCCGGGAGTGAAGCTATGTTGTGGTGACAAAGTTAAAGCACTGGCCGGCAGTGAGCTTGCTGTGGTGACAAAGTTAAAGCACTGGCCGGCAGTGAAGCTATGCTGTGGTGACAAAGTTAAAGCACTGGCCGGCAGTGAAGCTATGCTGTGGTGACAAAGTTAACTCACTGGTCAGCAGTGAAGCTATGCTGTGGTGACAAAGTTAAAGCACTGGCCGGCAGTGAAGATATGCTGTGGTGACAAAGTTAACTCACTGGCCGGCAGTGAAGCTATGCTGTGGTGACAAAGTTAAACTCACTGGCCGGCAGTGAAGCTATGCTGTGGTGACAAAGTTAACTCACTGGCCGGCAGTGAAGCTATGTTGTGGTGACGAAGTTAAAGCAGTGAAGCTATGTTGTGGTGACAAGTTAAAGCAGTGAAGCTATGCTGTGGTGACAAAGTTAAAGCACTGGCCGGCAGTGAAGCTATGCTGTGGTGACAAAGTTAAAGCACTGACCGGCAGTGAAGCTTGTTGTGGTGACAAAGTTAAAGCACTGGCGGCAGTGAAGCTATGCTGTGGTTTACAAAGTTAAAACACTGGCCGGCAGTGAAGCTATGCTGTGGTGACGAAGTTAAAGCAGTGAAGCTATGCTGTGGTGACAAAGTTAAAGCACTGGTCAGCAGTGAAGCTATGTTTGTGGTGACAAGTTAAAGCACTGGTCGGCAGTGAAGCTATGTTGTGGTGACAAAGTTAAATCACTGGCCGGCAGTGAAGCTATGCTGTGGTGACAAAGTTAAAGCACTGGTCAGCAGTGAAGCTATGTTGTGGTGACAAAGTTAAAGCACTGGCCGGCAGTGAAGCTATGCTGTGGTGACAAAGTTAAAGCACTGACCGGCAGTGAAGCTATGTTGTGGTGACAAAGTTAAAGCACTGGCCGGCAGTGAGCTATGCTGTGGTGACAAAGTTAAAGCACTGGCCGGCAGTGAAGCTATGCTGTGGTGACGAAGTTAAAGCAGTGAAGCTATGCTGTGGTGACAAAGTTAAAGCACTGGTCAGCAGTGAAGCTATGTTGTGGTGACAAAGTTAAAGCACTGGTCGGCAGTGAAGCTATGTTGTGGTGACAAAGTTAAATCACTGGCCGGCAGTGAAGCTATGCTGTGGTGACAAAGTTAAAGCACTGGTCAGCAGTGAAGCTATGTTGTGGTGACAAAGTTAAAGCACTGGCCGGCAGTGAAGCTATGCTGTGGTGACAAAGTTAAAGCACTGGCCGGCAGTGAAGCTATGCTGTGGTGACAAAGTTAAAGCACTGGTCAGCAGTGACGCTATGCTGTGGTGACAAAGTTAAAGCACTGGGCAGCAATGAAGCTATGCTGTGGTGACAAAGTTAAAGCACTGGGCAGCAGTGAAGCTATGCTGTGGTGACAAAGTTAAATCACTGGTCAGCAGTGAAGCTATGCTGTGGTGACAAAGTTAAAGCACTGGGCAGCAGTGAAGCTATGCTGTGGTGACAAAGTTAAAGCACTGGGCAGCAGTGAAGCTATGCTGTGGTGACAAAGTTAAAGCACTGGTCAGCAGTGAAGCTATGCTGTGGTGACAAAGTTAAAGCACTGGTCAGCAGTGAAGCTATGCTGTGGTGACAAAATTAAATCACTGGCCGGCAGTGAAGCTATGCTGTGGTGACAAAGTTAAATCACTGGCCGGCAGTGAAGCTATGTTGTGGTGACAAAGTTAAATCACTGGCCGGCAGTGAAGCTATGCTGTGGTGACAAAGTTAAAGCACTGGTCAGCAGTGCAGCTATGTTGTGGTGACAAAGTTAAAGCACTGGTCAGCAGTGACGCTATGTTGTGGTGACAAAGTTAAAGCACTGGTCAGCAGTGAAGCTATGTTGTGGTGACAGCGGTTATTACGCTGGCCAGCCTAAAGCTGGTGTCATGGTGACAGGGTTTATTATCATGGCCAACAAAGAAGCTGGTGTTTTGGTGACAGGGTTTATTATCATGGCCAACAAAGAAGCTGGTGTCATGGTGACAGGGTTTATTATCATGGCCAACAAAGAAGCTGGTGTCATGGTGACAGGGTTTATTATCATGGCCAACAAAGAAGCTGGTGTCATGGTGACAGGGTGTATTATCATGGCCAACAAAGAAGCTGGTGTTTTGGTGACAGGGTTTATTATCATGGCCAACAAAGAAGCTGGTGTTTTGGTGACAGGTTTATTATCATGGCCAACAAAGAAGCTGGTGTTTTGGTGACAGGGTTTATTATCATGGCCAACAAAGAAGCTGGTGTCATGGTGACAGGGTTTATTATCATGGCCAACAAAGAAGCTGGTGTCATGGTGACAGGGTTATTATCATGGCCAACAAAGAAGCTGGTGTCATGGTGACAGGGTTTATTATCAGGCCAACAAAGAAGCTGGTGCCCATGGTGACAGGGTTTATTATCATGGCCGACAAAGAAGCTGGTGTCATGGTGACAGGGTTTATTATCATGGCCAACAAAGAAGCTGGTGTCATGGTGACAGGGTTTATTATCATGCCAACAAAGAAGCTGGTGTCATGGTGACAGGGTTATTATCATGGCCAACAAAGAAGCTGGTGTCATGGTGACAGGGTTTTATTATCATGGCCAACAAAGAAGCTGGTGTCCTGGTGACAGGGTTTATTATCATGGCCAACAAAGAAGCTGGTGTCATGGTGACAGGGTTTTTTATCATGGCCAACAAAGAAGCTGGTGTCATGGTGACAGGGTTTATTATCATGGCCAACAAAGAAGCTGGTGTCATGGTGACAAGGGATATGATATGGGTTGGAAATGAAGCCGTGTATGATTCATCGTATGGCCAGCAGTATAGGCCTTTTGATCAGAGAGAGAGAGAGAGAGAGAGAGAGAGAGAGAGAGAGAGAGAGAGAGAGAGAGAGAGAGAGAGAGAGAGAGAGAAGAGAGAGAGAGAGAGAGAGAGCAGTGTGTGGGGTGTGTGGGTGTGGGTGTGGGTGTCCCCTCCCGTTGTTTTTGTTTTGCTCTGTTTTATGTTGAATCTTCTTTCTGTTTTTTCGAAATCTTTTTTTTTTTTCCTGTTTTGTTTCCTTTTTTGTCTGTTCATCTGTTGTGTGGAATATCGCTATCCCACCCAACTGACCACACACGTTCTCTGTGTGTGTGTGTGTGTGTGTGTGTGTGTGTGTGCGTGCGTGCGTGCGTGCGTGCGTGCGTGCGTGCGTGCGTGCGTGCGTGCGTACGTGTGTGTGTTGTTGTGTGTGTTGTGTGTGTGTGTGTGTGTGTGTGGTGTGTGTGTGTGTGTGTGTTGTGTGTGTGTGTGTGTGTGTGTGTGTGTGTGTGTGTACAGGCATCATTTTGGACAAGAGAGCGGAGGATGTACGGAACCTGCTGGTGCGCATGGTGGAAGCCAACAACCGCAACAACAGCGAGTCCCGCATCATTCTGGACCACTACATCAGCAGGATCGACCTCCACGACAGCTACAAGCTCAGCACCACCAGTACGTCTCTCTCTCTCTCCTCCTCTCTCTCTCTCTCTCTCATCACTCTCTTCCCTCCCTCTCCTCCTCTCTTCCCCTCTCTCTCTCTCCCCTTCCCCCCTCTCTCTCTCTCCTCCCTCCTTTCCCCTTCCCCCTTCTCCTCCTTTTTCCTACTTTTTCCCCTCCTCCTCCCCCCCTCCCTTCCCTTCCCCCTCCCTTTCCCCCCCCTCTTCCCTTTCCCCACTTCCACTTCCCTTGTT
>CM031601.1:8636111-8638611 GCA_018398815.1 Conus ventricosus
TTCTGGTTACTTCGTCAAAACAGGAAGGGGCATTCGGTTACTTCGCCCAACTGAGTGAGCGGAAGTGGCCCAGAATGCCCCTTTCCCTGTTCTCTCCAATCCAACACAACTCAACACACAACACAACAACGCAACAACGCAACGCAGCACAACGCAACGCAACGCAACGCAACGTAACGCAACGCAGCGCAACGCAACCCAACACACTGCAACGCAACCCAACGCAACCCAACCCAACACAACCCAACACAACCCAACACAAACCAACACAACCCAGCACAAACCAACACAACCCAGCACAAAGCAACGCAGTGCAGCGCAACGCAACGCAACGCAACCTAACACAGCACAACAAAGCACAACACCACCCCTCTCAACGTCTCCATAACTGAGTTAGTGCACCAGACGGATGGCTGCAATCCTGGTCTTCACCGTCCGTCTCACGACTCCCGAAGATGGCCGCTCTAAGATTCAATCACACAGAGTAACGGCCCCTGAAGGTGGTGATTCTTGCTGACATCTGACCAGAGGGCGCCGGTGAACTGCATCAAGTCAAGGACCCGATCAGTCCTCATTACGGCAGGAGGTCTGTCTGCTGTGTCTCCATTCTGCCTGTCTCTCCTTGGCCTCAGAGGCAATTACTGGCCCTGACTGAGACACGGATAGAAGAGAGCTACTGATGGAAAGGCATGGGAGGGAGGGGTGACCGACTTCCAGACAGGGGGAGACAAAGGAAAAAGGAATACAATGCAGAAGACGGAGAGAAGAATTTGGAAGATGAAGAGAAAGAAGAAGGAAAGGAGAAGAACAAGTGAACAATAAGAAAAAAAATGACGACGACGACGACGAAGAGCATAATGATGGCTATGAAAGTGAAAATGATGATAATGATGATGATGATGATGATGATGATGATGATGATGATGATGATGATGATGATGATGATGAAAACACGATTGCTCTGATGATGGAAGACCGAAATGATGAACGAAAGAGACACATAAAATGACAGGCAGACAGACAGCAGACAGACAGACAGACAGACAGACAGACAGCAGACAGACAGACAGACAGGCAGACAGACAGCAGACAGACAGGCAGACAGACAGGCAAAACAAATGGGCGATGCAGAGAACAAGATGAAGCCATGGCTCTCTCTTTCTCTCTCGAAAAATAAAAGAGCAAACTACACCATAACAAACGAGCAAAATAGCAAATAATTCATTTGGTAAATAGAACGGCATTGCATATCATTAGAATGACGCAGATAAGGACAAGCTCAGCAGACAGTCTTGCAAAAGAAGAAGCAAATAGAAATGCTGAAAATTTATTAAACAGTCCCTTAGATTTATCCGCTTGTGAATTAATCCAAATCATGGAAAAATATATACATAAGAAGAATTAAGTGAAAAAATGTCTAGTTTACCATCGTGTCCAGGCACATTGTCAGATTAATTCATAAGTTAAGGCTGAATACTTGGAACACTAAATATTCTCATGGTATTACTTATGTCTGCAGAGAAAACATTTCTGTACATCATCTTTTATTTGAATGCTCATGTTTGACCACGCTCTATCAGGAGAAAGGTATTGAGATCACAAACTTGATAATGTTAGTACTGTCTTATATGGTTCCCATGTTGCTGAAATTGCCATGGTTTTTCGCAGTCACCGGTTGGAATATTTATATAAAGATCAATACTAGGGTATGTCACTTATGTAAGCATGCACATATCAGATTGGGTTGAAAGTACTCACGTGGATGATAAATTAAGTGTGGAGTTGTTGTTGTTGTTGTTGTTGTTGTTGTTGTTTGTTGTTGTTTTAAATAAGTGTCTAATATCATCTGGCGATGAAAAGACATTAAATAAACCACTGAACTGAACTGAGCTTGATTTCTTGTCATAAACTGTGGTCTCAAAGGTCTGCAAACATTTGCGTTGCATCAGTTAAACATCCTCTTTTTGTCGCCGGATTGCATAAAGTTATGTGTCATTGGAGGGTTTTACTTCGATCATATATGTTTTCATCATCAGATCATAAGGAGCATGTCAGCATATTGACATAAAGGCGAGAGAGAGAAAGAGAGAAAGAGAGAGAGAGAGAGAGAGAGAGAGAGAGAGAGAGAGAGAGAGAGGAGATGGAGGGAGGGAGGGAGGGAGGGAGAGAGAGAAAACTTTGACACTTTGATATTTTATTGTCATTACAAAGAGGTCTTTTGACAAGGGGGTGGGGAGAGAGAGAGAGAGAGAGAGAGAGAGAGAGGAGAGAGAGAGAGAGAGAAGAGAGAGAGAGAAAGTGAGAGAGAGAGCATTGGCAGTTTTAAGGAGAGGCACACACATAACAACCAGCAAATACATGACAAAATACATAGCAACATGCCCTTCAAACATAACGAGACACATCACACATAGCTGAACAGAACGGGGCAGACTGTGTACGTTAAAAAAGTCACAACAGACTGAACGTCTCTGAGTGTCCGTCCTCTTGCCAGACATCT
>CM031601.1:8643611-8648611 GCA_018398815.1 Conus ventricosus
TCTCAAAATGTGGTTTCACATTCGTGGCGAAAGCTTACGAATGTTCCCAAGCACCCCTACTCTATTAGCCCAGATCTGGGAATTCCCCAAGGTGTGATACAGAAGACTTTCATTCGAAACACAGAGATCAAAGCGTGTACAGATGGAGTGGAAGAGGAACCTTTTGCACTACACTCACAATTAGGTCGAATGCAAAGATCACAGTGAACACAAATGGAGCCAAGGAGGGACGTTTCCACCACACACACAATCAGATCAAACGTAAAGATCAAAGTGTAAAAACACTGAGTTAAAAAGGGCCCCTTTCCGCCACTCCCCTTCTCAGGTCAAATGTAATATTAAAGCGTGTACAGCAATATAAAGCAGAACAGCTGACCTGTCCTGTAATGTTCTTAGCCAACGTAAAGCAGGATAACTAGTTTTTTTTAATCTGTATTGTTTGGTGGCGACGTAAAGTAGAATAATTGCCTGATCCGTGTACATATGCGAGGGCTTCACACCAGTGGAGATGATTCTTTCACACGGTCCTACTCCGTCTTCCCCATACCCATGGGGATATAGATTGTCTTTGGGGATAATTTGTATACCCATCGTCATCCGCTGCCACTAATTCCCATGTTCTCTCACGTTTTGTGTTTCTGCCTCTTTATTATTTTTTTCTGGACCGTCGTCCCATGTTCTGTTCTGCCTTAGGGGCCCGTTCATCTGTTGTTGTTTCCTTTTAGGATGTCTTTTCGTTTACGATGTACAACACGCCAGCTTTTCCACTCTAATCTGGTGACAGGGTGAAGGGACAGTAAACACTGTCCAGAGTGGACATTCACGGACCATCTTGAAGTGAATTTTAGCCCACATGGCCTGGTTATGTATTCTTGTGTACAATTGGTATGCTGTGAATTACTTTCTGTGTCAGTATTTCAACTATGACGCTATGAATCTGTAGTCTCACAGAGGGCGTGTCCCACCACACAATTTGCTTTGACAGAACATGTGAACGCGTGGACAACGCAGAGAGTTTTTGGAGAAAAAATAATAGAAAGAAAAAAATCATCGGACTGAAAGAAATAATCTGACCAAGAACGGACCTTGTGTTTTGGTGACAGGGCAATGAATTGGTTAGAAGAGAAGTCTTTTATATGATGTGGCAGACCAAAATATAGACACGCTTTGAAGCATAATATAGACACGCTTTGAAGCACAATATAGACACGCTTTGAAGCACAATATAGACACGCTTTGAAGCATAAATATAAACACGCTTTGAAGCATAATATAGACACGCTTTGAAGCATAATATAGACACGCTTTGAAGCATAATATAGACACGCTTGAAGCATAATATAGACACGCTTTGAAGCATAATATAGACACCTTTGAAGGTGGTGCTGTGGTACAGGGGTAAGAGACGGGCCACCGTTGACGCATCGTATGG
This sequence comes from Conus ventricosus, assembly GCA_018398815.1. Lineage (NCBI taxonomy): Eukaryota > Metazoa > Mollusca > Gastropoda > Neogastropoda > Conidae > Conus > Conus ventricosus. Next base: position 8,645,044 of record CM031601.1, read on the forward strand.
TGAGGACAGAATTATTCTGTTGACCAGCAGTGAAACTGGCGTTAGGGGGACAGGCGATATTGTATTGGCCAACACTGAAACTGGTATGGCGTTGACAGGGTTATTTTATTATTGGCCAGCACTGAAACTGGTGTGGCGTTGATAGGGTTAATAAAATTTAAATTGGCCAGCACTGGAACTGGTATGGAGTTGATAGGGTTAAATATGATTGGCCAGCACTGAAACTGGTATGGCGTTGACAGGCTTAATACAATATTGACCAGCAGTAAAACTGGTGTGGCGTTGATGGGGTTAATATAATTATTGGCCAGCACTGAACGGGTATGGCTTTGACAGGGTTAATAAGTTGGTCAGCAGTGAAACTATGTTGCGGTGACAAAGTAATAACACTGGTCAGCAGTGAAGGTATGTTGTGGTGACAAAGTTAAAACATTGAAGCTAATGTTGTGGTGACAAAGGCAAAGCAGTGAAGCTTTTGTGTGGTGACGAAGTTAAAGCAGTGAAGCTAGCTGTGGTGGCAAAGTTAAATCACTGGTCAGCAGTGAAGCTATGTTTGTGTGACAAAGTTAAATCACTGGCAGCAGTGAAGCAAATGTTGTGGTGACGAAGTTAAAGCAGTGAAGCTATGTTGTGGTGACAAAGTTAAAGCAGTGAAGCTATGTTGTGGTGACAAAGTTAAAGCACTGGTCAGCAGTGAAGCTATGTTGTGGTGACAAAGTTAAATCACTGGTCAGCAGTGAAGCTATGTTGTAGTGACAAAGTTAAATCACTGGTCAGCAGTGAAGCTATGTTGTGGTGACAAAGTTAAAGCAGTGAAGCTATGTTGTGGTGAAAAAGTTAAAACAGTGAAGCTATGTTGTGGTGACAACGTTAAAACAGTAAAGCTATGCTGTGGTGACAAAGTTAAAGCAGTGAAGCTATGCTGTGGTGATAACGTTAAAACAGTAAAGCTATGCTGTGTGACAAAGTTAGAGCAGTGAAGCTATGCTGTGGTGACAAAGTTAAAACAGTAAAGCTATGCTGTGGTGACAAAGTTAAAGCAGTGAAGCTATGCTGTGTGACAAAGTTAAAGCAGTGAAGCTATGTTGTGGTGACGAAGTTAAATCGCTGGTCAGCAGTGAAGCTATGTTTGGTGACAAAGTTAAAACAGTGAAGCTATGTTGTGGTGACAAAGTTAAAATAGTGAAGCTATGTTGTGGTGACAAAGTTAAAGCAGTGAAGCTATGTTGTGGTGACAAAGTTAAATCACTGGCCAGCAGTGAAGCTGTGTTTTGGTGACAAAGGCAAAGCAGTGAAGCTATGTTGTGGTGACAAAGTTAAATCACTGGTCAGCAGTGACGTTATGTTGTGGTGACAAAGTTAAATCACTGGTCAGCAGTGAAGCAATGTTGTGGTGACGAAGTTAAAAGCAGTAAAGCTATGTTGTGGTGACAAAGTTAAAATCACTGGTCAACATGACGCTATGTTGTGGTGACAAAGTTAAATCACTGGTCAGCAGTGAAGCTGTTGTGGTGACAAAGTTAAAGCACTAAAGCTATGTTGTGGTGACAAAGTTAAATCACTGGTCAGCAGTGACGCTATGTTGTGGTGACAAAGTTAAAGCACTGGTCAGCAGTGAAGCTATGTTGTGGTGACAAAGGCAAAGCAGTAAAGCTATGTTCTGTGACGAAGTTAAAGCAGTAAAGCTATGTTTGTGGTGACAAAGTTAAATCACTGGTCAGCAGTGAAGCTATGCTGTGGTGACAAAGTTAAATCACTGGTCAGCAGTGAAGCTATGTTGTGGTGACGAAGTTAAAGCAGTGAAGCTATGTTGTGGTGACAAAGTTAAAGCAGTGAAAGCTATGCTGTGTGACAAAGTTAAAGCACTGGCCAGCAGTGAAGCTATGTTGTGGTGACAGCGGTTATTACGCTGGCCAGCCTAAAGCGGGTGTTTTTGGTGACAGGGTTTATTATCATGGCCAACAAAGAAACTGGTGTCATGGTGACAAGGGATATGATATGGGTTGGAAATGAAGCCGTGTATGAGTCATCGTATTGGCCAGCAGTAATGGGCCCTTTTTAAATCAGAGAGAGAGAGAAGAGAGAAGAGAGAGAGAGATAGCAGTGTGTGTGTGTGGGGGGGAGTGGGTGGGTGGGTGGGGGTGGGTGTGGGGGTCTCCTCCCGTTTGTTTTTGTTTTGCTCTGTTTTATGTTGAATATTCTTTCTGTTTTTTTTGCAATCTTTTTTTTTTTTCCCGTTTTTTTCCTTTTTTCTGTTCAAAATGTTTTGGGGAATATCGCTAAAACCCCCCCCAACCAAACCAACACGTTTTCTGTGTGTGTGTGGTGTGTGTGTGGGGTGTGTGTGTGTGTGTGGGGTGTGTGGGGTGGTGTGTTTGTGGGGGTGGTCGTGGCGCGCGCGCGCGCGCGTGCGTGCGGCGGCGTTTCTACTTTTGTGGGGTGTGTGTGTGGTGTGGGTGTGTGTGGTGTGTGTGTGGTGTGTGGTCTGTGGTGGTTTGTGTGTGTGTTTGTGTGTGGTGTGTGTGGGGTGTGGTGTGTGTGGGTGGGGTGTGTGTACCCGGCATCATTTTGGGGCAAGAGAGCGGGGGATGTACGGGGAAACCCGCGGGGCGCCTGGTGGAGGGCCCAAAAACCGCAACAACAGCGGTCCCGAAACATTCTGGGCCACTAAAATCGCCGGTCGACCCCCACGACAGCTACAAGCCCACACCAACCCGTAAATCTCTCTTTTCTCTTTTTCTCCCACCCCCCCTTCTCCTCCTCTCTCTCTCTCTCTCTCTCCCCTCTTCCTCTCCCCTCCCCTTACTCTCTCCTGCTCTCTTTCCTCCTCCCTCTCCCCCTCTCATTGGCCCCCTTGTTTTCTTCATAGGGTTTTTGCTTTAAAGTGGGGGGGAAATAGTTTGTACAGAGAAGGGGGTTTTTTAATAGTGTTTAAGGGGTGGGTCCGGATTGTTTTTAACCCAAAAAGTTTGGGCAAAAAGGTGTGTGGTGTGTGTGTTGGGGTGTGTTTTGGGTGTGTGGTGTTTTGTGGGGTTTTTGGTGTGGTGATTTTTGTGGTGTATGTGTTGTGTTTGCCCGGGGTTTTGGGGGTGGGGTGGGGTTTTGTGTGTTTTTGTGTGTGTGTGGGTGTGTGGTTGTGGTGGTGTGTGGGGGGGGGGTGGGGTGTGAAGGATTTCATTTTGGGGGGGGGGTTTCCCAACACCTTTTGTTGTGTTTCCCGTTTTTCTTTTCCTATTTTCCCTTTCATTCTTTTTTTGCTCATTTACCTTTTTTCTTTTTTCCTTTTTTTCTTTTTCCCCTGTCACTCTTTTATTCTTTTCATTTTATTTTTTGTATTTTAATTTTATTTTTCGCTCTTTCTTTTTTTTGCCTTTTTTTGGAATTTTTTCCTTTGCTTCCGCATTCATGTTTGAAAATGTCAAGCTACAGCAAGTCCTTTTTTTAACTTAATAGGACTTTCACTTTACCGTTTTGTTAAAATAATTTGGGAGGGTTGGTGGGAAACTTTTTCAAAAAACCCGTCAGTTTTCCCGTCCTCTGCTATGTACAAACATAAAGCCCTGGAAAG
>CM031601.1:8658611-8673611 GCA_018398815.1 Conus ventricosus
TTTTGTTATTTTTTCCAGAATTTTTTGCTTATTTTGCCTAATTCAATTTTCGAGGGGTTTATTAGTCTGCATGTTGGATTGTTAGAAAGGGGGGTTTTTTGGGGGTCTTTGAGTTTTAATGAAAGCTTTTTTTGTTGCTGCGCTTCATCCGTCACTTGGGGTCTATCCCTCTGAAAGTTCTTTTCTTTATGCGGATACTGTCAGTTATTTTGCAGCTTTTTTTGTAGTTTTTTTTTGGATGTTTTTGTCAAGGATTGAGAATTTTCCTTTGGTTCCAAATTTTGTAGAAATTTGTGTTTTGTCAGCCTTCAAAAAATATTTTTTTGTCTTTTTGTACTTGTTTTATTTGGTTTTTTAATGTTTTTTGGGAAAACGTTGTTAGATTTTTTGAATTCATATGGTTATCATTCTTTTTATTTGTCTCAAAAGGGGTTTTATATGTCTATGACTGGGGGGATCGCCAGATTTAAAAACGTGGTGTTTTTGTCCTCTTTTTTTGCAATTTTTGGGTTCAGGAAAAGAATGCTTTTCCCCTTATATTGGTAGAACTTTTTTGGGTTTTTTTATTAATTTTTTAAAGAATTTTTAGAAACGGTAGTTTTTGTTGATTGCCAAAATTGATTTCCCCATTTTTAAAAATTTTCGGGCCACGTGCTCAAGGAGGAGCAATCAAAATGAATAAACCAAAAGCCAAAAGATTTTAAAAGGCCGACCCCCTTGGGAGAAATTGTATGATGTTAAAAAGGAAGGTTAAACTCAGTTAAAAAATCGACAAATTTGTTTTTAGCGGGGTTTCGCTGTCATCAGGTGGTTTTTGTTTTCCCAACCTCAAAAACCTGATTGACGACCAACAAAATGAAAATCAACACAGCAAAGAAGGGGGAAGAAAGGAAAAACTTTCAATTCACGAGAAAGGGAAAAGTGCCCCCTAAACTAAAGTCTCCCCCCAAAACATTGTAACCAGCTACGTAACATCAAAAATGAAAAAGAAAAATACATAGGGATCACTGAAAACCACTCAAAAACCCAAAATCAAACCCAAACGTCTTCAAAAAAGAAAAAAAAAAAACCAAAAAAGAACTGAGCAAATATATCTGGAAACTTTAAAACCAAAAACAAGCACAATAACCTGGAAAATCATAAAAAAGCTCACCATACAGCAATTTTCAAAAAGGGCAACCTATGTTTAATGAAAAATGGGAAACTATCAAACCCCCACTTAGCAACTTTAAAAAACCAAACAAAATAGTAAACAAATGCAGGCAAAATAAATCGTTTTTAGGAAAATCCAAAACAAAAACCTGAAAGCCCCAAAAAAAACGTGCCCAACCAACCCGCACGTGCAAACAACCCAAAGTGAGCCCACCCAATAACATCGGCGGGGGGCAAAAAAAACCACCTGATACAGCGCAACGGCCCCCTAGAAACAAATTTTTCGAGATTTAAAACTTGAGTTTTACCTTCTTTTTAACTTACTGACAAATGTTGCTTCCCCCAAGGGGGGGGCGAGCACTTTTAAAAACATTTTTTGGTCTTTGGGTTTTAAATTTATCTATAAAATAAATTATATATATTTTTATAATATATATATAAAAATAAAAAATGTGTTGGTGTGTGTGTGTTTTGGGTGTGTGTGTGTGGGTTTTTGTGTGTGTGTTTAACAATGTAATGGGGCGGAAAACAGAGGGAGGGTAACAATTTATGTTTTTTACTTTTTTTTCCAGTAGAATGTTTTAACCTGAATTTACAACAACCCGTGTCCCCCCCCTGCAGACACACAGAGTTGCGTGGGGAGAGAGAGAGAGAGAGAGAGAGAGGGGAAAAGAAGGGGAGAGGAAGGAGAGAGAAAAGAGAAAGAAGAGAAAAAAGAGAGGAGAGAGAGAGAAGATAGTTTTAAAGGGAAAGAAGAAAGGGGGGGGAAAAAAAGGGAATGGAGGGCCCCCCAAAAGAGAAAAGAAAAGGGACAGAATAATTAAAAAATAAACCAAAAAAACCCCAAACCCAAAAAAAAACAAACAAAAAAAAAAACGGAATAACAAAAAGAAAATTTTGCAAGAACGAAAAGGGACAACCCATTTTTGATTAAAAGGAAAAAAACTTTTGACATCTGGCCAGTTGGGGGTGAAGTTTATTTTATGGAATTGGGTTCTGATGTGTTCTCTGTTTTACAAAATTACCTCACCCCTTTTCTATGAACTTTAAAAAAAAACGTTTTGGGTACATTCACGAAGGGGAAAAATTTACTTTTTTTGAACCTGTTGACGATCTCAGCAATGCTTTTTCCCGTGTAATTCACCCCGGGGTTTTTGCATTACAAAAGTTAGGCCCTGCTCCCAAGGCAGCTAATTTTTAATGGGGGCACACAGAAATCATAAACCCCATATCTACAAAAATGGTGAAGTTCACAGCGAACTTTGTTTTTAAAAAAAATAAAAATAAAATGTTTTAATCAAACCTGGGTTTTTTCTCTTTTTTTCCATCGTAAAGCGAAGAGGGGCTGTTCCCTTGATCGACGGAGTCCATTAATGTATGAGGATTGGCGAATTGTTTGCCCCCAGGAGAGATTTCCCTTTAAACATAGCCTTCGCTGACGTCACCTTTTGGGGGGGGCCTGCTGGTTAATCGGTTGCCTACTGCGCCAGATGGTAGCGTGGATTCTTCTTCCCATGCTAAGCCAGTGGTAGTGGATCACTGCGTCCCAGGGTCTGTGGAGGTTACAGAACCTGGTTTGTAGACGAGTGATTAGGATTTCCAGCTTGACGAGTCCTCACACTTGCCCTCTGAACTTTCAGCAAAGGGTGAGGTCTAGGCCGAGATAAGGAGGCTAACATAAATACATCACCTTTATTTATCTGTCTCCACTTCAGATTCTTCACTCGGGTTTTGTAACACGCTATGTGAGACTGTAAGTCACTGCTAAACAATGGAGGGGAAGTTACTCTTCAAAGTGTCCAAACACACCAGATGATGAAATTGGGTACTGAAATGCACTATATATATTATATATATATTATTATATATATATGTTAAGATAAGTTTAAAAGAGGAATCTTAAAACTATCTTAACTAATGTTGCTCCCCAAGGGGTTGAGCACTTAAAAAATTGTTTTAGGCATTTTAAACTATACTGATCTATATATATATATGATATATATATATATATATATATATAAATGCTGAACAATTATGTAGTGGGGGAAAACATGTGTAGGTTAACAATTCTTCAGTCGTTATAGTGATGACTTGAAAAAGATTTGAACTTAAAAAAAAAAAATTGAAGATGAAGAAAATGGGGGGGGGGGGGGGGGGGGGGGGGGCTATATTATAAATATGAGAAGCCCTTCACTAGCTGCCTGAGGGAACCATCGTAATCCCTCTCGAAGGCACATCTATTTGTATTGCCTGCTCCTAGGCCTTTCGTCCGCTGGATCGGACTCATCAGGGAGACACGGCTGGTTGTGTCTGTGCTCTTGTGTCAAATAGAGACACACCACAGTCCATAATTCTGCGGTGTTCTCACCACCAAGGTTTCCAAAAAGAATCCAATAGCACCCCCAAAGCAGCCAGCAAAGGGTAGTAAAATAGAACAAAACGAAAGTGTGAAGAGGAAAAAAGTTGCTAAAAAACTAAAAGCATTATTCAAGCAGTATAAAATATAGGGGACAATCTTTGAGCCTATGCTTGAGGATCCATTCAAGGATGCAAGGGAGATATATATTAATTAGAATCATCTATTACAAGGCATTAGACAATCAAAAATATTCATAATTCATCCTAACAGACTTTAACGAGTACTAGCATAAAGGTATCCTGTAAAAAATATAAGGCATAAATACAAACAACGCATAGTCTCAAGACTTGAGAACTATATTCAGCTCAGTTTTTAATCTGCGTCATCAGTGAAACTTGACAAAGGGTTTCGGTAGTATTCCTGTCTTGTCTCTGGCTTACACCGATATTGAGTTTACACACTGCAGGGGACTGTTTTCTGTCCTCTGGCCTATGGCGGAGCGGTGAATGGGGAGGATTTGATCTCTCCTTTCAGAGGACAAGATAAGCATCACGTTTCTGATATATCTGATTGAAGGTTTTCAGAGTTACATGACAAATAGTGGAATCCATTTAGGCAGAAGTTTGGGGGAGGGGTGGGGGATGTTAGTCGTCTGAGATGAGAGAGAGAGAGAGAGAGAGAGAGAGAGAGAGGAGAGAGAGACTTCTCAATCATGTACAATGTAACATAATATAGTCTGGATCAAAAATGACAGTTATTCAGATCTTCAGCTTTTAATGCTGATGTGCAAAATCACGTCGTTCGCAACGTCAGACGTTGTAGGCACGCGCAGCAATAAAAACCCGGCCATTTCACAGGATTCATGTAGCCTAACTAACAAGATGCAAAGCATATAAACGTACTCCTAGTTTATCTTCCAGAACAACGTCACAATCAAATATGCGTCATAATGTAATTAACGTCACAATCATGCATGCGTCATAATGCATTTCGTCACTGAGATATTCCATAAAAGAAGAAAAGCCGTTTTGGTGCGTTATAGCCGTTAGTAAAAGCTATTCTGTTAAAATAAAAACATCGGGCATCATCCGTGACCCATAATGAACATACCTACAAATAAAAATTTTAAAAAAATCGGCCTAGAAGTTTTGTCTGGAGCGAGTGGAACACATTTTGACCACGGACGCACAGACACACAGACACACAGACAGACAGCATTTCTTCGTTCCCATTGTAAAGTACTCACTGCTCTTTAAGAACTGGGAGTACAAAAAGATGGAGAAGAGAGCCTCGTGGCGAGTCAGGCCTATCTGTGATGCAAGACAGGGTGGAGAAAGAGAGAGGGGGTTGCGTTGCTTTGCGACGATCTGCCATAGTTACGTCAAAAACCGAAACAAAACTGACGTCAGAGTTCTGTGCTATCAACGTGTCAGCATGGAACAGACTCCCACAGACAGACGCAGGGGAGGAAGCGGTAGGAGAGTGGATGGAGATGGTGTGTGTGTGGTTGTGTGTGTGTGTGTGTGTGTGTGTGAAGACATGTGTCAAAAATGACTTTACATTGACAAAATAAGAGAGAGAGAGAGGAGAGAGAGGAGAGAGAGAGGAGAGAGAGAGAGAGAGATGACACTGACACTGACACTGACACAATTGTATTGCCATTATCAAAAGGCCCTGTTGGCAAGGCGGTATCATGAGATCAAATCAGGAAATGAGCCCCTGTTGGCAAGGCGGTATCATGAGTCATCAAAAGGTCCTGTTGGCAAGGCGGTATCATGAGTCATACCTAGCAACAACTGTGCACAACAGTGACTGAAAAGGAAACAAATTCAAATACAAAAAAAAAAAAAACTTCCCTTGTAATATCAAAAAACTCCATACACATAACTTACAAATATGGATAAAAGAAATTAAGTACCCATGCATCCACACGAATCCCCTCCCTCCCCCCCCCCCCCCCCCCCCCCCCCCCCCCCCCCCCCCCCGCCCCCCCCCCTTTTTTTTAATTTCCCCCCCCCCCCCCCCCCACCCCCTACCCCCCCCCCCCCCCCCCCCCCCCCCCCCCCCCCCCCCCCAAACCCACCCCCCCCCCCTCCCCCCCCCCCCCCCCCCCCCCCCGGAAAAAAAGGTGACGACCCCGTTTGCCCCGGGGGGGGGGGGCTGTCGTTTTTCTGTCGTTTCCGTCTTTTTTCGCTGTCTTTGACTTCTGGAGGGCTGGGCCGTTTTCCTTCTGCTTTTTCCACCCCCCACTCCCCCCTTTCCCCCCCCCCCCTCTCTCCTCTCTTTTTTTTTCTCTCTTCTTCTCTCTTCTTCTTTTCTTTTCCTTCTTTTTTCCTTCTTTTTCTCTGTTTTGCTGTCTGTGTCTGCTGTGTCTGATTTTTCTTGTCTGTTGTCTGTCTGTCTCTTTCTGTTGTCTGTCCTCACTTCCTCTACTCTTTTGTTCTGTCTCTGTTTTTTCCCCCCCCCCTTCCCCTTCTTCTCTCTCTCTCTCTCTCTCTCTCTCTCTCTCTCTCTCTCTCTCTCTGTCACCGCAGCTCTCGTTTTGTTTGCTGGCATGTATAAAGAATAATTGGTTTTGCCTGTGTTTTTTAGACGTGACGTGGGATGAACCGTGGAACTACCTTCGTTTTGGGTGGACCGTGGTAGTAACAGTCGACCCGGGAAAGGAATGATTATTATTTTTTCATTTCCTCTTTCCACGATCTCTTTCCTTTTAAAACATGACATACGTGAATCTTACGTTAACCCAAAGGTTTATTCAAAAAATGTTCTTTAAAAAGAGAATCGTAATACTAGTTCCGTAGAGAGTATATTTTTTTAAAAAAGTCTAGGTCGACGTCATAAGGGTTTCTGACACCTTTGGTTTAATCACAACGTCTGTCTTCTCTCTCTCTCTCTTCTCTCTCTCTCTCTCTCTTCTCTCTCTCTCTCTCTCTCTCTCTTTGCGATACAAGAGCGAGCGAGAGAGAGAGAGAGAGAGAGAGAGAGAGAGGAGAGAGAGAGAGAGAGAGAGAGAGAGAGAGAAGAAGAGAGAAGAAGAAGAAGAAGAAGAAGAAGGAAGAAAAAAAAGAAGAAGAAGAAGAAAAAGAAGAAGAAGAAGAAGAAGAAGAGAAGAAGAACAACAACAACAACAACAACAACCTCAGCCATATAAAATGCAGATGCGCACATGATCTCTCTCGGTTCAGTGTTAATGTTAGCTGACGCCCACCCTTCAGGTCTCTCTTCTTGCCCAGAAAGCAGCACATCCAAGGGAAGGCCGTCTCATCAAGCGATCAGGTAGACTCATCACACTGGGCCATGCACCCCTGTTAGCTGCTGAAACCTATTGGCGTTTCTCTCTGGGCTGTATCGCTGTGTCAATACCGATGTCTGTGCAGTGCAGTCAAAACCTCCAGGAAAGTGCACTAAACATCCAGTAAACCAGACTCTATCTCCAGGAGACTCATCATCATCTTCCCCGAATCTTCTGATGTTGATGGGAGGCAGTGTGTTGTGATTGGGGGTGGGGAAGAGAGAATCCGTTTCCCTGGGCCTCGGCCGAAAAACAGGCTTCGCTTTTAACCTCGAGGACATTCCAGATCATTTCCTGGCGAGGGGTCAGGCGAGAGAAGAAAATGGAAGGTTAGATGTTGTGGGAAAAGGTCAGATGGCGAGAGGATTGGCGAGGGGACGGTGGAGACGGTGACCCACCAGACCATTGATGGCAGAGTTATACAAAGAGTGGAACGGTTGACCCCACCAGACCATTGATGGCAGAGTTATACCAGGAGGAGGTACCCCACCAGACCATTGATGGCAGAGTTATACCAGGAGGAGAGGGTGAACGACCCACCAGACCATTGATGGCAGAGTTATACCGAGGAGGAGGAGACGGTGACCCCACCAGACCATTGATGGCAGAGTTATACCAGGAGGAAGAGGAGTGGAAGGTGACCCCACCAGACCATTGATGGCAGAGTTATACCAGAGGAGGAGGAGGAACGTGACCCACCAGACCATTGATGGCAGAGTTATACCAGGAGGGAGAGTAAGTGACCCCACCAGACCATTGATGGCAGAGTTATACCAGGAGGAGGAGGAGGTGTCTGGCTACATCCGTCCAGCGAAAAGCAGAATATCTCTGTCGCACTAACCCTATTTCCCTTCAAATAGGATGGAATCACGGGCACTCGCATACCAGGCCGTTTGGTTTTTGACATCCTCTTCATGTTCGCTTTAATAACAGTGTTATTTTGAATTGATTTTGTTATGTTCTTTTATTTTCTTTGTTGATAAATCATTTTGTGCCTCAAAGCAATATAAATCAAATAAATAGTGATTAAAAATACCTTAACTCTTCTGCCAAGGTAGCTTTGTTAGCAATGATAATTAAACAATGCAGCATGTATAGCCTGCAATTCTGCATTAGTGCTGGTAACAATAATGATACAATGATGATGGTTATGTTTAATCAGTTTGAAATAGTCCTGATACGAAAGACAATATTTGATTTGGGTTAGAACAAGAGAAGGATGTTATGAATTTCACACACACACACACACACACACACACACACACACACACACACACACACACACACACAAACACAACACCACGCACCACCACCACACACACACAGCACCACCACACCACGCACCACCACACCACACACCACACACACACACACACACACACACATTCATTTCGGACAATTCAAGAAAACTACGTGTGCTAAAACTTACTACATATATATAAGGGAGTGGTGTAACTGCTGAAAACCTAATTGTCGTTGCTTCTATGGAGAAGGTTGATTAGGTTACCAGGCTAATCAACTTTACTCTGAAGAAGAGATTGTAAACATTCAGAATCAACGATCGAGTTATCGTTTGTAGAGACATCTGTGTGTGTGGTGTGTGTGTGTGGTGTGTGTGTGTGTGTGTGTGTTGTGTGTGTGTGTGGTGTGTGTGTGCGTGCGTGCGTGCGTGCGTGAGTGTGGTGCGTGCGGCGTGGTGGTGTGTGTGTGTGTGTGTGTGTGTGTGTGTGTGTGTGTGTGTGTGTGTGTGTGATGTGCCGCGATGTACGTGCACGTGTGTTGTTCGCTTTTTTGTGTTCTTCTGTTTCCTCGAACATCGAAATCAATGTCGTCTTCAAATACGGCGGCGTGAACGTGACTGGTTTTCCGCATTTTTCGCTGTTCAACCCGTTGACCACCATCTTCCAGAGATCCATCTGGAGGCCCACCCCCATTTGGCGAGTCCACTCTCATCCGTGAGTCAGTCAGCAGGGCAAGTGTGTGTGCCGACTGGCGCTGGTGTGACTGACTCGTTTGATTTGCCCTCCACTGGCAGGAGATCCCTCTGGTGGGCCCCGTGTTGCGAGACATTCTCTGTGAAGTCAGTCGGCAATGGGAAGTTGGTGTTGCCTGTTGGATGTGGTGTGGTAGGGTTCTCTGGGGGGTCCTCGTCTGGGGGGGGGGGGCGGAGAAAGTCGAATAGGAATTGGAAGTTGGCTGATTGGGGGGGGGCTTGGTGGAGGGTGACGTAGTTGTGGGGGGGGGGGGGGGGGGGGGGGGGGGGGGGGATAGGAGGAAAGAGCTGACTTGGGGGGGGGGGGGGGGGGAGCGGATGGTGTGGGGAGTGGGGATGGAGCGGTTTGTGTGGAGAAGTAACGCGTCTGTTGGGTAATTGGATGTCCGAGGATTGCAACGAATTCGAAATACGTCATTTTAAGAAAGTTAAAGAAAATATGTTTTCCTTACGGATATTTCTTTGGACAGGATTGAAATTGCTGCACGGGATGGTGTTCAGTGTGTCTAGGCGTGTGCCCAAACTGCATGACAAATAAGTTACTCAGAATACAAATGTAGAGAACAGAACGTATGTTTAATGTATCCTATGGATTTTTTTAGCTCGCTGCTTGTAACATTGTTGAGAGAGACAGTTTCTTTATCGATGTTAAACGTAGAGATGTAGGCTTGGGCGGATGCCAAGGTTCTTTATCGAGTTGAAGGTAGAGATGTTGACTTCGGCTGGATGCTCAAATATGGGGTCAGAAAGGAACTTGATGTTTGTTAAATTTGATGGATTTTTGGGTCTTGCCTTTACGCTTTAGGGGTTTTATAGGTCTTGCTTTCACACTTTGATGGATTTATAGGTCTCTGCTTTACAGTTTTGATGGATTTATAGGTCTTGTTCAAGCTTTGATGGATTTTATAGGCTCTCCTTCACAGCTTTGATGGATTTTAGGTCTCTGCCTTTCACAGCTTTGAGGATTTTGTAGGTCCTGCATTCAAGACTTTGATGGATTTTATAGTTTTGCCTTTCAAGCTTTGATGGATTTTATAGGTCTCTGCCTTTCACAGCTTTGCTGAGATGGTTTGCACATGTTGGTTCATGGAATGGTTATGCGCAGAACAATCATGGGCTGATAAAAGTTATTGGCATTATAAATAAGACGTCGAAACAATCATAAGCAAGTATGCGCATTTGATGTTTTAATTACAAAGATAATGGTTTGACTAATGAGTGTTATAGCATTGCCATTTGAACCGCACCAGAACACGGCACGGAAAACCTGGTCATTATTAAAAGAACGTTGTTTATTCGTTGAAAAAAAAATTGGTGTTTTACCTGGAATCCGAACGATTTCACTCACTAGATTTGTTATATCAACATTGCGCGGTGTAAAAATGAGGACGTGTGAGTGACAGATATGTTGTAACTTCTCAAGCTATGCAGTTGAAAGTTTAGAAAAAAAAACAGAGTTGAAAAACATGCGGCTGTGGATTGTACGGAAAACCGTGATTAGGATTTCTATACATATCAATATCGCCAACTACTTGCATTTCTCAAACCAGGCGTAATTTCAGAATGGCAGTGCAAAGTATAGCTACAAGATTTTACTAACGCAAAACGTGACCGTTTCATTGATCTTAGTGTGTGACCGCCGTGTGTCATCTTCTAGGGATGGTAGGAAAACCCAGCGTAAATATCATGACAGGGGAGAAGTCTCCATCAGCCCTTGGTCCCCAGACTGTCTGCTGGTCCAGAACAGAGACCAGAGCAGGAGTGTGAGAAGTGTCGGCCCATAGGAAACGTGCCCGGACAACCCTCAAGAGGGGCACACGTGAAGCCTGGTGCCCAGTGACTTGGGGCAGTCAGCTTACAGCGCAGCCTGGGATGATGCTTAGGGAACATCATTCATGGGATATTAAAAAAAAAAAAAAAAAAAAAAAAAAAAAAAAAAAAAAAACACCCCCTGAAAAAGATCATGAAAACGAAAAATCAATTCTGCAAAAAATGAATGAAAAATAATTTTTGTTGTAAGTACACATGTTTGTTAATTTCATTTTTTCTTTTTTTTTTTTTTGAAGAGATGACTTCGAGGTCGAATGCAGATCTCTCCACCACCCAACCCCGCACCCGCCGCTGCTTCCTTCCCTCCTCCCAGCCTACTCCCTCCTCCCCCCCCTCTTGTATTAAAAGTGATTCGCATTGCTCTGTGTCTGTCTGTCTGTCTGTCTGTCTGTCTCTGTCTTGTCTGTCTGTCTGTCTGTCTCCCCCCTCTCTTCTCTCTCTCTCTCTCTCTCTCTCTCTCTCTCTCTCTCTCCCTCTCTCTCTCCCTCTCTCCCCCCTCCTCTCTCTCTCTCTCTCTCTCTCTCTCTCTCTCTCTCTCTCTCTCTCTCTCTCTCTCTCTCTCTCCAGACAGACAGAGAGACAGACAGATAGACAGAAATAATAAAATGTGGGCGCAGGCGCGCACGCGTGCGGAACACACTCACAGTCGCCCTTTCCATCCCTCCTTCTCCATCCCTTCTTTTCTATTCCCTATTCCTATGTTCTCCTTAATAGCTTTATCTTTCTGACTGTTCTTTTTTCATCATATTATTCCCTTTAATTATACAAGTTCAAACAAACAAACAACAAACAACAAAAAACGACTTCAGTTCGAAATACCCACTGGTGAGGAATACTGGATGACACTACAGATTGTCATGGCTTGGGCACGGCTAAGTACATGACACTACAGATTGTCATGGCTTGGCACGGCTAAGTACATGACACTACAGATTGTCATGGCTTGGGCACGCTAAGGACATGACACTACAGATGACATGGCTTGGGCACGGCTAAGGACATGACACTACAGATTGTCATGGTTGGGCACGGCTAAGGACATACACTACAGATGACATGGCTTGGGCACGGCTAAGTACATGACACACTAAGCCGGATGACCGGTGTTGAACGAGAGATACAGACCAAACGACATATTGGGACACACTGAAGAACATAAGGGTGAGAGAAGAGAGAAGAGATGAGGGGAGAGAAAGAGAATGAAGCGGAGAAGGTGGAGATGAGAGAGAGAGAGAGAGAGACACACACACAAAGAGGACAAGACAGACAGATAGAAGACAGACAGAGACAGACAGACAGAGAGACAGAGAGACAGACAGAAGAGACAGACAGACAACAGACAGACAGACAAACAGACAGACAGACAGAGACAAAGAAGAAGAGAGACAGAGAGAGAGAAGAGAGAGAGAGAAGAGAGAGAGAGAGAGGAAGAGAAAGAAGCAGACGAGGAGTAAAGACAAAAACAGGCACAGAAGGACAGACGACGGACGGCGTAGACAGACAGACGAAGAGAGAGAGAGAGAGAGAGAGAGAGCAGAGAGACGAGAGACAGAGAGAGAGACAGAAGAGAGAAGAGAAGAGAGGAGAGAGACAGACAAGACAGACAGCAGACAAGACGACAGACAGACAGACAAGACGAGGACGAGAGACAAAGAAAGACACAGACAAAAAGCAGAGACAGAGACAACCACAGCAGAAACCGGTAGGCACGTCAGTCTTGTGAGAAGGCCAACCAACAAGCAACTAACCAGTCAAGCAGTCTCATACCATCAAGCCACTACCATGCAGCTAGCATGCATTGCTACGCCCTCCTCCCAACCGCAACCAGTTACACAGAGGCCTGAAGTGTGCAGTTGCCCTCACTGCCTCCTGACAGACGCTGCCCTGGCGAGGACGGCTTCAGACGGTGTTCAGGGCCCTCAACTCCATCCTGAACAACGTGCACACCCGCAAGATCTTCAAGACGTTCCGCCACGGTGAACTGTACAACAACGACACCAAGGGCATCCAGTGCTGGAGGCAGCCGGTTCTGCCCTGGGTGCACGGGAAAGCCATCAAGGAGGCTATCTCCAAAGTCAGTTTGATCGACGGTTGTTATTTTGTATACATTTGTACACACACACACACACACACACACACACACACACACACACACACACACACACACACACACCACGCACGCATGCGTGTCGTGTATGTGCGCGCGCACACAAACACACACCACAGGCGCGCGCCCGACGCACGCATCCCCGCACAGCACACACACACAACCCACACGCACGCAGCAAAACCACACACACACACACCACACACCCCACACACACACAACACCACACCCACACACACACACAGGCGGCCCACGTGCACCACACACACACACACACACACAAACACACACCACACACACACACCACACACACACACATCTATCTATCTATTATCATCTATCTACTATCTATCTATCTATCATTATCCTTCTTTTGGATCTCTCTATCTTCTCTCTATCTATCTATCATCCTTTACGCCCTTGTGCCCGTCATTTATTATCATTGCTGTTATCTTTTTATCCATCCACCATCCATCCATCCATCCCCCATCCATCCTTCCATTTATTATTGTTGTCTATCGATCATCATCTCTCTATCTACTTTATCTATTATCTATTATCTATCTATCACTATCGATCGTCTATCTATCTATCGATCTATCGATCTCCTATCTATCAAACTATCACTATCTTTTATCTATCTATTTCTATCTATCTATCTATTATTTCTATCCTATCTATTTACCCTCTATCTATCAATTATTTTTCATTCATCTATTGTCTGTTGTCTTTGTCTGTCTGTCTATCTATCTATCTACGATAAAAAAAGGGGTTTTTTTTCTATATCGTGTGTTCGAACAAAAGTTAAAGTGTTTTCACTATGTACCTCAGCCCACCTTTGGTGTCGGGTGAAGTTCAAAGGTCTGACAGGCCCGGGAGTAAAACCCGGCACGGAGTTCGGCAGAAACATTCTTGGAATTATGCACCGGGCCTACAAATCCCCTTTGAAAAAGGTCATCTGCTTTGTAGTTTTTAAACGGAGGGGAGGTCCAAACAATAATATGTTCCCTTTCATGGCGTTTTGACCTGTGCACATTAGATTTTGCTGTATTTCGTAAACATGTTTGGCGAAAAAACGAGTCGACGAACTATAATAATAAAAAAAAAGAAGAGAGAGGAGAGAGAGAGAGAGAGAGAGGAGAGAGAAGGAGAGAGAGAGAGAGAGAAAAAGCCCGGAAAACATAATCTTGAACAAAGTTCTTGACCCGGATCGCGCTTCAGTCGTTTCACCATGGTGGTTTCCAGTGTGCTTTGCAAAGACAAAACTCGTCGGCGCTCTGCTTCTTTAAAAACATCCCCGACAACGGAATGTACTGCGCGACGGCCCTGAAATATTGGAAAAAAAACAAAAAAACAAAAAAAACAAAAAAAAAAATTTTAGAGGGCTGAATTGTGTCAAGGGTGCCGATGAATCAGGTTTGAGTAATTTTGTTTAAAGGGAAACCCCTTTTTTTATTGGAGTTGCTACAAAATCAGGTTTCGCCCCCTTTTTTTTCTGCGGGCTAATGGCTATGAAAAAACACCCCAAATCCATCCCCCCCCCTCCCTGTTTCACATCAATGTGAAAGACGGTACACATCTTTTGAGAAAATACATCTTTTCTTTTAAAACGTCCCCCGAAGCTTTTGTGAAAAATTTTGTGTGTTCCTGTGTTTGGAACTTCTGATATAGTGGTGACCCATTTAATGTGTACGTTTGTATGTGTTAATTTGTTTTATTACCCCTCATCCTTTACCATTCCCCCCCTCCTCTTCTTCTTGTTCTTTTCTTTTTTGTTTGCTTCTTCCCTTTCTCCCCCTTATTTTCTTGATTTTTTCATTGAATAAGCTTTTCCCCGACGCTATCACGACCACACTTTGTTAGAACCAGCATAGTCTCTTTTTTTTTGAGTCATGACGTTGCTTTTCTTTGTTTATATATTACCCCCTGCTCCAGGGGTTTTAGGTAGATCGTTTTTGTTTTCCCGTATACAATTTAACCTTGGGGCCCGGGTTTTTTTAGAGTCTTATCTTGTTTTTATCCCCGCATACATTACCACTTTGTGTCCAGGTTGTTTAGAGCATGATCGTTGTTTTTTTCCACTTCCCACATTACCCTTTTTGCTCCAGGTTGTTTTGAGTATGATCGAGTTTTTTTTCCCCTTCACCCTTACCACTTTGGCCCATTGTTTTAAGTCAGATCGAGGGTTTTTATCCACTCATCACATTACCCCTTTATTCCAGGTTGGAATTTGGTCAGAGGAAAAGGTGTCCATAGCAACGACA
>CM031601.1:8681111-8683611 GCA_018398815.1 Conus ventricosus
ACAGGCAGACAGAGACAGAGAAAGAGATAGACGGACACAAAGAGACACACACTGAGATAATATTCTTGGCTTTTTGAAGCAATGACACGATGCTTGCACCGCCATTTCGCTGACACTAGAAAACAAAAACAAACACAAAACCGACAACAACAATCCTGCGAATAGTGCGTTCTTTGTTTTCACGTCCTTTCGCTCCAAACCATACAATTTCCATGTATTTTTTGGTACCACTGAATTCATGCTCAATCACGCATCTGATGATAATCAAACAGAAACTCTCCCCCCCCCCCCCCCCCTCCTTTTTTTTCTTTTAAGACACTGTGTTCTCATGATTTAGCCGATGCAGTACGGCTTTCTTTCTTTCTGCGTACGCAGGCTGATACTCCTGTGGACACTGCCTGTCTATACAGGCAGTGGTGTTTTGTGTGGATGAAAAAACGGTCATACAGACAAAACTCCACTGCCTGTCTATACAGACAGTGTCCGCAGGAGTATCAGCCTGCGTGCGCAGAAAGAAAGAAAGAAAGCCGATACAGTACAGGGCATTTTATACTAGTTCGACCCCAACTACTCCACACACACACACCCCATCCCTACCCCCCCCCCCCCCCCCCCCCCCCATCCTTCCAGAAGAATGTCATGAAGACATGGACAATGACCGGGTTTCTGTTGGTTCCAGATCCATCTCGGGGCGGGTGGTGGGGGCGGCGTGGTGGTTCTTCACGCTGATCATCATCTCCTCCTACACGGCCAACCTGGCCGCCTTTCTCACCATCGAGCGCATGGACATGCCCATCAACTCGGCCGACGACCTGGTTAAGCAGAGGGAGATCCGCTACGGCACGGTGGAGAACGGATCCACGCAGCAGTTCTTCAAGGTCGGTCTGTGTCTTCCTCCTGTCCAACGGACAGATGTGGGGTTGTCCTACATACCGGATTCTTTTTTTTTTTTTTTTTTTGAGGGGGGGGGGGGGGGTTTTTCGTTGCTCCCTAATTAGCATGATGACCTCACCGTTATTATTCCGGCTCTACCGTCTTCGTTTCGGCTCCAGCAGACCAAACTCATTTTCAAATCTCATCGTTTCCTGTGACTTTGTGACACGCGATGTAGGGTGAACATGGCGCTGTATCCCTTCCACAAGTCGTGGGTACACTGGAGTTGATGAGTCACTCTGACAGGGATTCAGAGCAGAAGTCTCTGCCAGATCTGCTGCCTTCACAGGCGTATTGCTGGCGGGTCTTGGAAGTTGGCCTGACTCTAGACGGTTCGGATTAACCGACTGTTTGAAAATTAGAAGAGAGATTTACCGACTGTTTGAAAATTAGAAGAGAGATTTACCGACTGTTTGAAAATAAGAAGAGAGATTTACCGTCTGTTTGAAAATTAGAAGAGAGATTTACCGTCTGTTTGAAAATAAGAAGAGAGATTTACCGACTGTGTTGAAATTAGAAGAGAGATTTACCGTCTGTTTGAAAATTAGAGGACAGAGATTTACCGACTATTTGAAAATTAGAAGAGAGATTTACCGACTGTTTGAAAATTAGAAGAGAGATTTACCGACTGTTTGAAAATTAGAAGAGAGATTTACCGTCTGTTTTGAAAATTAGAGGACAGAGATTTACCGACTGTTTGAAAATTAGAAGAGAGATTTACCGACTGTTTGAAAATTAGAAGAGAGATTTACCGTCTGTTTGAAAATTAGAGGACAGAGATTTACCGACGGTGTAAAAATAGAAGAGAGATTTACCGACTGTGTCAAAATTAGAAGAGAGATTTACCGACTGTGTTGAAATTAGAAGAGAGATGTACCGACTGTTTGAAAATTAGAAGACAGAGATGTGCCGACTGTTTGAAAATTAGAAGACAGAGATTTACCGACTGTTAAGAAATCAGAAGACAGAGATTTAATGACTGTTTAAATTTCCTCTCCCATAATCCCCCTTGTCATTTCCGCCTAGCGGCTATTCTCCCCTCCACATGGACAACAACAGATGAGTCATTTTTCGTTCTTTGTTTGTACTGTCCTAAATGTTAAATGCGATTTATTGTTTCGCCTGAAGAAGACCCAAGAGGTTGAAATGCATCGTGTCTTGTCATGTGCTTTGTTTGTCAATGTCATTGGCGGTAACTAACAAACCCTCTTTCTAAATTTTGCTTCGTTCGCCGCCGTCAGTCACTCCATTTTGAGACTATTTAAGGATTAGAAGACAAAGATCTACCGACTGTTTAAAGATTAGAAGACAGAGATTTACCGACTGTTTGAAAATTGGAAGATAGAGATTCACCGACTGTTTAAAAAATCAGAAGACAGATATTTACTGACTGTGTAAAAATTAGAAGACAGAGAATCACCGATTGTGTTAGAATTAGAAGACAGAGACCGATAGCGATATTGCTGCTGGACGGCTATTACATAACAACTGCCCATGCCTGTCACTCTAGATTTCCTTCACAACACACAGAACAGAGCGACAGGTCGGCTTTTTCTAGACGATCAAG
>CM031601.1:8688611-8698611 GCA_018398815.1 Conus ventricosus
CTCCATTCCCCTCATCTCCTTCCATTCTCCTCATATCCCTCCATTGCCTCATCTCCCTCCATTCCCCTCATCTCCTTCCATTCTCCTCATATCCCTCCATTGCCCTCATATCCCTCCATTCCCCTCGTCTCCTTCCATTCCCCTCATATCCCTCCATTTCCCTCATATCCCTCCATTCCCCTCATATCCCTCCATTCCCCTCATATCCTTCCATTCTCCTCATCTCCTTCCATTCCCCTCATCTCCTTCCATTTCTCCTCATATCCCTCCATTGCCCTCATATCCCTCCATTCCCCTCATCTCCTTCCATTCTCCTCATATCCCTCCATTGCCTCATCTCCCTCCATTCCCCTCATCTCCTTCCATTCTCCTCATATCCCTCCATTGCCTCATCTCCCTCCATTCCCCTCGTCTCCTTCCATTCTCCTCATATCCCTCCATTGCCTCATCTCCCTCCATTCCCCTCATCTCCTTCCATTCTCCTCATATCCCCTCCATTGCCTCATCTCCCTCCATTCCCCTCGTCTCCTTCCATTCTCCTCATATCCCTCCATTGCCTCATCTCCCTCCATTCCCCCTCATCTCCTTCCATTCTCCTCATATCCCTCCATTGCCCTCATATCCCTCCATTCCCCTCGTCTCCTTCCATTCCCCTCATATCCCTCCCATTTCCCTCATATCCCTCCATTCCCCTCATATCCCTCCATTCCCCTCATATCCTTCCATTCTCCTCATCTCCTTCCATTCCCCTCATCTCCTTCCATTTCTCCTCAATCCCTCCATTGCCCTCATATCCTCCATTCCCCTCATCTCCTTCCATTCTCCTCATATCCCTCCATTGCCTCATCTCCCTCCATTCCCCTCATCTCCTTCCATTCTCCTCATATCCCTCCATTGCCTCATCTCCCTCCATTCCCCTCGTCTCCTTCCATTCTCCTCATATCCCTCCATTGCCTCATCTCCTCCATTCCCCTCATCTCCTTCCATTCTCCTCATATCCCTCCATTGCCTCATCTCCCTCCATTCCCCTCGTCTCCTTCCATTCTCCTCATATCCCTCCATTGCCTCATCTCCCTCCATTCCCCTCATCTCCTTCCATTCTCCTCATATCCCTCCATTGCCCTCATATCCCTCCATTCCCCTCGTCTCCTTCCATTCTCCTCATATCCCTCCATTTCCCTCATATCCTCCATTCCCCTCATACCCCTCCATTCCCCTCATATCCTTCCATTCTCCTCATCTCCTTCCATTCCCCTCATCTCCTTCCATTTCTCCTCATCTCCATGACAATCTCCACATGTCCTTCCAGTCTCTTCCTTCCTCCCTTTCCCCTCACCACCTTTCATTCTCCTCTGTTCCTGTCATTCCCTCTCATCTCCTTTCACATTTTACTCATCGTTTTCCATTCCCCTTCACCTTTTTTCTTTCCATTCTCACGAAGTCTCATTCCCTTCATCTCACCCTCCAGCTCTCCTCATCTCCATTTCATTCTTCTCATCCCCCCCCCCTCCCCCTCGCCCATCCACCATTCACCATCTGTTTTCTTCCCCACTCACCCCCACACCCCCACACCCTGCCCCCGCGTTTCACCTCCCCCTCCCCTGTCCTCAAAACCTAATCTTCTCTGTCTCCTTCCCCCCGTGTCTGTCCCTGGACACAAAACAGCCGTCTGGAAATTGGAGACAACGGCCAATAGCAGTTTGCTGCGAGACATAATGGCCAACCTTTCAGACGCTCAGTTTTCGACTACTTCCATCTGAGACTTTATAATTAACAGGCACGTGGACGGAGACGACTTCAAAGGAAGTGTTCCGCAGGAAGGTGGAGCACTTCGTCGTTGGTAACAGGAAGGAGTCGGTGGTGGTAAAAAGTTTGGAGCGGAACAAGGGGGATGGGATTCGTTAGTGGAAGGTTTGCTTGTGTGTGTGTGTGTGTGTGTGTGTGTGTGTGTGTGTGTGTGTGTGTGTGTGTGTGTGTGTGTGTGTGTGTAATATTTTCATTTCTTATGAAAATGTTGTATATGTATGTATGCACAAACACACACACACACACACACACACACACACACACACACACACACACACACACACACACACACACACATATATATATATATATATATATATATATATATATATATATATATATATATATATATTATATATATATATATATATATAATATCACGAACAGTATAAAAATGTCCTTTAAAAATCCAAAAGAGCTCAACCGTCTAGTGAGCAACATCTGTTAAAAATATTTCTAAAATGAAGTGCTAAAATCAACAAGCTTGTTTCGAGCTTCTTGCCTCTTGCTCTCTTCATATAGATAGATAGATAGATATTTCTCTCTCTCTCTCTCTCTCTCTCTCTCTCTCTCTCTCTCTCTCTCTCTCTCTCTCTCTCTCTCTCTCTCTCTCTCTCTCTTTCTCTCTCTGTGCGCCTGTGTTTGAGTGTGCGTGCGTGTGTGTGTGTGTGCGTGCGTGCGTGCGTGCGCGCGCGCGCGTGTGTGTGTGTGTGTGTGTGTGTGTGTGTGTGTGTGTGTACGTGTGCGTGGCTGTCTTGGAAACAATGCACATGAATCTGTAAGATGGCTCCAGGTTGTTTATACTTCTTCTGTTGCTCTTCTTTCCTGACAATTAAAGTTGTTTATCCACTGAGACTGTTGTGGATTCACGGTCTTGTTTGTTCTTGTTGTTTTGGTTGGTGCTGCTGCAGTCATTTGAGAACGGAATGGACCAAGGGATACATATCTATCTTACATCTTCAGTGTTTTCCATGAATACGTAACAACCGACCGCAGTCACCCCATCTGAAAAAAAACAACTACAACATGGAGTCCAAAGACAAGATAATAACGACCAACACCGGAGATCAGTGTGTCAATGATGTCCACGTCATGTCACACATCATAGCAGTGAATCCAGAGATATGACAATAACGGCTAGGTTCAGTTGAGGTCTTAGTGGCAATTTTTGGGGGGATGAGGTCATAGTCGATCCCACGTAGCCTTCACTTAACCCACGATAATCCTTCCCATGCTAAACAGACCCCAAAGTGTGAACGACGCACAGGGGATTGAACCAAAAACCTATCAGCCGACGCAATGTAGGATGCTATAGTGCAAGCTAGACGACGCCCTGTCCAGGAACCGTAGCTCGCCATACCGGGACAGTAATATAACAAGACAGCTCTAGTCTGGCCAGTCATAGCCCAACCCACCCACGGCTTCACAAGAACACATTGTGGCAGGCCTACACAATACTTTACCTATAATCACGTTCAAAACAACAGAAATCAAACTACCTACCACCACCTTCAAAACGCAATGACGGCCCTGGTATGGCCCTTTGCGGTCGGCTGGGGCTATAAGCAACATTACCGTACCTCACCTTACATACCACCCCCATCAGCTGCAGCAGCCACACCAACAACAGTCCTGTGTGTGTATGTGTGTTTGTGTGTAAAGCAGGAATCCGAGGTGACGGTGTACAAGCAGATGTGGAACTTCATGAAGGAGGCGGAGCCCAGCGTGTTCACCAAGTCGGTGTCGGAGGGCGTCAAGAGAGTGCGCGAGAGCAAGGGCAAGTACGCCTTTCTGCTGGACGCCGCCATGAACGAGTACCACAACCAGCGCAAGCCCTGCAACACGCTTCAAGGCTGGCCGCAGCCTGGACGACAAGGCTACGGGTGGCCACTCCTCTGGGCTCCGACCTGAGGTGGTGGGGATGTCAGTGCTCTGGGTGTGGTGTGGGGTGGTGGTGGTGGTGGTGGTGTGTGTGTGTGGTGTGTGTGTGTGTGTGTGTGGTGTGTGTGTGTGTGTGTGTGTGTGTGTCGGGGGGGGGGGGGGGTGTATGTGTGTGGTGTGTGTGGGGGGGGGGGTAGGGAAGGCTGTTGCTGACGTGAAGGTAAGGGACAGAGTAGAGTGGTGATGATGCTGTGGGTGGGGGGAGGGGTGGTGGTAGTGGTGGTCAATGTGTGTGTGTGTGTGTGTCGGGGGGACGGGGGGGGGGGGGTTTGTATGTGTGTGTGGGGGAGGGGGGGTAGGGAGGCTGTTGCTGACGTGAAGGTAAGGGACAGAGTAGAGTGGTTATGATGCTGTGGGTGGGGGGGGGGGTGGGTGGTGGTGGTCAATGTGTGTGTGTGTGTGTGTGTGTGTGTGTGTGTGTGTGTTGTGTGTCTGTGTGTCTGTGTGTCTGTGTCTGTGTCTGTGTCTGTGTGTGTGTGTGTGGGGGGGGGGGGGGGGTTAGGGGAGGTTGTTGCTGACGTGAAGGTGAGGGACAGAGTAGAGTGTGATGATGCTGGGGTGGGGAGGGGTGATGGTGGTGGTGGTCAGTGTGTGTGTGTGTGTGTGTGTGTGTGTGTTGTGTGTGTGTGGTGTGTGTGTGTATGTATGCTACACACAACATCTACAGAAGCGGAATAGGAGGTATCGAGATTTTGTCTACGCGCCCACTCCTTCCCTCTTCCTCACGGCAAAAAACCGGTCTAATTGAGACACTCCTGCAAGCTGTCCTTCGAGAATGCTGCGGGAGAAATAAGAGATCGGTGGTGGTTATTAATTGACGGTTGGTTTGTACTTACGATCAGTATAAGCCTGCAGCACGAACACTGTGCATAATACTGCAAGCTCGTTGCTGTGTTGTACTTTGTAACACCTGCAACATAACACGTAATAATGTATAGTACTGAGGCAGTGTAGCCGTGTTCAGGCTATGTAACATGCAAACATAGCTTGCTGTTCCGATTCGTGCAGTGCTGGGGACAGGACGTAGACATGCATGAATCACTGCATGGAGGTCGTGGTAGTCCATGTTTGTGAGCCCGAGACATGAATACATTGCATACAGGTGGTGGACTTTGGTTTGTGAGCCTGAGACATGATACATGCATACAGGTGGTGGCACTTGTTGTGAGCCTGAGACATGAATACATTGCATACAGGTGGTGGCACTTGGTTTGTGAGCCCTGAGACCTGAATACATTGCATACAGGTGGTGGCACTTGGTTTGTGAGCCCTGGACATGAACACATATGCATACAGGTGGTGGCACTTGGTTTGTGAGCCTCTGAGCTGAACTAATTGCATTCATATTGTGTGGCATTGAGTTTGCCTGAGACATGAATACATTGCATACAGGTGGTGGCACTTGGTTTGGGCAAGCTCTGCACAGCGTAACTCAATTGCATGGTCATATTGTGGTGCCAATGCAAGCTTGCAATAGGAACAAACCGCATAATCATGGTGTGTGGCCATTTGCAAACCTGCAACACGAACAAACGCATAATCATAGTGTGTGGCCATTGCAAACCTGCAACACGAACAAACAGCAATCATTGTTTTGGCCATTGCAAATCCTGCAAAACGAAACACATTGCATCTCCTGATGTGTGGTGAGTACTTGCAAGCCCAGTAATATGAAGACAAGAATATGCTGATGCATTCCGACCTGAATCCTTGGGAACCGGCTCTTCTGCTACTTATTTTTTTTCCCACAAAGGCACGTAGGTCTTCTGGCATTTCCCTTTAGATGGTTTTCCTGTCTCGTTCCATTTGGGCCATTTCTGGAGACGGCTGGCTCCTTAAAGCAAGACGCCCTGTTAACATAGGAAAAAGACTGCTCAGGTGATACATGCTTGAACCACTGTTCTGGGTGTTAGCCCTGTTAGCCCTGCAAATGCTCAAACACTGGCCATATTTAAAACCAAATGTGGAAGTCATGTTCAAACAATAGCACAATCATATACCTTTAATTGAACACCTTTAGTTCTTTTGAAATTACGCTTATGTATTAGAAGATATATAAATAATAAAATCTACAAAGACTGCTGGGTTTCTATACAGTTCGCACGCGTACGCAGTTTCAAATCAGATTACATTACATTAGACTCTACATTTTCAGTAATAATACATTTATCGTTTTAACATTTGTCTGCGCAATTTTACCACAACAAAATTGACGTCTTTCAGTAAAGTGTCAAAAACTTCCATATGTCATAATTTTCATATATTCAACAATATGTTGTATTCAACTAGGTATTAAGTTCTTTTTTTTTAAAGACTACTCCTGCAAGACACTACAGCAACACACTTGCGTTGTTGCTGTCTTTCTGCACCAACTCCAGCGATGCTCCTACGACAATGATATATTTTAGTGACATAACACACTGCATGGGTGAAACTGAAACAGGTTATTTGGTTTAAAGCAAAGATATCAGAGCATTCCTCGACAAATGAGATGATGACAGTTATGGCACGATCTACTCGTATTTTCATTCGACACACCAACATCCACAATCTGATGTAAACGATTGTGCAGAGGCATTGCGCTGGACCCCCGATATTCCTAATCTGATGTAAACACTTCTGCAGAGAAATTCAAATACATTCGACCAAGTCCCCGGAGAACTGTGCCATACATAACATAAATTGTGGCAACAAAAAATCCCAGTGACTTATTGACACCAATCTCATTTTGTCATACTGTTTCTATACAGCTGTTGCTGCCGGACATTCGACTAAGTCCCCGGTGAACTGTGCCATACATAACATAATATGTGGCAAAAAATCCCAGTGACTTATTCACACCAATCTCATTTTATCATACTTTTCTATTACTGCTGTTGCTGCTGCGACTGCTGCTTTACTAGTACTACTACTACTACTACTATACTACTACTACTACTACTACTACTTCTGCTTCTGCTGCTGTTCCTACTGCTGGTACTGCTGCTGCTGCTGCTGCTGCTGCTATTTTTGAACCATGGCCCATCGATTCTAACGTCAAAACCATATGATCACTGATTCTGACGTTAAGACCACATGATCACCATTTTCACATTAAGACCATACGATCACCTTTTTTACAATAGATCCATTGTGGTCACCATGTTTACAATAGATCCCTGTGATCACCAGTACTAACGTTAACCCCACGGATCACCGATTCCGCCGTCCAGCCAATACTGGATTCTGCTCTGATGATGACGATGTGATTCCAGGGCCTCTATCAACATTGCTGTTCTGGAACTGCGAGAGTGGGGGAACTGCACAAGCTGGAACGAAAGTGGTGTACGACAAGGGAGAGTGTGCCAAAAACATCAAGGTAAACACACAGCACCTGTGAGAGTAAAGCAGTGCAACACACACAACACACCACACACACACACACACACCACACACACACACACACACTTCTATAATATCTGACCTCCTTTTGCTTCTGCGCATGCTTTTTGCACAACGTGTGTGTGTGTGTGTGTGTGTGTGTGTGTGTGTGTTGTGTGTGTGTGTGTGTGTGTGCGTTGCGTGCGTGCGTGCGTGCGTGCGTGCGTGCGTGCGTGCGCGCCCGCGCGCGCGCGTGTGTGTGTGTGTGTGTGTGTGTGTGTGTGTGTGTGTGTGTGCGCGCGCGCGCGCGCGCGTCTCTTGTGTATTTGAATAAGGAAGGAAAAGATAATCTTATTGCCTTAAAAGCCGCAAAAACCTGATTTCAAACACACTCTAACAAAGTGACAAGGATCCTTCTGAAAACTACACTTTAAGAAAAATACTCTATTTTTTTAAAAATGAATCCATACTTTTGTATAACTCTAACACAGTGACAGGGACCTTCTGAAAACTATACAATATGAAAAGTACTTTTCTTTAGACTACAATCCATACTTTTATGTAACTCCAACACAGTGACAAGGCACCTTCTGAAAACTATACATTAAAAGAAAAATACTGTATTTTTTAAAGATTGATCCATACTCATCTGTCAAAGCTTTTGTTAATGTATTCCATCGCAACAGTTTGTAGATCTACATTAATTTCTGTTGTACTACATGAAAAGTTAAACGGAATTTTCCTACGTTTCCCAGAGTGGGTAATGTCTTCTTCTTCTTCTTCTTCTTCTTCTTCTTCTCTCGTCTTCTCCTTCTTCTTCTTCTTTCTTTCTTTCTTTTTTCTGTAATGTACAACTGAAATCTGTCTGCAGAATTTTATGTATAGATTTTCAGAACAAAGCTGACTCACCAAACTTCTTTTATACAAATCATGAATGTCAAAAATGTGTTGTGTGTGTGTGTGTGTGTGTGTGTGTGTGTGTGTGGTGTGTGTGTTGTGTGTGTGTGTGTGTTCTAGCATAATTGCTTGATGAATACATTGCATAACTAATAGGTCATGAAACACATTCCACACACTAAATATACTAAGGAATTTCCTTTGTGTTTTACAAACAGGAGAGCAAGACAAGTTCGCTCACTCTGTCAAACGTTTCCGGTATATTCCATATTCTCATTGGTGGCCTCGTTTTGGCTATGTTTGTGGCTCTCTTGGACTTCTGCATCAAATCCAGACTAAAATCGAAGAAATTCAATGTCCGAGCGGTAAGTGTTTATCATAGGTTGCGGTAGACATGGTTTGCCTTTTTTCTTTTCGACATCTGCCTATCATAACATTGCTGCCATTTCATTGTTTTCCTGTTTCCTTGCGCGCTTTCACGTTCCAAACGCTAACTTTATTGGTATGATCATGCAGGTTGTTTGTATTACGTTTTAATTCTCTGTTGATTTTTATTGACGGCTATTATTTCTTCTGTTGATGTATTTACACTCTCTTTATTTCTGTTTTTCCTTATTTCTTTCTTTCTTGCTTTCTCTCTCTTCTTCTTTCTATGTTTTCTTGCTTTCCTTCTTTCTTTCTTCCTTTCTTCCTTTCTTTCTTTCTTTCTTTCTTTGCCTGTCTGTTAATCTACCTTCCATTGTGTAACTGTTATAATTGATAATTATACTCGTGGCATTATAAGTTTCACCATTTTTTTTATAGCTGTCCTCCCACCTACCCTTCCCCCGCCCCCTCTACACCTCCTTTTTTTTTCCAATACACTTTGCTCCGCTGCTCCGATCAAAATCTTTCATTGCTCAAGAGAAGAGAACTCCTGACATACGTGTTATCATTCTTGCAAACTAGCTGCTTGTAAGCAAAGCTAAGACATTTCTCTCTCTCTCTCTCTCTCTCCTCTCTCTCTCTTCTCTCTCTCTCTCTCTCTCTCTCTCCTCTCTCTCTCTCTCTCTCTCTCTCTCTCTCTCTCACTTTGTCTCTGTCTCTCCTTTGCTATGTGTGTTTGTTCTATCTGTAGAAGACCTTACGGTCGAAATGTACAGCATCAATATTTGTATATTATCATTAGTTTGTTCAATTCGTTCAGCATTTAAAGCACTGTGTTCAGCTAAGTGCCGGTCAAAAGTCCCTATCGTGATGTTAAACCTTTTGTATAAACTGTCTTCACGATTTTGATACTGAAGTCATCAAGAATACCTAGACTGTATTTAAAAGTAGTTAACTAAAGTGTGACGGTAACTTTTTCTCAGAGTTCAGGACTAAGAGAAGTTGTTCCTTAGATCGTGGTGAGAAACATTCACGATCAAGAGGATTGTATTGATGTTAAGGTGGGTGACGAAGAGCATTAACCAGGACACTCAGAGTGCATGTAGTGTTTGCAGGCATTGTGTGATACATCAACCAGGACACTCAGAGTGCATGTAGTGTTTGCAGGCATTGTGTGATACATCAACCGGGACACTCAGAGTGCATGTAGTGTTTGCAGGCATTGTGTGATACATCAACCAGGACACTCAGAGTGCATGTAGTGTTTGCAGGCATTGTGTGATACATCAACCAGGACACTCAGAGTGCATGTAGTGTTTGCAGGCATTGTGTGATACATTAACCAGGACACTCAGAGTGCATGTAGTGTTTGCAGGCATTGTGTGATACATTAACCAGGACACTCAGAGTGCATGTAGTGCTTGCAGGCATTGTGTGATACATTAACCAGGACACTCAGAGTGCATGTAGTGCTTGCAGGCATTGTGTGATACATTAACCAGGACACTTAGAGTGCATGTAGTGTTTGCAGGCATTGTGTGATACAAATAGTTGATTTATATTTTTTATCCAGGACAACAAGTTTTTGCACTTAGCTCAGAGTATTTGACAGTGTTTGAAGCCTCAGGGG
>CM031601.1:8701111-8706111 GCA_018398815.1 Conus ventricosus
AGAAAGGAAAAGGAGCAATAAAGAGAAAAAAACGACAAAAAAAAATTGATATGTAAAAAGAAAAGGGGGGTGTTTCAACAACGGTTGTTCTGAATCCAAGGCAGATGCTGCAAAAAGTACAATTACAGAAATTGCAATTACAGAAAGATCGACATAGGAATTAAGATGCGGGGAATGAAAAAAGACATTTCATAAATGATGGCTCCCCAATGCAAATCACTTGGATATGTTTAAAGTTTTTCGTTGTATTTTTTCACCTCTGTAGAAGCTACACAGGCCAGTTCTCTAGTTGTTTTTTTTTCTTTTTTTTTTCTTCTTTCTTTCACATCTGTGAACTCTGACGACGTGAATGTGCTGGTTAATGCAAAAAAAAAAGTGTCTTTAGTACTTTTGTTATCAATAATGTTGTTCGAGTGGAACATGCTTTTTTGCTCCAGTAAACACATGAACAACGCGCGCTGCATGTGCACACAATTGATTGCCAATGATGATATTGTTCTGATTAGATGATGACTTTGTACTATGTGCGTCACTGTTGTCCCAAGGGAATACACCAGTGCACATGTTCTGTGTGTGGCGTGATGGTGAAGGTGTGATTATGTTCAAACGACTTGATGGATATCTTTGTTTTGCATGTCTTCTCGTTTCAATCGAGAAAACATATAACATGATTTGTCTGCCACCATTATATATCACTATACCGTGCACTTTTACTTGCCTATTTGCTCGCCATCCCCTACTGCCCCTCCCCCCCCCCCCCCCCCCCCCCCCTCTCCCCCTCCGCCTGCTTTTCTGATGATTTTATATATCGTGAGACCCACACTGATTCATCCATGTACAGACATGGCTGGTGAAGCAAACTGTACTAAACAGTAATTCACCTGAGCGTTCTACCTTCCACCTCTAGAGGAGGAATCATGCAAACCGTCATATTATTATTATTATTATATTGGGTATTTATATAGCGCCTATCCTCGGTCACAGACCAAGCTCTAAGCGCTTTACAATAAACACACTACCTCACTCACTCAACGGGCTGCCTACCCAGGTAGAGCCGGCCGAAGAGCAGCCTACTGGCGCTCATTCAGTCGTTTCCCGTATCATTCAAACATCAGTCACTCATTTTCATTTATCTCATTTATTCCTCCAGTTTCTCACATAGGATGCATACGATGTTTTATACGTGTCCTCCATTTCCACCGGTACACGATGGCACACGATAACAGTAAGTGACAATTTTTGTGGCTTGGAAAGAAATACCAGGCGGCTATCTTTACTTTACATCAATTTTGCCAGGCAGCGGGGAACCCCCCTGCTCTTTTCGATTTTCAACTGCCGTGGGTTCTTTAACGTGTGCAGGGGTCAGGAATGCACACGGGTCCGACTCGCTTATAGTCCCCATCCGATGGACTTGACGTTCAGTTCGATTTGTCATTCAAACTGGGAAAGAAAGGGCGAGAAAGGCAGGGCTCGAACCCACGCACTTCTCACACTTTGGACTGACAGGCGAACGTCTTAACCACTCTGCCACCTTCATCCTGGTAACGCTGTGGTAGCTTCAAAGAGACATGTGCCCTGAAAACGTAGACGGCAAACGATGGACGTCTTCTACAATTCGGGCTCTGTGTTCTTCAGTAGGATTCTTCCGTGGTGGAGGTCAGCGAGACCTCGCAAGTGACACCTGTTTCGCTTGATTTCAAACTCGCCTGGTTTGCAACTGGGTCCTGTTGACCTGCTGATTAGAATCACTTCCACACGAACAGGAAAGAAAGTGCTGGAGTCGGACAGAGTCTCCTGCCCTTGTGATGAAGGTTTCCGAAAAGCGAAAGATGAGCATTCTTTGAAGGGGAAAACGAAAAAACTTTGATGTTGATGTAAGGTTTGTGGAACACATTGTTTTTGAGCTGGGGATTTTACTCTCTCTCTCTCTCTCTCTCTCTCTCTCTCTCTCTCTCTCTCTCTCTCTCTCTCTCTCTCTCTCTCTCTCTCTCTCTCTCTCTCCTCTCTCTGTTGTGTACGTTTGTACGTTAATATGATGATGTGATGTGACGTGACGTGACGTGACGTGACATGATGTGATGTCATGTGATGTGATGTGATGTGGTGTGTGTGTGTGTGTGTGTGTGTGTGTGTGTGTGTGTGTGTGGTGTGTGTGTGTGTGTGTTCGTGAGTTAATATGTTGATGTATTGTGATGTGATGTGATGTGATGTGATGTGATGTGATGTGGTGTGTGTGTGTGTGTGTGTGTGTGTGTGTGTGTGTGTGTGTGTGTGTGTGTGTGTGCGTGCGTGCGTGCAAGCGTGAGCGCATCTGCCTGCGCACACACGATCCTTAGTGAGTACATGCGTTATTCTGGTCAAAGTCCCAGATCGCTTTTCTTCACCGTACCAAGGGAAGCAACTCAATGTTGAGTGGAATGCTCACCTACTGTTTGCCAACGTTCGAAGGCCTATTGTTGTTCATGTTGGCTTCTGATAAGAAGGGCATGATAACTCCATTTTCAGGCAACGCACTGTTTTGTCAGTACATTGAAACAAACAAATCTACAGGCAACACAGACATCAGTTGTGGGTTTTCCCTTTCACTTTATGTGTGTGTGTGTGTGTGTGTGTGTGTGTGTGTGTGTGTTTCTATCTCTCTTTTTTTTCCTTTTTTTCCATTTTTATTCTTTTGTTCGCAAAACACTGTGGTTGTGTTTCAGAGTTTGTGTTTTTTTTGTTCAGTTACATCTCTCCAGAAATACTAAATACTTGACTTCCTGTTTGTTTTTGTTTTTTGGAGAGAGAGAGAGAGAGAGAGAGAGAGAGAGAGAGAGAGAGAGAGAGAGAGAGCAGTTTATATAGTTTCACTTGAAGAGATGGTACCTGTAAAATATTGATACATTTTTTTGTTCGGTGATTTGTGTGGAAGGTTATGTATTCAAGCCATATCCATCATTCTATGTGGAACTGTGCTCTGGACACTGCAATTCGTGTGCTATGCGATGCTATGCTATGCTTGCAATGTTATATTGCGATTTTGATTTTGTTAAGAAAAGCAGTTCATTTTGACGCATTTCATGTGTGTAGAACTACTAAGGTCTTTCCTACTTTTCCCTTTCCCCCCGAAGAGCTGGAATCTCTGTTCACACACAATCTACGTTTGTGGAACTGCTGATTAAGTGAGTCACAGAAGCTGGTCTGTTGAAGTGCTCACTTTGCTAAAAATAAACAAACACTTTTAATGGAGGGGGGGGGGGGGGGGTAAGGGAGGAAGTGTCATTTTTCTATTGTGCTTGTTTCCATTCTTTACCTGAATGGGTAGGTACTCATGGTCTGACCAGCGCGTGGGGCTAATGCGTAGGTCAGACATCTGTCTGTCAAGTCGTAGCAGCGAGACCTTCTTCTTAACTTCTCTCATCTTAGTAATTAATTCTTTTATCCATCAGTTTTCAATCATGCGCGGTGTGGTCTCAAAACTTAGTGGATGTGGTACAGCGTGTATGGACTAGTCCGCACGCAGTGACACCTCGTTGATGAAACTGAAACTGAAACTCTTTTCCTGACGATAACACTTCTGTTGGCCTACCACGCTTTATGCGAAACTGAAAACTTATCAAAGGGAGGCGACTGAAGACGGAAACTGAAGCAAATTTTAAAAGGAGGGGATAGTATTTCCGCCAGGCAATACTGACAAACAGATATCCTGTAATTTGTTTGTCTGTATTGTATTGGGGAAATAATATCCTCTCTTTTTAAAAACTTATAAACTTTTAACTTGTTGAGTATTTTTTGACTTGGAGTCTGAGGTTGAACCTCCTGATATGACCTACCCTTGGTGTGGTGGTCCTGGGTATAAACATGAGAAAAACAGTTCAAAAGCAGTGGTTACCATGGGAACCGGGCTTTCGACTCTGTATACTGTGTTTTCTCATTTATCCGTTTGTTATGGCATTTTTTTTTCTCTCCACATTTCGCGACCAATTTTGACCAGATTGGACTGAGGGATATACAGTGTTGAAATGCCATGTCAAAGCAATGTTGTTCGTTTCAAATTCACTGCAGGTTTCTTTCTTTTTTAACACTGATTATTGATATTCACGGGCGAGGAAAGGGGGTGGGGGTGGGGGGGGGGGGGGGGTGTAATTTTGTTTTGTAGTTTCGAACGAACGTTGATTATCGGGTGTGCGCTGACTGAGCGGCCATTACTTCTGTTATTGATTTTTGCTAATCATATGTTCCTTTACATACTCAGGGTTCGTGTAGGTCGCTCTATACATTGTTATTAATGTGTTTTTTTTTTGTGTGCTAATTTCTTGATGCCATACAGATACGATGGTTTGCGTTTTCCCTCGGTTTTCTCCCTTGTTGCACCGAGCCTTATCAAGCACGAATCACGTCTGTAGAATGATTGTTATTCAGTTGTGAATTTTGTTGTGTTTGTTTACATGTTTTGTAACGCTTCCCTGAACAGGTTTTTTCTAATAAATATTGTTTTCCGGTTATTCGTTTCAATCTTTGCCTCATGTAAATACAATTACTGTCCCTTAGTCTGTATCCATCGGTTTGAATGACCACGTGATTCTGCTGCTTGCCTGTGTGGGGGATTTTGCTTTGTCTGACTTATGAGGAGGATGAGACATATGGACATGAACGTAGAACACTTCATTTTGCACGTGAGGCGTCGCACCTTGTCCTGTAATCACTCATGTGCCTGTGCTCAGTCAGTCTCATAGCAGGTACATGTCAAGCAACCTAGGCTACTTCAAGGTGTACATAATCAAACTTGCAATGTGTACAAGCACATATGTATGCACTCCTACGATGTCACACACACACACACACACACACACACATGTATGTCAATATGTTTACTGTATATGCCTATCTCTTATTCATAATTTCAGTTCTGTGTGTACAAATTACAGTGTGTTCGCACATCGTTTGTCACACACATGTATGTCAATAACTGTCCTGTTTCACTGTACATGCCCATTTATTTTATTCCTAATTTCAGTTTT
>CM031601.1:8711111-8723319 GCA_018398815.1 Conus ventricosus
CGCTGGTAATCTGTGTATCTCCTAAGCCAAATTATCTACACAATGAACATCTCGTCACACCTGGACACTGTATATGTTCTTATGCAGCAGTGACAATATCTCACAGGCGATACGTTACAGCGATGCTGAACGTCTACGACTCCTTTACCTGTCCTTATTCCCCTTCCCTGCCACCCCAACACCTCTTACTCTCCTCTTCTCTCTCTATCTCTCTCTACACAGAGTTGCTTTTGGCGTCTTACAGTCCTTACGTGGTAATCTTAAAATCCTACCTCTCTAGGGCCCTTCCTTTAGACACTGATATATTTCTTTAACTGCAGATGCTGACACATCTCTACAGAAAGCAACTGGAGAGGCAGGACTGATAACCTGACTAATCACTAATCATCACCTTCCCCAACCCCCATAACCCCCCCCCCCCCCCCCCCCCCCCCCCCGCCGCCAAACAAACAAACAAAAAATTACCCAACACTGTCAGAATTACCGTGCTCTCAGTTTGATCGATTAAAAGTATGAACAATCATTGCTGAAGAACAGAAAGTAGAAGTAATATTGGACAGGTCCTTAATCTGCGTATCTTTTGATGTAAACACTTCGAAGCAACAAAAAGTTCTTACTATGTCTTCATGGACTTCAAAAGGCGTTCTACAGAGTCTGACTGGAGGCGCTATGGGCCACAACTAAGAGATGCAATTCAGGGCTAAAGCTTGCCAACATCATCCAGCAACTATACTCCAAAAACACCAGCTCAGCCTCATACAGGATGCTCTATGATATTGGTCCTATTCTGAAGCTGGGGTTCGTCAAGGATGACGCCTATCTCCCACACATTTCAATATATTTCTCTATCACATAATACTTGATCACTGGAAGTTCATGTCACTAGAGTCAACACTGGGGAAGAACAGTCTCAAGCCTTTGTTTAGCGGATGACACCGATAGCTTGGCGGGCGGTGAACAAGAAGTCTCAGAGATCGTTGAAAAGGCTGGAAGAAATGTCAAGTTATGGCATAGAAGTCAGCGCTGAGAAGACCAAATTGACGGCCAGACACAAAATTACCACCACTATTGATATAACAATATTCATGGATAGAAGCTATGACATGTTCAAGAGCTCACCTACCTGGGATCCGTCAGTACCATTGAGGGATTCAATACAGATTTCCTCTCCAGAGCGGCAAGGACAACGATGACACTGTCCATAATAAACCTGTATGGAAGAAAAATAACAACTCCTCAAAAGAGACTCTTTCTGCATGCATTGGATATTGTATTTCCTCAGCATGCGAGCATGGATCATCGCCAGGGGGTTTGGGAAAGAAGAATCCGAGCTTTTATGATGGGGTATTAGGCAGAATACAAACCCGTGTTGTACTGATCATATCTCTAAGAACGGTGCGTCAAAAATTTAAGAACATTCAGAACTTTAAAAGTATGGGGCATCACACAAGAAAAAAACCATCGGGGATTGTCATTAAGAAGATACATGGCTTTGCTAAAATGTCATCTGGGGAAAGGTGAAAAGGGGAAAACAGAGAGGGGGCAAAACAATCAAACAGCAACAAAAAAACAAAAATAAGGACAAAAAACGTTGTGAATTGACAGGGAAAAAAGTCCCCAAGGACCCCCCGGGGGACCCAAAAAGGAAGGGCTGAAAGAAGTGGGAAAAACTGTTTAGGGGCGCCCCAAGACCCTTTCCCAAAAAATGTGGGGAAGAAAAAACTTGCTTTTATCATGTCTTGCAATCTGCCTTCCCCCTTTGTAAGGTTTTTTCACGCCAATGCAGGCATTTAAAATATTTATATATATATATATATATATATATATATATATTAATTTAAAAATTTCTTTTTTAAATAAATGAAATAAACAAAATTTCCCTTGGAGAATAAAGCTTGGTGAAGGTTCATTTTGAGAAGCATTTATTTATTTTTCCCACTCAAGCACATGCTTTTAGTTAGGCAGAATCATCTACCACTGCAGATATGAATGCTTATCTCCCCCTATTTCTTCAATCTAGTCATAAGAGCAAGTTTTGTTTATAATTCAATATTTCTTGAGTCATTGCAACACCAAGTGCTCTGTAAGTTGCTGAAAACGGTGCTCGGTACTTATCCTTGGAATTTATTAGTTTGTTATATATATATTATATATATATATATATATATATATATATATATATATATATATTATATTATATATTACCAGTTTAAAAAAGGTTTTAAAATGAAGAAGGTAAAACCTACAAATTTGTTTCGACTGGTATGTCGCTCCCTACTTGGTTGAGCACCTTTGGCTTCTGAGTGGCGTTTTAAACTCTGACTCTATTGATTGCCCCCTCACGTTGAGCACTGTGGCCTAGCAGAATCAAATTTAAATGGGGAGCAGCGCGCTCGAAAAAAATTTTGTAGGTTTTACCTTCTTCATTTTAAAACCTTGTTTGAAATGGTATGTCGCCCCCTAGGGTTTGAGCACCTTTGGATTCTGATGGCGTTTTAACTCTGACTCTATATATATTAATATTATATATATATATATATATATATATATATATATATATGTAATATGTATGTATATATATATCAAAAAACTAATAATTCAAGGATAAGTACTGAGCACCATTCCAGCAACTTACAGAGCAGTTTGGTGTTTGCAATGACTGCAAGAAATTGAATTATAAACAAAGCTTGTCTTATGTCTTAGATTAAATATATTTATATATCTGTGTGTGTGTGTGTGTGTGTGTGTGTGTGTCTGTGTGAGAGAGAGAGAGTGTGTGTGTGTGTGTGGTGTGAGAGAGAGAGAGAGAGATGAGAGAGAGAGGAGAGAGAGAGAGAGAGAGAGAGAGAGAGAGAGCGTGGTGTGTGTGTGTGTGTGTGTGTGTGTGTGTGTGTGTGTGCGTGCGTACGTGCGTGCGTGCGTGCGTGCGTGCGTGCATGCGTGCGTGTGTGTGTATGCGTGTGTGTGCGTCTATGTGTGTGTGTGTGTGTGTGTGGAGAGAGAGAGAGAGAGAGAGAGAGGAGAGAGAGGAGAGATGAGAGAGAGAGAGAGAGAGAAGAGACAGAGAGAGAGAGACAGAGATAGAGAGACAGAGAGACAGAGACAGAGACAGACAAAGAGAGAGAGTGTTTTGTTTTCCCATTCCCGCCATTCATCGGGGATAAAGACTCTTTGCTGAGCAACGTGTAGTCAGGCGAAAAGATAGCGTGATAGCATTGTGTAGGCGTCTCCTGTTAATTATGGGGCTGGAAATTTTCAGCTTTGCCGTTTTTTTCCTAGAATTCCGTGGTCTTTCTGAGCGTTCTCCCATGCACGGGATAATGATTTTGCGGCGCCTGTGTGTTGGCGAGAGATGAGTGACGAGCGGTCAGCCTCGGTAACAGAGTGACCCCTCTTCCCTCCTTCCATTATCACTTTCACACCTTCTTCACCATTCTCAGGTTTTCTACAGAAGAGGCACCCAGCAGAGCGCTCTTTTACTAAAAAACAACAACAACAACAGCGTTTTAACATTTTTTGTGTTATCATCATTATCATTATTATTACTAACATCACTCTCATTTATTCGTATGATCATTATTGTTATTAACTCCCGTTGTCCCCGTCCTAGCGGCATCGTTTTCATTCAACGCCCATCTTGCGCCAGATATGAGAGTTGATTGCTCGTTCTTCGTTTTCACTGTCGTGAATGTTGTTGAACTTGCCTGAAGAAGACCTATGAGGTCGAAACGCGTCGTCTTTTGTCTTGTAATGTGTTTGTCTCTGTTTTTTGGCGGACTTACTAGGAATTACTTAAAACATTGTTTCAATTTCCGCCTCACTTTGAAACACAAAAAAGCGTGTTTTATGCACAACAGATGTGAGCACCATGCTAGTCTTTTCCTGGTCGTTGTAGAAACGATAGATACACTTTCTATTCTTTCTGTTTCTCAGGCAAGCATCACACGTGTGCGGGGCATATTATCATTCATGTATGGCTGCTGACTTGGTCCTTGCCCTGTTTGTATTTTTTTGATTCACTATCTCTTAAGTTACCGAGGGCAAGTATAAATATAGGGAGGTGAAGCAGATTTTTCTTATCTTCAGTTCCTCAGAGCAGGTAAAAAACTTTCTCGGAATTTGCTAGACCCAGACTGATCAAAATGGAAACAAGCCATGTAGTCCAGTACCTGGCTATAAGCCCCGTGTACATTATGGTGTTAGGAGAATTTCTCACTTGATTTGAGTCAAGGGGCACCTAGACATGAAAAATCATGGAGGTGATCGGGCACCACCCTGGTACATTTTGCGTAATGGCCGATTCAAATATGGCCGCCCCCCCGCCGCCGTGAAAATCCTAACTTTTGTGTCTTTGACAATAATATATACACTTGTAACACTTCTAACCCAACTGCTTTTGGTGTGCTGAGTTCATTTATGGTATCATTTTGTCCATTTGGGGTCATCTTGACCTTCAGATGCCATGGTCAAGGTAATTTTCTTGTACCAACGGTCTTGACCGTAACCTGGCGATAATCTCGCAGTAACAACAGGGCTCCTATACATAATGCTACTAATTCTGACATGCATTTTCACTGTATGATTCACTATGAAAGATATTAGTCATTCTGATCTTGAATTCACAAGTGAACGCCGTTTTCACCTATTCAACTAAAACTGTCTTTGCTGCTTTTTCACTTTGTTCTGTATTGCGTGGTCAATGAACATCCCAACAGAAACAGAAATGTTCTCAAGTATGCAACAAACATGCTCAATGTGACTGTAATTGTCTCTTTCCATCACTGATTGGAACATGAAGAATTATCTGCTTTTCCATGGCAGAATGTGACGCAGCAAACTCCAGTAGAACAGCACCCACACTATCGAGTGTCACACTTGTCTGCGCACGTGCATGTTGTGAGCAAAGTGGGTGGCAAGGGCTTCATGCATTTAGTTGGCAACAGGGTGTCAAAATGTTGCTCCCACACATGTTCTAGTGGTTCTAGGTAGCCCTCACGTTGTTGACTGGCCGCCCCAAGCAGATGGCATGCTTTGTGCACCAGAAAGGCTTCTCGGTGGATGTGCCTCTGATGACACTGCTTGTGGGTAGGAGAGAGTCAATTCCAGCTGTAGCACTGCTGTAGTTCTCTACTCTGAGCTGGTTGAACGTTTCAGCAGTTGTTGTTGATCTGCCACCCCACCCAGACATGTACACGGTACATTTCCGCCAGAGCTTTCATCGTGCTCTGACAAGCTGTCCGTCGCTCAAAAGTTCGTCAGATGCTGTACAGGGTCAGCTGCCATAGCAGCGTTCTTTGTCCCTACCTTAGTCACACAGTCATCTCCAGTCAGTATGTGTGCTTTGATCACTGACTTGGCCAGCGGTGCTCCAAGCCTAGAAACTGCTTGGTGCAGTGGAAGCATCCGCCGCTTCTCACGTGTGCCAAACTGCTGCCAGATTTCCTTCAACCACAGCGTTTGGAACTGAGGGGTGTAGTGAAGCAGTAGTGCGAAAGTGTCCGTGGCGTTGGAAACTACTATAATTCTCTTGCATTGTTTGACGCGAACAGCCCACTTCACATCTACTACCAGTCTGGCGTCTGCCTCTTCAATCCTGCTGTGCAGGTCCGGGATTTCTTTACCGCCAGCTCAAATCAAAAAAAAGAAAACAGAAACCATGAGAGTCAACAACCAACAACGAGACCCACTACGACTGCAACCGCAAGACATCACTGAAGTTGACAAGTTTGTCTACCTCGGCAGTGTGGTCAGCAAAGATGGAGATACAGATGAGGATATCAAGAGCCGCATCAATAAAGCCAGCACATCTTTATTATGCTACGGCCTATCTGGAATTCCTCTGCCCTCTCACTCCACAACAAGATCAGAATCTTCAGTTCAAATGTAAAATCTGTCCTTCTATATGTTCTGAAACGTGGCGAACAACAAAGACAAACACTCACAAACTCCAAACATTTATCAACAGATGTCTGCGAAACATTTGAACATCAGATGGACAGATATTATTGCCAATACAGAACTGTGGAACAAGACCAAGCAAGTTCCAATAAAATCAGAAATCAGAAAACGGAAGTGGGGATGGATTGGCCACACCCTCAGAAAGTCTCCATCCAACACGCAAGACAAGCCCTTGAATGGAACCCCCAGGGCAAAAGAAAAGTGGGAAGACCAAGACAGACATGGCGAAGGAGAAACCGACGCAGAGGTGAAGGTCCCCGGAATGACGTGGGCCGAGCTGAAGAGGATCTCCCGAAACCGTATCCGCTGGAAGAATGTGGTTGCGGCCCTATGTTCACAGGGAATTCAGAGGACTAAGTCAAGTAAGTCAAGTCACCTCATCATCAGAGACGACAGAGCTGGCGATGATGACAAGATTTCCTTCAGCTTGATTGCTCACCATATCTTGAACCAGCAGCTGAAGATTATGTTTGTTCTTCTCAGATGCCCAGAACTTGTCAAGCTGTCGAGGGATGGGGGTGTCTGCGTTCATGCCAATATTGTCAATGAGCGTCACACCAGCTCGCCTCATGGCTGTCCTTCTTTCAGGGAAAGTTCAACGTATGAATCTAAAAAGCAGGTGAACGTAGTCCGACTCATGGCAGAGGCTTGTGGTGATGTGATGACTGCGGTGACTACATCACCGAGGGTAGAGAATTCTGCTAGCGGCATCTGTTGCATCTTTGACATGAAGTCTACCACGACATGAGTGGGAAGAAGAGACGTCTGATTCCATTGTGTGAGTCCAGTTCAGATTCAATTTCACCAATTTGTTGTTCAATTTTGTTTGACGTGAGCGGGAAGATCACCATCAAACAGTAGAGTCACTGGCAGCAGATCGTGTGAAGTATCTGCTTGATGTCCATGCCATGCTCCTTTGCAATGTCCATGGTTCTCTGTCCTCCACAAGTCCTTGAAGGCCACGTCCAAACACGCCACATTCAAACCAGTGCATCGTCTAAGCCAGAACCTTGAAGCAGTTTGCCTGGCACCCGAGCAGAATGCGAGTCCAGTGGAAGGGTCCCAAGCAGATGAGCAGATCCTTGAATGTTCTGTCCATGCAGGTAAACATCTGCTGCCACAGCAAACACGCCTTCATCGCACCAAACTGCTATTGATGCTTGGTTCAGCTGTCTGCGACAAAATTTGAACGTTTGTGAGGCCACTGACCCTGTACAGCATCTGACGAACTTTGGATAGACAGACAGCTTGTCAGAGCAAGATGAAGCTCTGGCAGAAATGTACGTGTACATGTCTGGGCGGGTGTCAGATCAACAACTGCTGAAATGTTCAACCAGCTCAGAGTGGAGAATACAGCAGTGCTACAGCTGGAATTGACTCTCTCCCACCACAAGCAGTGTCATCAGAGGCCACATCCACCGAGAAGCCTTTCTGGTGCACAAGCATGCCATCTGCTTGGGGCGGCCATGTCAACAACGGAGGGCTACCTAGAACCACTAGAACATGGGTGGGAGCAAATTTTGACACCTGTTGCCCAAAATAAATGCATGAAGCCCTTGCCACCCACTTTGCTCACAATATGCAAGTGCGCAGGCAAGTGTGACACTCGACAGTGTGGGTGCTGTTCTACTGGAATTTGCTGCGTCACATTCTGCCATGGAAAAGCAAATAATTCTCCATGTTCCAATCAGTGATGGAAAGAGACCATTGCAGTCACATTGAGCATGTTTGGGTTTCATACTTGAGAACTTTTTCTGTTTCTGTTGGGATGTGTCATTGACCACACAATACAGAAAAAAGTGAAAAAGCAGCAAAGACAGTTTTAGTTGAATAGGTGAAAATGGCGTTCACTTGTGAATTCAAGATCAGAATCACTTATTTCTTTAATAGTGAATCATACAGTGAAAATGCATGTCAGAATTAGTAGCATTATGTATAGGAGCCTTGTTGTTACTGCGAGATTATCGCCAGGTTACGGTCAAGACCGTTGGTACAAGACAATTACCTTGACCATGGCATTTGAAAGGGCAAGAAGACCCCAAATGGACATAATTATACCAGAAATGAACTCAGCACACCAAAAGCAGTTGGGTTAGAAGTGTTACAAAATGTATATATTGTCAAAAACACAAAAGTTAGGATTTTCATGGCAGCGGGTGGCGGCCATATTTGAATCGGCCGTTATGCAAAATGTACCAGGGTGGTGGCCGATCACCTCCGTGATTTTTCATGTCTATGTGCCCCTTGACTCAAATCAAGTGAGAAATTCTCCTAAGACCATAATGTACACGGGACTTATAGCCAGGTACAGGACTAATGGTCTCTTCGAAGTCGATGGACTGCCTGAAAATATGACATGAAACAATTTCAGAGTGCCAGGACCAGGAGTTCACGGCACGGTCATGTGATTGGCCTGATGGCACTGCCTACAGGTGGAGCATTGAAAGTGGACGGTCTGTCACATTAGCACCGCGCTCAAGTAATGTCGTCAGCATGAGCTTTGGCAGGCTGTACCCGTGGATGTTTAGAACAAACAACAATGAACACTT
The DNA here is from genome assembly GCA_018398815.1 of Conus ventricosus. Lineage (NCBI taxonomy): Eukaryota > Metazoa > Mollusca > Gastropoda > Neogastropoda > Conidae > Conus > Conus ventricosus. Next base: position 8,719,619 of record CM031601.1, read on the forward strand.
TCAAAGAGGTCTGTGGCAACGCAGGTTCTTTTTCAGTGGGTGGCCTGATGACACGACTTTGATAGCTCATTGTGGCTATGTGCAAGGACTACCCACGTTGATGTCATGTGGACTACTGGTGCAAGGACTATCCACGTTGATAGCTCATTGTGGACTACTGGTGCAAGGACTATCCACGTTGATAGCTCATTGTGGACTACTGGTGCAAGGACTACCCACGTTGATAGCTCATTGTGGACTACTGGTGCAAGGACTACCACGTTGATAGCTCATTGTGGACTACTGTGCAAGGACTATCCACGTTGATAGCTCATTGTGGACTACTGGTGCAAGGACTATCCACGTTGATAGCTCATTGTGGACTACTGGTGCAAGGACTACCCACGTTGATAGCTCATTGTGGACTACTGGTGCAAGGACTACCCACGTTGATAGCTCATTGTGGACTACTGGTGCAAGGACTATCCACGTTGATAGCTCATTGTGGACTACTGGGCAAGGACTACCCACGTTTGATAGCTCATTGTGGACTACTGGTGCAAGGACTACCCACGTTGATAGCTCATTGTGGACTACTGGTGCAAGGACTATCCACGTTGATAGCTCATTGTGGACTACTGGTGCAAGGACTACCCACGTTGATAGCTCATTGTGGACTACTGGTGCAAGGACTACCCACGTTGATAGCTTATTGTGGACTACTGGTGCAAGGATTACCCACGTGGCGAGTTACGGTTGGCTGTGAAGGAGGAAGTCAGGAAGACAAGCATTACAGTAATGACATTAGATGACATAGAAAATGAGAAAAATAGCAAAGGACACAAAATGACCATAAAGAGTAGCTTGTGTGATATTGTTGGACTTTCAAAAACCCTTGCATTTGAAAAGCTGTTAATAAAGTCTGCAATTGCAAAAGCTTTTGATGTAGCACGCGCACTGAACCTTAAACGACAGAACATGTTTTGCTTCTCTGAGTAGCTTTTAATCTACCGGAAATCAGTGATAAGAAGTATTAGTTTGAGTATTTGCCTTTGAGTAATAGCTTGAAATCTTACGGTAAGTGGGATTTAAACGTAGTGGATTTAATCAATTCCTTCTCGGAATATTTTACAAAACTTGTTTAGAAGGACATCTTTAGGGAGAGATTCCATGTGGAACGTTAACAGTTTTAGTTGAAAAAAGTTGCTTTTGAGAACAGTCGTATTTGAGGGACATTGTATTTGAGAAGAGCTGCGTTTTAGTACAATTATATTTTAGTGTTCAGCTTAATGTAAGAATCAAAAACGTTTATTTCCGCATCAGATGCTTTCACTGATACATACAGCCGGCTTGCCCCGGGAAGGGAATGCACACCGACTGTTTGACATGCAGTACTCTGGAGAATGATCAGCCCCAATCTTCAGTCTGTTCTAGGCACATTGTTAGAGGTTTAAGCTTCTCTTCTGCGGCTGTCCCACTGCAGTCCCTGCGGAATGTCGACATGTTGCACGTCCGTTGAGACCCACCATTTAAAACAGCCATTAAAGAGATCTCCTGAAATATAGCGTTTCAACAGAGTTCTGTTTGATGTTCCCTTAGTGTCATCCTTGGTCAGTGACATATGACAGGACAATAGTTGGATCTGTTATCTCTTTTAGAGTTTTGAAACAACGAAGGGAAGGAATACATGGATTGTGCCTGTTGAAACAACGAAGGGAGGTAATACATGGATTGTGCCTGTTGAAACAACGAAGGGAGGTAATACATGGATTGTGCCTGTTGAAACAACGAAGGGAGGTAATACATGGATTGTGCCTGTTGAAACAACGAAGGGAGGTAATACATGGATTGTGCCTGTTGAAACAACGAAGGGAGGTAATACATGGATTGTGCCTGCTCGCGGATCTAAACAGAGAACACAGGAAGAGAGGTGTCAAAGTCAATTTGTTGAAGTGGTCACAATCACCAGATCTCCAAATGTAAGTGTGTTAGTTGAGGAACTACTCTGAAATAGGCAACTTTGGGGTATTTTCGGTAGACCGCTGATACTGTTTTTTTTGTTGTTTTTTGTTGTTGTTGTTTTTGCGCACTTGTTCAAAGACCAGTGAAACGTTTGTTACATGCCTCTCTTTTTCTTCTACTGCTTGACTTATAATGCTAGCAAAAAACGGTCTTGGCATTTCCTTACATTTTTCAAAACGATGGCACTCCTATTGACAGACACTTTCTTTCTTTCTTTCTGCGTATGCAGACTGACACTCCTGCGGACACTGCCTGTATAGACAGGCAGTGAAGTTTTGTGTGTATGACCGGTTTTTTTATCCCGCCATTAAGGCAGCCATACTCCATCTTCAGGGAAGGTGCATGCTATGTGTAACGTGTGATCCATGCCAACGGCCAAACTGGCCTTCTCTTCCGAAAGTTGGTGATGGGATTTTACGTGTGTGCAAGATGTTGTGCGTGCGTCACACACGGAACCTCGCTTTATTGTCTCATTCGAAGGACTGGACAGACACTTTAAATTAGTTTATCATGCTCGTTAATTTATCATGGTTTTGCGAAAGGTTGGCCTGCGTGTATTTGTTTGTGCACATAATTCACAGGCATACACGTGCAGGAGAAAAAGATCGAGAGAGCAAAGATTCAATGGTCTTTTAGTGCTTCTGCTATGTAACAATATTTCATTTCATAAGAACAGACACCATCTTTCAGTAGAATTGACAGGGTTTGTCATTTCAACCAGTCAAAACACCGAACCAAAGTGTAGTTCATTTTAATTGTAACAGTGAAAACAGAGGTAACTGGATACAGGTATTCGTGATCGTTGATTGATTATTTCTAAATGCTAGAAATGCGAATACACCATAATGTCACATGTTTTGTTCCAGGGATATTTCTGTCTTCCACGTACTGATCGACTGGTCGACGGTCCCCTCTTCGGAGATTCTCAAATTAGATTTAAATGCAAGATGTTATCACGTTCAACATTCGAGTTGTGTGATTGGCCATGCGATGAAACCAATAAAACATTCATCAGTAGAGTAATTTAAATACTGATCGAGAATAAATAATTCAAGATAACTCATGGACAAGTAGATAATGTGAGAAGTGGAAGGTAAAATTAAACCAATCCTAAAAATCTGCGGTACTCTCTCTCCTCTCTCTCACACACACACACACACACACGTATATATATATATATATATATAATATATATATATATATATATATATGCGTGTGTGTGTGTATATTTATATCTATCCACACACACACACACACACACATATATATATATATATATATATATATATATATATATATATATATAGTTAAAACAAGTTAAAAGAGGAATCTTAAGATTCCTCTTTTAACTTGTTTTAACTAATGTTGCTCCCCAAGAGTTGAGCACTTAAAAAATTGTTTTAGGCATTTTAAATATACTGATATATATATATATATATATATATATATATATATATATAAACTAATAAATTCCAAAGATAAGTACTGAGCACCATCCAGCAACTTACAGAGCAGCTTGGTGTTGCAATAACTGCAAGAAATATTCAAGTATAAACAAAGCTTGCTCTTATGTCTTAGATTGAAGAAATAGGGAAGATAAGCATTATATCGCAGGGTAGATAATTCTGCTTAACTATTCAAGATATCGTGGGTGATGGGAAAAATAAATGCTGTACGTCATGGGGGACAGTCTCCAAGGG
>CM031601.1:8723419-8749253 GCA_018398815.1 Conus ventricosus
TTACCTAAAAATTTACGTCCCCCAACAAATTTGTTTGTTTTTTTTATGGACTTACTCTAACAATCGGGCCCGACTGCTTTGGGGTTTTTTTGTGTTTTTTTACATGGCTTACTCAAAAATACGGGCCCCAGACTGCAATTTTTTTTTGTTTGGTTTTTTACATGGACTTACTCAAACAATACGTGGCCCGACTGCAATTGGGTTTTTTTGGTTTTTTTTTACATGGCTATCTAAAAATACTGGCCCGCTCAATTGTTTGTTTGTGTTTTTTTTTACATGGATTTACCTAACAATAGGGGCCCCAGACGCAATTTGTTTGTTTGGTTTTTTTACGGGGCTTACTCTAACTTACGTGGCCCGACTGCTTTGTTTGTTTGGTTTTTTTTTACAGGGACTTCTCTAACAATACGGGGCCCAGACTGAAATTTTTTTTTGTTTTTTTTTACATGGCTTTTTAAAAATATGGCCCAGACTGAAATGTTTGTTTGTGTTTTTTAAGGACTTACTTAAAATACGTGGCCAGACTGCAATTTTTTTTGTTTGTTTTTTTTTACATGGACTTACTCTAAAAATCGGGGCCCCAGACGCAATTTGTTTGTTGTTTTTTTTTTACATGGACTTCCTAACAATACGGGCCCCAGACGCAATTTGTTTGTTTGGTTTTTTTACATGGATTACTTAACAATACTGGCCCAGACTGCGATTTGTTTTTTTGTTTTTTTTTTTACAGGACTTACTCTAACAATACGGGGCCCCGTGCAATTTGTTTGTTTGTGTTTTTTTTTAATGGATTCACTAAAAATCGGGGCCAGACTGAAAGTTGTTTTTTTGTTTTTTTTTACTGGCTTACTCAAACAACCGGGGCCCCAGACTGCAATTTGTTTGTTTGTGTTTTTTTTTACATGGACTTACTCAAACAATACGGGGCCCGACTGAAATTTGTTTGTTTGTGTTTTTTTTACAGGATTACCTAAAAATTTACGGGGCCCCAGACTGCAATTGTTTTTTTGTTTTTTTTTTTACGGGACTTACTTAAGAATACGTGGCCCAGACTGCAATTTGTTTGTTTTGTTTTTTTTTACATGGACTTCTTAACAATACGGGGCCCCCAGACTGCAACCCGTTTGTTTGTGTTTTTTTTACAGGGACTTTTTAAAAATACGTGGCCCGACTGCAATTTCTTTGTTTGTGTTTTTTTTTACATGACTTACCAAAAAATCGGGGCCAGACTGCTTTTCTTTTTTTTGTGTTTTTTTACATGGATTTATCTAACAAACACTGGCCAGACTGCAATTTTTTTTGTTTGTTTTTTTTTACTGGACTTCCCCAAAAATCGTGGCCCAGACTGCAATTTGTTTTTTTGTGTTTTTTTTTACATGGTTTTACCTAACAATACGTGGCCGACTGCAATTTGTTTGTTTGGTTTTTTTTACATGGCTTACATAAAAATACGGGGCCCCAGACTGAAATTTGTTTTTTGGTTTTTTTAAATGGATTTACCTAAAAACACGGGGCCCAGACGAATTTTGTTTGTTTTGTTTTTTTAATGGACTTACTCTAACAACGGGGCCCCAACGCAATTTGTTTGTTTGTTTTTTTTTTACATGGACTTACTTAAAAAATTTGGCCCAGACGCAATTTGTTTGTTTTGTTTTTTTACATGGACTTACTCTAAAAAACACGGGGCCCAGCTGCATTTTGTTTGTTTGTGTTTTTTTTACAGGACTTACTCTACAAACCTGGCCCAGAGCAATTTTTGTTTGTGTTTTTTACAGGGATTACTCTAAATACGTGGCCCAGACTGCAATTTTGTTTTTTGTGTTTTTTTTAATGGATTTATCAAACAAACGGGGCCCCGACGCAATTTTTTTTTTTGTTTTTTTTACAGGACTTACTTAAAAATACGTGGCCCGATGCAATTTTTTTTGTTTTGTGTTTTTTTACATGGACTTACTCTAAAAATACGGGCCCAGACTGCAATTTTTTGTTTGTGTTTTTTTACATGGACTATCAAAAATACGTGCCCAGACGCAATTTTTTTGTTTGTGTTTTTTTTACATGGTTACTCTAAAAATACGGGGCCCCCGACTGCTTTTGTTTTTTTTGTTTTTTTTAAATGGACTTACTCAAACTATTGGCCCAGACTGCAATTTGTTGTTTTGTTTTTTTACTGGATTACTTAAAATACGGGGCCAGACTGCAAATTTGTTTGTTTGTGTTTTTTTACATGGATTCTCTCAATACGGGGCCCCAGACTGCAATTTGTTTTTTTGTTTTTTTTTTTACATGGACTTACTTAAAATTTTGGGGAGACTGCAATTTGTTGTTTGTTTTTTTTTACAGGGACTTACTCTAACAATACGTGGCCCAGCTATTTTTTTTTTTTGTTTTTTTTAATGGACTTACTCTAACAAACGGGGCCCCAACTGCAATTTGTTGTGTTTTTTTAATGGCTTACCTAACAATAGTCCCCAGCTGCAATTTGTTTGTTTGTGTTTTTTTTACATGGACTTACTCTAAAAATACGTGGCCCAACTGCAATTTGTTTTTTTTGTGTTTTTTACAGGGACTTACTTAAAATACGTGGCCCAGACTGAAATTTGGGGTTGTTTGTGTTTTTTTACATGGGACTTCTAACAATACGTCCCCCAGCTGCAATTTTTTTTGGTTTGTGTTTTTTTACATGGACTTACTCAAACAATACGTCCCCAGATGAAATTTGTTGTTTGTGTTTTTTTACAGGGACTTACTCTAAAAACCTTTCCCCAGACTGCAATTTTTTTTTGTGTTTTTTACAGGACTTCTTAACAATACGGGGCCCAGACTGCATTTGTTGTTTGTGTTTTTTTTACATGGACTTCCCCTTAACAATCGTCCCCCAATGCAATTTGCTTTTTTGTGTTTTTTTACAGGACTTACTCTAACAATAGGGCCCCCGGGACTGAAATTTTGGGTTTGTTTGTGTTTTTTTAATGGATTTACTTAACAATACGGGGCCCCAGCGCTTTTGTTTGTTTGTGTTTTTTTCATGGACTTACTCTAAAAATAGGGGCCCCCGACTGCAATTTGTTTGTGTTTTTTTAAGGGATTTCTCTAAAAAATACTGGCCCAGATGAAATTTTTTTTGTTTGTTTTTTTTTACAGGGACTTACTCAACAATCGTGGCCCGACTCCCCAATTTGTTTGGGTTGTGTTTTTTTGATGGTTACTCTAACAATACGTCCCCCAGACTGCATTTTTTTGTTTGTGTTTTTTTACATGGACTTACTTAAAAATACGGGGGGCCGAGCAATTTTTTTTGTTTTTTTTTTTTTTTTAAGGATTACTCAACAATAGTGGCCCGACTGCAATTTGTTTTTTTTTTTTTTTTTTTACTGGACTTCCCAAACAAACGGGCCCAGACTGAAATTTGTTTTTTTTTTTTTTTTTTTTTCTGGACTTACTCAAACAATAGGCCCAGACTGCAATTTGTTTGTTTGTATTTTTTTACATGGATTACTCAAACAAAACTGGCCCAGACTAAATTTGGGTTTGTTTGTGTTTTTTTACAGGGACTTACAAACAATACGTGGCCAACTAAATTTTTGTTTGTTTGTTTTTTTTTTACTGGACTTACCTAAAAATACGTCCCCCGACTGCTTTTTGTTTTTTTTTGGTTTTTTTTTTAAGGGACTTACTCTAACAATAGTGGCCCCAGACGCAATTTGTTTTTTTGTGTTTTTTTAAGGGACTTACTCAACAATACGTCCCCGACTGCAATTTGTTTTTTTGTGTTTTTTTACATGGACTTACTAAAACAATACGTCCCAGATGCAATTTGTTTGTTTTTTTTTTTTTACATGACTTACTCAAACAATAGTGGCCAGACCAATTTGTTTTTTTGTGTTTTTTTTTTACATGGACTTACAAACATACGTGGCCCAGACTGCAAGTTGTTTGTTTTGTTTTTTTACAGGTTTACTCAAACAACCGGGGCCCCGGGGACTAAATTTGTTTGTTTGTGTTTTTTTACATGGATTATCTAACAATCTGGCCCGATGCAATTTGTTTGTTTTTTTTTTTTACATGGACTTCCAAACAATACTGGAGACTGCAATTTGGTTTGTTTTTTTTTACAGGCTTCCCTTAAAATACTGGCCCGCTGCAATTTTTTTGGGTTTTTTTTTTTTTTTACATGGACTTACTCTAAAAATACGGGGGCCAGATGCAATTGTTGTTTGTGTTTTTTTTACATGGTCTTCCCTTAAAAATACGTGGCCCAGACTGCAATTTCTTTGTTTTTTTTTTTTTTTACTGGATTTATTCTAAAAAATCGGGGCCAGCTGAAATTTCTTTGTTTGTGTTTTTTACATGGACTTATTTAACAACACGTGGCCAGACTGCAATTTGTTTGTTTGTGTTTTTTTACATGGATTACTCAACAATCGGGGCCCCGACGCATTTGTTTTTTTTGTGTTTTTTTACATGGACTTACTCTAAAATACGGGGGCCCCAGACTGCAATTTGTTTGTTTGTGTTTTTTTTAATGGACTTACACTAAAAATAGGGGCCCCGCTGCAATTTTTTGTTTGTTTTTTTTTTACAGGGACTTATTTAAACAATACGGGGCCCAGACTGAAATTTGTTTTTTTGTGTTTTTTTACATGGACTTACCTAAAAACGTGGCCCAGACGCAATTTGTTTGTTTGTGTTTTTTTCCAGGATTACTCTAAAAATGGCCCCAGACTGCAATTTGTTTGTTTGTTTTTTTTAATGGATTACTCTAAAACAGGGCCCGCTGCAATTTGTTTGTTTGTGTTTTTTTAAGGGCTTACTTAACAACACGTCCCCGTGAAATTTGTTTTTTGTGTTTTTTTAATGGACTTACTCTAACAATACGTGGCCAGACTGAAATTTTTTGTTTGTGTTTTTTTTACAGGGACTTACTCTAAAAATACGGGGCCCCCCAGATGAATTTGTTTTTTTTGTTTTTTTTAATGGATTTTTCTCTAACAAAACGGGGCCCAGTGAAATTTTTTTGTTTGTGTTTTTTAATGGATTTACACTAACAAACGGGGCCCCAGAGCATTTTTTGTTTGTGTTTTTTTTTACATGGATTACTCTAACAATCGTGGCCCAGACTGCAATTTGTTTGTTTGTGTTTTTTTCATGGCTTACTAAAACAATACGGGGCCCCGCTCAATTTTTTTGTTTGGTTTTTTTACATGGACTTACTCTAACAATTCGGGGCCCCAGACTGCAATTTGTTTTTTTTTGTGTTTTTTTAATGGATTATTTAAACAATCGTGGCCCCAGACTGCAATTTGTTTGTTTGTGTTTTTTTAATGGATTTACTCTAACAATACGGGGCCCGCTGCAATTTTTTTGTTTGGTTTTTTTTTAATGGACTTACTCAAACAATACGTCCCCCAGACTGCAATTTTTTGGGTTTTGTGTTTTTTTAATGGACTTACTCTAACAACACTTGGCCGACTGAATTTGTTTGTTTTTTTTTTTTCCATGGACTTACTTAACAATACGGGGCCCCAGATGCAATTTGTTTTTTGTTTTTTTTTTTACAGGGACTTACTCTAACAGTACGGGGCCCCCAGCTGAAATTTGTTTGTTTGTGTTTTTTTTAAATGGACTTCTTAAAACAATACGTGGCCAGATGCAATTTGTTTGTTTTTTTTTTTTTTACATGGACTACCTAAAAATACGTGGCCCGCTGCAATTTGTTTTTTGTGTTTTTTTTACAGGACTTACTTAAAATACGGGGCCCCGACTGCTTTTGTTTTTTTGTGTTTTTTTTAATGGATTACTCTAACAATCGTGGCCAGACTGCAATTTCTTTTTTTGGGTTTTTTTTTTACAGGGACTTACCAAACAACACGTCCCCCAGACGAAAATTGTTTGTTTGTTTTTTATTACATGGCTTACTCTAACAATAGTGGCCCAGAGATTTGTTGTTTTTTGTTTTTTTACATGGACTTTTACAATACGGGGCCCAGACTGAAATTTTTGTTTTTTTTTTTTACAGGGATTACACTAAACAAAGGGGCCCCAGACTGCAATTTGTTTGTTTGTTTTTTTTTACTGGACTTACTCAAACAATACGGGGCCAGACTGAAATTTTGTTTGTTTGTGTTTTTTTACAGGGTTTCCTAAAAAATACGGGGCCCAGACTGAAATTTGTTTTTTTGGGTTTTTTTTTTACAGGACTTACTTAAAAAGACTGGCCCAGACTGAAATTTTTGTTTTTTGTGTTTTTTTACAGGGACTTACTCTAAAAACACGTGGCCCAGACTGAATTTGTTGTTTGTGTTTTTTTACAGGGACTTACTCAAACAACACGTGCCCAGACTGCAATTTGTTTGTTTTTGTTTTTTTACTGGACTTACCAAAAACGTGGCCCAGACTGAAATTCAGGAAGCAGAAAAGGAATTAAATTAAGTACAAAAAACAAAAATGATTTTTTAAGAATTTTGTTGTCTTTGTTATGAACTTGGAGGGTGGGTTAACCCTCTGCGGATCATGGTGCGTGATTTTTTATGGTTTGCTCATCCCCCAAAGAAGTGAAAAGGGGTTTTTTTTTTGAATCTGAAGAGAAGAAGGAGGGGGAAGTCTTCGGGGAAATGCTGCAATTCCCCCCTTGAGGGTTATCCTCTTTATGGGAACATTTGGAGGGGGGAATTCCAGGGGGTTACCTGAAAAGCAGACTGCTTCGAGGGGGTCTCGGTTTGTTGTAGAAACTCAAAGTAAAGGACCGTCTCCCGGGAAAGGCAGCAGGACAAGGCTTCATTTATACACTTTCGACAGGGTCCCACCCCCTAAAACACCTGTCTGCTGTCTGTCTGTTTCTCGTGACCTAAACAGCGGGGGAAATGGAAGCGGGGGTGAGGGCTTCCCCAACAGCCATTTTTTTTAAAATCATATGTTCGGGGAAGTAAAAACGCAAAAAACCAAAAAAACAACCAAAAAAACCACACCACCAAAAGCAATCCCCAAAAAATTTCGAGAAAACCCACTCCCCTGGCACCATTTCACGGGGGGCAAACCCTTTTTACTTAACCCCTTTTTTAAATCCCCAACAAAGGGAGTCTTTTTGCCCTTTCCCAAAAGGGAGAGGGGCTGTTTGTAAGGAAAAGAGTGGACGTGGGTTTGGGGGGGGGGGGGGGGGGGGGGGGGGGGGGGGGGGGGGGGGGGGGGGGGGGGGGGGGGTCACCCTACCATTCCTGACCGTACTGAACGAATCATGTCAACAAGCCACACAACCACAACCACACTATGTTCTCTTCTTCAGTTCTGTGACTCTCCGCTTCATTTTTTTGCAAAGATGGTTTAACCCTTCATACCATTTTGAGGTAAGTTTCAGCAATTGCTGAATAATGTTTTCACGACAGCCAAAACAATGGCCGTCAGACCAGCAAGAAACTATACTATGTACAAAAAGAAACGCATAATTTTATTTCATCATTTCATGCATCATTTCGAGAAAGCCACTACCCTGAGCACCATTCAACGTGAGACAAAGCCCACTGTCACCTTAACTCTTCTGTTAAATGCCCAGAAACCGAAGTACTGATGATGCCACTCTCACGCTCCTCCACAATGCTTACTCTCATTTAGAAAAGCCTGGTTCATTTGTTCGCATATTGTTAATTGATTTCTCTTCTGCCTTCAATACTAAACCAGCCTCACATAATGGCCCAAAAACTGTTGTCTTATGATGTTAACCCTCATCTTGTTCTGTGGATAATTAGTTTCCTTGTCAACAGGTCACAGTCTGTTCGATTTCAGCAAGCGATTTCATCTATTTGTAACACATCTACTGGCTCTCCTCAAGGTACTGTTCTTTCACCTGTGTTGTTTACTCTATACACAAATGATTGTACTGGCAATGATACTACTCCTCTTGTGAAATATTCTGATGACTCTGCTCTCCAAGATCTGTCAAACTCTCATTCTATGTACTGTGATCGTGTGAATATGTTTGCTGCTTGGTGTGAAGACAATTATCTCAACCTAAATGTTCAAAAGACAAAAGAATTGTTGATCGATTTTAGGAAAAATCCCCCAGATGTTCCGGACCTTTATATCAGCGGAGAGAAAGTTGAACGTGTGAGTGTGTATACATATATAGGTACAATAATTGATGACGAATTAAATTTTATAGCAAATACTAATTTTATCCACAAGAAATGTCACTCAAGGATCTTTTGCCTTCAGAAGCTCAGAAGCCTCAATGTAAATAAAAACGTGCTGCAAGGATTTTACAGATGTTTTATCGAGTCCATCCTAACTTTCTCTTTTATATGTTGGTATGGAAGTCTAACTGTGAAGAGCACGAATGTGTTGAATAAGGTGGTGAAAGTCTGTAGCAAGATTGTGGGCGAGAGACAGAGTAGTTTGAATATGTTGTTTGAACAAAGAGCAGTTCGAAAGGCGCAGATGATTGTGAGCGACAGCAGCCATAATCTTAGTCGGTACTATGAACTTTTGCAATCTGGGAGACGTTATAGGACCCCAAAATTTAGACTGTGCAGAACAAAGAAGAGTTTTATCCCCATGTCCATCCAACTTCTAAACAAATGATTCTATTTACATGTGACGAATGAAAACATTGAGAACTTGAACTGACGCGTGCGTGCGTGCGTGCGTTGTGTGTGTGTGGTGTGTGTGTGTGTGTGTGTGTGTGTGTGTGTGTGTGTGTGTGTGTGTGTGTGTGTGTGGGGTGTGTTGTGTGTGTGTGTGTGTGTGTGTGTGTTGGTGCATAGTGTTGTGTTGAAGTGCATAACATAAAATGACATAAATAGAATGCTGTTTTATTGGATAAGTATTTTTTTTATATAATTGTGTTATGTGTTTTAAAAATCAAAAGAGGTTGCCACATTGAATTTCACGTTTGTGATAATAAAGTCGTTTGAATTGAATTTGAATTTAGCATTAAAATATTACAACCACAGAAGAAATAAGACATCAATCTACTGTTATGTCTATTCATTATGTGTGACTATTCACACTGGACAGAGTTCCCTGCTATACGGGGCATGTTTCTGTCAAAATGTTCCTTAATATCTTCAGCTAAAAAAAAATGCGTTTCTTTTCGTGCACAGTATACTTGCCTGGAAGGCCTACATGAACTTGTGGTTCAAGCCGGCGTCCTCATTAACCTGCTCCTCCATGTCACGAGGACCAGAAGTGAACACACCCTGCATACCCCAAGACAAGAGGAAGAGTTATGTGAGATGTGTGTGACTGGAGCGCCGTGGTCACCATGCTGAAGGACCGCAGACGGCAACAATCGTCCATCTGTATAAGCTGACTGTGAAGAAGATACGGCCAGAACTAGGAAACAGAGAAGGAGGCTGGAGGAGAACATAGAACACCACGAAGGGAGACTGGCTGCAGACATAGATCCACTCTCCATCCCCCCCCCCCCCTCCCCTCTCATTCCCCCCTTCCCCAGCCTTCCACTGTCATATTAGGTGATGCATGTCATGAATCGTCGTGTCATCCATACCACCTCAACTCACTGCCTGTCTGTCTGTCTGTCTGTCTGTCTCTTTGTCTCTGTCTCTGTCCGTCTGTCTCAGTCCGTCTGTCTCTGTCGCGCGCTCTCTCTCTTCCCCCCCCCTCTCTCTCTCTCTCTCTCTCTCTCTCTCTCTCTCCTCTCTCTCTCTCTCTCTCTCTCTCTCTCTCGTCCACTGTGTGTGTGTGTGTGTGTGTGTGTGTGTGTGTGTTGTGTGTGCGTGTGCGTGTGCGTGCGAGCGTGCGTGCGTGCGTGTGTGTGTGTGTGTGTGTGTGTGTGTGTGTGTGTGTGTGTGTGTGTGTGTGTGTGTGTGTTGGCAGACAAATTATTGCCAACAACTACTCGATCAACTGTCCAGACCAATGAAGTTCCCGTTTGATCCCTTGAGGTGGCTGTGGCAGGGGGTAAGGGAGAGGCGTGGATGTGTGTTTGTGGGAAGGAAGGGGCTGGTTTAGGGGAGGGGGGGTGTAGGAGGACCGAATAAAATAATTTGTACCACTGGTATGTGTGCTGGACAACACAACCTCCTCCACCACCACCACACCACCATCATGCTCCACTCCCTCGAGGTCCCCCCTCCCCTCCTCCTCTATCTCAATTTTCACTATTGACGGGGCAGGTTCGGTCCTTCTCGTCCGTCTTCCAGAGGACTATTCAGCTAGAGCCAGATGCTGTAACCCTCTCTGTGGCGGCCCCACGTGTCTCCCTAGAGGGGCGGTAGGACTGTAGCACGTTTCGCTGTCTGCGTGCCTCGGCATGATCCATTCGCTTGTACACTGGGCGTTTGGCGGGGACTGTTGTGGTTTGTCTTTTCCCTTGTGACAAAGAGAGATGTTGGTGGGCAGGACGGGAAATGGGAAGATATGTAATGGTGTGTCTAGTTGCGGACACTTGTTTTCTGTTTCACACGAAACAACAACAATTCGAAGAGAGAGAGAGAGAGAGAGAGAGAGAGAGAGAGAGAGAGAGAGAGAGAGAGAGAGAGAGAAGGAGAGGAGAGAGAGAGAGAGAGAGAGAGAGCTAATGTCTCAGAATGTATTCTCATATTTAGAAGAAAAAACAATGGCTGTAGTGAAGATTCGGCAAAACACTCAAAGGATTTTCTGAACAGAATGATGTAATTCCAATAATTTTTCTTCGTGCTGTCGCATTTTTCACGCCGCTCATGCCGGCGTGAAAAAATACCGGCGTTCACAGTCCCATCCTGCTTTCTCCTGTCGCCGCCCTGCCACAGCGATCCACATGGAGGATCATTATCAAGTCTTCTCGGAGAAAAACGCCAGAGGAGAAGGTGCGGTGGAGCCGAGTCACTCCGTTGGTGTTCAGTGGCGCCTGTTCTGATCCAATAGGCACAGGAGGCCACCTGCTAAGCCTCTACTGACACAGGAGGCCACCTGCTAAGCCCTCTACTGACGACAATAGGCACAGGAGGCCACCTGCTAAGCCCTCTACTGACGACAATAGGCACAGGAGGCCACCTGCTAAGCCCTCTACTGACGACAATAGGCACAGGAGGCCACCTGCTAAGCCCTCTACTGACGACAATAGGCACAGGAGGCCACCTGCTAAGCCCTCTACTGACGACAATAGGCACAGGAGGCCACCTGCTAAGCCCTCTACTGACGACAATAGGCACAGGAGGCCACCTGCTAAGCCCTCTACTGACGACAATAGGCACAGGAGGCCACCTGCTAAGCCTCCTACTGACGACAATGATTGCTTCGTTGCGGAGCCAGCATGAACGTATTCCTCTGGTAGGCGTCAACACATCCATCTGATGACCGTCCACATGAACGTCACGACCTCCACACGATCTCACCAGAAGAAATAATCCGAACTGATGTCACCACGCAAATAGGGCACGAAGGGCCACCGAATCGTGGTACTTCTCTGTTCTGATCGATGAAGACGGAATGCTGTAGATGACGCTATGGAGTTCCATTCTACTCAGGTGTTCTACAATAAGATCTCTACGCTTGCTTTCTCAATATATCCCGGCATAAACTGGCCCGAGACATACAGACACCTGCAGTGTTTGAAAATGTTGAACACCTTTCATGGAGAGACATCATTCTATTAGGTTGATCAAACTCGAGTGTGGTATTGCAGTCATCCACTTCAGTCCATAGCACACTCAGCCCGGGTAGAATTCATCGGGCCGAAAATCCTACAAGTCACTGGTTCTGATGGAAATCGGCGAATCCACGACCTTCAAGACCGCAGTTCACGACACTAACTCCTGCGCCACGGCGGTTGGTAAAATCTCGAATTGTTTTTTTTTTGGTCTAGGAATGCACGAAACAAACAAAATAAATATATAAGTAAATGACACTAAAGAAGAGGGAAGGTAGCAGGTGTGACGAGTAGACATGAGGTTCAAATTATATTCCAGAGTAAAAAATTTTTTTTTTTTTAAAAACATCAAAAAAAAAGAAAGAAAGAAAGAAAATTGGACCTAATCCTCGAGCCCACCATTACGCTAGGCAGTCCTCCACGTACGGACACCACCATCTTCTACACCCACTCAGTCGTATAGCCGACAAATGGATGCCCCCGCTTCGCCCTTTGTGGCAGACATAACCGCCTTAATTTACATGAATGTGTCGACGAGGGGGGGGGGGGGGGGCTGTGTGTATATGTGTGTTGTGTGGTGTGTGTGTGTGTGTGCGTGTGTGTGTGAGTGTGTGTGCGTGTGTGCGTGTATGTGTGGTGTGTGTGTGTGTGTGTGTGTGTGTGTGTGTGTGTGTGTGTGTGCGTGCGTGCGCGCGCGCGTGCATGTGTGTGCGTGCGTGTGTGTGTGTGGGTGTGTGTGTGTTGTGTGTGTGTGTGGTGTGTGTGTGTGTGTGTGCATGTGTGTGTGTGTGTGGTGTGTGTGTGTGTGTGTGTGGTGTGTGTGTGTGCTCGCATGCATGGAGAGAAGAGAGAGAGAGAGAGAGAGAGAGAGAGAGAGAAGAGAGAGAAGAGAGAGAGAGAGAGGAGAGAGAGAAGAGAGAGAGAGAAGCGTCAAGGACAGAAGTGCGTTACCCCCAGCCTGTTTACATGTAAACTGTACCACACCACCGTTAGCATAAGCACAATGGCTGTTACCATCCGCGTCATTCCCACCCCCTCCTTATCCCCCACTCCCCCCCCCATCTTCTCCCATTTTTGACATTCCATCACCCGGGACACGTCAAGACTCGTGCACCTCACAAACAACACACACAAATAGCTTCAAAGACCTCGTGTTTTCGGTATGCCTCCTTGGTCTCTCCAATCCTGCCCCAGAGCCAGCAGATGCCTGTGTTTCATTGTATTTTTGTTGTGCTGTAGAAATTCGTCGTCATAATAGAATTTATCGGTCTCGGTGAAAATCAGGCATTGTCCCCTGCGGAAAGCGCATGGAAATATAATGGGCCTGATTCGTTGAATAAATTTGCGTATTCATACATCATGCCCCTGGCACTTTCTAATTTTAAAAAAAATCTATCTAAAAATTATTTATATTCAAAAGGGTTTTCTTCTTTCTTCTATTCTATAAACGGCAGGGATTCTGTAGGCGGACGGATGACAGGCTGATTTTATTCCGATATCTTCTCGTTGACAACACTGAATGGAGCTTTCGCTAATGTAATGATGAGTGGCCCGGGTGGGATACATTCGCACACACACACACACACACACACACACACACAAACACACACACACAACACACACACACCCCACACACACACAAAACACAACACCCACCACACACACAAAACACACACACACACACACACACACACGCGCGCCCGCACATACACATACACACACCAAACGCCACACACACACACACACACACACACACACACAACACACACACACACACACACCCCACACACACACACAACACACACATATATACTAGACACGACGCACATCTTGCATAGATGTGCGGCAGGGAACACGTATGCACACATGCACACGCTCACGCACATACACACACACGCGGGCTCACTTCGCCGTAAGGGAAATTTGGGACTGTCCTAGGAATCACGTACTCTAGAGTAATCCATTCTCTCTCTCTCTCTCTCTCTCTCTCTCTCTCTCTCCATCTCCTCTCTCTCTCTCTCCTCATCTCCTCTCTCTCTCTCTCCCCTCTCTCTCTCTCTCTTTTCTCTCTCTCTCCTCTCTCTCTCTCTCTCTGTGTGTGTGGTGTGTGTGGGGTTGTGTGTGGGGTGTGTGTGTGTGGGAGGGAGAGAGAAGAGAAGAGAGAGAGAGAAGAGAGAGAGGGGGAGAGAGAGAGAAGAGAGAAAAAGAGAGAAGAGAGAGAGAGAGTTCGCGGGGTGCTCGCGCGTGTGTTTTGAAGTTTCGAATGTTATCATTCATTCAGTTAACTTTGTTTAATAATGAGTGTCCCTTTCAGTATTAAATGTAAATGGAGATTTTGCCAACGCAGATTTGTCCCGTCATAGTGCTAGAACCACCACACACAGACACAGTCAATTTTCAATCGTCAAACGGTAACCCACAAGATGAGACACAACATTGCTGTTGTCAGATCATCTATGGGATCCTCAGTATGGCCATTTAGGATCCGGCATATCACCAACTATACTAACGCTCTTTTGAGACAACAGTAGCTGCTTTATCGTGTTATTCCTCTTAGATGAGCGTCTCCCTTCATCCACAGTGTCCATGACCTTGCTAGTGCTGATGACCTTGCCTCGAACCCACCACAGGCATGGCGGTGAAGAGGACGTCTAAGTGGACGTCACCACGACAGCATGAAAGGACATAGACCTGGGCTTTTTTTTGTTATGATTAAGGAGGTTGAGGCGAATGAAAAGAACTCTACGGAGTTTCATGTTGGTCTGAGCTACGTGCAAATATGAACTCCCTTTTACAACACACCCTGCTTTCAAAACGCACACTAATGATAAAGTCATCGGCAGTGTTGGTCATGAAACTTGATCAACACTGTCAGACACATATCCATGAGGTTGATGAAACTCGACTGAGTGGTTCCACCTTTCCGTGAGATTCCATGACACACTCCACTGAGGGAAGGAGCCCACTGGGGCCAAGACATCCTATCACTCAATGTCCCTGATGGCACTGCCTACTCACTGTGGGGGTCTGGGGGGTTGGAGGTGGTTGACCGTTTCCTGCCAGACATCATAGTTTCAGGCAAGCTGGCGACCAAGATCACATTGGTCATTTTCGCTGCCATCTTTATGTGCTTTTATGTGTTGTAGTTTTGGTCGTAAAATAAGAGTTGTAGGTAGTCTCTGCCCTTACTCTCCTGTCATGGTGTGGAGAAATGAGAGAACGATGAAGAACGCATGATGTTTTAGGAATGAGAGAGCAATGGAGACAGCAGCCTATCTCCTGTGTGTTGACATCAATCCTGACACTAGTCGCTCGCACCAAGAATCCCCTGGCCCACAAACCAGGAAACATGGCGACCGTCTGCTCCTAGGATCTGCTGAAAAGTGAAGTTTCAGGTCAGATGTGAAAACTGCTTCACATTTTAAGTTCGTTCCAGATTTTGTGATTTTGCTGTAAATACATAGAGCAGTTGCCCTGTATTTCAATAGAATGTTATCAAAATTGCACATTTCTAAATGTAAAATGTAAATGTAAAGTTCAAATGTAAAATGTAAAACGAATAACATCCAGTGAATAAAGATTCCCTCCCAAAGAAGTTGGACACGAACACTGTCTTCATGGGACATACGCCTATGTTCCCTCTACTTGAAGCACCCTGTACTCTTCCCTAGAAAGTCAGGAAGGAATTGCTCTCTCCAGAGACAAGCAGCGTGCGATATGGATCACGTAGAACCACGCATACAATCACGGACAATGTCCGCTCTGCTCTCGAGGGAGTGATGGAGACCACAGACGATCACCACCGTCCGCTGTTGCTGAATATTCAGCTCCTATACGAACACGAATTGCTGACACTACTTCAGCATGAACACATGGAGGGACAGGAGCGTGATGAGGAACAGGCATAGTGATGAGGAAGAAAAAAATGGTAAAGGCAGCATCTGGGGAGAGAAAAGAGAGTAATGAAGACAACATGGTGTAGGACGAGAGCGAAGTGATGAAGACAGCAAGAATCAGTTTGAACAAATACGCCTGCAAGCAATTTCTTTGATTAGAGTGGAAAAGAGAAATAGGCTCTGATAAGATCAGAGAAGAATAAGATTACAAAATCACAACAAATGTGATCATTAGTGATGTGGCACGTGCTTCAGACAGTGACAGTTACGAGTGGAAAAAACCTGTGACCTTGCTCAAATCTAAAACAAGATTTCGTCAATTGTTTGAATCGAAAAGCGAAAGAACTTGTTCAAAACAATTCCCTTGGAGGGCGAAGTTGATGACACTGAATCAGTGTTGATCTGCGTGCACAGATAGAAAGAAGCCAAGCTCTTGGTGGTGGTTTTAAACTGATGAAATTAAGCTAATGCATTGGAAGATTCATGGAAACACAAACATACAACAAAATCAAACAAAATGAAATAGTCTGCGCAGCTGGATGACCAGCTCATATGGCACGCTTTCGCTGAACGGATCTGCAATAGCCAAACGGCCTGGTCATTTAAATATCCGACTGAATTCTCTTGGTCAATCGAGCATTGTGTGTTTCTAAGTGTTCTTACAAACCTGATAACCTAATCTGCAGTTGAAATAGCACGTGCTGTCTAAAAAGAGATTAGACTTCAAAGTTAGTGCAGTCAACATGATGTAGACAACACTAAGTGCAGATCAAAAGACAAAGAAAAACTGTCAGGAGTAGAATACCAGATTCATTAACCCTAATGGTACTAGCCTAACTGTTTCAGTCGCACAGAAAATAATGTCCTGATACAGAAAAATACAGAAGGTCAATTTGTGTTTATCCGACCGTCTGCTGTAAAAGTATTAATCTAAATCATTATGCTTATGCAAACATCAACTGATGACCGTCACCATAACAAAAGACTAAAGCACACATGTTCCTCATCAGCCCAATGCAGCTGCTTCAAAACATAAACTAAGTGTACAAAATGGAATGTTTGGGAGATTATTTCACTGTTGTGACAAGTCCATTCAGTTTACAGACTTAAGGCGAAGGACGCCTTTCATGGCCTAGCCAGTTCACATGAATGAGGATTGAATGCCACTGAACAATGTTGAGGATGGACGTTTATGTCAAGCATAAGGTAACCCATTCATTTTTCAGTGGAGTGAAAGTTTCCTAGGATAAAGAGGTTTGATTTGAATTAGTAAACATTTCGTGATTTGAAGAGTGAAATTTCTGCATACGTGTTCCTCCCGTCAACAAGCCAGCGGTATCTCCCGCCAAACCAGGAGCAGGCATCAGTTCACTATGTATGTATAAACACGGAGGAGTTGATATGTCAGGCAGTTACAGGCACAGTATTCACCCCATACATTTACAGATCGATCCAGTCAAAACGCCTTCTCAAGGCATTTCTATTCCTGATTGGTCTTCGCTTTCCGTCGAACACAATCGTGTGACTAGTTCAGAACAGCATGTTGAATAGCAGCCATTCATTCTTCCGGCTGAGACCTACAAAATGCTGCCATTTGTACTGCAATGCGTCTTATGTCCTAACCGCCTATTCTACTACCCCCCCCCCCCCACCACTCCCTCCATATTGCTCCCACGCCACCCCTTCTCCTTCCCTTTCCCTTCCCATCCCCCAACCCCTACCCTGACCTCTACGTCACCCACCCTCTTCTTGACTCCAATCCTGCCAGCTCGAAGATAATGCGAATTGCATTTCTAGTTCCAGCTGATCCCCAGAGAAGTGGGGTCTGAGAAGAGAAAAATTGTTCCCATTACTTGTCCGCTGAAACACTATATGGCTTTCTGGCCGACACTGGCTCTAAGGGAAATTAACTCTCTCTCTCTCTAACTAACTCTCTCTCTCTCTCTCTCTCTCTCTCTCTCTCTCTCTCTCTCTCGCTCTCTCTCTCTAACTCTCTAACTAACTCTCTCTAACTCTCTCTCTCCTTCTCCCCCCTCCCCTCTCTCTCTCTCTCTCCTCTCTCTCTCACGCACACAAACACGCTTGTTTATTTTCTCTCTCTCTCTCTCTCCTCTCTCTCTCTCTCTCTCTCTCTCTCTCTCTCTCTCTCTTCTCTCTCTTCTCTCTCTCTCTCTCGTCTCTCTCTCTCTCCCTCTCTCCTTCTCTCTCCTCTCTGCTCTCTCCTCTCTCTCTCTCTCTCTCTCTCTCTCTCTCTCTCTCTTCTCTCTCTCTCTGCTCATCAAATATGCACATAAAAACGCGCATGCACACACGCTTGTTCTCTCTCTCTATCTCTCTCTCTCTCTCTCTCTCTCTCTCCTCTCTCTCTCTCTCTCTCCTCTCTCTCTCTCTCTCTCTCTGTGTGTGTGTGTTGTGGTGTGTGCCTATGTGGTGCTGCACTGTGTGTGTGTGTGTGTGTGTGTGTGTGTGTGTGTGTGTGTGTGTGTGTGTGTGTCTCTCTCTCTCTCTCTCTACTCTCTCTCCTCTCTCTCTCTCTCTCTCGGTACAGGTGTGTGTGGTGTGTGTGTGTGTGTGTGTGTGTGTGTGTGTGTGTGTTGTGTGTGTGGTGTGTGTGGTGTGTGGGGGGGGGGGGAAGTTGACAGCGCGCTCACGGCCGCGCGTGTGTATAACATTCGTGGTGTGTGTGTGTGTGTGTGTGTGTGTGTGTGTGTGTGTGTTGTGTGTGTGTGTGTGTGTGTGTGTGTGGGTGTGTGTGTGTGTGTTGTGTGTGTGTGTGGTTGTGTGTGTGTGTGTGCGCGCACACACGCGTGTGTGTCGTGTGTGTGTGTGTGTGTGTGTGTGTGGTGTGTGTGTGTGTGTGTGGTGTTGTGTGTGTGTGTGGTGTGTTGTCAGTGTGAGTGCGCCTGCAATGACAAGTAAGAGATGAGGCGGGGTAATTGAAGACTAATATAATTTTTTGGCTAAAAAAAAAAAATATTTTGCCTTTGGAAATACACTTCGTATTGGCTGGCAACGGTTCACCATCTTTTCCTCAGACAATAATAGTCCTGGTTCAACTTCCTTCTGCAGTCCTCAGACTCCATGCAAACCCACCAGTGTTTTTTCTGCGGTCATGGTTGCTGCTGCTCTCTCTCTGCTCTCTCTCTCTCTCTCTCTTCTCCTCTCTCTCTCTCTCTCTCTCTTGTAACAGAGAGATGCAGGATCAGTGTCACTCTTTTTGGGTCGGAAGTGCACAGATTGACAGAAACGATTACTACATTATCAGACAAATCCGACTACCTGGATAGTCAGAACAGACGGAACGATCTGTTCTTTTTTGGGGCTTTCCTTTCGATGGAAGTGGCCCTTCATTGTCAAGGACTATGACGGAAGGTTCGTCAAACTGTGCGAGTCGGAATGGGCATAGAAGAAGACTTGGCTCTGGATAGAATATTCAAGTCTGGCAGAGCTATTGTTGTGACGTTCCAGAGTCTACAGCCAAAAGGTGGTTAGTGGCTTCAAATGCACAAAACTGAGAAATTCAGGACGGTTTTTCAGAATATCTTTGTTCGGGAGATTTGTCTGTGAAATATCTGCAACAGAAGAGGGAAAGAACTTCTCCCTGTGCAACGCCAGCTAAGACCATGAAGGGCAAAGATCCAGTTTACGCTATGACAGGCTGATCAGGATGAGGCGGTCTAACACTATTAGACCTCCGCAAACAAAAGAATCCCAGATGTGATCAGCCCCTACACTCCAGACGAAGGACACGTCCGTATTTATCATGATTCAAAGGCTAGAGGGGGTGAGAGGGGTAAATCTCAGTGATAATTCGCCGCTCACAGAATCGTGTGGATGGTCATGAATTGCCCATATACTGCTTATTCGACAACTGACTTTCCAGCTCTAAAGCAGAAGAAAGAAATGCTCTCAGTCCCAATAATCAAACCGTCCACCCGTTTTCACCTGTTCCCTCCCACGGACTGACCGCGCAAGGCTCGGTCAACAGAACGGGTTTTCACGCATGGAGGCAGCCAATCCTAAAGATCTGCCCAGCACACAGACACCACTGTGGACACAGACTTATTGTACACAGCACAACCAGTTCAAAATCACCAGTGGTGACTCGGTACAGAAAGAAAATATTGTGGTATAATTTACGGGACAGCGAGCTATACCATCACCAGTCCGGCATGCCCGAGGCAACAAACCGTGCTGGGAAGCCAAGAGCCTTTAAACTCCGTCGGCTGAACGACGAGATAGTCCGGAAGAGGTCGTGGCCGTGGAAACCGGGCTCAGCAGCGGATAGACTCCATGCTGCAGACCCACGAGCGGTACCACAGACCCAGGCAGATGTGGTGTGTCCAGGCTCAACGACGCCAAACCCACCTGAAGGTGAGCAGCGGACGCTGCATGGGGAGGATAGTGGGTGAAGAACCCTTCATTGATGCTGACACAGGATGAAGGCGTGTCGTAATAATACTGTCGCCTTGGAATTGTATCGCAGCGACAGCATTTCACGTGAAATATTGTGCAGCGACAATAATTGCTGGGAAAAAATGTCGCGCGAGCGACAACTTTTCACGAAAAATGTCCCATAGAATATTGTAGCTGTCCTAAAATGCAGTATTTCCGGGAAATACTGTCGCTGCGACACGATTTTATGAGCGACAGTATATATACGACACCGGCCCCAGCGACTGTCTTTCTGCTATTCAACATAGCGGGACTTGCAAACAAACTCAGAGACTGGGACTGTGGTAGACTACTTAAATAATTTTGATTTTGTTACGCTAACAGAAACATTCATGGACAAAACTTTTGATATGTCTGATGTTTTTCCAAATTTGTTTAAATTCGTTTCTCCCGCTTTGGAATTATCCTCACGGGCCGTTGGCAGGTGGCCCGTAGTTGTAATGATAAACAAGAAACCTGACAAAATATATTAAAGTAATACAATGTGGAATGTGATATTATTAGTTGCAGTCAGAATATGCGGTAACTTTTGGGAGTGCATCTGACATTATGTTAGTATCTGTGTTGTCCCACCCTAATGGGTAGCCCGTTTATGCACGGGCGGAATCCAGTTGTCATAAACATGGAGTTGAAAGGAAGTTATGGTGATCTATGGCAGCGGTACTAATCTGTACTTGCTTTGTAATGGCGACTTCATGGACGAACAGGTAATGTACAATATCAACAGTCCATTTACCAGAATTTTTGTTCTGATGATTTTGATAGGTCTATACTTCATAGACAACAGATATCATTGAGTAGTGACAAATGATTTTGGCAAGAAGTTACTTGATATGTGCGCCTGTTATAATTATTTGAAAATATTAAATGGGTGTTCAGAGCTCGAGGGTTCTGGTAATTTCACATATTGGTATTGACAGGGTCATAGCGTTATTGATTATTTCCTTACGAGCTTCGATCTTTGCAGCAATTTTGACAACGTCGATGGTTCATGGAGGAAGAGAATTGTCAGAACAACATGCCTGTTGAATTGTATTGTAAGATAGGTAATTCCATTGTTCAACCACTGTCAACACGCTGTCCAGCTAGAGAAGATTATTTGGTCAGAAGATCATGCCCACATGTTCACTGAATAACTTAAGATCGGAACAATTTTCAGACCCAACTTGAGTTGGCAATTTCCCTGATTGATATAGATCTAGATGAGTCGGTGAATATTTTTACTTCATCATTGAAGGTGGCAGCTGAACCAATGAAAAGGAAAGTGTTAGTGGGTAAACAAAGTGCTCGTAAAGCCAGATGGTTTGATAATGAGTGCTTTTCAAAGAAAAGGGAAGTAATAAGACACCTTCGAAGGGCTAGAAAAACTAAAGATAAAGTTGACTACGTTAAATACATCGGAATAAGGAAAGAATACAGGACTATGCTCGACATGAAAGAGAGTGCACAGAGAAACTTTGATTTGAAAAATCTTTTAAGCTCAGCGGAAAACTCCAGTCAGTTTTGGAATGAAATTAACAAGAATAAAAAAAGAAGCGTTGTTCTAAATGACATAACAGAAAACGAGTGGGTACAGCACTTTGAATCAGTTTTCAACGAAGGATTTGTTAACGGAGAAGATTGCCCAAATGATGAATCAGACGAAAGGTTATTTGACCATATATTGATGAAGAGATAAGTGAAAAGAAATCAGTAAAGCGATTAAACACATGAAAAATAAGAAGGCAGCGGGTTTAGATGGTCTTTTGCCTGAAATGTTGAAGAATGCAGAGCAAATAGTTCTATCTTACTTGAAGAAGTATTTCAACGCTATATTCTCTAGGAGTTTTTTCCCATCAAAATGGGCGGAGGCAGCAATAATTCCACTGTATAAGAAGGGTGATGCCAACATTCCTGATAATTTTCAGAGGCATATCTCTTTTGAGTGTTCTTAGTAAGGTTTTTGCACATATTATCAATGGCAGGTTAACTTTATGGGCAGAGCAAAACGGCATCATTTGTGAAGCACAAGCAGGCTTTAGAAAAGGCCGCTCAACGATAGATCATATATTCACTTTAAACGCAGTAATTGAAAATATTTGCAGAAGAGTACGAAACTATACGTGGCCTTCATCGATTTCAAAAAAGCATATGATACTGTGAACCGTAAGGTTTTGTGGGCGGTGCTGTTACGAGCAGGCGTGCGAGGTAGGTTGCTAAAAAACGATTTAGGCAATGTACTCCAATGTGAAAGCGTTGTTTTTATGTCATAATAATACACGTTACTCAAGTTTCTTTGAATGTTTACAAGGTTTAAAGCAAGGATGTGTTATTAGTCTATTATTATTTTCTTTGTTAATAAATGAACTTGCAAATGACGTAATTTTAAATGGTAAACATGGTGCTACCCTCACATCAGACGAAACTGAGCTATTCCTTTTGCTGTTTGCTGATGATCTCACCCTTTGGCTTCTACTGCGATTGGGTTTACAGCATCAACTGAATATTCTCCAAGAGAAACAGAAAAGACTGCGGTTAACAGTAAATTTAGACAAGTCAAAAATTATTGTTTTCAGGAAGGGGGTTTTCTCAGCTCAAGAGAGAGATGGTTTCTGAATGGTACCCCGCTAGAAGTGGTTTAATTCGTACAAATACTTAGGTCTTACTTTTTCTACTAGACATAGTTTTACACTTGCCATGGAAGAACTAAAACTTAGAGGGAAGAAATGTACAAACGACATCTTGTGCACACTAAAAAGAATTGGGGTGTAATTCACCGGATATTTTCTTCAAACGTTTTGATGCACAGGTTGTCCCGTTGCTTCTTTATGGCTCTAGATATGGGGGAACAAAGCTTACCCTCAGCTGGAGCAAGTACATCTGTACGCATGCAAAAGATTTTACATGTAAAAAACAAATCAGCAAATGACGTAGTATATGGAGAACTTGGACGTTTTCCATTATGGATATCAACTGTTACCCGGTGTATCAAGTACTGGTTTAGACTGTTAAACAACCGGATGCCAGATTTTCAAAGAAAGCGTACAACATGTCACTGTCTATGCATGAGAAAGGTCATGTAACATGGGCCACACATGTCAAGAATATCCTGTGTGAAAATGGATTTCAAGAAGTATGGATTTTTGGTTGTGGTAATGAATAGGATTCATAAAGAAATAAAATTCAGATTATTTGGTAATTTCTGCATCAATGGCGAAACCATTTGGATGTCAGTCCCACGGTTGTCCATGTATGGTAACTGAAACACATGTTTTCTCGAGAAAAATATATCAGTATTCTGTATGTAGAAATTTACAGGAATGTTCTAGCACAATTTAGAATGGGTGTGTCCCAATTAAATGTACACAGATTTCGCTTTTCACTACAGCTGAAAACATGACATGCCCTGTATGTTTAAATCTACAAGAAGACGAAATTCATTTTATGTTCAAGTGCCCATTGTACAATCAGATCAGAAAGTTGCATAAATTTGACGTGACTGCGGGTGAGAATTTGGAATGCAAATTGATTGGTGTATTTACTACTGAACTGCCCGATCAAATAGTCAGTTTGGCAAAATTCCTAGTCTCTGCCTTCAAAATTAGACAAGCCTTCATCGACAACACAAACATGTGAATTAGAAATATCCTGATTATATAAATCATGTACAGCCCATACTATATGTCTGTCCAGTCAGAGTTATGTTTTCTCTGTGTTCTGAGTTTTCCCTGTTTGTATGTTCTTTAGAAGTGAGGTATGATTTTGTGTTCCCCCCATGACAGGGGCTGTTGGCCTATAATCATTAAATTTCAGAGTTCAGAGTTCAGAGTTTCTCTCTCTCTCTCTCTCTCTCTCTCTCTCCTTCTCTCTCTCTCTCTCTCCTCTCTCTCTCTGTCTCTCTCTGTCTCTCTCTCTCTGTCTCTCTGTCTCTCTGTCTCTCTCTCTCTCTGTCTCTCTCTCTCTGTCTCTCTCTTGTCTCTCTCTGTCTCTCTCTCTGTCTGTCTCTCTCTCTCTCTGTCTCTCCCTCTCTGTCACGCTCTCTGTCTCTCTCTCTCTTTTCTCTCTCTCTCTCTCTCTCTCTCTCTCTCTCTCTCTCTCTCTCTCTCTTCTCTCTGTATTTCAGGACACACGTCTCTGGAAAGCGCCTGTCAGTTCTACCTCGAAAGTGTTTAAATGACATGGCAGGCTGACTACCCAGGTTGGCCTGTCTTACTCTCTGACTCATGAAAGGAGAGAGAGAGAGAGAGAGAGAGAGAAGAGAGAGAGAGAGGAGAGAGGAGAGAGAACGAGAGAGAGAGAACGAGAGAGAGAGAGAGACAGAAGAGCAGAGAGAAAGAGAGAGAGGGAGGGAGGGGACAGACAGAGAGAGAACACAGAGACAGAGGCAGAGACAGAGAGAAAAACTGAGGAAGAGTGACTGAGAGAGAGAGAGAGAGGACACTTGACACTTGACACTTGACGCGCGTTACGCGCGCCATTTATTGTGGGGCCAAAGGTCCATTCACAAAGAGTTCGCAGCGTCAGTTTAAATTTTACAGAACAAAATAAACCACTCTACAAACGCAAGACATTTGAAGCATAACAATAATTATTCTATTAACTTCAGTGTCAACCAAACTAACAGTCTAACCAAAGATCTGTTCATTTCAATTAAAACTAGTATGTCGACACACATATACATACACATAAGTACGCTACATATGTGCATTACCACATACACATATATATACACACACATCTTGCACATACATACAAACACATGCATACACACATACTACATATATACATATTGTGTTCTTTCATCTTTATCCTGTTCCTTTTAATCTACCTTACACCTTTATTTACCCCTGCGTTAAACATAAGTATCATTCATACATATTCAAACATATATGCTTGGATGTCTTATTGTTACTAAAACATTTCCATCGAATCGTCTCAGTTATATCTCAACCATGCTTCTACTGTCCTCAGCTTTGATCCCTGTTCTTTATGTTGTACTGCGAAGCCCTAATTATCAAAATTACCTTCAGTTCATACACAATCTGAATTCAAACATGCACATATTCAGTTACGCACACATCTATATACGAACGTACATGCATATGAATTCTAGTCAAGCAAACATTTCTCCCCGCAACATTAACCATTCTACACAAATCTATTATTAATAATATAGTATCTTCTTCATAGCATGATTACATCATCGTGTTACGCATAACATATATTTTTTTAATAAATCCGTCTGACCTACTTTGTACATTCCTTTTCTCTGCGCATGCGCTTATTATTTTATTGTCACCCTGTTGACCTGTGTGACCCCATATCATAGGCCTAGTTAAGCAAGCGTTGTTTGCATTTCCATTGCGAGATGGCGTGTTTCCTTGTGAAGTATTCGTTCGCTATTTATACATTTACAACTTGGAGTTCATGCATGTTCGTGGTTCTCTGGATTAAATATATATAAATGATTTGACTTGGATTTCTCTGTCGTCATGAAACAGGTTGGTACATTTTCTATTTTCGTTAGATCATGTAATGTTGGTTATATTTGTTACTACGTTCCACTTGAAACTTGCTCATCTTCTTCATTTATGTAATTAGGTTACGTTAGGAAGACAGGATTTAATTCAACTATCGATCGACATCTGAATCTTTCATGAAAGCTGTTTCAACCTCGAACAACAATCGAAGTCGTTCTTTACGTGGTAAATTTGCTACTTGGGACAAAATCCCTTCGAGCGAGCGTGGAACTGTACTTGTAGTTTAACTAGGTCAAACTAGGTCTGTGTGTTCGACAGAGACGTGGTTAGAGGCGTGGGCACGCGCGCATCATTGTTCGTCTCACGGAGGAAAAAGCTTTCGGCTGCGGAAATGACCGTGACTTTGTTGATCTCTCAAAAGTAGCCATTGACCAGATTCA
>CM031601.1:8749353-8769353 GCA_018398815.1 Conus ventricosus
TTAAAAAAAAAAAAACTGGAAAAGTTAAAAACCCTTTAATTTTGACAAAAAACTCCTCATTCTCATTGTTTGGGGGCGAGGGTTGTGGAAAAACAATATTTATCCTCGACCTGTTACAAACAGTTTTTCGTTAAAATTTTTAAATCATATGTGGTTTTTGCCCAAACACAAATGGAACAAAGCAATCATAATAGAAGGTTATTTGGACAGATGATGAAAATTTATTTTAATTAGCAAAAATGAGTGAGGTTTTAAAATTTTTTTAACTTTTTTGAAGGAACCCGCAAACACTATTTTATTATAGAGCTGTTCGGCAGAAAGAGACAATTTAAAAAAGGGAAAACATTTTGTCAAAAATGCTTTCAGCGGAAAGGCATGCTGGGAAAGTGGGGGATTTTATGCCAGAATATAACCGGTTTTAAAAGTTTTTAGGAACAGTTAAAGTTTTGTTTTTATTTCACGAAAGACAAAGACTCATTTGAAGAATGTTTGCGCGAAAATGATGTTATTGAAAATGACCGGGAAAAACACAAGATTAAGCAAAAACGGAAATCAAAAAAAGTTTATTAAATTAGTATTGAAAACGGATAACCCTACGCAGTACGTTTTTTTGTAGATAACGTTTTTTTTTTTAGTTTTTGAAGTTTATTTGCAAAGAACGGGAAAAGGGGGCTTCTGGGCCCTTCCGCCCAAAACTGAGTGGGCAAGGGCCAGAACCCCCTTTCCCCTTTTCTCTACTGCTATCTTGAAAAACCCCTTTTTGGAAATGGCCATTGAAGTTTTCACGGGTCTCCAAAAATTACCCCTTTTGCGCGCAGAACCCAAAAATTGGGAAAAACAAACACTAGATGGTGTTCTAAACTGTACAAACGGGGGTTTTTAAAAAACCTAAAAATGGAAACCCAAATTTACACAATTTAAGAATAAACCTCTTGGTCTGAAAAGAAAGGCTTTCATTTTCCGAAATTTTGAAGCAAAATTTATTAACAAGTTAAAAATTTGTGGCACACCGGAAAGCCCTTAAAAAGGAAATCCTCGGGCCACAAGATAGCACGGGAAGTATTGGGGCCCTGGAACATTCCTACCTTTGGGGAAATAGTTTGGAAATACAACTGCTTTGGCTCTAGCACTTGGGATGGCAAACTGCCCCACTTATAAAAATTTTCAGACACAATCTTTTATGTAAAAGAAAATCATTTGTGGTGTAAAACATATCGTTTTTTGTATGGTTTTCGGGGCAACAAGTGTCACGAATGAAACCTGTGTACCCTTCGAAGTTGACATAATCATGCTGCATTAGGTAAAAAGTGTTTAAAAATTCTTAAACCGTGTTTTACACTGAGCTAATTTGTATTTACATATTAATTTGCTGGGAACCACTCCTGATAGAAAAAAGGATGGTAGTGTGTGAAATTTTTATTAGGTAAAGGTTAAGTAAAGGGCCCTATAGAAAATAACGTCCAGTTTCGGAAAAAGCGGAAACAGAAGGACCATAAAACCACGCACGCACGCACGCCCCCAACAAAACCACCACACACACCACACAACCAACCACACACAACACCAACACGAAAAGGGTAATGCAACCAAGCCCAAAAGCTATTTTTATTTCACACGTCATGTAACAAACAAAAAAACAAAAACTGAAACGTATGAAAAATTGTGCGCCCCCTTGTTTGCTGTCTCCAAAATCTACCAAGGATGAATCATCCCCAGTAAAAACAACTGTCTACATTGTCACATTTCAGGGTTTTATTCAAAAAAAAAAGGGGAGGGGGGTGGGGTGGAGAGAACATTCACTGTACATTCACAAAAGGAAAAAAATCGTTCATGTACCTACTTCAGTTCACTGCTTGGGTCCACAAGGGAAAAAAACTGTTCACCGACTTTCCACACAGAAAAAAAGAATTGTCCGCTTTTTTAAAGTCATTGTTTATCCACAATAGAGAAAGTAAATGAGCATATAATTTTTCATGTTTGTTTCCCCACATAACAAACAAGCGATCTATTTTTCAGAATAAAACAGACATGGGCGACTGTCAAATTCATCAAATGAAAATTTTACGGATCTTCTTCGGATTCTGTGTCCTTTCGGTAATGTTGGTTCGAAAGCCTGTCTGGACCCGTGCTGGCGGGGGCACCCTTTGGTAGAACTGATGGTGCGCTGTG
This sequence comes from Conus ventricosus, assembly GCA_018398815.1. NCBI lineage: Eukaryota > Metazoa > Mollusca > Gastropoda > Neogastropoda > Conidae > Conus > Conus ventricosus. The sequence goes on from CM031601.1 coordinate 8,751,523, forward strand.
GCAAAACCCCCCTAGCTGGAGGGGTCCAGGAGGTCTTTCTTTTTTTGCTTCGACAAGGCAACGTCCTTTGTACCCTGGGGAAGGTCCTACATTGCTGACGGCTTTCTGGCGACCTCGGCGGCTTTTTCCCCTTTGATCTTCAGCCCCAAACACTCTGTCATTCCGTATTTGAAATCGCGTGTCTTCCTCCTTTGTAACTGGCCATTAATTTCGCCAGGGTGATTTTGATCCTGGAATATGAGTTTGGTTTTCCCTATTGTCTGTGAAGCAAGATGTTTAAAGTCCAAAAGTTAAAATTTCAAGGGGAAAAGGGTGTATGGGGAATTTGATTTGCCACGGCATCACATCAAAGCAGCATTGTTCCAGAACCCTGATTTTTGCATTTCTTCAAGTGTGAATGCAAACTTTCAAAAGATCTTCTCATGTTCCCCCCTTCATCAAGGTGAAAAAACCCAAGGTGGCAGCGGGTTGTCTTAATTGTTGGGCCAGAGGCCGGGGCGTGGTTTCAGTGTGGTTGTCCCGTGAAGGAGGGAAAAAAAACTTTAAAAAATTTCCCCCCTTTTGCCAAAAAAGACCGTCCGATTTTGGGAAACCGGGCAGGCCCCCTTTTGGGGGGGTTTTTTGGGGCTTTCTTTTTAAAAAATGGATTCCCCCCCAACTTAAAGAACTTTTATCTTTTTTGACAAAAATTTTTTTTATCAGTTTTTGACAGGGGCCCTTTTCCCAAATTTTTATTTTATAAATTTTTTAAATTTTTTTTTTTTAAAAAATATAATTTATATATATTTAAAAAAATTTTTTAAAAATTAAAAAATTTTTTTAGGGGTTCCCCCCCGTGAGCGTCCGTTTTGGCGGGTTCATTTCCTACCTCCATTTTGGGGGTTTTTTCCCGTTCACCCCCCCCCAAATCCAGTTGAATTAACCGGGGGGTGGGTTGGAAAAGCCCGGGCCCGGTTTTTTAAACCCGGGGGTGGGGAAAAATGAAAAACCCGGCTAAAAGAATTTGCCCAAAGGGGGTATGGGGGATGAACTTACAAAAAAATTGGGTTAAAATTTATTTTGCCCCCAGACAACGGCCCAAGAAAGAAATTATAACCAAAAATTTTTTTGGGAAAAAAAGTTCAAAAATTTTTAAGGTTTTGGTTTACTTTACCCCGGTTTTCTCCCCAAAATTTTTTTAAAAAATTGGGGAAAATTTGTCCTTTAAATTCGGGAAAAAGTGGCTATTGGGGCAAAAAAAGGCTTTCATAATTTCAAATCTTCCAAAAGTTGTATTTTTTGTTGGGAAAAAAAAAAAATAATTTTTAAACCCCGTTTAAAAGTGAACGTTTCCAAAAACCTTTTCCTTTTAAAAGGGCATTTATTTTTCATTTCCCAAAGGGTTTTCGAAAAAACCCAATTACAAGGGGGAAAAAAAAAGGAAGTCAAAATTTTTTTAAGGATTTTTTAAAGAAAAAGCTTTTTGGTCTTTTAAAAAAAAAAATTTTTAAAAGAAAAAAAACCAACAAAAAAGGGGGGGGGGGTTTTTTTGGGGGGGGGGGGGGGGGGGGGGGGGGGGGGGGGGGGGGGGGGGGGGGGGGGGGGGGGGGTTTTGGGGGGGGTGGGGGGGGGGGGGGAAAAAAAAAAAAAAAAATAAAAATCAAAAAACAAAAGAAGAGCGGAAAAAAAAAAAAAAAAAAAAAAAGAGAGAGAGAGAGCAGAGAAGAAAAGAAGAGAAGGGGGAAAAAGAGGGGAAAGGGGGGGAAAACAAAAAAGAAGAATTTTCCGAGCGTGGGGGAAAAAAAACGAAAACCCATGTCGGTAATTGATTGTTTACAAGATTTCCCCGGTTTTCCCTTTTGTAAAAAGCCCCTAACCCCCCCCTCCGACCAATTTCCACCCGGTGCCATTTTTCCCCTAGAAGGGCCTCGGGCGGGTTTTCTTTTGCCCAAACTTTTTCATTTTTAAAATTTTCCCCAAACCCGAAATTCTAGCAAAAAAAGTTTGGCCCGAAGGGGGTTCCCCCTTTAAATTTTCCCCTTCCCCCCTTGTGACTGCTGCTGTTTTTTGGGCAAAATTTTGGTGTGGACGGACAACAACGTTTCTTTTTTAAACCCAAAAAATAAAAAAAAGTTTCATAACCATGTTTTTGAAGTTAAACAGACTGTATTAAAACCAAAAAAAATGAAAAAGTCAAAACACAATTTTTTCAAAGATAAACAGTTGTGGCTCTAATGAAATCGAAATAGCCCTTCACACTTGTATTCTTTTTTCCCCTGAGAGATAAAAAAATCTAGTTCCGCTTCAAAAAGTTTAGGGCCCCTTCAGGTTCCCTTTTAACCCCAAAATTCCGGACCGGGAGAATACATAACCCCGTAATCATTTAGGACCGCCCCCTCAATTTTAAAATTTCCCCTGTTTTTCTAAATTCCCCTGTCTCTCTCTCTAGCCCAATAAAATGCCCCCCCGAATTTTTTTCCTTGCCCTGGAGATACGATTTTTTCTTTTCTTCTCTCCGCAAACTTTTTCTTTCTCTTGCGAAATGCGAGTTTTCAAACCTCCCCTGGATTTGGGGAACTGGCGGGGCCCCGGAATCCCGGTGTGTTCCCCCACACCATGGCCATCTTAAAAACCACCCCCCAGGGTGAAAGTTGAAGGGTAAAGGGCGAAGGGTAAAAAGGGGTGAAGGGTTTAAAAAACACGAATAAGGTTCGTGTAAGAAAACCGTTCTCAATTCAACTATGAATTCTTTCTCTCTTCTTTAATTTTTCCCCGGGACCCCCCCCAAACTATCTATCGCTCCCCCGGTTAAGGGACTGGTCAGCAACGGGGGACCACCGCCCTGACAGGTTCGAGTTCTCTAGGCCACCCGGGGGTTAAAACTGCCCTTTTTCCCCCCTTTCTCCTAGTGATTGAAACCAGTGTTCAAAACACATACCACCCTTTTAACCTTAAAAACCCCCCCCCTTGGGTTTAAACTATCACTCAGGGGCCCCTTTTTTCCCCCAATGACCCCTTTCGTTTTTTAAATGAGTCATCCCCCACAATTTTTTTGGGAAACGCCCCCCCCCCACTATCAACCCATATGAATATTCTTCCTTTAATTTTTGGCCCGGGGGAAATGATTCATTCACTAACTTCATGTGAGGGAAAGCGTCAAAACCCTTGATTTTAAGGCAAAGGGCACATGACAATATAAAATATATAAAAAATTAAATCTAAATTATATAAATTATTATATATTTTTTAAAATATTACCAGGGGGCTTTAACTTTTTTTTTTAATATTATATATATTATATAAAAATATATTTATATATAAAATATTATATATATATGTATAAAATCATACACAAAAAAAACAAAACAAAACACTTTTCCGGACTGCAAAATTTCGGCGTTCCCTTTTATTCGATGCTTTTTGACAGTGACGCATTGCAGAGATCATAATCAGTATAATGGGGGTTTTTCAATGAACCCTACAATGATTTAAAGCTCACAATGATAACCACTTTCGCAAATTTTCAATTTTTTTTCTCGAGGGTTTGGGAGGAGCGGGGGGGGGGGGGGGGATGCTTTTTGCAAAACTAGTTGGGTGGGGGGGGCATTTTTATGCATGAAGGTGCGCCCTCCCATTGGGGATTTCTTTTTGCTGTGTGCATGTTATTGTATGAATAAGTGAAAAAGGGTGGTTTTAAGCGCATTGAGTTGTACAACAAGAAATGCGCTTATACGTATTTTTTCATTATTTTTAAATTTATTATTAAATTTTAAATTTATTTTTTTTAAAATTATTATTATTATTTTTTTTTATTGCAGAGATCTTTAAACAGTAAAATAAAACTTTTTTTTATGAACCCCAAATTAAAGTCAAGCCACAATGATAACCAGGGTTCGAAAATTTTTCAATTTCTTTCAAAGAAGGCTGGGGGGAAGCGGAGGTGGGGGGGGAAGGGGGGGGGGGGGAATTTCCCAGGGGGGTGTGGGCCCCCTCCCCATCCCCCCAAACCCCCCACCCCCCCTAATCACCCACTCCACACCCCCTTTCCAATTTCCCCACCCTAAACCCCAAAACCCATTCACTCATTCCCCCAAACCTCCCCCAAGAACACCCACCCCCATCCAAGCCCCCGCACGCCACCCCCCATTCCTTCCCCCCCCCCCCCCCCCCCCCCGGGACCCCCAAAAATATTTGCACCCCCCCCTAAACCCTTTGGGGACCCAAGCACCCAAGCCCCTTAAAACGCCCCCAAACCCCCTAGCACCCGGGGGCCCCACCTCCCTGCCCCCCAAAAGGGCCCCCCACCCACCCCCGGGGGCCCTCTACTCTTGGGTTTTCCCTTTCCCCCACCCCTGGGCCACTCTTACTCTTTTCCCCCCCACACCCCCCTCTCTGCCCCGAGGTTTAGATTTTTGTCACTTGCACTGGGGCCCCGTCGGGCCTAAAAACCCCCCCTTTCCAACCCTATGGGCCGCCCCGCCCCTATCCCCCCCTCTCTCCCCCCCTTTCCATACCCCCCCCCCCCCCCCACTATTGCCCATTTCCCCTCTCTCCCCCCTAACCATTTTAGGAAAAGTCAGGGGAGTTTTGAGACCCGAGGATAGAATGTTCTGAGTTTTTTTACAAAAACTGCTCCCTTGCGTGCCTGTGTCCAAGGTTTTTCTGGAAACCTCCCTTTTTGGGCATGCTTTTTCATGTTTTGCGTGAATGGGTTTTTTCCTGTTGAAATGGCAATTTAACATGGGTCCCGGTTTTTTTGCAGTATGTGGGTTCGTGGGGGGTTGGGAACTTTTTCTTAGGGAAATTTTTTGTTTTCCCTACTTTACTGCCCCCAAAATGACTTTGGGGCAGAAAGGGGGTTTAAAAAGATGTTTTAAAGCCTTGCACGTCATGTTTGGGGGGGTTCCCTGATTTTTGGAAAAATTCTCCGGTGGTGTCGCGGGAGAAAATTTTTTGCTCTAACCAGATTTCCCCTACAAAAGACGCCCTGTTTTTGGGATTTCATCACCCCAGCCTTTTTCTTGCGTGGGCTTGACTTGGGGAAGGGAGGGGGCTTTGCCCATTTTTCGGTTTGCTCCGGGAGTTTTTTCCCCCACAACAGGCACTTCAGGCACACCCCTTTTTCTGCGTGAAACTTGTGTGGAGTAGTGCTTTTGGCTTCCGGGCCCCGTCACGTAGTGGTGGGTTGGAAGGGTGGTTGATGATAAAGGGGACCCTGGTTTTGCCCAGTTTTTACCCTGAACTTTTAAACCTCAGCCTGGGGAGGTTTTTCGGCTTTTGTCAAACCCTTTCGAAAGTTTGGCTCTTTCTGTAGCCACGGCTGAGGAACATGCCCATGTTGGTATCAGCATTTTTTTATCAAAGTCTTTAGTCTTGGGGGCAAAGACGACGGGCCTCGGGAATTTGGCAGTGGGGGAAATGTTGTTTTTAAACAATAAAGTGGAGGGGAAACGAGCGATGGTGGAGGTAACAGAGGGTCTGGGGGTTTTTCCCTGAACAGTTCAGGATGTTTGAAACCATCATCAAATTTGAGGGAGAATGTCGAGGAAGGGGGTTTGGACGTTGGATGACTGGACTGTAAATTTTAAAGGGTTTTGAGGGAAAAAGTGTTGATGTGTTGGCAAAAGGTCTGCAGATCTTCCTCTGACCCCTTTCCCACGCAAAAAGGGAGTCATCGATTTTGGGTTTTTCCACATGCTGTTGTCGATGGGGGACGGGGGTTTCTTCCCGCATCCTTTTTTTCCAGCCACCCCATAAGGGAGATTGGAAAGGGTTGGGCGCATGGGCGTCCCCAAATTGCCGCCCCCTGTTCCTGCTTGTAAAAGCGTCCTTAAAAGGGTAAAAATATTTTTTTTTGGGGAAAGTGAAGCAATATCTATAATAAAGGGTTTCCCCGGTGGGGTATTGTCAGGATGGTGGGCGTCAGAAAGAAGGTAAAGGCCTTAGCATGCCGTCGTGGGGGGTTAAAGTTGGGGTACAGCCCTACTACGTCATTGTCACCAAAGTTGCTTCAGGCCCCAAAAGGGCCCTCCCTGACGTTTTAAAGGGGCCCCCAACATCCCCTTTGCATTGCAGTGGGAAAACTTGGATGTGCTGGGAGGGCCCCAAAGACTAGATTCTGTAGCCAGGAGTCAACTTTGCTGGGACATTTTTTACTGTAGGGCCCCTTTCCCCTCCTGAACAATTGGTCTTTCCCGTGGGGTTAGTGAGCGTTTTGTGGATTTTTAGATGGTAAAAAAGCTGTGTACGTATTTTGTTTGGTTTGAGTAAAGGCCCCCTCTGTACCTCTTGGGCATCAAATTTGTTGTTTTCATGGAGTTTGTTGAGAAGTTCATTTGGGGCGTCTTGGCCCCTTCACTGTTGGGGGTCTTTGTCAACTTTGCCCGTAATGAACGGTTTTTAGTTGTCGATCTGCTTCGGTTTTGGCCTTAACGCCTGAAAAACTTTCAGCTCCCCTTTGGGCAGCCGGGTGATGCGTATTTCTCGGTTCCCCACTTTCCCTGAGGGTGGTTAAGTGCCCTTTTTTTATTTATTTTTAAAATTGTCTTTGGGTTTTCCCCGGGGATTGGTGGGTTGGCCCCCTTCAGATCTAGGTTTTGGCAGTAGGGGGTTTCCCGGCCCCCGGTTTTTCTGCCCCCTTTTCCTGGATTGTAGTGTGTTTTCTTGTAGAAATGTTTGGTTTTAAGGGGTTGGGGTGGGTAGTGGGCTTCGCTTCCTCAACAAAATGGGAGCTTTTTTTAGCCTTTCTAGTGGCATCCCTTTTTATATCATCCCAGCTGCTTTTGGGTTTTTGGGGATGGGCGTGGGGAAAAAACTTGGGGGCCCCAAAATGAGACCTTTTTTTGGCTTTGTCAGCGTTGTGCTGGGAGGGTTTACCACCAGGGGATTATCCACGTAGTTTTTTCTGCTTTTTTTTTGGGTTGGGTTTTTTTTTTTCGCCTTTTTGAATCGTCCCGCATTTTTTTGGGTTTACTTTCTTTCGTGTGTTGTTTGGTTCTTTCTCTTGTTTTTTGACGGGACTACTAGTTTTTTTTTTCTTCTTATTTCCGAGCTTTTCACCAGTCGTTTTGATCGCCATTTCAAAGTCTTCGACAGCTGCTTCAACTCGTAGTAATCAGAGTCCCTTTTTTGTACATTTTACACGTACTGGTCAGGCTGCGCGTTGTCTGTGACCCAAAAAATTTTAGTTTGGGAGGGATGAAATATATTATATTATATATATAAAAATATATTTATATATATTTATATAATTTTTAAAATATATATCTATATATATTTTATTATTTATGTATGAAAAACCCCCGAAAACAAACAAAAAAACAAAACGGTCATGGGCGTGCGAAAGAAAGTGGGGGAGGCAAACCCTTTCCCTCGTGGGGGCTTTTTCAAACACTTTAAAAATTACAGGAACAGTCGGGACTTATCCTTGGGAAATTTTTTAGTTTTTTTTTTATATAAATAAAATATAAAAAATATTTTATATATTTAAAATTATATATATATAAATAAAATATATATATATATATAAACAAAAAACTAAAAATTCCAAGGATTTAAATTTCCGAGCACCATTCCCGCAATTTTTAGACACCCTTGGGGTTGCAATGAAATGCAAGAAATTTTTCAATTTTAAAAAAAACTTGCTTTTTATGGGCTTAGATTGAAGAAAAAAGGGGGGAAAAAGCATTCATATCCCGCAGTTGCAGTTAATAAATGCCTAACTAACAGTAATTTCTCAATTGGGGGGGATGGGGAAAAATTTAAAATTAAAAAGCTTTTTCAAAAAGAGCCTTCACAAGCTTATAATCTTTCCCAAAAGGGGGGGAAACTCACTAAAAACATAATCCGGTTATTTTACCCTTTTTTCGAAAATTAGTTGTTTTCCTCCTCAGTGACCGCGGAAAGTGGTAATTTTTACCCTCTGCCTTTTTTGCTTTTAAAAAGATGCTATCCCAGAAAAAAACTGGGGGTGAATTTCCGTATTTTGTTTTGTTGAGTTTTCAAAAAAAAAAAGTTTATCATTATGATAACACGACAGCGACAGTTTTTTCTTTTTGGCTATAAAATAATGGGAAAAAAGAACAAAATTTTCCGCACTCAATTTTTAAACACACCGGAAACAGAAAGGGTTGTGTGTGGTGTGGGTGTGTGTGTGTGTGTGTGTTTGTGTGTTGTGTTTGTGTGTGTTGTGTGTGTGTGGGAGAGAGAGAGGAGAGAGAGGAAAAAGAGGAGAGAGAGAGAGGGAAAAGAGAAGAGAAGAGAGAGGAGAGAGAAGAGAGAGCAATTAAAATCCAAAATCTTTGAATCGGAACAAGCAACAAAACGAATGGTTGAGGGAAAGTTATAGGTGGGGGAAAATTGGCGGCACAAAGAGAAATTTTCCTTTTTCCAAATTTCCCCTGTTTTAAGACCATGTCAGCGCTGTGTATCGGGGTCTTGGGCCGGGGAAAAGGGTTTTTGGTTGTTCTAGAACTGGTTTTTGGGGGGGGAAATGGGGGGGGAGTTTGGGGGGAGCGGGGGCGACGCGGAAAATTTTTGTTGGTCATTGGGGGGTGTCTAGCAAAGGGAAAGGGGAAAAGCTCTCCAGACTAAAACAAAATGTATGGGTTAAAACCAATTACAAAGAATATAAGTTTGTTAAAAAAAACCCTTTTCTTTTAATTCCCCCGGGGACACTCCCCCCCCCCCCCCTCCCCCCCCAAAAAAAAACAAAAAACTCATGCGAAAAAATCCTCCAAGGGTATGCACTATTATATAAACATATTCACCCAACATACACACTCTTACACTCAAAAATACTTCTTTTTCACAGCCCTGATATGGCCCCTTTTCGGTCCGGGGTGGGCTATACTAAAAACAGCTCACTCACAACTCTCTTCCCGGCATCCTTACTCCCCTTTGGCCCAAGGCCATTTTCGTTTTGTTTTTTTTGCTTTTAGTGTATCGGTCGGACTATGACCCCATTTTACCAAACAGAGGGGTGCAAATGTTCCCCCTTCCCCAATTTATGACGCTCAGCTCTTGGGCAGTTGTGAAAAGAGCTGCTCGGGGGCCCCGTTCCGTTTTGCCCTGCTGTCCCCTACCCTTTCCCAAATGTTTAGGGGGGGGTTCAAAGGGGAACATTTTGGTGTAGGTTTTAAAGGGGCCCTTTAATATTTCAAAGTTTTTTAGGGCCCGTTTTTTTGCCCTTTTTGGGACTTTCTTTTACGAACAGTTTTGGATTATTCATTACAAAAAATCAAAAAATTTTTTATTACACAATGTCCAAAATTTTTTATCACAAATGTCAAAAAAAAATTTTTTGCTTCAAAAAGTTAAAATTTTTATCACAAAAAACTTTCATTTCATAACCAAATTTTGGGCTTCCGATGCTGACCCTCTCTTCCCCCCTTTCGTCTTTGGAAAAAAAAAATTTTTGATTCATCATCGATTTATGAAAGGGGGGTAGACCAAGATTGCCCTTTTTTCAATCCCCATACTCTTTTCCCCCCCTGAAAAAGGGCATCGCCAGCCCCGCCCTTTTTCTGGCATTTCTCTGCAAGAGGAGTTTTCCCTTTTATACCCCGCCTTGTACGGGCCCGGCCCGTCGGGGGGCTGTGTGGGGGAACCAGTCATGAGACACAGAGTCTGCATTTCCGGTAAGGGGTGACAGCTGGGGTGGTGGGGGGCCGCGAGTAGGGATCTTTAGGGGTCTTGGGGGGAGCGATTCGCTGTGGGTGACGTTTTCGGGGACCCTTTGGACAAAGACGCAACATTAAAAAAGGACCTGCGGGGCAGTCCCCCCGGTTATTTCTGGGGTGAACAAAAAAAAACCGTCTGTCATTTAAATGGTTGGCTAAGGGCCTGTTCTTCTTTGTTTTGCCTTTTATTTTAAACTTTGTATTTCTTTCGTGACGTAGCTAGAAGTTTCTGGGGAACAATTTTTTTGAACCCCGCGGAATCCTTTGGGCCCTGGGCCCCAAAAGTGGTCATCATTATTTTGAAAGAATATTGGTGTGTGTGGTTTGATCAGTCATGGACCCGAGGGGGGAGGACCTGCGAAGGCTTTGGTCATTTGCACATGTAATGGAAACGGATTGGCGCGATGCTAGCACACACAGCTCACCGGCGATAATGTAGGGCCCTCCTCCTTGCTCTTAGGACCCTGTGAGAAGCTCTCCAGGCAAACACCCCCCCTGCCTCTCATCTGGCCAAACGTTCAGGATGGAAAAGCTTTCAGACATGATCCCCCCCCCCCCCCCGCCATCACCCCCCCCCCCCACATCCTATCCACGCTCTCCTCTCCTTACCCCCCCCCCCCCCCCACTCCTTCCCCATCCCTTACTCTTTATCCCCCCAGCCCCAATCTTCCATGCTGCTCCCTCCCTAGCCGCTGTGTTTATGGAGTGTCAGAGAAAGGCTGGCGGCTCGATTTCGATTTGCTTTTGTGAATGTCCGTGGCTTGCCTTGACTCTTCCTTTCGATGGAAAGTCTGCAGGTCGCCATTGTGAAAGGAAGAAGAAAAGGAGACAGTCGGACAGATACGGGCGAACGCAGTTGGGTAGAGTTTTACGTACAGTGTGCACACTGATGTTAAAGAGTGCAAGTGCGCGTATTTTCTACTGTTATGCACGTGCACGTTTAGACACACACAGACACACACGCACTCGCACACACACACACACACACACACACACACACACACACACACACACACACACACACACACACACACACACACACACACACACACACACACACACACACACTGAGAGAGAGAGAGAGAGAGAGAGAGAGAGAGAGAGAGAGAGAGAGAGAGAGAGAGAGAGAGAGAGAGAGAGGAGACTTGACACTTTGTATTTTATTGTCATTACCAAAGAGGTCTTTTGGCAAGGGGGAAGGTAACAGAACAATGACATTTCCCTCGTCCTTTCCTGCAAACTAAATAGTACACTTTGATTCCAGTGTGTATGAAATCAAATGTTAACAAAAACAAATAAATTCGTAACATTTCCTTATGTCCCTCACGCCAGGAATAATGCAGTAAGGTTATATATATATATATATATATATATATATATATATATATATATATATATATATATATATATAAATATATATATATATAATATAATATATATATATATATATATATATATATACCAGTGCTTAACTCTGATTTTATATATATATATAATATAATATAATAAATATATATATATATATATATATATATATATATATATATATATATAATATATATCCTACATCAAGAAAAACAAAACAACAACACTTTTCCGGACTGCAAATATTTCGGCGATTGCCTTTATCGATGCTTATTGACAGTGACGCATTGCAGAGATCACATCAGTATAATGGCGTTTTTTCTATGAACCCTACAATGACGTCAAGCTCACAATGAAACCACGTTCGCAAATTTTCAATTTCTTAGACGGCTGGGAGGAGCGGGGGGGGGGGGGGGGGGGGGGGGGGGGGGGGGGGGGGGGGGGTGGGTCATTGCACAACTAGTTCGGTGAGGCAGTTTATGCATGTAGGTGCGTCTGCCATTGTGTATTTTCTTTTGCTGTGTGCATGAATAATGTATGAATAAGTGCAAATGGTGGATGTAAGCGCATTGAGTTGTACAACAAGAAATGCGCTATATACGTATTATACATATATTATTATTATTATTATTATTATTATTATTATTATTATTATTATTATTATATTATTATTATTATTGCAGAGATCATTATCAGTATAATGACGTTTTTTCTATGAACCCTACAATGACGTCAAGCTCACAATGATAACCACGTTTCGCAAATTTTCAATTTCTTTCTAAGAAGGCTGGGAGGAGCGGAGGTGGCGGGGATGGGGGGAATTCAGGGGGTGTCAGGCCCCTCACCATCACCCCAACCCACCCAGCCCCCCAGATCACCCGACTCCACACCCCCATCCAACTCCCCATCTCACCCCACACCCATTCACTCATTCGCCCACCTACCCCAAGAACACCCACCCCCATCCTAGCCCCCAAGTCACGCATCCCCCATTCCTTCCCCCCCCCCCCCCCCCCCGGACCCCCCTAAATATTTGCATCCCCTGATCCCTGGGGACCCAAGCACCCAAGACCCTTAAACGCTCCCACCCCCTAGCACCCAGGACCCCCACCTCCCTGCCCACCAGTCCCCAGCCCATTCCCCAGGCCCTCTACTCTGGGTCCCTGACCCCAGCCCCTGGGCCATCTCTTACTCTCCCCTCACACATCTCCCTCTCTGACCCGAGGATAGAGTTTGTCACTTGCACATGGGCCGTCTGCCTCAAAACCTCCCCTTTCCAACCCTATCGCCGTCTCTGTCCTATCTCCCCTTCTCTCCCCCTACCATAACCCCCCCCCCCCCCCCACACTATCTGCCCATTTCCCCTCTCTCCCTCCCTAACCAGTTAGGAGAGTCAGAGAGTGTTGAGACCCCCGAGGATAGAAGTTCTGAGTTTGTTGATCCAGAACTGCTCCCTTGCGTGCCTGTGAGCAAGGTTGTCTGTGAAGACCTGCTCTATGGGCATGCACCTCATGTCCTGCAGTGAATGGTCTTTCCTGTTGAAATGGCTAGTAACATGGTGCCTGTGTTTTGCAGTATGTGGGTTCTGTGGAGGTAGAAGCGTGTTCTTACGGCATTCTTTGTTTCTCCTACATACTGCGCCCCATGACATTGTTGGCAGTAGAGCAGGTAAATGATGTTTGAAGACTTGCACGTCATGCTGTGTCTGATGTTGAAGACTTCTCCGGTGTGTCGCTGGAGAAAATTTTGCTCTCCACCAGATGTTCCCTACAGATGACGCACCTGTTGTTGCATTTCATCACCCCAGCCTGTTCTTGCGTAGGCTTGACTTGGGAAGGGAGGAAGGCATGACCAGGTTTCGGATGCTCCTGGAGTTTCTCTCTCCCACAACAGGCACTTCAGGCACAGCCTTTTTCATGCGTGCACTTGTGTGGAGTAGTGCCTGTTGCTCCTGAGCCAGTCACGTAGTGGTGGGTTGGAAGGGTGATGAGTGATGATGAAGGGGACCCTGGTGTTGACAGTTTTTACCCTGTACATTAACACCTCAGCTCTGGGGAGGCTTCGTGCTTTTGTCAAAGCCTGTTGTAGCTTGCTCGGTCTGTAGCCACGGCTGAGGAACATGCCCATGATGGTATCAGCATGCTTATCAAAGTCTTTAGTCTTGGAGCAAAGACGACGGAGCCTCAGGAACTGGCAGTAGGGGATGTTGTTCTACAATGATGTGGATGGCACGAGCGATGGTGGAGGTAAGCATGAGTGTCTGTGGTTTTTGTGAACAGTTCAGTGATGATGAAACCATCATCAAATTTGATGAGAATGTCGAGGAATGGGATGGACTGTCTGGATGACTGGACTGTGAATTTGATGGTTTGATGGAAAGTGTTGATGTGTTGCAAAAGGTCTGCAGATCTTCCTCTGAGCCCTGCCACAGCAAGAAGATGTCATCGATGTAGCGTTTCCACATGTGTTGTCGATGTGGACAGGGCTTTCTTCCAGCATCCTCTTTTCCAGCCAGCCCATGAAGAGATTGGCAATGGTGGCGCCATGGGCGTGCCCATTGCCGTCCCATGTTCCTGCTTGTACATGCGTCCTCAAAGGTGAAATAGTTGTTCCTGAGGACGTGAGAGACAATATCTATAATGACAGAGTTCGTGGGGTATTGTCAGGATGGTGGAGCGTCAGAAAGAAGGTGATGGCCTCTAGCATGTCGTCGTGGGGTATGTTGGTGTACAGCCCTACTACGTCTATTGTCACCAAAGTTGCTTCAGGACCAAAAGGACCCTCCCTGACGTTAAGGTCCTCAAGCATCCTTAGCATTGCAGTGAATCTTGATGTAGCTGGGGAGCCCAACGACTAGATTCTGTAGCCAGGAGTCAACTAGCTGGGACATTTTTGACTGTAGGGCCTTCCACTCCTGACACAATTGTCTTCCTGGGGGCTTAGTGAGCGTTTTGTGGATCTTTGGTAGATGGTAGAAACGCTGTGTACGTATTTTGTTTGGTTCGAGTAAGGCCCACTGTACGTCTGGTCATCAATGTAGTTGTTATCATGGAGTTTGTTGAGAAGTTCATTGGACGTCTGGCCACCTGCACTGTGGGATCTTTGTCAACTTTGCTGTAATGTAGCTGGTTGTTCAGTTGTCGATCTGCTTCTGGATGTAGTCCTGACGTCCTGAATAACTACAGCTCCCCCTTTGTCAGCCGTGCTGAGCGTATTTCTCGGTTACAACACTTTCCCCTGTAGCTGGTTAAGTGCCTTTCTTTCATTCATTTTAAGATTGTCTTTGGGTCTCCCAGGGCATTGGTGGTGGCCGCCTTCAGATCTAGGTTTTGGCAGTAGGTGTCCAGAGCCGCGTCTCTGCCTTTGCCTGGATTGTAGTGTTTTCTTGTAGAAATGTGGTGTAGGAGTTGGGTGGGTAGTGTCTTCAGCTTCCTCATCAAAATGTAGCTCTTTTAGCCTTACTATCGGCATCCCTCTTTTATATCATCCTCTAGCTGCTTCTGTTGAAGGTCATGGCGTGGGAACAAACTTGGGGCCCAGACTGAGCACTTTTATCTGGTCTTCAGTCAGCGTTGTGCTGGAGAGATTGACCACCAGTGAATATCCACTGTAGATTTTCTCTGCTTTTTGGTTGGTTTGGTGTCGCCTTTTGAATCGTCTGCATTTATGCTTGTGTTGACTTTCTTGCGTGTGTCTGTTTGGTTCTTTCTCTTGTATTTGACGGAGACTAGCTAGTTTCTTTTTCTTCTTATTCCAGAGCTTGTCAGCCAGTCGTTTTGATCGCCATTTCAAGTCTGCGACAGCTGCTTCAGACTCGTAGTAATCAGAGTCTTGTTGTACATTGTACACGTACTGGTGCAGTGCTGCGCGTTGCTCTGTGACCAAAGATCTGTACGTTTGTAGGCATGAGTATATATATATATATAATATATATATATATATATAATATATATATATATATATATATATATATGTATGAAAACCCACTGAAAACAAACAAACAAACAAAACTGGTCATGGGCGTGCGAAAGACGAAGTGGTAGGCACCTTTCATCGTTGGGGTCTTTTTCAAACACTTAACAATTACAGGAACAGCTCGGTACTTATCCTTGGAATTTATTAGTTTTTTTGTATATATATATATATATATATATATAATATATATATATATATATATATATATATATATATTATATATATATATATATATATATATACAAAAAACTAATAAATTCCACGGATAAGTACCGAGCACCATTCCAGCAATTTACAGAGCACCTTGGTGTTGCAATGACTGCAAGAAATATTCAATTATAAACAAAGCTTGCTCTTATGTCTTAGATTGAAGAAATAGGGGGAGATAAGCATTCATATCTGCAGTTGCAGTTAATACTGCCTAACTAACAGTATGTGCTCAAGTGGGTGGATGGGGAAAAATAAAATAAATGCTTCTCAAAATGAGCCTTCAGCAAGCTTATAATCTCCAATAGGGAGGACACTCACTAACACATAACTCTTGGTCATATACCGATATTTCGAAACTTGGTGGTTTCTCCTCAGTGACCGCGGAAAGTGGTAATTTGACTCCTTTGCCTTTTCGCTTTTAAGAAGAATGCTATCCCAGAAAAAGCTGGTGTGCAATACCGTAGTATGTTTGTTGAGTTTCAAAAAAAACAAGTTCATCATCTGATGATAACACGACAGCGACAGTTTCTCTTTTCGCTATAACTAACTGGGAAAATGAACAATTTGTCCGCACTTCATTATAAGCACTACAGTGAAACAGAAAGTGTGTGTGTGTGTGTGTGTGTGGTGTGTGTTTGTTGTGTGTGTGTGGTGTGGGGTGTTGTGTGTGTGTGGTGTGTGTGTGTGTGTGTGTGTGAAAAGAGAGAGAGAGAGAGAGAGAGAGAGAGAGGAGAGAGGGGAGAGAGAGAGAGAGAGAGAGAAAAGAGAGAAGGAGAGAGCAACTTACATCCTACTTCTTCGAATCGGAACAAGCAACAAGCGAATGGTTGAGGATTTTTATAGGTGGGATAATTTGGCGGCACAAAGAGAAATTTTCCTTTTATATTTCCTCTGTTCAACGCCATGTCATGTGCTGTGTATCTGGGTCTTGTCCTGGAAGGGAGTTTTCGGGTTTTACTAGAATTGGTGTTGGGGGGGAGTGGGGAGTGTGGTGGGGCGGCGGCGACGCGGAAATTGTCTGTTGGTCATGGGGAATGTCTAGCAAAGAACGGGCAAAAGCTCCCAGACTAAAAACAAAATGTATGGTTAAATCCAATTACAAAGAGATATAAGTATTTTAAGAAACCCTTTTCTTTCATTCCATGGGACACTCCCCCCCCCCCCCCCCAACAAAAATCAAAACTACTCATGCAGAAAAAATCCTCCAAGGATATGCACATATTAGTATACACATATACACCCAACATACACACTCTTACATCAACATACTCTCTTATCACAGCCCTGATATGGCCCTTGCGGTCGGCTGGGCTATACGTAACATCAGCTCACCCCACATACTCTCTATCAGGCATCAGTTACTCCCCTTTTGGCCCACAATCCATTTTCGTTTAGTTTCTGCTTTAGTCGTATCGGGCGGACTATGACCCCATTGACCAATCAGAGGGGTGCACTGTGACCCATATCCCGATTGATGACGCTCAGCTCTTGGGCAAATTGTGAATGAGCTGCTCGAGGGCCCAGTTTCCCGTTCTGCCCTGCTGTCCGTCACCTTCCCAAATGTCAGGCGGGTTCAGGGGAACATGTGGTGTATGGTTTAATGGCCATCAGTATTTCAAGTTTTGAGATTTCCGCGTTATTTTGCATTTTTTGGATTCTTTCTTTTACGAACAGTTAGGATTATTCATTACAAAATCAAATTGTTGATTACACAATGTCCACATTCTTTATTTACAAATGTCAAAACATTATTTGCTTCAAAATGTTAAAATTATTTATCACAAAAACTACATGTTCAGTACATTTTGTCTTCCGATCTGACCTCTCTCTCCCCCTGCGATCTTTGGAAAAACAAAATTATGATTCATCATCGATCATGAAGAGGGACTACGACCAAGATTGCTTGTTTCAATCCCATACCTTTTCCTGCCCTGAAAAAGACATCGCCAGCCCCGCCTTTGTCTGGCATTTCTCTGCAAGAGGAGTTCCTTTCATACCCCGCCTTGTACGGCCGGCTGTCGCGGGCTTTGGGGGGGGAACCAGTCATGAGACACAGAGTCTGCACTGCCGGTAAGATGTGACAGCTGGGATGGGGGAGCAGCGAGTAGGGATCTTTAGGATCTTGAGAGCGATTCTGCTGTGACTGACGTTTTCGTGGGACTCGGACAAAGACGTCAACATTAAAAAAGGACCTGCGGGCAGTCCCCCCTGAGTATTTATTTCTGGGTGTGACAAAACAAACCTGTCTGTCATTGAAATGGTTGGCTAAGGCCGGTTCTTCTGTTGTTTAAGCCTTCATGTTAAGCTTTGTATTTCTTGCGTGGACGTAGCTAGAAGTGCATGGTAACAATTCTTTTCTGACCAGCTGAATCTGGCCATGGGCCAACAGTGGTCATCATTGACTTTGATAGAATACTGGTCCAGAATTTCTGGGATTCCCCCATTTGAATTCGGTTTATAGTGACTCCACCGAGAAGGGGCTTACGGAAATCACTTGCAAAAACAAATTGAAAATAGAAGTGTTTTCTCCCCTTTGGAAAGCTTTTTCTTCCTCATGGAAAATACTTGTGATTTGAACACGTTACAATGTTGTCGAACTGTTTTGGAAAGATCTGGCATGTC
>CM031601.1:8779353-8781853 GCA_018398815.1 Conus ventricosus
CATTTATTCAATTCCTTTGCAATAGCGATAAGAAGGAAGCAAGCTTCACAGGATATTTTCAATTCCTTCTTCCCATTTGCTTTCCTTGGCGATGGCAGTAAGACAAATGGGGTTAAGAGGCATTTCCTTTCCTTTTAAACTTTACTTTCCTTGGCGATGGATAGAGGGAAGAAGGAAGAAGGCTTCACATATATTTTCATTTCATTTTTTAATTTACTTTCCTTGGCAGTGTTAAGAGTGAAGAATGATTTAAAATACTGTATTTCCTTTTGACTTCGTTTTCCTTGGTAATGGCGAGAGGGGGAACGGTCACAGGTATTTGCATGTTCCTTATGATTGACTGTCATTGGCCACGGTGAACAGGGAGGAGGGTTCAATTCATTTCGATTCGTTTGCAATGTACTTTCTTCACGATGGTTCAAAGGGAAAAAGGGCCACACGTATTTTTGTTTTCTTTTATCGTTACCTTTGGTTTTTGCAATGGTGAGAGGGATGACCGGTTTATAGGTATTTCCTTTCCTTTTTGATTTACTTTCCTTAGTAATGAAACACATTCTTTTAGAGTGTTGGGACTTGCATGATGTCAGACATAAACATTTTACAGCACATTCCATGAAAACCTTGTTCAGCGATGTTCCACCTGATGTGATCTTTAAATGTCTGAAAGAGATTAACATTTTTCTTCTGAGCTGAGATTTCACATGGAAAGATTTTTAACCACATTTCGTTTGTTTTTAGATGTATTTTAAAGAGTTGTGTGAATGAATGACTTGTGACTTGACTTCAACGCGGAGACAGCCCTGATGTGGCCTTTTGTGGTCTGCTGGGCTGTAAGCAACATTACCTTATCTTTTTGTCCTTAGTAATGGTTCGAGGGGAGAGTAGCTTACAGTTTTCCTTTACTAGTTACTTTCCTTGACAATGTCAGGAGGAGAGAAGGGTTAAGAGATGTTATGTTTCATTTTGTTTTTTTTTAATTCACTTTCCTCGGTCATGATTAGGGGAATGAGGGCTCGCGAGTATTTTCATTTTCATTTTTTGTTTATTTCCCTTGACAATGGTGAAAGGGTAGAAAGGTTCGGAATTTCGTTTCCTTTCTTAATTTACTTTCCTGACGATGTAAAGAGGGGAGACCGATTCAGAGGTATTTCGTTTCCTATGTGATCTTTTTACGTGATAAGGTGAAAAGGGAGAAGGAGTCACAGATATTTTCGTTTTCTTTTGAATTCATATTCCTCGGTGGTGGTGAGAGGGGGGGGGGGGGGGGGGGGGGGAGGTTCACAGGATTTTCATTTCCTTCTCAGTTAACTCTTCCTGACATGCTTGTTGCAGAGAATTTGGAAGTGGAGCGGTTAGAACGATAGGAGCTGTCTCCGTTTCCTTGTTGATTTACTTTTCTTGGAGCTGCTGCCAGGGAATAAAGTTTTTGAGGGAGAAAAATGACATAAAACACGGGGACAAATGCCTCTTTTCGGGATGAACGAAGGTTGAGGTGTCAGGGGGATTGCAATGTAACTCGAATGCAAACCCTTTCCTTCGAATGGGTGAAGGTAGGGTAGCGCAGAACAAAAAAAAAAAATGATATTGAGGCATGGGCTATGGTCCTCAAGGGAGAGAATGCAAACGCTATTTTAAAGGGAGAAAACACAAACACTATTTTCGTGGTAGAAAATGCAAACGGTTTTCTCAAGGGAGAGAACGCAAGCCCTGTCCCCAAGAGAGGAGAGAGAGAGAGAGAGAGAGAGAGAGAGAGAGAGAGAGAGAGAGAGAAAATAAGGGTATAAATTGCCGAGCACAAATGGATTTGTCATCCCTAACACGGTATATGATGACAGCGTGTTTTTCTCGCTGGCAGCTTCTTGCAGTGAGAATAAGGATGGCTGTGGAGTTGGCCATGTAATTCGCGCCTCCTAGCCGCTAGCTGTGTCGCCCAAATGGCTTGAGGGAACCCGGTGCGAGAAGAAATATTTCAATGGTTGTCGCAAACGCTAGGTACATTTCGGATCATTCAGAGCTTGCATTTTGATGCGTGCAAATGTACTTTTGATGATGCAGAACAATGATGAGAAAATATGAAGTTTAGATGCTTTCTTTCTTCCGTTCTTTCCTTTCTTTCCTTTCTTTCTGTCTTTTGTTCCTCCCTTCTTCCTTTCTTTCTTTCTTTCTTTCTTCGCTTCTTTCTTCGTTACAGTATATTATTTTGTATTGCTGTCTCACAGTCTGTCATGTCATCTCAGTCCGGCCCCCTAGCACACAGCCGCAACAAGAATGATCCTCATGAGGCACCAGCGCAGGTAGTTGACGGGGAGAGAGGTTTGAATGTAATGTGGTCAGGAGGCAACGCATCAGAGGACGCGCTGGACTGCTGCTGATTTACAATGGTGTGTGTTCTGTGGTGCCTGTTTTGAGCCAACGCATGTGGGCCATTGCCTGCTCAGACCCCATCTGGTGGCAACAGATCGCAGAGCGAGTGTAAGTGTCTCCTTCTTGAGGACACAAG
>CM031601.1:8789353-8799353 GCA_018398815.1 Conus ventricosus
GAAATATACAGATGACGTACTCAGGGGAGAACACACACACACACACACACACACACACACACACGTGCGTTTCACTTTCAGTTCACTTATATCCCATCCAGCCAGAAAGGGGTCATTTCAGTGCTGTCGCTCCGTAGAATCCTAACAACCTATAAGATAATACTGAGGTTCTAGAGATAAATTTAGCCTAAAAAACAAAGAAAGTTGACACCCTCTTTTCTTTCTTAGGAATAGCTTACTTTTAAACTTAAAATGTGGTTAATTGGTATTTCATTCATAGTTCATTTCTGGGACTGTTTAATTTGAAGACACGTTAAACACGCGCGCGCGCGTGCGCGCGCACGCACGCACGCACGCACGCACGCACGCACACACACACACACACACAACATTCACTCAACGCTATCGCACGAGAAACAGCATAGGAGACCGAGTCGCAGGTCACATTTTCATTAGTGGGTACAATGACCACAGGTATCAGTCACTGCAGTTATTCACAGCACCAGACGTCTGACCTTCTCCTGGGGCATTCTGTTCCACGCTGCTGTCAACTCTGTAGCAAGCTGCTCCAAGGTCTGCGGCTGGCATGGGACGGTACGTGCCTGCCTGTCCAGAGGATCCCAGACGCCTTTGGAGATGCGAAAAGACCTGGCCAGTGGTTCATGACGTCGACATCGGCAGCGTTCAGATGGTTCATTGGAACGAAAATTTGATGGGCCGGCGCTGGGTTGTTCTGCATGAACAACAAAACTGGCCCATGTTGCTGAACAAACGGATCAACGTGTGGCCGCAAAACTTTCTGGCTGTAGCGATTAGCTTGGAGTTTTCCTTGAAGTCTTAGGACGTTGGTCCTGTGTTCAGCCGTAGAAACCTGCCATGCCAAGATACTTCCTCCACCGACACTGGCTGCTTCTTGAATGCATTGTGGACGAAATCTCACCAGTCCCGCGGAATACCTCGATCTGTCGTCGTGCCTTTCAGATGGATTCATCGGACCTGACGACAACACGCCAATGGTTGTTGATCCATCCTGGGTGTTGACGGGCCCACTGGTGAGACACCTTGCTGCCGTGTGCCTCCGGAGCAGACGTGGACGTTGTGCCGGTCTACAGGAAGATAGATGTGTACGCCAGACAGAGACGCCTCAGCACCGTCGTATTGCTGATCCGTCCAGGCTCTGGGAAAGTACCCGCTGTTCTCTGAATACTCTGGAATCGGTTCCGTGGGTGCGACGTCCACAAGTAATGGTCTTGATCTTGTTTTACTCACGGCCACCCCTGGGTCTGTCTGGAATGGTACCTGTGGCTTGCCATCGTGTTTGCAAGTTTCTAATTGTCGTTCTACAGTGTGGCAGTGTCGAACGACTGTGGAAACTAAACAGCTTCAGTCAGTTGGCCCATAGCTTTATTACATCGCTAGACTTTAGACAGCTGTGACACGTTGAGAACGGGAGTTATCACAATCTGATGGTGTTTTTCTTTCAGTGTATTGCTAAAGGACGTTCTGTGACTAATGCTTGAAAAAAAAACCCAACAACAACAAAAAACGAATAACAAGCACATTTTCCATGGGAAATGCATGAAATTGAAGAATAAAACAACAACCAACAAAGAAACAAAATGTCCAATAGAACTTTTTATAATCAAATCTCTTTCACGCATGCCGTTTTGACCATAACAACCGTGACATGCAAGAGAAATCGGATTGCTTTCAATAAACTCCATGTTATAGAGAATTACCTGCCTGGTAAACTTCTGTTCTCATAGAGTATTCATTAAAGGCCACAGGCCTATCGGTAAATAGGAATTGCAGAAACGACCACCTATGTCCAATACTGACAGTGTTATATTGTTATTCGCCAAAACAAAAACTGCCATATCATTGATTCTTGCAACAACAACAACAACAACAGCAACAACAAAACACAGTGCGGACTTTCTGGAACAAAGCTAAATGAAAGGACCGGGAAAACACAAGACAAAAAATCACAGGACGAACGTTAAGAACGTTCAAACTAACAAGTCAAAGAAAATGTCGGGAAAGAGGAAATTAATTGCACGCAAGTAATTTTCGAAAGCCCAGGATACAAGGTCTGATAACAGAGTTCCTGGCATACCCCTTGGGCACTCTCTCTCTCTCTCTTCTCCTCTCTCTCTCTCATCTCTCTCTCCTCTCTCTCTCTCTCGTATGTGTGTGTGTCTGCGTGTGTGGTGTGTGTGTGTGTGTGTGTGTGGAGAGAGAAGAGAGAAGAGAGAGAGAGAGAGAGAGAGAGAGAGAGAGAGAGAGAGAGAGAGAGAGAGAGGAGAGTTCCATCAAAGAAGGAATTGGCGAGCAAACGACTTTGGGGAAGAGCACGTCGTATGCACACCCTAGCGGCCTTTACCCCAGCGGCCTGCACATCAAAGCTGTTGATCGTGACATCTCATTAACACCGCCACCAGCAGCGAGCCCGCCCGCCACATAACTAACTCCAAAAATCGGATCAAACTTGGAAGGAATATGCTGGAAAACACACACACACACACACACACACACACACACACACACACACACATGCGCTTTCTTGGGGCGCACGCACGCACGCTCGCACGCACGCACGCACGCGCAACACACACACACACACACACACACACAAGATGGCGGAGACAACAAGCCGCTGAATTCAGAACGTGCGGGGTTTTTTCCACAATACTCCAGGAATGACGAGGACAAGGAGCACAGGGCATGTGCACAGATCGCAAGAAAGTGGCGATGAAGCAGCAAGTAGCAGCACCATCTCTGAGATCGGTGCACTTACGAAGAATAAGAGTGACGGTCGAAACCACGTAAGAACGCCGCAGCGAAGAACGCTAGATCACTGAGTCGGCATCTACCACTACCAGCATGTGTGCTTCTGTCAGTCTCCATCCATTGAGCAACGAGGTCCTGCTGAGGAAATAGACGAAATGACCGAGACAATTTGTTCCCTGTGCTCCCGAATCTCTTCCCTTGAAACGGCCGTACGAGACACCCAAGCAGCAAACAATGTACGAGTCAGAACATACAAAAGAGTCAGTCATAGTTTCTACACAGACAAAAAATAAATGAAAATTCTATGACATATGCAGATGCAGCCAAGCATACTTCTCAAAAACAAACAAAGCACAAAACCACTCAAAATCAACTGAAAAACTTGAAACCAAAATCTGAGAATGTACAAAAAGAAAGGAAGAGAACAACTGATGTTAAAAGAAATGACGTAAACAAAAGAAATGACGTTTTGTGACTTCTGACGTTAAAGAGGTGTCGGAAAAAAGAAAAGAAGTTCAAGATCTCCCTACAGCTGTAATCGTTCATGACTCTGTCATGACTGGTGTTCAGGGCGGACGGCTAGGTCTATCTTACGGGTGAATGCGATCACAATGAAAGCACACACCACTGAAGAAGTAGAGAAGGCAGTCAAATCTGCATGTACGAGCAAATCTCCCGACGCAATACTGATTCATTGCGGGATCAATGATGTAAAAAAGAAGGATGCACCCACAGCTGCAAACTCTCTCATTACTTGTGCAAGAAAGATTTCAGAACAACACCCGGGGTGTAAAATCATCATAAGCAAGATTGCTCCAACAAGGATCCAACGTTAGAAATAAAAGAAGTCTTTTCAATGCTATACTGTCCAATGAACTCTACGAACATGATAGAATAACCACCGTGTATCATGATAACCTGAAAACCAGTCTGAACTTCATGAAGGACAAGATTCATCCCAATCGAAGAGGAACCAGCGTCCTAGCCGGAAACATAGGGAGAGCCTTGCGGAACCTCTTCTGGTGACTCCACGTAGATCCAGACCACGACACAATAGCCTGCCACCTAGAAACAGCAATATTCCCGACCCTCTTACTACCACACGGGCTTCCACGACTACCAAGCTTCATGGTGGAACCCTTACGATGTGTTGTACGACTATTAACTACATCCTAAAGAGGAGCTGTAGACAGTGTTCACGTCTTGATTTTGGAATTGCAGACAGTGTTCCTGAGTATAGTTATTATAAAAACCCTGTTCATTTTTTCGTCTGAAGACGGTTGTAGTGTCAAACTACCTATCCTCTTACTTGAAGACGTGTACAGAACAAATAGTTATTCTCATGTATTTTGCCTACTATTTTCATAAGCACACACAGTTTTCTTGTTTTTTGTGTGTGTGTTTTTTTTCTTCTTTCTTTTTTTTTTTTTTTTTTTTTTTTTTTTAAAGTTGTTATTCATGTGATTTCTTTTAGATTCATGCGTTACATTTCTTAGTACATTAAGTATTTAATTTGACGTCCCTTTGTAGAATTCATATGATTCTTAAATAATGTCTTCATATAGTCAATCGATAGTACAAACTTGTCGTTTTTTCAGTGAATTGTAGATCTATAACTACAAACCAAGCATACTTACGTCATCATCTTTCTTCAAACCCATAACGAAGTTTTTGATATTACAATCGTTGAATGTTATCCCTTCCAAACTGCCCAGTCTGCCTAACTATTATTTCCCTCCAGTATACGACAAGGGAAGTTCCAACGGTCACGTAAATACCGCAATATATATACGTGAAGGGCTTCAGTATAACATAAGTGTATCACCAATCCCAAAATCTGTCAGTGATGTACATGCATGCGTAGCCAATATAAAACTTCGTAATTCTTTTACAATGCAATGTTATGTCAGTATATTTTCCTAAAGGCCCGAATGATCAGAATTCTGACTGGCTACGCGCTATTCAAGATCAACATTGTAATAAGTGGTTAATAGCGGGTGACTTTAATGCTCACTCGCCATTCTGGGAAAATGATTGTAACACGGTTACCAGTAATCGTCTTGTTGAAAACATCGTAGATAGTTCATTCCACCTTTTAAACGATGGCAGTATCACCCGGATCCCAGATAATCCAAACATAGAGCTACAGCTATAGACCTTTCCTTTATCTCACCAGAACTTGCTCCATCTTGTACATGGGAAACATGTAAAGATACGTTAGGTAGCGATCATTTGCCTATAATTATGACCATTGTTAAAGAAAATATTCAGGTAATAATAATGTACATGATACTCCAGTGAAATACAACTATAAGTGTGCAGACTGGGATAAATTTCAAACTATTCTAGCTTGTCAAAACTTCGATAAATGTATGCAAGAGCATACTGACATGCAATATTCAGAATTCAAGGATGCAGTTATTTTGGCAGCTAATTCATCAATCCCAAGACTACAAACCACAAAACAGTCTAAACATGTAGGGAATATCTGGTGGACTAATGAATGTGAACAAGCTGTTAATTTTAAAAAAGACAAATATAAGGAGTACATTAAGGCGAAAACAGAAAAAAATCTAGATGAAAATTTACGCAAACAGTTAATAGAAGAAAGTCATATGGAAATGAAGAAAGCAAAGACACACAGTAATAATGTAGTAAGCCAAAGCAAAACGGCTATATGGAATTCTTTTTGCACAAAGGAAGTTACAGATAATAAAGACTTAAATAAGGTTGAACAAAGTGAAATGCATGAAAAATGGAATTAGACTTCCAAGCTATCCAATAGAATCTAATGATAATAAGTTTCCTTCTGATGGAGAAAAGGCGGAAACCTTCGTGGATATGTTTCTATGAATAGTAAATCAGACGGTCTGTCCTCAAACTGTAAAATATATAGAGAAAAAGAACAATTGCAGCCTCTCTATTCAGACCTCTTCCTGATAATGATCTCTCTATTAATGCACCGATAACAATCAGAGAGTTGAAAAGTGCAATATATGGTATCAGCAACAAAAGATGCTCTGCTGGTCTTGATATTGTGAGCAATGAAATGTTAAAACATCTCCCTGAAACTGCATTGTTTTCCTACATCATATAGTTCAGAACTGCTGGGAAAATGGCGTTGTTCCTCAAATATGGAAAGACTCAATAGTCGTTCCAATCTTAAAACCTGGAAAACCTATGAATTGACAAAAACAGCTACCGCCCTATAGCTCTCACTTCCCATTGTGGTAAACTTGTAGAAAAAATTGTTTTAAATAGGCTCATGCACTTTTGTGAAAAGAACAATGTAATACCAATTAATCAAGCTGGATTTATGAAAGGAAGATCTACAGTTGAGCACTTGGTTAAATTATCTACTCAAATAAAGCGTCAGTTTGCTCGTAGGAAAAGTATACTCGCTACCTTCTTTGATGTTAAAAAAGCCTATGACCAAGTCTGGCACAGGCGCTTGTTATACAAACTGAAACTGATTGGAATATCTGGAAACATGTACAATTATATTAAATCATTTTTAAATAATAGAAATATGTTAGCCAGAGTAGGAAGAAGACACTCAACACTCAGAAAACTAGACATGGGAATTCCGCAAGGTTCAGTATTAGCACCTATTCTTTTAACATTCTTATTCACGACCTCCCAAAAGCAGTCTCCAAAAATGTCGTTCTAGTGCAATACGCAGATGACATCTGTATGTGGATGGAAGTAACTCTGAAAAAGTCAACTCCACAAAGAGCACAGAATTATGTTAGAAGACTATATCAAAGAGATTTAGATAGCATAGGGAACTATATGAGAGAAAATGGTCTGTCCTTGTCCACTGAAAAAACAAATATGATGTTGTTTTAATGCAGGAAGCAATCCAGAAAATTTACCAGTCTTTAAACTTCTAGGGGAACCTTTAGAATATAAACAAAGTATCAAATTTTTAGGACTTTTTCTTTACTCCAAAATTATCTTGGAATATTCATTTTGAATATATATTAACAAAGGCTAGGACAAGTTTGAATTTACTAAAGATCATAAGCAGACTACCCTGGGAATGGATTCAAAAACTCTGCTTCATCTTTCTATTGCTCTTGTCAGATCAAAACTTACATATGGTCAAGAAGTGTATTTTAGCGCCCAAAATTTCTTCTAAAAAAATTACAAAGTTTGGATTGCAAAGCCATTAAATTTGCTCTCGGTATCCCTATGCATGCACTCAAACGCAAAGACATATAGAGAAGCTGGAATTTTGCCCCTTGATGATTATCGTGAACTAGCTGCATCAAAATTTGTCATAAAATCGAGTGCTGGCGATAATTACATTCAAGAAATTTAAAAATTAGATCGGACACTGACTTCCAAAAAGGGCAATTGCGATTAAATCGCAAGAAACAATAGCTACATATACTTCTGAATTGATTAAATGTTCAAAAATAGATATTAAAGAAGTGGCTAAAAAACCATCTTCTTCATCTATTCCACAATGGAGATACAAAACCTATTCTTGATACTGGTTATTCAGATATTACAAAAAGGGTAAATGTTAATATCATCACAAATTTAGCAAAATCACATGTATACGAAAGATATCAAAATCATTTTCAAGTGTTTACTGATGGTTCCGTTTTAGATGATGGAAATGTTGGTGCAGCATTTGTTATTCTTCCCTTAAAATCAAAGATCGTTCTTTCTGGGTTGCAATTTATCTATATTCACAGCCGAATTAGTAGCTATAATGATGGCAATGGAATTTCTAACAGATCTTCCCATTAACTTCGCTCATATAGTTTTCTTTGTAGATCAAAATCAGTCCTACTTGCCCTTGACTTCTCTAATATATCGACACGACCCGACCTTGTGTTGAAATCAAATATCTTTTATACTGTCTGGTGTCTAAAGGCACTACTATAGAATTTTGCTGGATTCCTTCGCATACTGTATACTTGGAAATGAACTGGCTGATAGGGCTGCGAAAAAAGGTGCTAAAAAAGTAGGGTCATTTTATGAGTTGAAAATAAAACCGTCAGTTGTGGAATGTTATCGTACCCTTGAATCGACTGCACGGAAGAGAGCCAAACAAATGTTGATACGTCAACCGAGATTTCATCCAACCAATGGGAAGCTTTTCCAATAGACCCTTGTATTAAGAAAAATGCCTGATCTTCCAGTTTATTATTCCAGACAAATATCTTCCCTTAAATTCGATTAAAGCTAAATGCTTTGAAAACAAAGTTTAGTAAGAATACTAACTGTATTTGTGGTAAAGAATAACACTGAACCACATTTTATTCAATTGTCACAAGTTGACTACTTTCTTACCAACATCATTACGATCCAATACTTTTTCTGAAAAAAAACTTGCAAGATCTACTTTCGAATCATTCTCTGCTGATCGAAATTGCTGAATACTTAATACATAGTCCGATTGGAGTTTTTATTTAGATACTTTTGAGCTAACTCATTTTGTTTAAGATAGTGAAGGATTTTTGCTTTCTTGCTATATGTTTGGGGTTTTTTTCCCCTCACTAATTGTTGTATTTAAGATTGTTGATTTGTTTATTGTTCAGTTTAGACACACATACAGATACATACACTTACACACTCACATACAAATGCCTACATTCATGCTTACACAACACATAGGCTTATTCATTTAACCATTCAGTCAGTCAGTCACTCTCTTCTTTCATTCACGTCTAATATCACTCAAAGTGAACAGACGTTAAACAGAAGTACGAACGAACGAACACACACACACAGAGAGAGAGAGAGAGAGAGAGAGAGAGAGAGAGAGAGAGAGAGAGAGAGAGAGAGAGAGTTTTGGTTTGTTTATCGAGCCACCAAGTCATATGACGTATTCATTTATCCTTCAGCGTTATATCATGCGTAGAGCAGTCAAAAAACCTAGCGGATGTGGTGTAGCGTACATACGACTAGTTCGCAGACAGTGACACCTTCTTTGTGTGTGTGTGTGTGTGTGTGTGTGTGTGGTGTGTGTGTGTGTGTGTGTGTGTGCGTGTGTGTGTGCATGCAGCACGTGCGTTTGAGAACTAAGATCGTGACCTACATTAAGGTGTAGCGCTACGGAGGGTTCGCAAGAGTGAAGAAAGAATGAAAGCACCTGCCTTGACGGTAAGATTTTAAAACCTAGATCTTTTGAATTTATTAACAGAGGACTTCATACGCTTAGTTCATTATTCACATTTAACAGGAATTGAGAACTTCAGACGGTTTTTTTTCATTATTCACATTAAACAGGAGTTGAACACTACTATTTTACTGTATTAACCCCCCCCCCCCCCCCCCCTGCCCGTCATTTTTCTTTCCACTAAAATGATACATCATGGACCTATATGGATTGACTTGACAGACCATTCAATAGAGAAGAGCTCTTGTTGTTGCGAACTGTGTTGAAAAGAAGTCCAATATTCCATTCTGACAAATAATAAACAAAGCCCACCATCTAAAAAAAAAAAAAAAAAAACCAAAAGAAAACCTGGGAGCGTTGTCCAGTGCCATCGTTCACTTTATTGCTTGTTCAAGAAATCATCTGAAGAATTATTATCCTTGTTCCAACCGTGACAGGGAAAGTTTGTCTTTGGACACAGCGTCTGCAGTGCCCGCTACACTCTGAGTATGATTCGATAAAACCGCTTCGCACAAAGCCCATACAGACAGCCTAACAAGAGCAACTACAGAAGATAACGTTTCATCCGGGTCATATCTGATCGGCGCCATTTCATGACGTAATTCTAAGTGGTCCAATCAGTGTCTTTTCCCACCTGACACAGTCGATCGTCGAGTTAGACGTCTTCCGCGGCGGAGTGTCAGTCGCCGTCAACAATCACAGTCTACTGTCGATATTCATGAACTCCACACACACCTACCCTCCTCTCTCCATCCTTTTCCTAAACCCCTCCCCCACCCCCTCATTCACTACCCAGTTCCTTCTTTTCTCCCCCCCCCCCCCCCCCCCCCACCCACCACCAAACCGATTGTGAAATAGATTCCCAGCTATTTTTCTGTTTCAAACTGACAAGTGATAATACTGTCTTTGTGAAAAGGGGGCAGTAATGGTTTGGCCGTGGGGTTTTAAACGACTCCGATAGAAATGTGAAGACAGAGATTTGACTCCTGGCTTGCCCTTTACGTGTTATCCATGGCACTTTGTCTGTGTGGAATGAACATCAATCTGACATAAAGGGAATATTTCTTGCACGAA
>CM031601.1:8804353-8806853 GCA_018398815.1 Conus ventricosus
TCTTATGCAATAATGTGATTTTTTTTTAATCAGTCTCGATAAATATATCCAGTGTCCTATTATCATCAATATTAACCAGGTTTTTGACAGCAGCAACACTGTTCTGTACGTCTCGTAACTTCATTTAATTAGAAAAAAAAGAAGTTGTTCGTGGTTTTTCTTCTAACAATATTTCACACTGATTTGTTTTACATTTTGATCATAGCTATTACACATCTAACTGTCTTGTTTCTCAAGAAACGAAGCAACTGGTAAATGATCAGAATCAGTACTCACTAAGGCCCTGAGTGTTAATGTGTCATTTAAAGATTAAAAAAAAACCCAATGACTCTCGCACATCAGAAATGTACATGAAGCGATCTTGAAGGTCGTCATTACATACTCCAGTGAGAATACATAGACCCAAACAGTGCATATGTTTCATTTTATTTTCAAAAGAATTCAAAATCTGATCTACAGAACGTTACCGAGAGTTTTTCCTTGAATAATGTTAATGAATATTTCAGTTTCAATTTATGTTGCTTATAGCCCAACCGACCCCCAAAAGGCCGTATCAGGGCTGTCACCTCGTTGAAATCAATTCTTAAAATAGATTATTAAAAAAAAAACCATCTACATAAAACCCTCAAAGCAAAATTTAAAGTTTATGACTAATATGAAAATTTATAAAAATGTGGTAATTTCGGGAAAAAATTCTGACGTTCGTGGCATACATGTTTCCACCAATTTACATTGATGTCTAAATTTTGATAAAACGTTTCATTTCACATATTCAAATTTTCAATCCCTTTTTTAAAACCTTCACGAAAATGAGTGCAGTTTTCGGAGGAATGTAGGCATTAACAAACACATTTTTTAAAAACCCAACCCTTTAAAATGAAAATAAAAATCCCGTTACTTTCTTTTGGGTACAATGCCAAACTAATTAACGCACAGACACATGATGGGATTAAAGTCTTCTTGCAAAGACAAACTAATGCAGCTTTATAAAAAACTTCTGCCTTAAAACGGGGTTTGATTAACTCTTTCAATAACTTTTCAATGAGACAAATGAAATTTAAAAAGGGAAAAGCAAAAACCCCAAAAATCGAGTCACACATCCTAAGTCTTTCACAAATTTGCCAAACGAAGAGCAGAAAAGTATTTGCAAAGGCGGAACAAAAAACCGGACTTGGAGAGAGAGGAAGAAGGGAGAAAAAGAAAAGGAGGAAAAGGGAAAAGGGGAGAAGAGAGGGGAGGGTTGCTATCTGATAGTAGTGTGCTTTTTAAGGTTTACATGAAACATCTTGTCTCTCGTTACTCGAGCTTCACTTTTAACAAAAATCTGTTCTCGTCGGGCCTGCTTGAAATTTTAGTTGGGGCTGTGGAGCATTATTCCCCCTTTGTCTGAAGTATATTTCTTCTTTAATGCACTTCTTGTTTTTTTTCAAATCTCCCTAAATGTTGTTTTAAGTTTCCATTTAAAGTTAGTTTATTTTGGAGTGAAAGGAAAATACGGATTGAGCTGAACAAGAAGACAGGTGGATGACCCCCTCCCGCCTTAAAACAAAGAAAAAGAAAGCGTCCTATTTGATATAGAGCTTACAACTTTTCATTTATTGTAACCCAAAAATGACAAAAAGTTACAACGTGTGATTTCCAGCAAGAGAAAAATAAAAAGATTTTAATCATTTCGGGAGGAAAATTTGCTTTCGAATTCTTCGTATGAATGACTTGGCAAAGATTTGAACAAAAAAAACACAAACCACAAAGGGGGGGTGGGGGGGGGTGTTGAAGATGAAAAAAAATTTTATAAAAATATGAAAATTTTCCTCCATGAAGGGAAACCCTCTAATCCTTTCGAAGGGAAACTTTTTATATAGCCCGCTCCTAGGCCTTTGTCTGCTGGATCGGACTTATAAAAGACACGGCTTCCAGATAGTTAGCAACAGAAAAAAAAAAATCCAACAGATGAACCTGACACGGACACCCAGTGAAGTGTAGGGCAACAGAAGGACAGAAAAACGAGATGTGGGAAATTTCCAAAAAGTAATAAAACATAAAAGTAATATCAGGATTGGTTTGCAGACCCTCTACGGGCCCTAAGGTTGGCTTTCGTCTTTCCAGGGGAAAAGTCACTTTTTTTGCAAAAATCTTTAGTAAATATAGTCCCTGATACATTTTTTACGTTTTGATTAAAAAAGGGGTCCATTTTTCATGACTCTTATTAGAAACGCAACTGCACTCCAAGTGATCAACGTTTGAAAGGAATAACGTGTAAAAAGGGGTGTAAAATCCGAGGGATCCCAATCTTTTTAAAAAGTGTTTACGGTACACTTTCAAAAACACGAGAGGAGCAGAGGGGGTGGAGGATTTTGGTACAACTGACCCGGCTTCTCTCCAACAATGGTTTTTTATGTAAAAAAAAAAAACAAACAAACAAAAAAAACAAAACCCCAAAATTTGACCCAAAAAAACGTTGAAACGAAAAACTGCGCGTCTGTCTCTACTGGGGCCCCCA
>CM031601.1:8814353-8816853 GCA_018398815.1 Conus ventricosus
CATATACAATGAATTTTAGTATCTGTATTTGTGTCTTTATTTATCCATTTTACAAGTAGTTACTTGTTTACCATGGCTGTCTGTATCTGTCTGTGCTTATGAATATTACAGATAGTTATTTGAATACAAAGGGTTTTTCTGTCTGCAACTGTGATCCTTTGGTGCGAGTAAGAACACCAACATGTGAGAATGGGAATGGGAGATGGGGACAGGGTGAGGTGGTTATGACAGGGGATAAAAGGGTTTTTTGGAGGGGGGGGGGAGGGAGGACGAGGTAACTGGAAACGTACACTTCTCAGATACTGACGTTTTAAGTGGCATTCCTCAGGGAAATGTATTCGGGCCCATCCTTTTTACAATCTGTATGATTAGCTGGGTATTGACGTTAGGCCCCGCAATGATTTCACCAAAATGTATAATAGAGCACTTATAGAGACGTGTTACAGTCAACCATAGAGTAATTCATTGACAGGACAAACACATGAAATTTGTATTTCGATGCAAGCATGTGCATAGCGCTACATGTCAACAAACTCAATCTCGCTACGATTATGCCATAACATTGTTTGGTGAAAGAGACGATTATAAAGAAATCCTTTGACGAAAAGAAAAGAAAAAAATATAGGAGCCATATTTGACAAGGACTTGAAATTTGGCATAGATGATTATTAATGAAGAAATAGCAAAGGCAATCCGAGTGCTTGAACTCATGAAAATGACTTTTCATACATGGGCAGTGACACATTTTGTTTCATTATTCAAAACACTGTTGAGACCACATTCTGACTACGGAAAATGTTCTCCGGAATCTTTTAAAACAGAAAACAGACTGTTGCTCTTGAAAAATGCTAAGAATATCAACAAAGCTCGATGGTATATTGTGGAATAGAATATATGAACCAAAGACTATATGCTCTTGACTTACTATCTAAAAAACTTTTGAAGAATTAAGAGTGACCTGATACGAATATTTAAAATACTTAATGGCATAGAGAGTTTGGGTCGGGAGAAACTTTTCACAAAACCTTATTCTGACAACAACAAAATGTTATGATACTAAAAAAAATAAACATAAAAATAAAAATAAAATTTAATGGACTCGTATCAGTACTATCATTTGAGTAATAGAATTGCAACTTATCAAAATGTACTACAACTCATGTAAATAGAAAAAAAGGTAGTGGCATTAACACTTTCAAAAACCTCCTTGAACAGAAGAAAAGAATGATCTAAAATGTGTATGTGATCAATGATATGACACATATGATCTGCATATTTTTTTTCTTTTGCCCATTTCTAAGAAAATGCGCGAAACGCCATTGTAAACTTATTTTATCAAATGGGACATTAAAGAGTAACACGATCCGAAGAGCTGAACTGATACGAACTGAACTGAGAGAAAGTGAAAAATTAAACCCTACTTCATAAACAAATAAACATACAATGCGTCAATTCGGCATACCGTTCATATTAAAAGATTTCCAGACAATGTCATGTGGAATATTGGGGGTATTGTGACACACCTTGTGAAAATTATCGTGATCAGGAGTAAAATGTTCAATATTATTTTTCTCCTAAGAATCACATCGTTTTTACCCTGATACTCTTTTGTCTTGAGGGGAGTACTGTATGTGCCAAATAATCTGTCATGTTTTGAGCTCCATATTTAAACTGAGAGTTGCTAGCTCAGAAAATCGTCAATGGAATATTCGGTGGACTAAAATCGATGATGTCAAATGGGGGTCAAGGATGACCAGAATGTTTACAACTTGTACACTGTGACTACCTTCGTGTTGATTGCAGAAATCTCTCTCTCTCTCTCTCTCTCTCTCCCCTCTCTCTCTCTCTCTCTCTCTCTCTCTCTCTCTCTCTCTCTCTCTCTCTCTCTCTCTCTTATGCATAATCCAATCTGCTTTCCTCATACGCACACATATATACCAGCCCTACAAAGAAGAGAGAGAGAGAGAGAGAGAGAGAGAGAGAGAGAGAGGAAGAGAGAGAGAGAGAGAGAGAGGAGGGGGGGGGGGGGGTCTTTTTTTTCTTTTATTTCTTTTTTCCTTAATCACCCGAGGCGCTGTCTGAATTTTTTTTCTGATCTAGGTTCTGACACTGAAGTGAATTGATAATGACACAAACAACAGCAAGCAGCTTGGTGTTGAGATGTTAGCATGTGGTCAAATCAACAAATATATCATCAGAAAGTCAGGTCGTCTGAAGATCGAAGCGGGATCCCATCTCACTCTGGCTGTGAAGTTTACCAATGTCTCACGTCAGTTTCACGCGTTATGTGTCCAGTGCTGGAAGGAAGTGGCCTATAGCAATACGTCAACTGCACGCTCTGTTGTTGTTGTTGTTGTTTGTTGTTGTTGTTGTTGTTGTTGTTGTTGTTGTTGTTGTTGCCACATGGGCAGCCATACTCCGACTTCGGGGAATTTTGGAGACTGATAATGCTATGCTAGGAGCTTGTCACAACTGAAGACAATCCCCCCGCATAACTATG
>CM031601.1:8821853-8826853 GCA_018398815.1 Conus ventricosus
AGGAGAAGGAAGTCCTGTTGGTTTTGCAGGAGACTCATCGCCTGTCATGTGCTCGCTTTCCTTGCCGTGTTTGGATTATGGTAAGGACAGCTAGGTGACTCCCACACTGTCAAGTGCTCGCTTTCCTTTCATTCGCTGTGTGTCACGTGCTCATTTTCTTCACCATGTCTGAATTATAGTAAGAACGGCTACATAACTCACTCTCTGTCAAGCGCTCGCTTTTTTCTTCCGCGTTTAGATTATAGTAGGGATATTTAGGTGAATCACTGTCTGTCAAGTGCACGCTTTTCTTACCGTGTCTGAATTATAGTAGGAACAGCTGGCTGACGACTCACCGTGTATCACGTGCTCGCTGTCATTACCATGTCTGGGTTATCGGGGAACAACAAGTAACTCCCTGTCTGTCAAGTGCTCGCGTTATATACCGTGTCTGGATTATAGTAGGGACAGCGAGGTGACTCACTGTCTATCAAGTGCTCGCTTTACTAACCATGTCAGGATTATAGTAGGGACAGCGAGGTGACTCGCCGTGCGTCACGTACTCGTTTTCCTGACTGGTTTATAACAGGAACAGCTAGGCCAACTCTCCGTCTATTACGTACTCGCTTTCATTACTGTATCTGGATTATAGTAGGCAGAACTACGTAACTCACAGTGTATCAGGTGCTCACTTTCCTTTCTGCGTCTGGATTATAGCAGGGGCAGCCACGTAACTCCCTGTCTATTAAGTGCTCGATGACTGGATTATGGTTGGGGCATTTAGATGACCCCCTGTCTATCACGTGCTCGCTTTTTCTTCCGTGTCTGGGTTATAGTAGGGACAGCGGAGCTCTCCTGTTAAAAAAAAAAATCAGTACAATTGACAATGGGACTCAGTGTGTCAACGTGTCCATGTGTCACCGTATCTATGAGTTACTTTGTCGCTATGTCATCATGTCTCTATTTCACATTTTCTTTTCAATGAAGATTCTGTATGTCAACATATCTAAAGGTTAGGGTTAGGGTTTGGTTAGGGTTATAAATCTAGTCATGTTGACATAGACACAATAACATACAGGGGACGTAGGCGCAATTGTTTTTTTTGTTCCTTTCTTTCAATATGATTCGCTTTCATGAGTTTGAACATTGTTGAATTGATTTACACGTGGGACTGCTCGGGGGTTTAGCAATCCAACAAACAGTACTCAGGACAGAATCCTTGATTTCTATCACTGAAAATGAAGTGCTGTGGCAGGCAGTAGATTTTCCTTACTGGGTTATCGTGGGGAGGGGGGGGGGGAGAGAAAGGGGGGGGGGGGGGACGACAAGTCATGTCCTTAACAGCGCTAAACAATTCACACACACACACACACACCACACACACACACACATACGGCGCGCGCGCGCGCGCGCACATACACTCACAGACACACACACGCGTGCGCGCGCGCAAAAGAGAGAGAGAGAGAGAGAGAGAGAGAGAGAGAGAGAGAGAGAGAGAGAGAGAGGAGAGACAGACAGACAGACGACAGACAGACAGACTCTTTCACTGATCACCTCCTACGTCTTCCCCCACGCCTTCCCATGTCCAGCAGAATGGAGCAGCGACTGCACCCTGCAGAGGGCTGACACCGTGCCACATCATGCTGGAGCACACAGACAACACAGCCTGCTGCCAACCCCTTTCCCAGGGACATTGAGGGGGCCACCACAGGGAGGGTCACTGCCACCGGCTACTTCTGACAAGTGGAAGGCGTCGGAATTGAGGCTGCTGATAAAATTCTTGTTGATCTGCTTGTAAAACATGTGCAGTCATGGAGATTAATTAACCCAACTTCTACTTCGATTATCACATAGAGTTAACAGGTAAATACGCGAATGCTAAATTCCTTCGTTTTATAAGAAAAAGGAGAAGTAAAAGATGAAAACAACCCAACCCGTGTGTGTGTGTGTGTGTGTGTGTGTGTTGTGGTGTGTGTGTGGGTGTGTGTGTGTGCGTGTGCGTGTCGTGCGTGCGCGCGTGTGTGTGTGTGTGTGTGTGTGGTGTGTGCGTTGTGCGTGCGTGCCCAGCGTGTGTGTGTGTGTGTGTGTGTCGTGTGTGTGGTGTGTGTGTGTAGTGTGTGGTGCGTGCGTGCAGCGTGCGTGCGTGCGTGTAGTGCGTCTGCGTGCGTGCGTGCGTGCGTGCATGCGTGCGTAGCGCTGTCGTGTTGTGATGTGTGTGTGGTGTGTTGTGTGTCGTGTGGTGTATTGTGTGTGGGTGTGTGTGTATGTGTGTGTGTGTGTGTGTGTGTGTGTGTGGTGGTGTGTGTGTGTGTTGTGTGTGGTAGTGTGTGTGTGTGGCGTGTGTGTGTGTGTGTGTGTGCCAGTCAGCGTCACAATTCGACAGGCACAGAACGTGACCATACTGACACAGCTTGATCTTGATCATGATCTTGGTGAGTAGTCGACAGGGCCACACTGTGGCATAACATCGACGGAAAAACACAGACAGGAGACAAGGGATCAGTACCCACAATGCAACAGACGTTTAGACATTGCAGGAAGACACGGAAGTGACGTCGGTCAGCAGATTAGCATAATGCAAAAACTTTAGATAACATTCTCAGGAGATTTCATGCATAGAAGATGGCAATCTGTGCTCGATGCTGACGATAAAGGAAATATGTGTCTGGATACGTCATTGAAACTGTAGAACGAAAAATAAGACAACTTCTGGTATAACTCGATTATGATAAATGTTACAAACTCAATGCCATGATACCGTATTATGGTCCATGTTGCGTCGATCATCATTATTTACGTCATTGTAACAATTGATTGAATCGATTTTCATTCCTACTCCCCCCCCCCCCTTCCTTGCAGTTGTGATGTGCATAAGCCGAAAATCAATAAATTATTTGAGTCTTTGAGTCTTTGGACTGCTTGTCGTCTCTCTGCTGTCTGTCTGTCTGTCTGCTGTCTGTCTCTCTCTCTCTCTCTCTCTCTGTCTCTCTCTGTCTCTCTCTCCACTTTCTGTTGTGTGTGTGTGTGGTGTGTGTGTGTGTGTGTGTGTGTGGTGTGTGTGTGTGTGTTGTGTGTGTAGTTGTGTGTGTGGTGTGTGTGTGTGTGTGTGTGTGTGTGTGTGTGTGTGTGTGGTGCGTGCATGCGTGCGTACACATAAATGTACAACCAACCAACCAACCAAACAAATAATAAATGGATAAATAAATAAATAAATAAATAAATGAATAAATAAATAAATACATAAATAAATAATTAAATAAAATAAATAGAAGTCTTTTATTCACAAACAAGGTTCGTGCTATCCAATAATTCGAAATTATTCTGAAAGCTATGAAAAATGCCGCTCATACGTTGTACGGTTTGTTTGTTGTACCGGTTTGTTTGTTGTACCGGTTTGTTTGTTGTACGGTTTGTTTGTTGTACCGGTTTGTTTCCAACTGCAGTTCCTATATGAACACGCGTCTCAGGTACTGTGATCGTTTTGGGAACTATTTTTGACATCTGCCAGTTTAAACCTAGTAGAAGAGTCTAAAATCTGTGTATGTAATGTATACCCAGTCTCCTGATCACACACGAAGGCGATCGTCTATGTTGTCTTACATTCCACGTGTGATGAAAAGGGAAGCGATCAAGAAGAGGGGAGCGATGAGAATTGACAGGAAGCTGAAGGGAGAGGGATGAGGGGAGGGAGAGAATTATGTGGGGGAAACTGGCTGTATCTTACTTTTGTTTCCCCGTGATATCATGATGTATATTGCAAGCGGTTCGTAATTTAAAGAGAAGCCGCCTGTCTTTGCTTAGCTTTTCAAACCCACTCATTTAAGCTTAGAATTATTTCTCATGTTTATCGTCCTCTTGCTAATATAACAGCCACTTAATTGTAAATATTGACAGCCACTTACATTCATTTTATCCTAGTTCTGTACGGCTGTGGAACTCACTGCTGGGTGCCATCAGATTGCCACAAATGCAGTCCTCATTTAAAAACAAATTGATACGACAATTTTGAGATCTGCATATTGACGATATTCTATTTTAACTTCCCAGATATTTTACTGTTGCCTGGGCCTGAATTTGGCCATTGCTTTTAACTTCTTGAATATTGAGTGCGACCCCTTGTTGCCAAATTTGCTCAAGGGGCCAACAGTCTGAGTCGCACTATTTTATGTTATTTTTTTTACCTTTTAACATGCGCGCTGGTGACCTACTCGTTTTTGAGTGAACCAGTATTTTAGGAAGAAGAAGAAGAAGATAACTGGTTGAATGATTTGTTTTCGTATTTCCCCAGTGTCTCTGCTATCATTTTCTTTTTCATTCCGGCCACGAAGGCAAATCAATGATGTGTTATTATTTTTCTAACTGATATTGTGGATGCAAAAAAGGTTGTATAATTTGCGTGTTTCATGTAGCTTCACTTACCTAGTTCACCATAGAATGACAACAGCTGAAACGGCTATGTTTTGCAAGATGCAACTATATGTGACCTGTCTGTTTTCACTATCTTGTAGAATATTTATCCGTATCTGCTCCTCTTGCATTCAGTGGTCTGATCTTGATAGAATATCAGTCATTATGTTTTGGAATGTTTGCATAAATATGATTTTGCATATGTTTTGTATGAATGTTAAAATAATATTTGTACATGATCTCAATATATAACAGAAGGTCACTTTTGTAGTCGTGATTGTATCCAAAACATAGGATTAGTTCTTAAGGTATTTCACTTTTAAAAAAAAAACCCACTTAAGGTTAAGAACTGTTTTTGATGGAAAATGCTTGATCTTGATCGTGATCTTGTCACCACATGGAAACCCTGAACTGATATTTCCTTGTGACAATAGTGAGCAAACGCACTAACGTAAAGCAACATAGAGGAGATTCTGCAGTAGTGGTAGTAGTGGTATAGTTAGTAGTAGTAGTAGTAGTAGTAGTAGTAGTAGTAGTAGTAGTAGTAGTAGTAGTGTAGTAGTAGTGGTAGTAGTAGTAACTTAGTAGTAGTAGTAGTAACTTAGTAGTAG
>CM031601.1:8831853-8836853 GCA_018398815.1 Conus ventricosus
TATCGTGATACCAGTTCTGTTGACATTATGTATACATGTTTGCAGCACATAAACTGCGTGATGCCCAATCTGTTGATCTTATGCATAAATGTACGCAGAAAATAAAACAACGTGATACCAAATCTGTTGACATAATGTATAAATGTGTGCAGCAAATAAACAGCGTGATACCATTTCTGTTGACATATATAAATATGTATAGCAAATTGACAGCGTGATACCAAATCTGTGGTCATCATGTATGAGTATGCACGGCAAATTCATGACGCGATGTCACGGCTGACATCATGTATTAAATGTAGACAGCCAATTCACGACGTGATACCATTGTTGTTAATATGTATAAATCCGTACTGCAAATTCACGACGTGACACCAAAATGTGTCGACATGTTGTACAAATGTATACAGCAAGTTCACAACGTAAATGGGAACAAAGACAAGAAAATGGGCCATAAAAGCAGACGGTGGGATGAAAAATAGGTAAATGAGAAAAAAAAGACAAGTGAGTGGAACATACACCTATGAACGAGTCATAGAGAAGCTGAACGGGAACAGAGTGGTTACAAAAGCAGAGGAATGGGAACAAAGGCAGGCGCATGGGAACGAGGACATAGATTGGCCCATGAAGACAAACTATAAGACCAAAGACAGGTAACTGGGTAAAAACAGGTGAAACATAGACGGATGAATCAGATGCATGGATTACAAAGACAGATGAATGGGAACAGAAGTGAACGGAAATAGTGTGGCCCATGAAGACAGATAATGGCATCAAAGACAGGAACAAAAATTGAGCGAAACACGGGTGAACCAGGTGAATAAATGGTAACTGAGGTAAACGGGTTACAAAGGCAGATGAATGGAAACGAAGACAGGTAAATGGGAACAAAGAATAGGAATGGACCATTAAGACAGGTAAATGCAAACAAAGACAGTTTTGGGGTTTCTGGTGAAGAGAGTGAATGAAAAACAAAAATAAATGAACGAAACTAAGACAAGTGAATGAGCAATAAAGACAGGTAAATGCACACAAAGACAGTTGTATGGGAACACAGACAGGTAGTAAACGAACACAGACAGGTTAATGGGTCATACATACAAGTGACTGACAGCAAAGACGGGTGAACGGAACAAAGATATGGGAATGAGCCTTTAAGACAGGTAAATGCAAACAAAGACAGCTTTTGGGAGAACAAGAATGAAAAACAGATAGGCTAACGGATCATGAAGACAGGTGACCAACAGCAAACACAGATAAATGGCCACAAAGACAGATCAATGGCGACAAAGGCAGATGAATGGCTACAAAGACAGATGAACGGGCCATAAGGACAGATGAATGGGGACAAAGACAGGTGAATGTGCTCTAAAGACAGGTGGATAAGATACAAGGGCAGATGAATTAGTCACAAAGGTGGGTGAAACGGAACGCAGGTAAGTTGGCAGAAAGACAGGTGAATAGGAACAAAGATAAGATGAATGGGCCACAAAAGCAGGTGAAAATGGGAACAAAGACACATGGATGGCCACAACTGCGAACTAAGACACACGAATGGGCCACAAAGACAGGTGAATGGGCCACAAAGACAGGTGAATGGGAACAAAGACACATGAATGGGCCACAAAGATAGGTGAATTGGAGCAGAGGCAGAGGCGAGAACAAAGATAGTGAGATAGGATGAAAGGCAATGGGTACGCCACAGCCACAAGGACAAGCAAATGGGACCAAAGACAGGTGAATGACCACAAAGACAGGCGAATGGCCATAAAGACAGGCGAATGGCCACAAGGCGAATGGCCGCAAAGACAGGCGAATGGCCGCAAGGTGAATGGCCACAATGACAGGTAAATGGCCACAAGGACATGTGAATGGACACAAAGACAGGTGAATGGCAAAAAGGACAGGTAAATGGCCACAAAGACAGGTGAATGGCCACAAAGACAGGTGAGTGGCAACAAGGACAGGTGAATGGCCACAAAGACAGGTAAATGGCAACAAGGACATGTGAATGGCCACAAAGACAGGTGCATGGCCACAAAGACAGGTGAATGGCCACAAAGACGGGTAA
Source organism: Conus ventricosus (assembly GCA_018398815.1). Lineage (NCBI taxonomy): Eukaryota > Metazoa > Mollusca > Gastropoda > Neogastropoda > Conidae > Conus > Conus ventricosus. The sequence continues at coordinate 8,833,925 of CM031601.1, forward strand.
ATGGCAACACAGACAGGTGAACGGCCACAAAGACAGGTGAATGGCCACAAGGTGAATGGCCACAAAGACTGGTGAATGGCCACAAAGACAGGTGAATGGCCACAAGACAGGTGAATGCAACAAAGACAGGTGAATGGCCACAAAGACAGGTGAATGGCCACAAAGACAGGTGAATGGCCACAAAGACAGGTGAATGGCCACAAAGACAGGTGAATGGCCACAAAGGCAGGTGAATGCCAAAAAAGACAGGTGAATGCCAACAAAGACAGGTGAATGGCCACAAAGACTGGTGAATGGCCACAAAGACAGGTGAATGGCCACAAAGACAGGTGAATGGCCACAAAGACAGGTGAATGGCCACAAGGTGAATGTCCACAAAGACAGATGAATGGCCACAAAGACAGGTGAATGGCTACAAAGACAGATGAATGGCCACAAGGTGAATGTGAACAAAGACAGGTGAATGTGAACAAAGACAGGTGAATGCTACAAGACAGGTGAATGGCCACAAAGACAGGTGAATGGCCACAAAGACAGTGAATGGCCACAGACAGGGAATGGCCACAAAGACAGGTGAATGGCCACAAAGACAGGAATGCAAAAACAGTGATGCCAACAAAGACAGGTGAATGGCCACAAAGACAGGTGAATGGCCACAAAGACAGGTGAATGGCCACAAAACAGGTGAATGGCCACAAAGACAGGGAATGGCCACAAAGACAGGTGAATGGCCACAAAGACAGGCGAATGGCCACAAAGACAGGTGAATGGCCACAAAGACAGGTGAAATGGCTACAAGGACAGGCGAATGGCCACAAAGACAGGTGAATGGCCACAAAGACAGGTGAATGGCCACAAAGACAGGTGAATGGCCACAAAGACAGGTGAATGGCCACAAGGACAGGCGAATGGCCACAAAGACAGGTGAATGGCCACAAGGACAGGCGAATGGCCACAAAGACAGGCGAATGGCCACAAGGACAGGCGAATGGCCACTAAGCTAGGTGAATGGCCACAAAGACAGGTGAATGGCCACAAGGTGAATAGCCACAAAGACAGGTGAATGGCCACAAAGACAGGTGAATGGCCACAAAGACAGGTGAATACTTCCTAATCCCGGGTTATAATAAAATGACTTCTTACCTGGCCAGGTTTTCACACACACAACCACGCTTTTACACCACACCACAGTTCTTGAAAAAGTCTCTTCACGTCTTCTTCAGCACTGCTTGATGGTGACGCCTTTGGTTGACTGGATCCAGGCTTCAGGACTGGGTCTTCGTGGTCGTCTCTGGGATCTCGACGTAGAACTCTTCTTCCTTCATCTCTTTCATCCACCTCTGGGTTCAAATTCAGTTTGTCTGTCTTCACCCACCTCTGGGCTTCAAACTTAGTTTTCTTCTCTTCTAGTTTGTCTTTAACCCTAAGACTGCTGTCGCTTCTATCTCCCAGACCACGTTTCTTTTGACCCTATTCTTTCCTGCCCACCCTTCTCTCTCTCTCTCTCTCTCTCCTCTCTCTCTCTCTCTCTCTCTCTCTCTCTCTCTCTCTCTCTCTCTCTCTCTCTCTCTCTCTCTCTCTCTCTCTCTCTCTCTCTCGTGGTGGTCTTCCCTCTCTACAAATTGTTCTCCCTCATTTTATATAGGGATGGAAACAAAGGATTTCCCTTCGGGCTATGCCTTTGTCCATGCTGCTTCTCAAGCCCCCTGTTCACAAGTACCCTGAATTCTCCATTCGCTACCTTCTTCCACACATCAGCATTTACACACATCCCTACCTAACTGATTAGCAAACCACTTGGCACCAGATGGACATCGAAAATTCCCGCCGACTTCGGCGGTCACTTAACACAGTAATTATCCTAGAGAAAAGCTACGACAACAACGTCCACGCCCATTCAACCAGCCTGACAATAGAACCAACACAGTGCCCCACGGCAATACCATCTGAACGAGCCAAAGACTCCTGCTCTTCAAAGACTGTTTGCAAAGCCACATCAGCTGACTGAGTATGTAGCGCCCACTTGATGCACCGAGGTCCTAGTGGTTACGTCACTCCCCCCTTTCACTGTTGGAAAGGTTCAAACTCCTTACTACCTTAGGTGCCATCTATCACCTGACCACTTCGTCCTCCTTGACACAGTTCGACCGTGTGCGGTGGGTAAGGCATACTAGTTAATGGGTCTATTACCTATTTCGGCACTAGGTACAACATTCCTCGTCTCTAAGCGCTTAAGGTTTTTTGCGAGAGGTTTCACGCTCTTGACAGATAGGTGAATGGCCACAAAGACAGGTGAATGGCCACAAAGACAGGTGAATGGCCACAAAGACAGGTGAATGGCCACAAAGACAGGTGAATGGCCACAAAGACAGGTGAATGATAAAAAGTGATGTCCACAAAGACAGGTGCATGGCCATAAAGACAGGTGAATGGCCACAAAGAAAGGTGAATGGTCCACAAAGACAGGTGCATGGCCACAAAGACAGGTGCATGGCCACAAAGACAGGTGAAGGGGGGACAAAGACAAGTGAATGTGAACAAAGACAGGTGAATGGCCACAAAGACAGGCGAATGGTCACACAGACAGGCGAACTGGTGACAAAGACAGCTGAAGGGGGAACAAAGACAGGTGAATGTGAACAAAGACAGATGAATGTGAACAAAGACAGGTGAATGGGAACAGAGACTGGTGAATGGACACAAAAGGAAATGTGAGCACATACAGATGAATGTGGAACCTGGATGGATGGGCTACAAAGACAGGTGGGTGGGTACAAAGACAGGTGAACTGGTGACAAAGACAGGTGAAGGGCAAACAAAGACCGGTGAATGGGAACAAAGTCAGAGATGAATGGGAGCAGAGACTGGCAAATGGGATCAAAGAAAAATGGGAGCAAAGACGGGTGAATGGGGAACATGGATGGATGGG
>CM031601.1:8846853-8849353 GCA_018398815.1 Conus ventricosus
ATCCACGCCCATTGATCTGGATCTATGCTCTGTGATCTGGATCAACGCCCTATGATCTGGATCCACGCCCTATGATCTGGATCAACGCTCTGTGATCTGGATCAACGCCCTATGATCTGGATTCACGCCCTGTGAACTGGATCAACGCTCTGTGATCTGGATCAACGCCCTGTGATCCGGATCCACACCCTGTGATCTGGATTCACACCCTATGATCTGGATCACGCCCTGTGATCTGGATCCACGCCCTGTGATCTGGATCAACGCCCTATGATGTGGATCCACGCCCTATGATCTGGATCAACGCCCTATGATCTGGATCCACGCCCTATGATCTGGATCCACGCCCTATGATCTGGATCCACGCCCTGTGATCTGGATCAACGCCCTATGATCTGGATCCACGCCCTGTGATCTGGATCCACGCCCTGTGGTCTGGATCCACGCCCTGTGGTCAGGATCATCGACCTATGATTTGGATTCAAGCTCTGTGATCTGGATTCACGCCCTATGATCTGGATTCACGCCGTGTGATCTGGATTCACGCTCTGTGATCTGGATTCACGTCGTGTGATCTGGATTCACGCCCTGTGATCTGGATTCACGCCCTGTGATCTGGATTCACGCCCTATGATCTGGATTCACTCCCTGTGATCTGGATTCACACCCTGTGATCTGGATTCACATCCTGTGATCTGGATTCACTCCCTGTGATCTGGATTCACACCCTGTGGTCTGGATTCACGCCCTGTGATCTGGATTCACGCCCTGTGATCTGGATTCACTCCCTGTGATCTGGATTCACGCCCTGTGGTCTGGATTCACGCCCTGTGATCTGGATTCACTCCCTGTGATCTGGATTCACGCCCTGTGATCTGGATTCACGCCCTGTGATCTGGATTAACGCCCTGTGATCTGGATTCACTCCCTGTGATCTGGATTCACGCCCTGTGATCTGGATTCACTCCCTGTGATCTGGATTCACGCCCTGTGGTCTGGATTCACGCCCTGTGATCTGGATTCACGCCCTGTGATCTGGATTCACGCCCTGTGATCTGGATCCACGCCCTGTGATCTGGATTCACGCCCTGTGATCTGCAACCGCGCCCATGTGATCACCTGTCTCTGCTCTGCCTCTGTCTGATCAGGATGTGCGTTCTCTGATCTGGATTCACGGGTCGTCCTTGGTCTTCATTCCGGGTGTCCACCATGTGTCTTCAAGTTCAGTTCAATCTCTCTTGTCTGGTCTTGGTAGTGACGGGCGGGCAGACCAAGTGGTGAACACATAATGCTGAGCCGTTTACTGGATTTCTGGGGGTTGATTCAAACAATCGCAGATCGGCCATGCTACGTGTCGGGGCTTTACACAATGTTGAAACGACTCTCCCTCCGCTCTGTTTGGCACAGAACGGGTCACAAGGGCGGGGGTGGGGGGAGGGGGGTGGGGGTGGGTGTCAGCGTGTTCTAGTCTGCACGCATTGATTTATTGTCTCCCCTGAGGGATATAGATGGCGTTAGAGGAGTTAAATGTATATAATCTTTAACTGATGTATCACATCTCTCTCTCTCTCTCTCTCTCTCTCTCTCTCTCTCTCTCTATATATATATATATATATATATATATATATATATATATATCACATCCCGTACTGTCTGCCTTTATTTTTCTATTGCCTGTATGTCTGTCTCTTTAATTTTTTATCCTCTTCGTATTTCTAGTGTATACATACATTACTGTCTGTTTTAGCTGTCTGTTTATCTTTCAAAACAGGTTACTGTATTTTGCTGTTGTTGATTGTTGTGTTTTACCTATTTATTCATGTACCTCTTTACGTACTTATTTATGCTATTTTGTTGTTGTTGTTGTTGTTGTTGTTGTTGTTGTTGTGTGTACAGAGGATCGATAGCTGATGAAAGAATTGGGAAAGAAGCCTGCAGACATTTCACTATTTAGATGGTCGTTAGAAATACTAACCCAGGGAAGACGAGAGAATTCAAAGCACGCAAGGTGGAATCCATTGAAAGGACAAAACAAGAGCGGTCGGTTGTGTAGCGTCGCAGTAACTCACGTGTTGACAGCGGCTGTGAACTAACTACACTTCACGCCCCTGGCCTCCTAACAGATGCAGTCCCTCTACTTGCTGACCAAGTAGTTACATGGAATAAACGACATGTGTGAACAATGTAGGCACACACTTCTTCTGCCATCATAGAAATGGCTGTTTAGTTAGGGGACGATGAAGCAGCGGGCATGTTCTAATATTTGTGGTTGTGTGTTTGTCGGTCAGTTATCGTTAGCGCATAAAAGGCAAAACAAAACAAAAAAACTGCGATTTTTCATAACTCATGAAACCACAATTGAAGCTGAAAAAATGAACTGCACACACAACATGCACATTACAATGACATGTACACGTATTAGAGGGCTTCAGTATAAACAGTGAAACATGTTGTCTAGAAGTGCGAATTAGGGGATTGGTGGAGGGCTTCAGTATAACAG
>CM031601.1:8854353-8856853 GCA_018398815.1 Conus ventricosus
CGTCCTCGGCTGTATAACGTATGGTGACACTGGCTGCTTTGAATGTTGTGGCTGGGACTGGCTTTAGCTGGTTTGAATGTTGTTGCTACGGCTGCTTCTGTCGTGGGGTCTAATATCCTCCGGGAGGGTGAAGATTGGAAATGAAACCAGAGAATTCACACTAAAGATCTGAATACTTGCCGAACTGATTTTTGACACGCTCTGCATACTGTCGCTTTGTTGAGTCGTGACATGTGTCTGAATTCAATTTAGTATGATCCTGTTTTTTCCCCTTTGATTTTATTTTGATTTGTTTTGTTCGCATTTAGCAGTATATGACATTTTTCCCATTGCGAAAATCCTGGCTGTGATGTAGATTGTTTAATACTTTTAATAACAGTAATTAAAAAAAAATTTCCCTGTCAAAAATCTGGTTATGAACCGAAGGTCTGGGTTTTTCCATTAACATTATTGATAGAAACTCAAACCTTCTTGGGTCAAAGTAAAAGTAAATTACGTCTTCAATCAAAATAAAGATATCACCTACCCAATCATGAAGGTCGGGTTTCTTATTCCCAAATCACCAGGTATGAGAACAGGACTACTATACAAGCAGCGACACACAGGTTGTGTCTGGTCAATCACCTTTCAGTTAGTGTCATTAGATAGAAGTGGACAACTCGGATGCAGTGCCTGGCAGCATGTTGAGTCGTACACACTTCTTTCTTTCTTTCTTTCTTATTTTCAATGTTATTATCACTATTTTGTCCCTACCTTATGTAGACTACTGTCATTTGACTTTGACGTGAATTGAGTCCATGTACATAGTCGCTAATTTATGATGTCCTTATCTTTGCTGTAGTTACTTTCGGTCTGTGTTGGAAGCCCCGCACACGCACTTCCACTTTTCTTTTTTGTCTCTTCTGCATCTCGGTCTCCATGGTAATATTTTGCTATGGTCTTGTGCTGTTTAGACATGACTTGACTTTTTCTCCTTGGAGTGTGTACATAGATTTATGAATGCACCCCTGAATAATCATTCGTTATGTACTTGTAGTTCAGTCACCTGATGATGTTATACTATATGGGAAGCCCAGCCAGCCTATAGGAGTTGTTCTCTTCCCTTTGTATATACATATTGGGCTCTGAATGAGCTTGTCGGTTTTTCCTCCAATTAGTTCAATTTTTGTATTCTTTTTGTGTTGTTTGTTACATCCCCTTTGTATTCCTCTCCCATGTACTCCGACCTATCATAACTGTCTAAACAAGAGAGAGAGCGTCCACATTATATTAACAATCCTGGCTGAATTTACATACTTTGTGCTTTTGAACACCATTACCTGATGTCTGTTGACACCAGTCTTTATAGAGCCAGGATTGGTGGGTTTCATGACAGAGCTTCAGCCTTGTGTCGTCAATTATCATATCTCAGTAAGTCCGACATCGTACCCTTTTTCATTCTTCATCTATTACACAGCAAATACTGTGTCCAGCTGGCACTGCTTGTGCACATGATTATTTCACATTCAGGTCAACTTATTTCATCGCACGTCTGTTAAACGAAGAATTCATATTTTATAGAGTCGACAGTAAGCACCTTAAAACCTCACAATGTCAACGACATATTTCCACATTGACGGAGTTATTTTCTTATCTTATCTAATGACATTGGTCTAAATCCTGGGCCAACAAACAGAACAAATCTTTGTGTAATTCATTGTAATGTTCAAAGTTTAAGAAATAAACTTACTCTTTTGGAAGCCGAATCTAGAGAATTCGACATAATTACTTTATCTGAAACATGGCTTTCTGAGTCTGTATTAAATGATTCATGTCTACCCAATTTTCATCCCCTCGTCCGGTGTGACGAGCTAATGATCCCCACGGAGGAGTAGCCGTTTACGTTCGAAACTCGTTATATTGTAAACCTCGGCCGGATCTTCAAGTCCATGAATTAGAAGCCGTTTGGGTTGAAACCAAATTAAACCAGAAGAGTATTCTAATAGGTTCCTTTTATCGTCCACCCAATGCGCTGATACGCTATTGGGATCTTGTGAGAGACAGTTTTAGAAAAATAAACAATACAGCTCTACCGTTCTTTGTACTAGATGACTTTAACACAGACTGCCTGAACAACCCCTCTCGACACCTAACAGAAATAATTCAGTTACACAGTCTTCACCAGTCAGTTACTGAATCAACCCGAATCACCGACACTACATCAACTTGTCTAGATCTCGTCATAACACAAACCCCCGATTTAGTTGAATGAACTCAAGTCTTACCCGCAGTCCTTAGCGATCACAGTATTCCATGTTTGCACCTTAAAAACACAATTAAAAACAATAACAAATTCAAAAGAACTATATTTAACTACAATAAACTTAACAGAGACGAATTTTGTCGATTGCTACAACTTGTAGACTGGCAGTTCATTTTAAATATGAGAACTGTTGACGAAACCGTTGAATATTTCACTGATACTTTCATGAGTATAGCTAAACAGTGTATGCCAACTAAA
>CM031601.1:8866853-8869353 GCA_018398815.1 Conus ventricosus
CACACACACACACACACACACACACACACACACACACACACCACACACGCACACACACACCACACACACACACACACACACGCACACACACATCTATCTATCTATCTATCTATCTATCTATCCATCTATCTATCTATCTATATATATATACATACACACACGCACACACACATACACACACATACACACACTTAAGCATACACACATACACACACATACACACACACATACACACACACACACGCACACACACATGCACACACACACGCACGCACGCACGCACGCGCGCACGCACGCACGCACGCACGCACGCACGCACGCACGCCACACACACACACACACACACACAAACACACACGCAAGCACGCATACACGCACATACATACACACATACAATAACACACACACACACACACACACACACACACACACACACACACACACACACACACACACACACACACACACACACACCACACACACACACACACACACCTATCGTGGAAAAGAAGGAAAACCAGGACCTACCACGTGTCGTCTTTATTCACGATTCAGTAGTCAACAAGGTCGATGAAAGGCGATTAGGCAGATCCTATGGGTTTGATGCTATGTCGCGCAAGGCACACACCACGGAGGAAATCTGTCAGGCATTTGAAACAGCCCTTCAGTCTACCGTAAAGCCACTTGATGCAGTTGTAATCCACTGCGGAATAAATGATATCCGGAAAATGGACCCAAGTGTGCACCATGAAGTTTGCGAAGTGCATCAAGGACATCGCAGCAGAACACAAAAACATGAAGATAGTGATCAGCAAAATTGCACCCGTGAAAGATCCGGAGCTCCAAATCAAGACGGACGTATTCAACGCATTGACAGAATCAGAACTGTTCAGTGTTCACAACGTGTCGTTCATCAGTCATATTAACCTGGAGACCAGCAATAGATACCTCATCAGAGACGGCCTTCATCCACAGCAAACGGCGCCAGTGTGCTTGCGGGAAACATCGGAAGGCACACCAGGAACTTATTCTGGAAACGTCCAAGAATGTCAGCAAGACACCCAAGAAGACCACTACCCATGGATTATCAACCCTTCCCAGGACGTCCATCTTTGTTGGTGACCACCCACGATTTTTGTGGAACATCTATGATGTAATGAGAGACTGGTAGAACCTCTGTAAGGAAAAGACCATGCTCAATTTTGGACTACTTCTGGAAAATTGGAACAGAAAAGAAACTGAACTTGCAATAACCTTGCTCTCTCTTGTTATTGGACTAACTCGGATTTTTTCTTTTTCCGCCTCTTGTCAATCCTATTTATGTTGTAAGAAAAGGTTGCTGCTGTAGAAGTTAAGTAAGCATAATCCTGCTATCTGTAGTTCAATGTAGTTATATTTATGTATTGTTAGTTACCTTTCAGTGCATCACTTGCATTTAATCACTTTTTTTTTCCTTTCTATGTTTGGGTTTTTGATTATCTATATTGATATAACACATGTTAGTTAAAGATTTTAAAGTGCTGCAATGGAATTGTCGATCCATCACAACCAGTACAGACCAACTAGTGCAACACCTATCTGGAGTAAAATACAACATATTAGCTTTGCAGTCACTGAATGTCCGCAAAACTAAACTACCTAAACTTCCTAATTACTATTTTCCGCCAGTTACCCCAATATTAATAAGGATGAAAAAATAAATGGGGCCCAATATATATTCGTGAAGATGTTAAAATATGCCCCATGTGCCAGTCCTGCCCCACCAGACATTCCTGGGTTGCACTCATGTGCAGTCAGAGTTCAAATTGATTATAATGTAGTAACAGTCGCCTCTGTTTACTTACCTCAAGGCCCAAACGATCGTAATACAGAATGGCTACGCTCATTTCAATTAAACCAATCTACCAAGTATTTAATCACTGGTGATTTTAACGCCCATTCGCCGTTTTGGGAAAAGAGTGCCAGGTTATCACCAATAATCGTTTTATTGAAAATATAGTGGACTCCTCTCTTTACTTCTCAACGATGGCAGTATTACTCGTATTCCAGACAACCTAAACATAATCCTAGTGCCATCGACTTATCATTCATATCTCCTGAACTAGCTATATCATGTGACTGGCAAACACTTGATGATCCATTAAATAGTGATCATCTCCCTATTGTCATTTCTCTTGAGCGTATGAGACCTGAAACAACTGATGTAACGCATGACAAAGTTCCTAAATTATTGTTACAAGTTTGCTAATTGGAATAAATTCTCATACCTACTTAGTTCATTTAATGTAAACATAGAAAATCTTGAAAATCAAGATGTCGATACATTATACGATCATTTCAGAATGCAGTACACACTGCTGCGAAAGATTCAATTCCGACTGTAAAATCTGTAAAATCAAAAAAAACATTCGGGTAATGTCTGGTGGAATGGTATATGTCAGCAGGCAAAACAAGAAAAAATAGAAAAAACAAAAGATTACAAAAGAGAAACAAATCCCAA
>CM031601.1:8873916-8883916 GCA_018398815.1 Conus ventricosus
ATTCTGGCACGCAAATGCACAGATCCACCATGACTGAATAGATTCGCTTCTTCAAATACTTGTATCACTTTCTACAGCACTCAGGTATCCTTAGCTTTGTAGAACCACACTAGCAGTCGAAAATAACAGAACTCAAAACATTCACTGACTATTCTCCGCCATCTTGCTGCGAACTCCGAGAGAGAGAGAGAGAGAGAGAGAGAGAGAGAGAGAGAGAGAGAGAGAGAGGAGAGAGAGAGAGAGAGAGAGAGAGACAGACGCAAACAGTTAGACAGACAGACAGACAAAGTAAAGTAGTGTGTGTGTGTGTGTGTGTGTGTGTGTGTGTGTGTGTGTGTGTGTGTGTGTGTGTGTGTGTGTGTGTGTGTGTGTGCGTGTGTCTGGTGTGTCGGTTTCGGGATCTTTTATCTGGCGGCGTGCAGGAGACAATCTATTTTTCGCCAGAGTGAACGAACATGATTGCCAGACTACCGCAAGAGGGAGCCACCGGTAGACAAATAGATGCGTGTGTCATAATAAGTAAAGCAGTGATTCGTATCTATCCGCTATGTTATATTGTTGGTGTGCATGGAGCGAATTTGCTCGTCACCCCTAGGTAGTTTAGCAGTGCGACGTCACAGAAGAGATATCGGGGTCTGCCCAGCTGTGCCGACCAGATTAATCAAAAATTATCTTCAGGGTCGATCATTTTGTCCGGTGGAAATAGTGAGGATGGGATGGGTGGGCACAGGCAAACACAAAGAAAACAGAAATGAAGAACAAGAAAAACCCAACCATCACACACACACCACACACACACACACACAACACACACACACACACACACACACACACACACACACACACACACACACGCACACATACATGCACGCAAGCAAGGACGCACGTAAGCACGCTCGCACGCGCGCACGCACACACACACACACACACACACACACACACACACACACACACACACACACACACACACACACAGATGAGAGAGAGAGAGAGAGAGAGAGAGAGAGAGAGAGAGAGAGAGAGAGAGAGAGAGAGAGAGAGTAGACTTAACGTGATGGGAATTATAAAATCGACCAGTCACACGAAAAGACTTAAAATCTCTTTCTTAAATTTCAAAGTAAACATTGAAGTTGGTGGCAAAAAAAGTATCACCATCATAGATATCCAGGCATTTGTTCCATCAAAATAATGAAGCCATCGGAAAGAAATGAAGCCATTAACTTAATCTGTAAGCAGCCAAACAGTCATAGCCTTATAAATACTTCAAACATAAATGAATTATGCAGCAGTAGGAGCAGAAGACGATGGGGTGGATCTGTGTGTGAGTGAAGAGGGTGGAAAAATATGAACATATTAAAATGACAAGCTAATCAATACACGAGTGTAGTGAGTGAACATTTAGGAATACGGCGAGATGATGATAAAAAAAAAGAAGAACTTTATGGTTACATCTTTGCTGTGTGTAGTATATCCTATCCATGTAGTTAAGATCAAGAAATAAATGAATTAGTGAATGAACGACTAAAGCAATGAAAGACTCAACTGCGCAAGAAAATGAGACGTGAAGCTACTTAGAATGAATGCTCTATGCAGTCCAGGCAAAAGACCATGACAACGAAATAAAAACGAATACTTGACCAGCCCACTGAATCACTAGCGTGTCATGTGCAGACATTCCCTTCTCCCTAGGTCAACCAAATGGCCGGAAAATGTGTTTGGCTTCCCTGTTTGACCCTTTGTGACAGAGTGGAATGAAGGGCTAGGCGCATGGGCAGGGGGAATGAAGGGCTGGAGGGGAGAGGCGACAAGAGAGAAAGGCAGCCAGCGAGTGACCCCTACCACTCCTAGCTGTACTGGAGCACAGTGCCACTCCAGCCCCCACATCTCTTCACCACTCCCTGACACCCACTCCATCTTCAGCGGTGTGAGAAATGGTCCACTGCTTGTGGTCAGTCTTCCAGATAAATATTCAGAAGTAGTCAGTGACTCTCCCTGTGGTGGTCCGCTCAATGTCCCTGGGGGGGGGGGGGGGGGGGGGGGGGGGGGAGGGCAGGCTTGCTGCGTGCTTTGTTGTCTGCGTGCTCCAGCACGATGTGGCACGGTGTCCGCCACTCTGCAGACTGCAGTCACTGCTCCATTCTGCTGGACATGGGAAGGCGTGGGGGGAAGACGTAGGAGGTGATCAGTGAAAGAGTCTGTCTGTCTGTCTGTCTGTCTGTCTGTCTGTCTGTCTCTCTCTCTCTCTCTCTCTCTCTCCTCTCTCTCTCTCTCTCTCTCTCTCTCTCTCTCTCTCTCTCTCTCTCTCTCTCTTCTGCTCTTCTTGTGTGTTCCTTGCCATGCATGGACAAACGACCATTCATGTATTCAATCAAAATAATGGAGCCATTGAAAAGAAATGAAGTCAATCAATTATTCTGTAAATTCCTAATCAACAATGAATACCCTTATCTATTCTTCAGATAGGACGGCTCTCTGAGTGAGGTAGGAGACGTGGATATGACAAATCATCATCATCAACAACAACAAACAACAACAACAACAACAACAACAGCAACAACAACAACAACAACAAAAGCAATGACCAAAAAGTTCGAAAATGCCATTGCCCTGGTTACTGTTTCGCGTTGGACAACTCCCACTGTCACCTGAACTACGTTGTTAAATTCCGAGACAAATGAGAGTCCTCATTTAACCTTTCCAAACAGAGATGGCTGATTGCAAGGAAAAAGAGAGTATGTCACCATACCATTCCTGTCTGTACAGGAACACGTCGGTATTAACTTCGCCACATAACCACCACAACACCAAGTTCTCTTCTTCACTTCTGTGACTCTCTGCTTCGTGTTCTGCAAAGATGGGCTAACCCTTCTTATCAGTCTTCTGAACAAGTTTCAACGATTGCTGATTGAATATTTTCAAGACAGACGAAAGGGTGGTTGTCAGACAATCAAGAGTTTGGCATGATATTAAACAACCAGCATGGAAGGCCTACATGAACTTGTGGTTCAGGCCAGCGTCCACATTAACCTGCTCCTGCAAGTCAAACGACCAGAGGTGAACGCATCCTGCACCAGCGAGCTCTCTTTCAAGAGGAGGAGATATGGGAGATGTGTTTGATTGGAGCGCTGGTGACTATCAAGTGGAAGGACGGCCGGCAAGATATGGGACAAGCAACGATAGTCAGTCCACCTGTAGACTGACTGTGAAGAAGCATACGGTCAGAACTGGAGTGAAGAGAGGGAGGCTGCGGGAGAATGTAGAACACCACAAAGTGAGACTGGCTGCAGACAAAGATCCCCTCTCCTCCCCCACCACCTCATCCCCCAGCCCTCCACTGTCATATTAGGTGATGCATGGCATGAAACCGCCTCATCCCCACCACCCCCAAATCACTGTCTGTCTGTCTGTTTCGAGATATAAATCTGTCCCTCTGTCTCTCTATCTCTCTAGTCTCTTTGTGTGTGTGTGTGTGTGTGTGTGTGTGTGTGTGTGTGTGTGTGTGTGTGTGTGGTGTGTGTGTGTGGTGGTATGTGTGATGCGTGATGTGCGGCGCACTTGTGTTGTGTGTGTGGTGTGTGTGTGTGTGTGTGTGTGTGTGTGTGTGTGTGTGTGTGTGTGTGTGTGTGTGTGTGTGTGTGTGTGTGTGTGCGTGCGATTAATCTAGCGTGGCGCATGATGCATGTGTGCGGGTTGGTGTTGTGGGTGTGTCGTGCTGTGGTACGCTGTGTGTGTGTGTGTGTGTGTTGTTTGTGGTGTGCGTGATATGTGCGTACGCACTTGTGTGTGTGTGTGTGTGTGTGTGTGTGAGTGTGTGTGTGTGTGTGTGTGTGTGTGTGTGTTGTTGTGTGTGTGTGTGTGTGTGTGTGTGTGTGCGCGCGCGCGCGCGCGCTAGATTTTAATCGAATGGGTTCTTTTGCTAAATGTAAGAAAAACACTTTTAATAAGGCGTCATTAGCCATGTTCAAATTGATACAAAAGACAAGAACAATGGCTTTACCTTTTCATGTTATTCTAGATTTATTTGATAAAATAAACTGATAAATTTCAGCTAAAAGTGTTTAATATATATTTTGCTTAAAAAGACAGTACATCGACAAACACGATTTATGGTGAAACAGAACGTTATTCTTTATCAGCTACAGTCTTTGTCCGAATGATTCGATTTTGGGCTAGTTTGGTTCAATCTCCTGTTGAGCAAGTGTCGGTTGGTTTTATTCTTTCATGTTACATTTGCGCAATAGCGCAGAAACTGTGTCTCCCTGGTTAACGTGCATTAAAACATACTTGTACAATCTGGTTTTGACTGTGTTTGGAGCAATCAATCTTTTACAGACGTCAAAACATGTAGGAATGTCAAAAATAGTTTGCAATGCTGTTTTCGTCAAGCATGGCAACATGACATTGAAACTAGCAATACATGTTTTATCTACAAACTTTATAGATTTGATTTTAAGAAAAGTATATTTCTAGCTTACCAGATGTTTATATTTACCCTCTTATCAAATTCAGAATTTCTAATCATAAATTGCCTATTGAAGTAGATCGTCGATTTGCTATTCCAAAAGAAGAAAGGTGATGAATTTCATTTTATCATAGAATGTTCATCATACGTTACTTTGCGCAACACGTATTTTCCAAAAGATTTCTCTCCACAAAATCTGTCTATAAATTTTGTCAAATGTTGTCTTCTACTAATCGAAAACAAATGCTTCTTTGTCAATGTGTATGAGATTATCTCAAGTGTTGTAAATTGTTAGTCTATGTCAGCATTGACTATCTATTTATGCTTTATTTTGGATTCTTTGTGTTCCTTTTCCTGTATTGCATGCTTTATACAAACCATTCCTCCATATCCCAAAAGAGGCAAAAGGAAGAATATATTGTATTGCATTGTATTGTATTGTGTGTGTGTGGTTGCGCGCGTATCTGTTGTGTGTGTGTGTGTGTGTGTGTGTGTGTGGTGCGTGGCGTGCGTGCGTGCGTGCGTGGGCGTGCGTGCGTGCGTGCGTGCGTGTGCGTGCGCGCCGCGCGCGCGTGTGTGTTTGCATGTGTATGCGTGTTTTCATGTGTTGGCAGACAAATCATTGCCAACAACTACTCGATCAACTGTCCAGACCAATGAAGTTCCCGTTTGATCCCTTGAGGTGGCTGTAGCAGGGGTAAAAGGGAGAGGGTGCTGATGTATGTGTGTTTGAGGGGGGATGATGGGGAGGGTAGGAGGATGGATTCAAGTAATTTTCACCATTGGTATGTGTGCTGGACTACATAACCTCTACTACCACCACCACCACCACCACCAGCACCATGCTTCACTCCCTCGGGGTCCCCCTTCATTTTCGGCAATGACGGGGCAGGTCCAGTACTTCTCGTCCGTCTTCCACAGGACTATTCAGCCAGAGCCAAAGGCAGTAACCCTCTCTGTGGCGGCCCCACGTGTCTCCCTAGAGGGGCGGTAGGACTGTAGCACGTTTCGCTGTCTGCGTGCCTCGGCATGATCCATTCGCTTGTACACTGGGCGTTTGGCGGGGACTGTAGTGGTTTGTCTTTTCCCTTGCGACGCAGGAGGAGAGGTCGGTGGAGAGAGACGAGGAAATGGGAAGATATGTAATGGTGTGTCTAGTTGCGGACACTTGTTTTCTGTTTTCACACGAAACAACAACGATTCACAGAGAGAGAGAGAGAGAGAGAAGAGAGAGAGAGAGAAAGAGAGAGATGAGAGAGAGAGGAGAGAGAGAGAGAGAGAGAGGAGAGAGAGAGAGAGAGAGCTAATGTCTCAGAATGTATTCTCATATTTAGAAGAAAAAACACAAACAAAAACAAAACACAAAAAAAACGACAATGGCTATAGTAAAGATTCACCAAACACTGAAGGAATTTTTCTTCATTAATAAATTATGTAATGTAGATGATTGTTTCTTTATCTTGTCGCATTTTTCGTGGCCCCCTCTCCCCCCCCCCCCCCCCCCCCCCCAACCCCAATCCACAGGCAATCCACATGGAGCATCATTCTCAAGTCTTCATGAAGCAACACGCCAGAGGAGACACGGCGCTACTGCCGAGTCACTTCACTGGTGTTCAGTGGTGCCTGATCCAGTAGATGCAGAACACCACCTACTAAGCCTCCTACCGGGCGACACCAACTGCTTAGTCTTGGAGCCAGCGTCCATTTGACGACAGTCCCAATGAACTTGCTGATACCAGTCACCTCAACACGAACTCACCATGGGCTTGGAGGAGGAGAAGAAATCCAAAACAGTCACCACGTAAACAGGGCATGAAGAGCCACCGAATGGTGATACTTCTCTGTTCTGATCAATGAAGGTGGGGATGATGAAGATGACGTGATGGAGTTGCATTTTCTTCAGAGGCTTTATGACAGGATCTTTACGCCTACTTTCACAATACACCCTGGCATGAACAGGCCCGAGACAGACAAACACCTGCAGTGTTTGGACATTTTGAGCAACTCTCATGCAGAAGCATCTATTTGGTGAATGAAACCCGAGTGTGCTGTTCCAGTGATTGCACTTCAACCCATACCACTCTCAGCCCCAGGCAGGAACTCGCCAGGGCCGAAATACCCGAGAAGTCACTGGTTCTGACAGGAATCGTCGAATCCACGACCTGCAATACCGCAGTTCACGATGCTAACCTCTGCGCCACGGCGGTTGGTAAACTCAATTGTTGTTTGTCTAGAAACGCTCTGAAGAAACAAAATAAACACATGATTAAATAAAACTCAAGAAGCAAGAAGCAGGAAGGAAGCAGGTGTGACGAGCAGACATTAACATACGCCTGTGTTCCCTTTTCAGAGCCCTACTTGAAGCACCCTGTGCTCTTCCCTAGAAAGTGAGGAAGGAACTGCTCTCTCCAGAGACAAGCAGCGTGCGATATGGATCACGTAGAACCACGCATACAATAACGGACAATGTCCGCTCTGCTCTCGAGGGAGTGATGGAGACCACACAGGATCACCACCGTCCGCTGTTGCTGAATATTCACCTCGATGACAAAGGAGAATTGCAGAGACTACTTCAACATGTATGCAAGGAGGGGCAGGAGAGTGGCAAACACAGCATTGTGAGGAGAGAACAAAGAGTAATGAAGACAGCACGGTAAGAGGCGAGGGGAGAGTTATGAAGAGAGCATGGTATAGGGCGAGGGGAGAGTGATGGAGACAGCATGGTATGGGGCGAGGGGAGAGTGATGGAGACAGCATGATGTGGAGGGATAGGACGGTGATGAAGACAGCGTGATCTGAAGATATAGTACAGTGATGAAGACAGCATGATGTGAAGGTATAGGACAGTGATAAAGACAGCATGATGTGAATGAATAGGACAGTGATGAAGTCAGATTTGATGTGAATGAATAGGACAGTGATGAAGACAGCATGATGCGAAGGTATAGGACAGTGATGAAGACAGCACGATGTGCATGTATAGGACAGTGATGAAGACAGCATGATGTGAATGTATAAGACAGTGATGAAGACAGCATGATGTGAATGTAGAGGACGGTGATGAAGAACGCATGATGTGAATGTATAGGACAGTGATGAAGACAGCATGATGTGAATGTATAGGACAGTGATGAAGACAGCATGATGTGAATGTAGAGGACAGTGATGAAGATAGCATGATGTAAATGTAGAGGATAGTGATGAAGACAGCATGATGTGAATGTAGAGGACAGTGATGAAGACAGCATGATGTGAATGTAGAGGACAGTGATGAAGATAGCATGATGTAAATGTAGAGGATAGTGATGAAGACAGCATGATGTGAATGTAGAGGACAGTGATGAAGACAGCATGATGTGAATGTAGAGTATAGTGATGAAGACAGCATGATGTGAATGTAGAGGACAGTGATGAAGACAGCATGATGTAAATGTAGAGGATAGTGATGAAGACAGCATGATGTGAATGTAGAGGACTGTGATGAAGACAGCATGATGTGAATGTAGAGGACAGTGATGAAGAGTACCATAGTGTGAATGTAGAGGACAGTGATGAAGACTAGTATTTGGAGACATGGTACAGGAGGTAAACTTACCTTGCCTTATGCGAGGGCTGTGCGTGATTTGTTTTCGCAATTTTCAGCCTGAAAGATAATCTTGGCAAAAACGGCAGACATGGGGTAAAATGCCACCCTACAATAACTTTGGTCACATCACGCTAAAAGGAAGAGTCACTTCACAAACATGGATTTCAATATCATAATCAATGTGAAGTATTTTTTTACACGGAATCAGTTTTAACAATCACGCCTGCAAGCGATTTCTTTGATGAGAGTGGAGAAAAGAAATAACCTCTGATATGATCGGAAAAGAATAACAATCACAAAATTACAACAAATTTATGATCAGTTACGTGGCAGGTGCTTCAAACACTGACAGTTACAAGGGTAAAAAAAAACACCCAGTAATCTTGCTCAAATCTAAAACAAGATTTCGTAAATTGTTTCAATCAGAATTCCGCCGAAGGCGAAAGAACTTGTTCGAAACAATTCTCTTCGAGGGCGAAGTTGATGACATTGAATCAGTGTTGATCTGCGTGCACGGATAAAAAGAAGCCAAGCTCTTGGCGGAGGTTTTAAACTGATGAAATTAAGCTAATGCATTGGAAGATTCATGGAAACACAAACAAAACATAGAAAAGTGGAAAAAAGACTAGTTTACGCTGTTGACAGCTCACAAGTTTACGCTGTTGACAGCTCACACTGCACACTTCTACAGAGGTTTACGCTGTTGACAGCTCACACTGCACACTTCTACAGAGGTTTACGCTGTTGACAGCTCACACTGCACACCTCTACAGAGGTTTACGCTGTTGACAGCTCACACTGCACACCTCTACAGAGGTTTACGCTGTTGACAGCTCACACTGCACACCTCTACAGAGGTTTACGCTGTTGACAGCTCACACTGCACACCTCTACAGAGGTTTACGCTGTTGACAGCTCACACTGCACACCTCTACAGAGGTTTACGCTGTTGACAGCTCACACTGCACACCTCTACAGAGGTTTACGCTGTTGACAGCTCACAAGTTTACGCTGTTGACAGCTCACACTGCACCCTTCTACAGAGGGGACCTGCGACAGGCAGATTGTTCATTTAAATATCTGACTTACTTCTCTTAGTCATTCTGGCATTGTGTTCCTTCAAGTGTTCTTATTAGACTGCCAATGGAAAAAAGCAAGTGTGAACCTACAAGTGTGAACCTAATTTGCAGTTGAAATATCACGTGCTGTCTAAGACGACGTTAGATTTGACACTTAGTGACGTCAGCATAATGTAGACAACATTAAGCGCAGATTAGAAGACAAAGAAAAATTGCCAGACCTGAAATACCAGATTCTGTAAGCGTAAATGGTACTAGGCTGTTTGCTTTGGTCGTATAGCAATGACAGAAGAAATGTCCTCACACAGAAAACGACAGACGATGCTTGTGTTTATCTGGCCACATGCTGTAAAAGTATTGATTTAAATCATGATGTTAATGCAAACATCAACTGATGATTACCGATATCTTCTTCCCCATCGTTCTCATAACAAAGAGAATCAAGCACACATTGCGTATTATCGGCATAATGCAACTGCTTCAGAATATATACGTAGTGCACAAAAAACAAAGTTTGGGAGATGATAGGTGAAGGATGCCATTTATGGTGCTGTCAGTTGACATGAATGAGGACATGAGAACCACAGAACAAGTTTGAGGATAGACGTTTATGTCAAGAATGTTTGGGCCATTCAGTTTTCAAGTGGAGTGAAAGCTTGCCAGAACAAAGGAGTTAAATGTGAATTAGTACACATTCCGTGACCTGAAGAGTGAAGTTGCTGCAGAAGTTTTCTCCCATCAACAATCCAGTGGCATCCCCCGGTCAAATCGAGGTCAAGCTTCATTTCACTGGGTACGCACAACATGGTCGAGTTGATAGGTCGGGCTACTACAGGCACATTACTCACCCTGGGAATCCCCAGGTCGATCATT
>CM031601.1:8888916-8893916 GCA_018398815.1 Conus ventricosus
CTGTCTGTCTGTTTGTCTGCCCGTCTGCATGTTTGTGTGTATGTGCGCACTTGCATGCATGCGTGCATGCGCGCGTGCGCATGTGTGTGTGTGTGTGTGTGTCTGTGCGTGCATTTGTGTGTACATGTGATGTGTGTGTGAGAGAGAGAGAGAGAGAGAGATGAGAGAGAGAGAGAGAGAGAGAGAGAGAGAGAGAGAGAGAGAGGGAGGGAGGGGAGGGATTTAACATGACAGGAACTATAAAATCATCTGGTAATATTTAAGTAGGGTTTTATTTTGTTTGTTTGTTATTTCATTCTAATTTCATAGCTACCACTAACATATGGTGGCAAAACAAGGCATCACCATGGACAGATATCCACTCATGTATTCCATTAAAGTAATGACGCCGTTGGAAAGAAATGAAGTCAGTTATTCGTTCTGTAAATAGCCTTGTAGGTACATTAACACATAACTCACTTAAGCAGCAGCAGCGACAGCAGCAGAAGGGGATGGGGAGGATCCCTGAGTGAGTGAGGGGGGGGGGGGGGCGTAGAGTGGGAGTAAATGAACATGCGATAAATGACAGGTTAAACTACATAAAGGTGGAGTGGGGGAGTGTCTAAGGATATGGCGAGGTAATGACGATATATCCACTTTATAGCTGACATATTTTCTGTATGTCATATATCCTGTCCATCGAGAAAAGATCAAGAAAAACATGAATCAGTGAAGGAATGACTGAATCAGTCAACAAGCTCAACAAAGCGGAAAAATGCGAAAACCATAAAGGTGCTTAGAATACAGTATGCAGACACAAGACCACCAAAACGAAGCACAGAGCAAACCTTGACCACCACGCAATCACTAACGTGTCACGTGTGGCCTGTCCATTCTTGGTAGCGCTGTCAACTTGCCAGACCATGTCGATGACTTCCCTGTTTGACCCTTCGTTTGGAATGAAAGGCTTGGGCAGAGCAGTGAAGGGGGGGGGGGGGGGGGGGGGGGAGGTGTGATGGGACAGGAAGACGGGAAAAGAAAAGCAGCCAGTGAGTGACCCCTACCACGTCTAGCTGTACTGGACAGCAGTACCACTCCAGACCCCACCATCTCTTCACCACTCCCCTGACATCCACTCTATCTTCAGCAGGCTGGGGACTGGTCCACCGCTTCTGGTCAGTCTTCCAGATGAATATTCAGAAGTAGCCGGTGGCAGTGACCCTTCCTGTGGTGGCCCCCTCGATGTCCCTGGGGGGGGGGGGGGGGGGGGGGGGGGAGGGCAGGTTGGCAGCAGGCTGTGTTGTCTGCGTGCTCCAGCATGATGTGGCACGGAGTCAGCCCTCTGCAGACTACAGTCGCTGCTCCATTCTGCTGGACATGGGAAGGCGTGGAGGGAATATGTGCAAGACAATCAATTGAAGGGTCTGTGACTAGCCGCCAACACTTGGCTATATATTTGTTCTCTCTCTCTCTCTCTCTCTCTCTCTCTCTCTCTCTCTCTCTCTCTCTCTCTTCTCTCTCTCTCTCTCTGCATGTGTGTGTGTGTGGGGGGAGAGGGGGGGAGAGGGGGGTGCGCATGCATGTGTGTGTGGTTGTGTGTGTTTGGAGAGAGAGAGAGAGAGAGAGAGGAGAGAGAGAGAGAGAGAGAGAGAGAGAGAGAGAGAGTGAGAGAGAGAGAGAGAGAGAGAGAGAGAGAATGGACTGGTGAGGAATACTGCACAAGCTGCTGATAACGTATGTTCCCACTCTTCAGACGAAATATTACATACAAACAACCAACCAGACCCAGAAAACAACACTGAGAATACCTGATAGTAAAGTTTGTCAGTGAGACAATGATCTCTGTTCAGAACTTCCATGGATATAGGATATAGAACTGTGACTGGTCACGCATGAGTTCTAGCCTGAAAGGAACGGGTTACATGTATTTTATGATGGACATTCAGCCTTTAAGTCTCTGGCATCCTTGGCCTTGTGGTTATTGTAAGGACTTAAATGAGAGTCAGACAGTCAATATGTCTGGCTCAGTTCAACGCTTAAGATTTTCGACTCCTCGCATACTGGGTTTGTGCGTTCAAATGGTTGTTTGCTAACGTTGTGTCCTTTTCAGCTTTTAAATATACCAAATTTTGCTTTAAGCACCAATCGTTTAGAGCTATGGGTGTGTATTTCATCATGGGAGCTATGGGTGTGTAGTTCATCATGGGAGCGATGGGTGTGTATTTCATCATGGGAGCTATGGGTGTGTAGTTCATCATGGGAGCTATGGGTGTGTAGTTCATCATGGGAGCTATGGGTGTGTAGTTCATCATGGGAGCTATGGGTGTGTAGTTCATCATGGGAGCTATGGGTGTGTAGTTCATCATGGGAGCTATGGGTGTGTAGTTCATCATGGGAGCTGTGGGTGTGTAGTTCATCATGGGAGCTGTGGGTGTGTAGTTCATCATGGGAGCTATGGGTGTGTAGTTCATCATGGGAGCTATGGGTGTGTAGTTCATCATGGGAGCTATGGGTGTGTAGTTCATCATGGGAGCTATGTGTGTGTAGTTCATCATGGGAGCTATGGGTGTGTAGTTCATCATGGGAGCTATGGGTGTGTAGTTCATCATGGGAGCTATGGGTGTGTAGTTCATCATGGGAGCTATGGGTGTGTAGTTCATCATGGGAGCTATGGGTGTGTAGTTCATCATGGGAGCAAGATTTACCCCTTCTTGTTTGTTATTTTAATCTTTTTTTTTTACATGAGATTTGTGAGAATGAATATGCCGTGCGCACACGTGTGTGTGTGTGTGTGTGTGTGTGTGTGTGTGTGTGTGTGTGTGTGTGTGTGTGTGTGTGTGTGTGTGTGTGTGTGTGTGTGTGTGTGTGTGTGTGTGTGTGTGTGATGATGGTAGTGGATGTCTGTTTGTTTGCAAGGTGAAGAGCGTGGATAAGAGTGGAGACAGGAGAATTGTGGTTGGGGGGAGGGGGAAGGCTGCTCATGCATATAAATTTACCTCAGCAAATTCTTTCACAGTCACTGTGACTTGGTTGCTGACACACTGAATTAACCGTTTATTGACGCGGAATCAAAATACTGGGCTTGTACATTCATCTTCGTTTCATACAACATATAAACTGAAACCATCCAGCAATTGGAGTTTGCTTGCCAAACTGCGCTCCTATTTCTTAGGAGTATTGTTTTTAAAACGTGTTCTGTCTGCCGCATTGTCTGGCTAAGTCTCTGTGTATTTTTCTTCTGGAATGGTGCAG
Source organism: Conus ventricosus (assembly GCA_018398815.1). Taxonomy (NCBI): domain Eukaryota; kingdom Metazoa; phylum Mollusca; class Gastropoda; order Neogastropoda; family Conidae; genus Conus; species Conus ventricosus. The sequence goes on from CM031601.1 coordinate 8,892,148, forward strand.
TGATTGTGATCGCTTTTTTAAACATTGGAGCCTACAGATAGAGCATCACTTGAGAGCAATGGCCTCTCCCGTATGATAACTATCAAATTATTGCTTTGTCCATTGACATTTGAGAGGTTCATTCCTGCGGGACACACACACACACACACACACACACACACACACACACACACACACACACACACACACACACACACACACACACACACGCGCACGCACGCACGCACGCACGCACGCACGCACGCACGCACGCACACACACACACACACACACCACACACACATGTGTGTATATATATATATATATATATATATATTATATATATATATATATATTATATATATACACACACACACACACACACACACACACACACACACACACACACACACACACACACACACACACACACACACACACACACACACACACACACACACACACGTATATCACTACGAGGACTAGGAATAAAAAAAGAAGGCTTTTTCATTCAAACAACCTCCCAATGCATTTCCCAGCCTTCTCTCTCTCCTCTCTCTCTCTCTCTCTCTCTCTCTCTCTCTCTCTCTCTCTCTCTCTCTCTCCTCTCTCTCTCTACTCTCTCTCTCTCTCTTCTCTCTCTCTCTCTCTCTCTCTCTCTCTCTCTCCCTCTCTCTCTCTTTCTCTCTCTCTCTCTCAAAATAAAAAGAAAATACGCTTACTTCTTTCATCTTTCAAACTATGTTATTGCACTGGTATTTCTTTGCCTTTTTCTAAGAGTTGTTGAGGTGACGTTTTTGTATTCCTTCTCTTAATTTCATCAAACTCTCTCTTCTCTCTCTTCTCTCTCTCTCTCTCTCTCTCTCTCTCTCTCTCTCTCTCTCTCTCTCTCTCTCTCTCTCTCTCTCTCTCTCTCTCTCTCTTCTGCACCCTTCAACCCATCTTCGTAAGACAGGCTGTGGAGTGTGAATAAGTCAACAGCGCAAGCTTCTTTTCCATCCCATCGAATTTCCGATTCTGCCTGAAGAGATCAGCATTAGAACCCATTGCTTTCCGATGTTCTTGCCACGGAAGACTTTCTTGAACAGTTCAAGCAACACTAAAAGATGGATGACAACAAGGAAGAAGCGTGCAATGTTTTAGGTTTCAGGAGAAAGTGAGCTTTTTACGTCAACATTACACTACACTTCAGGAAGACATTCGTCTGTTTTGTGAACATTACACTGAGCTTGAGGAAGAAAAAGTGGCTTTGTTATGTAAACAAGACAGTGAGTATCAGGAAAGAAGTGGCTTGTTACATGGACAATCCAGTGAATTTTAGGGAGAAGTGGACAATACACTGGACAAGTGAACAATGAAAACTGTCACATGGACAATAGACTGATTTTTACAAAGAAATACTCTTTTTGTATGGACAAAACATACAGGATTAGAACGAAATAGGCTTGCTCAATGGCCTTGTTAGACGCTACAGCATTCAAGAAGAAGTTAGCTTGTTATGTGGGCAACACGCTGAGTCTCAAGAGGAAATAGATTTGTAACCTGAAAAATTCATTAAGTTTCAAGAGGATATAGGCTTATGACGTGAACAATGTACTAAGTTTCAAAGGAAATGGGCTTGTTACTTGAAAATTCACTGAGCTCCAAGAGGAAAAAGGCTTATCACTTGAACAGTTTACTCAGTTTCAAAAGAAAAAAGCTTCATTACAATACACGGAGTTTCAAGTAGAAATGAGCTTGTTACGTGGATTGCATACTGTGTTTCTAGAGGAGGTAGAGCAGCTGAGGAG
>CM031601.1:8908916-8911416 GCA_018398815.1 Conus ventricosus
AAAGATATCACCTGAAGAGTCGGTCCGGAAGAAACATGGCAGACATTTGTGGATGGTGAGCTTCTGTGCTTCTCTCTTTCTCTTGTACTGAAGGCTGATTCATTTTTTAAACCAAACTTACAGAGTCTTTCAAAAGACTGACAGGTTAATGCCAAATTTAGTCACAGTTGTTGTCCTCTACTATCAAGTTGTTGAGTTTATTTGTTGGTCAATAGTGGAGAATAGCCTCCCCTTTCGGTAGATCCGAACGTGGAATTTAAAATCAATACTTTGCCTCGACACATATACGTTGGGAAACTCGGTGAATTTAAGCAGTTCGGTGATGTAATGTATACATCAAGCGTGACCTCCCTTCTTGCATCCATTTTGTATTTCAGTCCCAAGTAGGCACAAAGCGTTCATTACTGTGTATATCTTCAAAATGATAGGGTTGGGCACAGGGAGGGAGAGGGGGGAGGGGAGTCCTGACGAACTACAATTGAAGCAAGGAACCACTTTCCCAAAGCACACTTTATGAGCAATGCGGTAGTCGTTTTTACGGTTCAGCTGCTGAATGGTGTTGATTAGCTTTTGCCCGATATTAATTCTCCTCATCATGGCCCATAGCACCCCCTTCAGGCTCCATTGAGCACCTTCTTGAAGTCGAAGAAGACTTGGTTTAAAAAAAACAATAAAATAAAACAAACAAACAAAAAAATCCTTTCTTGTGTTGAAATCGCTTTTCGTAAAGGGCATACATGTTAAAGACTTGTTCGACGGAATTTCTGCCTTTCCAGAATCAAGCCTGATTAGTGATGGTACTTTTTGCCTTTAGTCTTTTCAGAATGATTTTGAGCATTATTTTGCTGGCTTGGCAGGTTGAACTGTTGTTGCAGTGGTTCTGTCAGATGTCCTGTCTTAGGGAGGGAGATGGTTAGTGACGGAGTTCATGGCGTGGTCCACTTCCCAGTGTGCCAGATGTTGTTGCAGATGGCAGTTAGGACATCAGTAACCACACCTCTGCGAGGTTTGCATGGATGTTCTCGATGCCTGCAGCCTTTCCGCATTACAACGATTTCTCTGCAGTTGTGACTTCTTCACGGCATCTCGGAAAGTCATCCTTCTTTGATAGATCATGCATTGTTCACACCTTTAGGTCTTTGCTCTGTTTATTGTAGAGTTGAGAACAATAGCATGCATTACGGCTACCAGACTAAACAGTTCACTCAGTTAAAGAAGGCTGCTCACTGTGTGCGTAGCTTTCGTCGGCAATCCGGCCGACTTCTTCAGCGCAACTGCTGGGTGGAGAACTGGATTCATGCATTGTTCACACATTTAGATCTTTGCTCTGTTTATTGTAGAGTTGAGAACAATACCATGCATTGTTCACACATTTAGATCTTTGCTCTGTTTATTGTAGAGTTGAGAACAATATCATGCATTGTTCACACCTTTAGATCTTTGCTCTGTTTATTGTAGAGTTGAGAACAATATCATGCATTGTTCACACATTTAGATCTTTGGTCTGTTTATTGTAGAGTTGAGAACAATACCATGCATTGTTCACACATTTAGATCTTTGCTCTGTTTATTGTAGAGTTGAAAACAATATCATGCATTGTAACACCTTTAGATCTTTGCTCTGTTTATTGTAGAGTTGAGAACAATATCATACATTGTAACACCTTTGGATCTTTGCTCTGTTTATTGTAGAGATGAGAACAATATCTAGTCCACCTTTTGCATGACATCTTCTTCCTGTGCAAGACCGTTGCCGGCTCCGACCTGAACGGTGCTGACTTTCCTTTGCTTAGTTGTGCCAGGTCTTCACGTTCATGTAATGTGCTTTTCAGTCCTTTATAGTAGAAGTACTCATCCTGTATGATTTGTTTCCCCTTCGGATTTCCTTTCACACAATTAGACTTTGGAAAGAGAACAATGATTTTTATTGATTAGTTTTGCCTACGCTTGTGTTTCTTCTGCAAATGAATTATACATATAGTTCATTCACAAGACAGAACGTGATTTATAGCGGTTCGAAGATATCGATATTTTAAGGCTGCAACCATCCACGACGAATGGAGAGAGTAAAGTCAGAATAACGATATGTGCCGGATCGTCCGTTTACGCAACAGAGAGAGAGAGAGAGAGAGAGAGAGAGAGAGAGAGAGAGAGAGAGAGAGAGAGAGAGGGGGGAGTTGAAGAGGAAAAGAAAAAAAAGAAAGACAGAATGCTCAAAAGTATTAGAATGATATAGTTTGATAGATTTTTTTCCAATTACAGAAGGTGAGGTGATAAGAACGGTCGGGAAATTTCAGTCTCTAAATCTGAATCTTATCTGAAGTATTACACTGAAATATACATTTGTTATACTCCATAGGAAAACGGAACCCTTAGGGGATCAGCCCCAAGCCTTCCAACATTTGACAGAATTGAAAATCCTCAGCTAGTCAAGCACTGCCTATCGCGAGGTGAGAGAAATCAGCGGTTTGTTTAATTAACTCCATTATTCCCTTTCCCC
>CM031601.1:8916416-8928916 GCA_018398815.1 Conus ventricosus
ATAACGAGTAGGGCCCGTCTCGTGAGTGTACATAACGAGTAGGGCCCGTCTCGTGAGTGTATATATAACGAGTAGGGCCCGTCTCGTGAGTGTATATAACGAGTAGGGCCCGTCTCGTGAGTGTATATAACGAGTAGGGCACGTCTCGTTTGTTGTTTCTGGAAACGAATAAACAAAGCGACAAAATCACCACAGTTCTAACGAACGCGAAAGTTGTCTCCCTCGGGAAATGAGCACCCTTTCTGAACAAGAACGTCAGCAGAAAGTTGAGGTATTAGTTGTAGTTTGTCATAGCCTGACAGACCACGTTCACAAATGTGTTCTGTAAGAGAGGTATACACCACTTCCTGAATCATTATTTCTTACTTTCGGCGTGTCTTCTCTCTGCCTGTATTCTGTGATTATAAAACATGAATTCTTCGAAGGAGTTCACAAGAATTTACAATCATGTTTTTACTGATTTCTTTAAAAATTTATTCTACGCATCTGTCCAGAGTTCATTAATTTAAAGAAAATATTGAGACAACGTCTGGTTCGTTTAAACACTTTAAGTGTGAGCAATTATTATTTTCTGTTAAACTTTCATTTGAAATTTCCTTTGCCTAGTCTATTTTAAGAAAGTCGCAAGGGTTCTCAATTCTAGTAGTCTAATGCTACTGTGAATACACACGCGCGCGCACACACACACACACACACACACACACACACACACACACACACACACACACACACACACACACACTCACACCACACACACACACACACACACTCACACACACACACACACACACACACCACACACACACACACACACACACACACACACACACAACACACACAACACAACGAGAGAGGAGAGAGAGAAGAGAGGAGAGAGAGAGAGGAGAGAGGAGAGAGAGAGAGAGAGAGAGAGAGAGGAGAGAGAGAGAGAATCACCACTACATTACTATTACATACACCAGTTCTAACAAGAGATCCGGTGGCATCACACAACAGTAGCATCAGATTCTCGGCACCATTCCATGATTACCATTCGTGACACACGGCAATACGTGTCATTTCTCCAGTCAGCAGCAACTGCCCAAATCTCTTTTCCTCAAACCTGATGCGCCGAAATGGAAGATGGCACACCCACTTTATTTGCATAGCTGCTGCGATTATCGATTCCAGCAGGCACAGGTTTTGCGGCGTGTATTAGCATAACTCACAGCATGAAGTGATTTCAGATTTCCCCCCACCATAATTTTCCATACCGTATCCTCAGGCTCTCAGTTGTGGACTGTCGCACTTAAGCTCTTTATTGCAAGAGACAACGATAATTATCAGCTGTTTTGTCACTCAGTTGATCTTGTTGCACCTTTCTATTACTCAACAGTTATTTACGATATGCGCAAAAGTGTTCAAGTAAGTGTTGGTGTAATATTTTTTCTTTTTAAAAAAAAATAGTTTCGTGTGTGTGTGTGTGTGTGTGTGTGTGTGTGTGTGTGTGTGTGTGTGTGTGTGTGTGTGTGTGTGTGTGAGAGAGAGAGAGAGAGAGAGAGAGAGAGAGAGAGAGAGAGAGAGAGAGAGAGAGAGAGAGAGAGAGAGATGGGGTAGAGGATGTCTATGATACGAAGCCAGTAGTGCGTGGTGGTAATAAGAGAACTGAACACAGAGATGATCATCTTCTAGGACAACATCATATGCAGGCCTGCCACTCTTGTTAGTTCTTCAGTGTCTATGTATGTGTAAATGTTTTTCGAATGCTCTGATATGTATTTTTAAAAAAGTGCTTTCAAGATTCTGATTTCGTTATGTCTATCTGTGTATTTTTTAAAGGCAATTTGATAGCATCTACTTCCCTCCCCTTTAGTCTGACAAGAACGTCTGGTCGACCAGAAGTGTATCTGGCCAAGCCACAGGGGAGGGCTGGAGTGATGAAGTCTACAACTGTTTTTGACAACTGCGTCACACATGCGCCAGCCACGCCCTCTTGAACTCTCAGTGTGTGGCAAAGTCTGAAACTGAGTGAGCACGTTATTGGGAAGCAGATGGAAGAAGGGAGGATGAAAGGGGAAAAGAGAAAATGAGTTCAGAATGAATAGCGAGGTGTTGAGGAAGCCACGTATACTTTGATTGTCTCTGTCTCTGTGTCCTGTCTGTCTGTCTTTCTCTGTCTGTCTGTCTGTCTGTCTGTCTGTCTCTCTCTCTCTCTCTCCTCTCTCTCTCTCTCTCTCTCTCTCTCTCTCTCTCTCTCTCTCTCTCTCTCTCTCTCTCTCTCTCTCTCTCTCTCTGTTGTTGTTGTGTGGTGGGAAAATGAACAACATGAAAAGAAATCCTTCACTCGCAGCGGGTATGGACCATCAAAGTTCGCCTTGAAAACAAAACTAGTTGAACCGCCTGTCCAGGGTCACCTTTCGTCCCCTGTTCAAGATTCCGCCGTGGAACCCGATTAATTGTGTCGGCCCTCCCTCGCCATCAAACGCAGATACACCACCTACTGCCCTGTGGTAGGAAAACAAACTTCCACGCCATTTCAAACCAGCAACTGAAGAATAGAAAAGTGGACCCAGAAAGAATGTTCTGAATTGAAATGTTTTGCAGAAGAAATAAGACCAATAAATAAGACAAATGGGCAAAGCTTTTTTTTTGAGACTCTACTTTGAAAATCAATTTAAGAATACAAGGGAGACCAAAAGGTGTTTGTGGGTAGGTTGGCCAGCTCCTGTGTTTAATAACTCATGCATTGCCAGTCACATCTGCGCTGAAAACAGTTAAGAATCGTACATCGCAGCCTTTACTTATATCTTCTAAATCTTCTATAAGATGCAATCTCCCACTGATTAACCAAACAATATCACGTTGAACAAATAACGGGGTGGAGGAAAAGAAGAGTAGGTCATCAATTCCTCCGATATTAAAAACAGCCATTAGACAAGGATCTTAATCAAAGGTTGGGTGAATGTGAAGAAGGAAACGGTGTTGGTGACTGGAAAAACGAACAATGAAAATGGGAACCAGAAAAGGGCGTTAGAATTCACGCACTGAATCTATCACTAGCAGCATGAGTGGACTATCGATGTCTGTTCTGACAACAGAGTCGTCTGCCCAAAACGGCGTTTCGTCTTCCGGTCAGGAAACATGAGCGAAAGAAAGATAGAGACAGATAGATGGATAGATAGATAGATAGATAGATAGATAGATAGATAGATAGATAGATAGATAGATAGATGATAGATAGATAGATAGATAGATAGATAAATAGATAGATAGATAGATAGATAGACAGGTAGGTAGATAGATAGATAGATAGATAGATAGATAGACAGACAGACAGACAGACAGACAGACAGATAGATAGATAGATAGATAGATAGATAGATAGATAGATAGATAGATAGATAGATAGATAGATAGATAGACAGACAGACAGACAGACAGTCAGACAGACAGACAGACAGACAGACAGACAGACAGACAGACAGACAGACAGACAGACAGACAGACAGACAGACAGACAGACAGATAGATAGATAGACAGACAGACAGACAGACAGACAGACAGACAGATAGATAGATAGATAGATAGATAGATAGATAGATAGATAGATAGATAGATAGATAGATAGAATAGATATGATAGATAGACAGACAGACAGACAGACAGATAGACTGATGGATAGATATGCCCCCATCTCCCTTCCACTCTCTGCTCCCACCCCCACCCCACCCCCACCCCCCACCCCCCACCCACCCCCCACCTTTCCAGATCCAGGGCTAGAAACAACTACAGAACGCCGTGATGAACCCCGGCCGATGGGGAAAAGTCAGAGAAATGAACTCCAAACTAACTTTGACAGCTTTGTCACGCATCCGCCAGCCACGGTCTCTCGCACCGTTCCTTTTTTTTCTGGAATTCTCTCCCCTTGGGAATGTGTGTCTGTTGTGGGGTGCTGATGTGGAAATGCAAAAGGAAGGAGAGATGGGAGGGTGGGGTGGGAGAGGGGCGGAAAGGTGGCGAACAGGATCAATAAATGGGGTACAACCCGTGTATTGTTTGGTTAAGCTTTGTCAGGAACTTCCCTGCAGTTTAGTTTTCATGTGGAAAAAGGGGAGGGGGGGGGGGGATGGTCGCAACAGGACAGTGGAACGAATAGCGAGGGAGGTGTGGTGTGTGGTGTGTGTGTGTGTGTGTGTGTGTGTGTGTGTGTGTGGTGTGTGTGTGTGTGTGTGTGTGTCATTCATTTAACGTCTTTCCACTAATCGTGATATTAGACGAGTGTGTGTGTGTGTGTGTGTGTGTGTGTGTGTGTGTGTGTGTGTGTGTGTGTGTGTGTGTGTGTGTGTGTGTTGTGTGTGTGTGTGTGTGTGTGTGTGTGTGTGTGTGTGTGTGTGTGTGTGTTGTTCGTTCTTTCTGTTTAACGTCTGTTCACTTGAGTGATATTAGACGTGAATGAATGAAGAGAATGACTGAAGGAGTGATGATTGATGAATAAGCCAATATGTTATATAAGCGTGTATGCAGGCCTTTGTATGTGAGTGTATACGTGTATATATCTGTATATGTATCTAAACAAAAAACAAACAAACAAAAACAACAAAAAAGACCCCCCCCCCCCCCCCCCCCCAGGTAGCTTAATACAACAATTAATGGGTAAAATTAACAGAAGATTAGATCTAACATAATATAACAATAAAACAAGAATCCTTCACTATCTAAACTTACGAGTGAAGGAGTAAAATGCAGGCCATCATTATATAACGCACTATGAACTAACACAAAACAGTTTAAAGAAAAACCCTAATCGGACTATGAAATAAGTGTTCAGCAATTTCGATCAGCAAAAGGTGGTCCGAAAGTATATCTTGCAAGCTTTTTTCAGAAAAAATTATTAGACCTTAACAAACAAGCAAAACCCTGACGTGTGGTGCATCTTGGGTTTTTAAAGGAATTCAGTGAATAGTCCTCCTCTTACATCGTAGGTGCAAAATCACACTTGTTTTTTTTTCAAGGGAGCTCAGTCAATAGTGCTCTCCATACATCGAAGGTGCAAAATCTCCGTTTGTTGTTGTTGCTGTTGTTGTTGTTGTTGTTGTTGTCGTTGATGTTGTTGTTTGCTACAAAATAAAGTTGTACAGCGCCAAGTGTGAAGAATTATATGGAAGAAAATGAATATTACTGTCCGGTTGAGCAACGTGCTGAGGACTCACACGCCATTTAAAGAATGACGATAGGTGTACTGATCGTTTAATGACCTGTTATGCATAAACTAATTTCTTGCTGATTTTGTGTCGAATATGTATACCTGTGAGTATCGATGTGTGTGCATGTATGTGTGTGCGTGCGTGCGTATGTGAATTCTCTCTCTCTCTCTCCTCTCTTCTCTCTCTCTCTCTCTCTCTCTCTCTCTCTCTCTCTCTCTCTCTCTCTCTCTCTCTCTCTCTCTCCTCTCTCTCTCTCTCTCTCTCTCTCAAGTTTGTATATGTGTATGTATGTCTGAGTATTGCGTGCATGCGCGCTTGTGTGTGTGTGTGTGTGTGTGTGTGTGTGTGTGTGTGTGTGTGTGTGTGTGTGTGTGTGTGTGTGTGTGTGTTTTCCTTTTTTTTCTTTTCTTAACTGAATACATGCGTGCACAAATCGCGCGCACATATGTGCCAGCAAACAAGTGAAACATTTGGAAGATCCGCTGAGAATTTCTGTGTCACGTCAAACCGCGGCCTTGTTGGTTGGTTTATGCTTTGTTGTGTTGTGTTTGGCTTTGTTTTGATATTTAATGTAATAAAATGAAAGAGCGAGTGATTAAAGTCTGAAACGCCTTTCACGACCCATTCATTCAGATAATTAAAACAATTAAAGTTTTCTTTGACAAATTCATTCACAGGATGCAAAACAGAGGGTGCACAATCATTAAAGCATTTCAGGAAACATCACAAACACTTAGTGAAACATTTCACATAACAAGAACGTCTGGTAATGCCAAGAGAAACGGATCGTTGTCAGCGATAGCAGATTGATCCGGACAACCGGGCGAAATTTGTTTGTTTGTTTGTTCATCCGTTCGTTTGTTTGTTTGTTTGTTTGTTTGTTTGTTTTGGTAGATGACCGACAAGAGGCGATCAGATAAAGCTTTCACTACGCAGAGAGAAAAGCCCCGCGTCAGACAGGTGTAAAAAATGAGGCCCACATAAACCTTGACTTCTACAGTTTCAAGGGACACTGACAGTCAAAAATAAACGTCATAACTGTAGGACATGGCTAGAACTCTTAACAAACGAGTTATGGAATGCTCTTTGCAAATCAATGAACAACAAAAAAAGCGAAACCGGTGTGCCTTGAGTCAAATCTCCAGCTATGTGAGCATAAGCATAAAGAACTTGGTGCCTTCCTTTTGAGGCGTCAGGGTAGAAGGGGACTTTCACTCTGATTTTGAGGTATAGGATGATAGGATGATAAAGTATAGACAATGAAAAACAATACTAATGAAAGTGGACTGTGGGAAGTGAACTGCAACAAATGTATGTAGAGGCTAGGCAGTGATAGGGATACTGGGTTTCGTTGTTGCTTTGTCTTTACTTTTATTTCTTTGTTTGTTTTTGGGGGGAGGGGAGGGTTTGTTCCTTCTTTAATCAATCAATTTAAATGGCCTAATGAAACATACACAGCACATGTGTGGGAAAAGTTGCACAATACTTTGATTCACACTAGACACTCACAAAAAGTCTCAACATAAGCATGATGGATACGAATACACAGTTTTACACACGTGCAACGAATTCAGACACACAGTCAAGATGAATATACTCACTCTTAACTCATGCCGCTCATCTTGGACAAGAATTCAGGAGCAGATGGCCAACAGCAAAGGGCAGACACTCCTTCCGAATTTTATATCCTTTCGTTTTTTTACATTTCTTTGGCCCATTCTGAAGTGCACTGAAGCCTGCAAATGCAGTTGAAATATGGAAAACAACAAAGCTGACCCTGAGAGTCACACCTTTTAATTCGTGGCCGATCAAGTAACACCACCCCTTCTTCACCAGACCAGAATGTTAGCGGGCACACTGAACAATATATTTTCTTTATTAGAAGTTGCATTTCCGCCTTCTTTTACTGGCTAGTGTATTTTCTTTAATAATGTTTGTAATGTATACAATTAGGTATCGATGATTTAAACTCGTGTCAAACCATTTTGGAATTTCTTCTAGCACACACAACACACACACACACACACACACACACACACACACACACACACACACACACACACACACACACACACACACACACACAACACACACACACACACACACACACACACACACACACACACACACACACACACACACACACACACACACACACACACAAGAGCTTTACAGAGAACATTTTTAAAGAGTAAAGCGGTAAGAAAGACAGAAGTAATTAGATTGTGTGTTCATGCTTGGCTTGCTCCGGCTTCTACAGGAACATCAATCACATGCACCTACACAGGAGACCACATCACACCTCTTCTCTCTTTCTCTGTCTCTGTCTCTGCTTCTTCCTCTGCCTCTGTCTGTCTGTCTGTCTCACAAACACACGCACTGCTCACTATGTCGCACGTGGTGCGTAGTGTGTGCGTGCGTGCGAGCGCGCGCGGTCGCGTAGTGTGTGCGTGTGTGTGGTGGTGGGTGTGTGTGTGTGTGGTGTGTGTGTGTGTGTGTGTGCGTGCGTGCGTGCGTGCGTGCGTGCGTGTGTTGTGTGTGTGTGTTGTGTTGTGTTGTGTGTGTGTGTGCGTGCGTGCGTGGTGCTGTGCGCGCGCTGGGCGCGCGCATACTGTGTACGTTGAGTTTTAATTGTTTCTTATCTTTCTACCTGCCAGTGGTATCTGACTGACGCAATCATTCTGCAGGTCATAGCGTGCTATTCCTTCAGTCGCTGCTGCGTTTTCTCACTCATTGTCATCGGAGGGGGTGAAAAGTAGAAGAACAAAACCAGCAATACTCGTCGACGCGAAATCGATCCCAGGCGACACCCCCCAGCAAGGCTCTGTCATCGTACCACTTCCTGATGTTTGTGCTGCACATTCCGACACAATACACGTGCCCCGCCATTGAACCATTCACTGTCAATCCACACGTGTTGCTTAGGGGTAAGCCTTAATGAGTCCGGCAGTTCATTGGGTTAACGCGTAGGTCAGGGACATTTTAAGTTCTTCCCCTAGACCCGCTCTTTCCAACCTTTCAACGATCTTGTCATTTATACGAAATGTGCATGGACCAGATACGGCAGGATACTACTGTAACATCAGCACACAGAGACTAGACCCCACGAAGGCTCTGTAGTGGACACATCTGATTTCAAGACCATTCCGATCAATACACGTGCCCGCCATTGAACCATTCACTGTCAATACCAACGGTTTGCTTGAGGGGTAAGCCTTAATGAGTCCGGCCATTCTTTGGGTTAACGCGTAGGTCAGGGACATTTTAAAGTCTCGCCCTAGACCCGCTCTTTCCAACTCTTTCATACCGATCTTGTCATTTATATACTGTAATCCCTGTGTGCTGTGGACGCATGGTTCGGCAGGTATAGATTAGCTATGTGAACTACTCAGCACACAGCGACGTCGAGAGACAACCAAAAACTGAAAGAGCATCTGACGTGAAGTGGACACCATGACTATGTCGTTTCACAGAGAGCCGTCCTTATTCAACGGATGTCGAGTACATTGACCACAAACGTCCGACGGATTTGAAAGTGTTGGAGGAATCAAACAAGGATCGCCGGGACTGTAAGGTGTGAACAGCTACAGAATGTGTAAGATGTCTTTTGTTTTTTATGGATTATGATGAGTATGAGTACCATATTAGTGACGAAAGTATGGAGAACGTTTTGGTGGGAATCATAGATTGGAGATGTGCAGTATTGTTGCTTCAGCCTTCGGATAGTTTCCACGGCGTAGACAATATAGATCTATGAACGTGGTGCTGTTGTGACAATTCGCGTGGTTTTTTTTTTATACTGCTAAACAAAGACGTTGTATTCCAATGTCGACCACATAGGCAATGTTCCAATATACACCACACAGCATTCATCCCAGAGCCAAAAACATGTTTTACATGTCAGTGCCAACCACAGGCTTTACATTCCAGTGCCAACCACAAACCCTACATTCCAGTGCCAACGACAGGCTTTACACTCCAGTGCCAACCACAAACCCTACATTCCAGTGCCAACCACAGCTTTACACTCCAGTGCCAACCACAGGCTTTACACTCCAGTGCCAACCACAGGCTTTACACTCCAGTGCCAACCACAGGCTTTACACTCCAGTGCCAACCACAAACCCTACATTCCAGTGCCAACCACAGGCTTTACACTCCAGTGCCAACCACAGGCTTTACACTCCAGTGCCAACCACAAACCCTACATTCCAGTGCCAACCACAAACCCTATACCCAGTGCCAACCACAGGCTTTACACTCCAGTGCCAACCACAAACCCTACATTCCAGTGCCAACCACAAACCCTACATTCCAGTGCCAACCACAAACCCTACACTCCAGTGCCAACCACAAACCCTACATTCCAGTGTCAACCACAAACCCTACACTCCAGTGCCAACCACAAACACTACACTCCAGTGCCAACCACAAACCCTATACTCCAGTGCCAACCACAAACCCTACATTCCAGTGCCACCCACAAACCCTACATTCCAGTGCCAACCCAAACCCTACATTCCAGTGCCAACCACAAACCCTATACTCCAGTGCCAACCACAAACCTACATTCCAGTGCCAACCACAAACCCTACATTCCAGTGCCAACCACAAACCCTACTTCCATTGCCAACACAAACCCTGCATTCCAGTGCCAACCACAAACCTACATTCCAGTGCCAACCACAAACCCTATGCTCCAGTGCCAACCACAAACCTGCATTCCAGTGCCAACCACAAACGCTACATTCCATGCCAACCACAAACACTGCACTCCAGTGTCAACCACAGACCCCTATATTCCAGTGCCAACCACAATCCCCAAATTCAGTGTCAACCAAAGAACCCAAATTCCAGTACTTAACACATTTCGTATATTCCAGTACCAACCACAGACCCTATGATTCAGTATCAGTCTCAGAACCTGTATTACAGTGCTAACCACATTGGAACCCTATAAGTGTTCATTCCAGTGACAACCACAGATCCCATATTCAGGGTCAACCAACGAACCTACATTCCAGTGTGAGACACAGACTCGATATTCCACTGCCATCCACAGGCACAATATTCCAATGTCAACAACATACAGTGCTGCCAATATAACATTACAAACCTACATGTCAATGCACTAAAGACCCTACATTCCTGAGTCAATCCATACAGAATAACCCAATGTCAGCTGAAAACCTATCTTCCGGGATATGTATCCCGGGGTGAACCACACAGCGAGTCTTCCAGGGCAACCACACTCTATATCTGGGGGTGATACCACACGTCCTATATTTGTTTGTAAACCACTTGCATCTCTGGAACTGCTGACTGGATCAGCATATTCAGAGACTCGTCTTTGAAGATAATTAGAGTATACTTGCGCCCCAGATCTTCCTACCCGAGTTTATGCCACACCACCTTTTTACCAACGGCGCTGTCCGTTGCTGAATATTTTCACCTGCCTCTTCAAATGTCGTTCTACGTTCAATCGCTATCGGAAAATACGTGATGGTACTTTGCCCTGTGGTGCCGTGTACCTGCATAGAGGCATTTGCATGTAAATGCATACATTTTCAGGGGCTCATGTTTTATTTTACAGGACAAATATTTTAAGAGTCATGCCTTGTGATAAATAAACGTGTTACATGTAGTTTGTACATCTATTTTCCGGACAAGAAAACCACGAGATGTCATCGTTCTGTTTGAATCGACACAAAACACAAGATGACATCGTGGTATTTCTGACTGAGCCCATGGGGGGGGGGGGGGGGTGGGGGGGGGGCGTGCTAAGTATTGCTCCGACACAACAGGGAGTGGCGAGTAAGAACTCCCCTTTATTGCCCTTGTGGAACGGACGTGGATCACTCATCATCACCAGCCACCCTAGCGCTGTGCTAGTGTCACTGGCTCCGGGTAAGAGATGGCAGGTTTGAATCATTCCCACTGGGGGGTTTCGGGTTGGGTCAGTTTCTTCACAGAGTTGTCTCGGCGTGCTAGTGGCTCAGATGGAAAGACTGGAATCACAACGCCCAGCTTCCTGCACGCCATGGAGACCTGGCGGTGTCGCCCACCATGAGGAAACTCTGAACCTGACTGATGCAGGAATACATGGTGAGAGGAAGTGTAGAATTCAACCCAGTTGTAGAGCGTCATACTGCTGTAGATCTCCACATCATCATCATCACCACCATCGTCATCATCATCATCTCATCATCATCATCATCATCATCATCACATCATCATCATCATCATCATCATCATCATCATCATCATCATCACATCATCATCATCATCATCATCATCATCATCATCATCATCATCATCACCCATCACATCGTCCTCATTGATAATCGTTGACGATGAGCGTTTCATTCTGTGGCACTTCATGATCCGCTGTCCTGATGATCCCAGTTTACAGTTCGTCTCCACATTTATTTGCATAGTGAGCTCATTTCAGCCTTCAGTGCCAAACAGATCATAGGAGCTGTCACTGAATGGATGTAATGGCGGTTTTTCCTCTGGAAGGGGATGTTTAGACACCACAACACGGAGGTCATGACCAACGCTGACCTGTGTCAGCAGCCATGATGTTTCCTCTGAGTGGTCACCGCATAACGACTTGTTTGCCGTTTGGGCTGTCGACACTGAAACGAGATAAAACATGAATGTGCTGTGTAAAGGGGAGAATAGTCAACAGCGGAGGACTACCACTGAGAGTGCACGGAAGTTAAACACAGACACAATAATATCAATATGCATTTCCCACCTGTCAGTTTGTAAACAATATTGAATCACATTTCCCCTCAGTCAGTGTGTGGGAATATTCGTCAGTATTTTCCCTCGGTCAGATTGTGTGAAAAAAAATCATTTATGTTTTCTTCTCAGTCAGTATGTGAAAACATAACCCACACTTTCCTCTCAGTCAGTATGTAAAAATATTGACCAACATTTTGCCCCTGTCAGTTTCTGTAAATTCTGATTGACATTCTCCTTCAGGCAGTGTGCGACAATGTTGATCGACATTTCCCATGTGAAAATGTTGATCGATATTTCTCTTCAGACAGTTTATGAAACTATTGATCGATATTTCTTTTCAGGTAGTTTGTGAAAATGTTCACCGATATTTTCCTTCAGACAATTTGTGAAAATCTTGATCGACATTTCCTTTCAGACAGTTTGTGAAAATGTTGCTTGATATTTCCCTAAAGACAGGTTGTGAAAATATTGACATACATTTTCTTCTGGATAGTTTGTAAAATGACTGATCTACATTTCCATTCTAACGCTTGGGAAGTTACCCTGACGCAAATGCACTGTCTTAC
>CM031601.1:8936347-8943847 GCA_018398815.1 Conus ventricosus
GGCTAATTAGGAATTAGGCCCCGACTGACGACAGCAACCGCACGTACATACACGCACACTCGCTCATTGACACCCATACTGGCATGAACGTTCATGGACACAATATACGGTTACACACATTCAGATAATAACTACAGTAACAACACACACACACGCACACACACACACACACACACACACACCCCACACACAACACACACACACACACACACACACGTGCACGCACACAAAACCCACACCCCACACACACACACACACACACCACACACACACAAACACACACACACACACACACAACACAAGCCCGTGACAATATTGATTTTTTGCTATTTCGCAACCCTTTCTTCCTTTCGCTCTTCCTCCTTCTGATTCCCCCCCCCCCCCCCCCCCCTCCCCCCCCCCCCCCCCCTGTCGCCTTCCCTGCCTTCGATTCTCTCTCTTTCGTTGTTTACATTCATGCGTGAGCATTCATTGATGTTGATCTGAGAGGTGTTTTGTGTATGTTGCTCTTGTGTGCATATGTGCGTGCATACCCATTCCTCCAAAGTATGTCTATACCTCTTTCCCTTCTTGTTATTTACATTGCCATTTTCAGATACTTCGTGTGATGGATCAAAATAATGAGGATGAAGGCAGGCGGCTAAAAGACGAAAAAGCAAACAGAGACGGATCGGCCTGCCTCTCTTAACGTTTCAACCACAGTGACAGAGAAGAGGTCAGGGCCTTCATTTGGGCCACCCTCAAGTTTGCATGTTTGAGAGTTTGCAAGGGTAAGAGGACTGGTGGGAAGAATTCATACAGCCAGGAGGAGGAGGGAACAGTTCACAGAGTGATGATGTATGAGATGGCAATCTCTCACCAATGACATTTCCTTTAGAAACGACAATTATACTAACGTTGGCTTCTACTGGAAGGCATGCACGTGCACGCACCTGTCTTGTTTCCTTCTCCCTTCCATCTTGGCCCTTTTCAAACATTCCATTTGAAGGATTCATATAAAAAAGAGTAAAAGCAAATTGCCTCAGGTGCTGAAGCTATCTGCATTCTGTACACACTCCAACCAGGCTGTTTAAGAGAGGGGTAGAGATCAAGCTTCCCTTCCATAACGCGTGGACAGGGCACGTCATTTGCAGCGTTCGGTGTTGTCAGTTCCTTAAAGAATGTCAGTAAGTACAGTCGATTTGCACTTGACGTAATCGCTCGTAACGAAATCTAGCTGCACTGCAGAGAGGACAACACTGCTCCCAAGAAACTCCTTTTCCCGTCAGTTTAGATAGAATTTCGAAAGGTGGTTGTACTGAAAACCGCTTTCACGGATTTAATTTTGAAGGAAGTTGAATTGCGAATTTTAAAAGCCAAGTCCCACAAGTAGGGACCTGTTTAGGAAGGGCATCCTACAAAGACGGTGAAAACCAATTGCATGTGAATCTGTTGTAACAATATCCTGATGTACCCAAGCGCCTGTTCCATGAAATGCATATTCTGCACTGCAGTAACCATAACCAACCATACTACTTACTGTACTCTTTTGCCTGTTCAGAAGTAAGAACTGGATCATCGACATGAATTTCAGCATACAATTAAAATTTCGTCGGAACTTGGAACCTTCAAACCGTTCCATTGTTGCAGATTTCTTCAAATTCCCCTGTCGTTGATGATGTCAGATGTGAAAGATTTACAGAAGTGAATGCCGTTGTTGACAGTCGGTACATCTTTCAATGTTGCTATATTCAGAATGTCTAATATGGCCGTCTCCTTCCTGACATGCAACACATTCATGTGTTGACTAACTGTACGGTGTTTTTTTCCAACTTTTTTTCATTTTGATGTCAGACTTGAGATTTGAATTTGCGTTCGACATTTTCAGCTGGCTCTTATGCGAGCTTTGCATTTAAATGCAGACACAGCGTTTTATGTGGTACACGTTGTGTGATTTATTGTTTTCCATTTTCGGTCGGCTGGGCGATAGAAAAATGTAAAATAAATGAATTCCGAAGCGTGAGCGCACATGTAAGATTGTTGGGCAGAGTGACTAGATTTGTGTCTCGGGCTATGCTGTACACAACGCTTTGGTGTTAAATTTTTATAGATTTCCTCTTGATTTTGCAGCTTATATCTGTTCTAAAAAGATATCTTTTCTTTTTTTCAGATACTTTCTTGGCTGGCAGACGTTAGTTATAAGTTATCGATTTCTTCTAGATTCTTGCCGCTCATATCTGTTATAATATGAGATCTTTTTCTCTTTATTCCTTTTCATTTTTCAGATACTTTCTTGGTTGGCATACATCAGGTATAAGTTTCTCAGAGGCTTTGGATTAGATTGGCTCATGTGTGATGGAAAGAAGTATTCCAAGCCTGCTTCTCTGTCCCATTCTGGATTTTTTTCTCGAGATAGTTGTGTATTGGCTTGGCCCATACATCTTGGTAAGAAGTAACCCAAGCCTTTTTTTTTTGTGTGTTCCATTTGGGAGTCCTCTTTGGACTGCATCGTCACGGATCACCATTTGAAGCTTACATGAATATTCATCTATGCCACTTTCATAAGCTCTTTCTTCACAGGATGCCATCATCAGGTAGGTACAACTTCCAGAAATCAGTTTTGTTTTAAAAATACGATTTATCATGATAACTGGTGTGTTGCACTCTCATATTGCCGGCTGGATGGGTAACACAGATTGTGGGTGTATCCTAGTTTGTCCACTTTGCCGTACTTATAAGACATGAAAACCAGTGCCAAGAAGACCAAGGTGATGGCCAGTCACTATCAGTGCTGATGTAACTGTCCATGGACAGAGGTCAGTTCCTGTTGAACAGTGTACATCACTGGCAATGAGTAACCCAAACCAGAGATCCTCTCAAAAGCAGCAAAGACAACTCCAACACCGACCGTCCAGATTGAAACCTGTATGGAAGGACAAGAACATCGTCATGAAAAACACGACCAGGCTTCTGCATGCGCCGGTGCATTGCATGTTCCTGTGTGCATGCTAGAAATGGACCATCACAGCAGATCATGAAGGAACAAACCAAGACGCCAATACACGGTGTTGCCGCAAGATTCCAAACATCAGATGTGCTGATAATATTAAAGTGAACTAGTGTGTCAAACATCAGACGTACTGATATCACCTGTGAACTAGTGTGTCAAACATCAGACGTACTGATGATATCACCAGTGAATAGTGTGTCAAACATCAGACGTGATATCACCAGTGAACTAGTGTGTCATGCATCAGACGTACTGATGATATCACCTGTGAACTAGTGTGTCAAACATCAGATGTACTGATGATATTACCTGTGAACTAGTGTGTCAAACATCAGACGTACTGATAATATCACCAGTGAGCAAGTGTGTCATGCATCAGACGTACTGATGATATCACCTGTGAACTAGTGTGTCAAACATCAGACGTATTGATGATATCACCAGTAAACTAATGTGTCAAACATCAGACGTACTGATGATATCACCTGTGAGCTAGTGTGTCAAACATCAGACGCATTGATGATATCACCAGTGAACTAGTGTGTCAAACATCGGACGTACTGATGATGTCACCAGTGAGCTAGTGTGTCAAACATCGGACGTACTGATATCACCAGTGAGCTAGTGTGTCAAACATCGGACGCACTGATAATATCACCTGTGAACTAGTGTGTCAAATATCAGACGTACTGATGATATCACCAGTAAACTAGTGTGTCAAACATCAGACGTACTGAAAATATCACCTGTGAACTAGTGTGTCAAACATCCGACGTACTGATGATATCAACAGTGAACTAGTGTGTCAAACATCCGACGTACTGATAACATCACCAGTGAACCAGTGTGTCAAACATCAGACGTACTGATAACATCACCAGTGAACCAGTGTGTCAAACATCAGACGTACTGATAACATCACCAGTGAACCAGCAAACATCAGACGTACTGATAACATCACCAGTGAACCAGGTGTCAAACATCAGACGTACTGATAACATCACCAGTGAACCAGTGTGTCAAACATCAGACGTACTGATAACATCACCAGTGAACCAGTGTGTCAAACATCAGACGTACTGATAACATCACCAGTGAACCAGTGTGTCAAACATCAGACGTACTGATAACATCACCAGTGAACCAGTGTGTCAAACATCAGACGTACTGATAACATCACCAGTGAACCAGTGTGTCAAACTAGTAAGCGGGACATCGGATCATTATGAAGATCTACTGACATAAGCTAAGAAAAACAAAGATGCTAGTATGGGCATGTAACAAGATCCAATGACCACAGCAAAATAACTGTCCTTCAGGGAATTGTTCAAGAAAGACAGAGGGTGGAAGGCAGGGGACAAACTGAAACGATGAACTGACAACATTGCAGAATGGACAGGAACCGTTGGGAGAATCCCAAAATTCACACACCACAGACAAAACTGTAAGAACTCGCTGTACTGTTCTGTAGTGTGTTGAATGAATGACTCCTCACGGACAAAGGGAGCAGCAGAAGAAAGAAAAGTGGTCTCTCTGTCTTTCATTGTGCGTGTCTGACAGTGAAAGTAGGTTTCTGGATGGATTAATGCAAGATGATGGTCGTCGGAGAGTGACAGACTAATAATAATCAATTCTATTCATCTTCTCAGTACTCTGGAATAATTTCTCCTATCTACAGTAATCAAGCAAGAAGCTTTCACGCGTGTTGAGTGACGAAGGCCGAACATAACATTTGTACTTATCTTTACCTCCACTAACACTTTATGTCCTGTTTCAGCAACCAATGTGCTTCGTGTACAGTGCCAGTGCTGAGGATTTCCAGAATCTCTGCACGTGGCGACGTCTGGCACATCTTTCAATGATATGGCCATTTTCAGAGTGTCTGTGTGAAGTCTCCTCCTGACATGCAAGGGGTCAGTTGTTCATCCGTTGTGCAGTAGTAAGTACTTTTCTGACCTCCGCTGTGGAGGAAGCTTAAAACAAAACAGAGCGCTTACTACAGATAGTCATTCTGTGCTGGCTGTCCTTCAAACTGGACCATCTAATCGTTAGTGGTATGCCCTTTGACATGTACATTATCTCTGCGATGGAGTGGAAACCGTTTTGAACCAGAATTATCATTGTATCATCATTGTGCCTAGACAGATGTGCAGGCCATGCATCATTATAAACCTGTAAAGCCTTGCAGCAGGTGGAGCACACCGTTTACTAGTTGTGCATGCCATGCATCATTATAAACCTGTAACAGCCTTGCAGGCAGGTGGAGCACACCGTTTACTAGTTGTGCATGCCATGCATCATTATAAACCTGTACAGCCTTGCAGGCAGGTGGAGCACACCGTTTACTAGTTGTGCATGCCATGCATCATTATAAACCTGTACAGCCTTGCAGCAGGTGGAGCACACCGTTTACTAGTTGTGCATGCCATGCATTATTATAAACCTGTACAGCCTTGCAGGCAGGTGAGCACACCGTTTACTAGTTGTGCATGCCATGCATCATTATAAACCTGTAAAGCCTTGCAGGCAGGTGGAGCACAGCGTTTACTAGTTGTGCGGGCCGCGCATCATTATAAACCTGTAAAGCCTTGCAGGCAGGGGAGCGCAGCGGTTACTAGTTGTGCAGGCCGTGCATTGTTGTTAACTGTAAACTCTGCAGGCAGGTGGAGCACAGCGGTTACTAGTTGTGCAGGCCGTGCATTGTTATTAACTGTAAACTCTGCAGGCAGGGGGAGCGCAGCGTTTACTAGTTGTGCAGGCCGTGCATTGTTATTAACTGTAAACTCTGCAGGCAGGGGAGCGCAGCGTTTACTAGTTGTGCAGGCCGTGCATTATTATCTTAGACCTGTAAACCCTGCATGCTTTCGAATGGCCACAATACTAGCCATGATTATGAATACTGCAGGCTTGTGGGTTATTTACTGCATAATGTTTTGAAACACGGGATGCAACACTTAATGTGGTTGCTGGTCGCTATAGTTCTTGTCTTTTTTTATAGCATCTCCTTTGATTTCTGCACCAATTTAATGTTTTGTTCAGTTAGTCAATTTTTTTCTTGGGTATTCATCGCGCCTTTTTAAGCCACTTTTCACACGCAGGAGCATTTGCTTATTTTTGGTGATTTTTTTCCTGCTTAAAATGACCCTTCGTCAGGAGAGATCTGAACTTGTGTAACGAGCCTATAAAGTTTGAGACAGAGCAGATCAGCTGTCTGATATGTTGATTATCACTTTGGAATAGCTCTGAGATCTATGAGCACACAGTGGTAAACAATCCATTAGCAATGATGACGACATCATTAAATCAATGCTCAGGAAGATGGAGGTAAACCAATCGTGCATTGACATCACATACATCATCAAACTCTGTTGTTGTTGTTGTTTTAGATATAAATTTTTCTGCTAGCATTTGTGTACATTTAGATGTAGAACTTTGCAGCTAAATCTAATCATAGACAAGTTTATCCTAAGAATGATGAGAATGTATCAAACTTCCGCAAGTTGAGGTGGGTTTATCCTTAGCAGAGCAGAGAGATGAATCACCTGTATTTCTGAGGTATTCGTATCACCAAGGGGAGAAAAGTAAGATCCAATGGCATGTAAAAAAAAATGATAATAAATAAATTTAAAAAAAAAAACGCAGCGAAGAACACAATAACAAAAAAAAGAAAGTACCATGAGGAAATACGCTCCAAAAATTAAATAAAAGAGTACTCAATATAGAAGGAAATCTTTAAGCCTGCTTAAGGATCGAAAAAGGATTCAAGGGAGATCAAAATGTACCAACAGTCAGAATTATCAGCTCTTCTCAATAAAAATAACACAAGCATTGTCAGTCACTTCGGCGTTGAGGGGAATTAAGAATCATACCAAAAAAAGCCTTTAATTGGATCTCCTACGGTATGCAGTCTACCACTAGATGACTGACCAATTATATACTGAACTGACAAGTCGTGAGGGCAAATAAATGCTAGTAAAGAATTCTCATGTACTTAAGCGACGAGACACGACTGAGACAGTATTCTTTGCTCTTTGTGTCTGATTTTCCATTTTCTGCTCATTCCTTTCTCTTAGAAGAAAAAGGTGTGTTTGTGTATGGCACTCATTGCAGGACAGCGGGTATGGAGAGCAGGCATTCACAGGGCATGCTATTGCAATAAAGGAAATAACGTTGTACATGTAGGTCAAAAGGAGCGATCACTTTACATTTCACCCAGAATTCTTCTCCCTGAAATTTATTTTCGGGCTTTCAAGCAAAGCCAGAACTCTAGAGATCTTCGACAACTGTGGAGTTTTCTGATGACTGTATAGTTAAATAGCAGTTCAGAGAACTGAAAAGAGCCAAGAGAGTTTAGAAGTCGTCAATTCTTTCCTTTTTTTCATGAACAATTCTGGAAACCATTGTTCTCATTAGAACTGTAATGATTCAGAGACTTTCCACTCAGTGGAATGTTTTGTTCTCTTCTATCCTATGCCACCCCAGCACTAACCTAGCAATCCCACATATTTGTT
>CM031601.1:8956347-8961347 GCA_018398815.1 Conus ventricosus
GTTTACTTAGTTTTGCTGTTCCGTCTTCTGTGCCACCTCAGTGGCATTGCACCCACTCCGATCATTCCGACCCCTCGTCCACAACCACAGCCCGGTCCGTCCTGCCGCAGCCCGGGCACCGGCAATCCACAGGGAGCAGTCATGTCAAGTCGTCAAGAGGCAACCCAGCGCAGGAGACATTGCACTGCTGCCGAGTTACTTCGGTGGTGTTCAGTGGTGCCTGTTCTACTCCAGAATACGCAGGACACCACTACTAAGCCCCGGACTGACGACAATAATTGCTTAGTCGCGGAGCCGGCGTGAATGAGCTCTCCCTCCAGAGGGCGCCACCACGTCCATCCAACGACTGTTCCCATGAATTTGCCGATATCGGTGACCCCGAAACTGCCGGAATTTGCCGATATCGGTGACCCCGAAACTGCCGGAATTTGCCGATATCGGTGACCCCGAAACTGCCGGAATTTGCCGATATCGGTGACCCGAAACTGCCGGAATTTGCCGATATCGGTGACCCGAAACTGCCGGAATTTGCCGATATCGGTGACCCCGAAACTGCCGGAATTTGCCGATATCGGTGACCCGAAACTGCCGGAATTTGCCGATATCGGTGACCCCGAAACTGCCGGGATGTTTCTCTCTGGCGCTGCCGGATTCGAACGTTCATCTTCAATATGGATAAGCGCCCTACAGTGTATATAATTCTATAAACGAACGTTCATCTTCAATATGGATAAGCGCCCTACAGTGTATATAATTCTATAAACGGATATCTTACCTACATCGCTATCGGACACCTGAGCCTTATGAAGTTCTCTGTCGTTCCTTCTCGACTAGGTCCAGCTGGAACTCTTTTCAGCTGTGTCTGCCTCCTGATTCAGAGTTCTGAGCATCTTCTCATCATAAATTAAGACCTTTCTCCATGGCGAGGACTTCAGCCTGGAAGCTGGATTCCATCAGCTGGCATTCTTTGAAATCTTGTAGAAGTGAGCTAGCTGAATTCGGTATCTTTCAGGGAGTCATCATGCCACCTTTCAATGATCTTAACTGCATCTGCTGTCACTGTGGGAATGGCGTGGTTGACCACAGTAAACGTCACTAGTTCAACTATTCCTTTCTGCAGGGAAGGACTTCGCGATTTTGTTTTGTTTTGGTATTCATCCTTGATGAAACAACTGCATTGTCTAACTGCTACACAATTTTGGATGTTAAATAGCAGAACAAATAATTGCTCTTTCACAACCCCACAATTCGCTCCCATAGGACCACCAGCGCAAGATATATCTATTCTCTACCTACCCTTCATATTATCTCCTCATACGAACGCTCACACACAGTGACACGTGCTAACATAGCTCTCTCTCTCTCTCTCTCTCTCTCTCTCTCTCTCTCTCTCTCTCTCTCTCTCTCTCTCTCCTCTCTCTCTCTCTCTCTCCCTCCTCTCTCTCTATTAATAGATAGATAGATAGATATAGATAGATAGATAGATAGATAGATAGTAGATAGATATATAGATAGATATATAGATAGATAGATAGATAGATAGATAGATAGATAGATAGATAGATAGATAGATAGATAAGATAGATAGATAGATAGATAGAGTGTGCACGCTTGGGCATGCGCATGGCTGTTCTCCCATCTTGATTACTACAAAGGTATACATTAAATAGTTTATTAACTAAACTCATTCTCCGAATAGCGTACTGTATCCGCGCGTCAATGTGAATAAGTCTCCTGGTATCTGTGCTGTCCATATGTCTATGTCTCCCTATATCTGTGCTGTCCATGTGCCCATGTCTCCCTGTATCTGTGCTGTCCATGTGCCTATGTCTCCCTGTATCTGTGCTGTCCACGTGCCTATGTCTCCCTGTATCTGTGCTGTCCATGTCCTATGTCTCCCTGTATCTGTGCTGTTCATGTGCCTAGGTCTCCCTGTATCTGTGCTGCCCATGTGTCTATGTCTCCCTGTATCTGTGCTGTCCATGTGCCTATGTCTCCCTGTATCTGTGCTGTCCATATGTCTATGTCTCCCTGTATCTGTGCTGTCCATATGTCTATGTCTCCCTGTATCTGTGCTGTCCATGTCCCTATGTCTCCCTGTATCTGTGCTGTCCATATGTCTATGTCTCCCTGTATCTGTGCTGTCCATGTGCCTATGTCTCCCTGTATCTGTGCTGTCCATGTGCCTATGTCTCCCTGTATCTGTGCTGTCCATGTGTCTATGTCTCCCTGTATCTGTGCTGTCCATATGTCTATGTCTCCCTGTATCTGTGCTGTCCATGTCCCCATGTCTCCTGTATCTGTGCTGTCCATGTGCCTATGTCTACCTGTATCTGTGCTGTCCATGTGTCTATGTCTCCCTGTATCTCTGCTGTCCATGTGCCTATGTCTCCCTATATCTGTGCTGTCCATGTGCCCATGTCTCCCTGTATCTGTGCTGTCATGTCCCTATGTCTCCCTGTATCTGTGCTGTCCATGTGTCTATGTCTCCCTGTATCTGTGCTGTCCATGTGTCTATGTCTCCCTGTATCTGTGCTGTCCACGTGCCTATGTCTCCCTGTATCTGTGCTGTCCATGTGTCTATGTCTTCCTGTATCTGTGCTGTCCATGTCTCCCTCTATCTGTGCTGTCCATGTGTCTATGTCCCCCTGTATCTGTGCTGTCCACGTGCCTATGTCTCCCTGTATCTGTGCTGTCCATGTGTCTATGTCTCTCTGTATCTGTGCTGTCCATGTGTCTATGTCTCCCTGTATCTGTGCTGTCCACGTGCCTATGTCTCCCTGTATCTGTGCTGTCCATGTGTCTATGTCTCCCTGTATCTGTGCTGTCCATATGTCTATGTCTCCCTGTATCTGTGCTGTCCATGTGTCTATGTCTCCCTGTATCTGTGCTGTCCATATGTCTATGTCTCCCTGTATCTGTGCTGTCCATGTGTCTATGTCCCCCTGTATCTGTGCTGTCCATGTGTCTATATCTCCCTGTACCTGTGCTGTCCATGTGTCTATGTCTCCCTGTATCTGTGCTGTCCATGTGTTTATGTCTCCCTGTATCTGTGCTGTCCATGTGTCTATGTCTCCCTGTATCTGTGCTGTCCATGTGTCTATGTCTCCCTGTATCTGTGCTGTCCATGTGTCTATGTCTCCCTGTATCTGTGCTGTCCATGTTTCTATGTCTCCCTGTATCTGTGCTGTCCATGTGTCTATGTCTCCCTGTATCTGTGCTGTCCATGTGTCTATGTCTCCCTGTATCTGTGCTGTTCACGTGTCTATATATCCCTGTATCTGTGATGATCATGTGTCTATATCTCCCTGTATCTGTGCTGTTCACGTGTCTATATCTCCCTGTATCTGTGCAGTCCATGTGTCTATGTCTCCTATATCTGTGCTGTCCATGTGTCTATGTCTCCCTGTATCTGTGCTGTCCATGTGTCTATGTCTCCCTGTATCTGTGCTGTCCATGTGTCTATGTCTCCTGTATCTATTCTGTCCATGTGTCTATGTCTCCCTGTATCTGTGCTGTCCATGTGTCTATGTCTCCCTGTATCTGTGCTGCCCATGTGTCTATGTCTCCCTGTATATGTGCTGTCAATGTGTCTATGTCTCCCTGTATCTGTGCTGTTCACGTGTCTATATATCCCTGTATCTGTGCTGTCCACGTGCCTATGTCTCCGTGTATCTGTGCTGTTCATGTTCCTATGTCTCCCTGTATCTGTGCTGTCCATGTGTCTATGTCTCCATTTATCTGTGCTGTCCATGTGTCTATGTCTCCCTGTATCTGTGCTGTTCATGTCCCTATGTCTCCCTGTATCTGTTTTGTCCTTGTGCCTATGTCTCCTGTATCTGTGCTGTCCATGTGTCTATGTCTCCCTGTATCTACGTTGTCCATATGTCTATGTCTCCCTGTATCTGTGCTGTCCATGTGTCTCTGTCTCCCTGTATCTGTTTTGTCCATGTGTCTATGTCTCCCTGTATCTGTTTTGTCCATATGTCTATGTCTCCCTGCATCTGTGCTGTCTACGTGCCTATGTATCCCTGTATCTGTGCTGTCTACGTGCCTATGTCTAACTGTATCTGTGCTTCCCATGTGTCTATGTCTCCTTGTATCCGTGCTGTCCGTGTCTATGTCTCCCTGTATCTGTGCTGTTCATATCCCTATGTCTCCCTGTATCTTCGCTGTTCATGTGTCTATGTCTCCCTGTATCTGTGCTTTCCATGTGTCTGTGTCTCCCTGTATCTGTGCTGTTCATGTCCTTATTTCTCCCTGCATCTGTTTTGCCCATGTGTCTATGTCTCCCTGTATCTGTGCTGTGCACGTGCCTATGTCTCCCTGTATCTGTGCTGTGCATGTCACCATGTCTCCCTGTATCTGTGCTGTTCAAGTGCCTGTGTCTCCCTGTATCTGTGCTGTTCATGTCCCTATGTCTCCCTGTATCTGTGTTGTCCATGTGTCTATGTCTCCCTGTATCTATGCTGTCCATGTGTCTATGTCTCTCTTTATCTGTGCTGTCCATGTGCCTATTTCTGTCTGTATCTGTGCTGTCCATGTGTCTATGTCTCCCTGTATCTGTGCTGTCCATGTGCCTATGTCTCCCTGTATCTGAGCTGTCCATGTGCCTATGTCTCCCTGTATCTGTGCTGTCTACGTGCCTATGTCTCCATGTATCTGTGCTGTCCACGTGCCTATGTCTCCCTGTATCTGTGCTATCCATGTCCCTATGTCTCCCTGTATCTGTGCTGTCCATGTGCATATGTCTCCCTGTATCTGTGCTGTCCATGTGTCTACGTCTCCCTGTATCAGTGCTGTCCATGTCCCTATGTCTCCCTGTATCTGTGCTGTCCATGTGTCTATGTCTCCCTGTATCTGTGCTGTCCATGTGCCTATGTCTCCCTGTATCTGTGCTGTCCATGTGTCTACGTCTCCTGTATCTGTGCTGTCCATGTCCCTATGTCTCCCTGTATCTGTGCTGTCCATGTCCCTATGTCTCCCTGTATCTGTGCTGT
>CM031601.1:8963847-8971347 GCA_018398815.1 Conus ventricosus
ACAGAGCGCCATTAATTTAATAAGCAGAAAAGCCAACATAAATTTCCCAGCAAATCCTTCGTTTAAACAACAGAGGATCTGCGAAGGAGGAGAAGGAGGAGGCGACAGGAAGAGAGTGGTGATATTGGGTGCGCACAAACAAAACAGATCAAACAAACAAACAAACAAACAAAACCCCCAAAATCACCACAACAAATATAATTGTATGGCTGTTCACTCTGCAGTCTTCTTTGGTCGCTTTGACGTCCCTCAATGTATTTTATTATTTGTTTTCGTTTTTTTTTTTTTCTCTTTTTTTTTTCGGTTTTTTTTCTTTTTTGTTGTTGCTTTTCTGTTGCTTTTAAAAAAAATATTACGATGATACCAATGATTCACGTCATCACCCCATCTGTCTTCTCTACTTGTGTATTTCTCATTTGATAAAAATAAGTTGTCCTGTGAGGACATTTTAGACGAGCGGAGATACACACTGTCAATAATCAACGAGAAACGTTTCACCATGGGCGCTCAAGCCCCATTTATGATTTAATCACTGTATTTTTTGTTTTGTTTTGCATTGTTTTGCTTTGCCTTGCCTTGCCTTGCCTTGCCTTGCCTTGCCTTGCTTTGCTTTGCTTTGCTATGCTTTGCTTTGTAAATCCCGATTTCGTTCTTACTAACCATCTTCTGAACAACCACCTGGCATACACTCCCCAACGGCACCCGCTCTACCCATTCACAAATGTTCCTCCCCTCCCACATCATGCATGTGCGTCTTCTCGTCCACACACACACACACACACACACACACACACACGCGCGCGCGCGCGAACACACGCACGCACGCACACACCACACAACACACACACACACACACACACACACACACAACACACACACACACACACACACACACACACACACACACACACGAGCGCGCGCACGCGCGCGCACTCAGAGACATGCACACACACACACACACACACACACACACACACAACACACACACACACACACACACACACACGTGCATGACAATGCGTAGGACAAAAGGGATACATTTTTATTCCTTTTTTTTTGGTAAACCTTGTTACAGACATATCCACTTATTCTCATTCACTCACAAACTCACTATTCAATTTTTGTTAACCTTATTACAAACACATCCACTTATTCTCATTCACCGACAAACTCCCTATTGTCTGAATCGCTTTCAGTGGAAGGAGATTAATTTGAAGAACACACACACACACACACACACACACACACACAACACACACACACACACACACACACACACACGCACGCACGCACGCACGTACACACATACACACACACACGCGCGCGCACGCAAGCACACACACACACACACACACACACACACGCGCGCGCGCGCGCGCGCCCTCCCCCAGCTCCACAGACGCATGCATACATACATACATACATCCACAGCAGCGGCGCAGACTTTGTAGCTAGGAATCCGTGACCTGACAGCATGTGTTAGGTTACTGTGTAGGTCAAGCACTAAGCCTCTTTCATACGCTCTCACCATCCCTCCCACCCAGCCCCAAACACTCTCACGCCACCCCCTTCATCCTCGGCATCTCCACTCGTTCATCATTTATGTATTTATAATTCCCACGGGCAGTAATCTTACGGTTTTAAGAGAGGCGGTGAAGAGAATATTGATTTGCCCTGCAACGCATGGCGTCCCTTTGATGAACGGATACATGCGTCACACAGCACAATAGTTTCAATCAGGCATACACAATGCTTATTGAAAACATTGTCCTGCAGGGATATGCAATATTGACACTACAACACACACAACACACACACACACACACACACACACACCACAACACACCCACAACACACACAAATATATAATATATAAAAAATTTATTCTATATATATATAATATATATATATATATCATAAACAGTATAAAAACGTCCTTAAAAAATCTGAAAAAGCTCAACACCTTGGGGAGCAACATTTGTTAAATATATATATATATATGCATGTATGCATATAATTTATATAGACATTAATGCTTGTTAATGTGGAATAAATCACGATATAAATAATCACACGACCTTCCTATTCTTCACCTCCCAACACATGTTAACCATAATTTGATTAGTTTCTTTTTTTCTCAACAGTAGTTTGTCGTAGCCGAACACTGTGTTGCACTGTTAAGTGAGTACAAAGAAAAAAGCTGCAGGTAAGCACCCACACATCTGTCAGCAAACACAAACACAACCTACGAGTCCAGAGATTCTAGGATCACCTGCCACCTATCCCGGAGTCTTGTAGACCGTTAGGGCGCCACAGAAGACTTCACAATCAGCTTCCTCCACTCCTCCCGGTTCTCAGACGCTCCTAGGCAGTTGCTGAGTGTGAGGCCAGTCCATGCACTGATGTTGTCCTCCCATCTCTTTCTCTGTCTTCCTCTCCTTCTGCCTCCTTGTACTGTTCCTTGAATATATTCTAGAATATGAAATAATTAAGATCTGCAGGTCTTGGAAACTGTTACATTTAAAAGGGAGACAAGAGTGCGGGAGAATTTTGTGAAAGACGTCATAGCCTAGCAATATTGACGCGTTGCAAGCTTCCTTTTATTTATTGCTTTTAGATCTTTGTATTTTCGGTCAGTGTAGTGTTATCGTTGATTTGTTTAAGACGTTTGGAAAGTGAATGCATGCCTAATTGTTCAGTATTGTTTTTGGATCGTTTGATAATGCGATTGGAATATTCAAGATTATGGTAGAATGCTCACCAGGTTTCCGTTAGTTGCTGGTGCTTTGCCGAAAGTTCGAGAATGTGCAAGCTGACCGAATTACATCTGCATACATGGTCGTCGCGATTTCATTGGTTAAGCTTTCTGATATGCAGAATATTCTAGAAAAGAATAATCGAGTAGGTTCGAGAATATTCTTTCAATATCATATAAAAGAATGAGAGCTGTGCGACTGAGAGAGAGACACACAAACGAGAGAGAGAGAGAGAGAGAGAGAGAGAGAGAGAGAGAGAGAGAGAGAGGATTTGTTGAACAGTTCTAGTCTAGAAGTGTTCGAGTCTTCATTGAGTTTGAGTCTAGTCGACGAGAAGCTGCCATTAGTAGAATATTCGCTGCTGCATGTACGATTGAGTTCCTGTACGACGTATTGAACCTGAAGGTCAGTGATTTGTTTTTGTTCCTATATTCTTCAACGTTTGTTAATAAAAGGATCCTCTTCGTTTCAATACCGCCTGGTGTATTTAGTCGTCTGCGAGCTGAACATCTACCACAGGATCTACAACAAACTCTTACAAGCAAAAGTACTGCACTTACCTTGTACTGAGGAAGTCAGAGCATTTTTAGCAGTGTAACAGAAACTAACAAAACAAAAAAGTCATGGGTTGTAAACGCTTGCTGCTAACAAAGACGACACTAAACCATCACCATCGCCACCACCACCACCACCACCACCACAACAACAACAACAGCGGTAGCGGCAGCAACAACAAAAGCAACAACAACAATGATACCAACAACAAACTGCACATGGACTTGTTGTCTATCTCATCAATTTCGTGCATAAAGGGACAGACGAGTGCAGCAAGTACAACTGAACTTTGAACGGTGTGAATCAATGAAGTAAAAAGAAGAGAGAACAAATGCGAGAGAGAGAGAGAGAGAGAGAGAGAGAGAGAGAGAGAGAGAGAGAGAGAGAGAGAGGGGGGGTGTGTGGTGGTGGGTGGGGGGGGGGGGGCAGATAAAAGAAGCTCTGATGCACCGAAAGTTCTGCTCATGGCACGCGACTGAAACCCATCAGCAGAAACAGTCCTCCCATCTTCAGGACACGGCATTTGGGAAGAATCACCCTGAATTAAGGACATCGCTCTCTCTCTCTCTCTCTCTCTCTCCTCTCTCTCTCTCTCCTCTCTCTCCTCTCTCTCCTCTCTCTCTCTCTCTCTCTCTCTCTCTCTCTCTCACACACACACACACACACACACACACACACACACACACACCATACGCGCGCGCGCGCTCGCGCACTCACACACTCAAACACGCGCTCACGCAGGCACGCACGCAAGCACACAGACAGACAGACAGAGACAGAGAGAGCGAGACAGAGACAGAGGGAGTTCAATATAAACGTTTTCATATGAAAATTCCATTCATTAGACTGCCTGTCAAAAACACTGTCCGAGCGAAGATATTGTTCCCAGAATAAATGCAGATAAAAGTGCCATGGCGGTCACGATCCGAGAAAATGATTACTTTCTTGGGAAAACTTGTCAAAGTCAGCCTCCATAAATTCGAAAATTATATCCAGCATGGCGTGCCTGTGGGTTGTAAGTTCATGTGGACACTGTTAACGTGTTTGATTGCATGCCTCTATGTGTGTGTGTGTGTGTGTGTGTGTGTGTGTGGTGTGTGTGTGTGTGTGTGGTGTGTGTGTGTGTGTGTGTGTGTGGTGTGTGCGCGCTGCGTGTGTGTGTGTTGTGTGTGTGTGTGTGTGATGTTGTGCGTGTGTGTGTGTGTGCGTGTGGTGTGTGTGTGTGTGTGTGTGTGTGTGTGTGTGTGTGTGTGTGGTGTGTGTGGTGTGTGGTGGCGCGCGCGCGCGCGCGCGTGCGTGCGTGTGTGTGTGGTGTGTGTGTGTGTGTGTGTGTGTGTGTGTGTGTGTTGTGTGTGTGTGCGCACTCCAGCGTGAACGCGGGGTGAGATGTGTCAGTCTTTTCTTGACTAGATTTGTATTTGGAAGTGTGCGCACACGCGTTACTGTGTGGACTGATTTTATTTTTAATGTGTCTTGTCTTTCGTGTGAGCACTAACATATATACAACTGCACAGTGTGTGTGTGTGTGTGGTGTGTGTGTGTGTGTGTGTGGGGTGTGTGTGTGTGGTGTGTGTGTGTCCATGTCTCTTTGACCTATCTGTTCTTTTCAATTTCCTTTCTACATCCTTTATTTATTTATTTGCTCATGATAACGGTGGTGGAGGGAATAGTAACAAAAATGATAATTGTTTAGTATTGTTGTTGTGATTATTCTCTCCATCCCAGTTCATTTCATCATCATCATCATCCCTCCTCCACTTCCCACTCTTTGTTTTCCTCCCTTTGCACACCCACCCCTCCTCCCACTCCCACCCTTTTCCATCCTCCAAATTCCCTCCATGCCCCATTCTCAGTGCCCTTTTTTCCCAACTCTTTCCCCAGTAACTCTTTTTCGTGAACCTTTTTCCCCAACGAACTGTTTTTTTCCAGTGAACCTTGTTGCTTGAAAGTTCCAGTCCAACAACCACTAAATCATGGGTTGTGTGTTGTTTTTTTCTTCTAGTACAGTGTTGTTGAAATGGTTGTCTAATAACCCGACTATGTCTCTTGACCTTTTGGCTGCGTTGTGTGCTCTCCATTTTTTTTCTCACTACTATCTGTATTTTATGGGGTCCCTTGATTCTTTGACTGGTTGATCTATCTGCACTGTCGTCATGTCCTCGGGCCTATGTGCACTGTTCGTCAGGGTCTCTCTGACCTATCTGTACTGGTCGTCATGTGTCTCTCTGACCTATCTGTACTGGTGTCATGTGTCTGTCTGACCTATCTGCACCTGGTCTCGACCTATCTGCACTGTCGTCATGTGTCTCTCTGGCCTATTTCACGGGTTCGTCATGTGTCTCTCTGACCTATCTGTACTGGTCGTCATGTGTCTCACTGACCTATCTGCACTGTTCGTATGTGTCTCTCTGACCTATCTGTACTGGTAGTCATGTGTCTCTCTGACCTATCTTCACTGTCGTCATGTGTCTCTCTGATCTATCTGCACTGTCGTCATGTGTCTCACTGACCTATCTGCACTGTTTCATGTGTCTCTCTGACCTATCTGCCTGGTAGTCATGTGTCTCTCTGACCTATCTGCACTGGTCGTCATGTTCTCTGACCTATCTGCATGTTTTCCTCATGTATGTCTTTTTCTGACCTATCTGCCTGGTCGTTCATGTGTCTCTCTGACATATCTTCACTTGTCGTCATGTGTCTCTCTGACCTATCTGCACTGTGTCATGTGTCTCTCTGACCTATCTGCTACTGGTCGTCATGTGTCTCTCTGACCTATCTGTACTGGTCGTCATGTGTCTCTCTGACCTATCTGTACTGTTCGTCATGTGTCTCACTGACCTATCTTCACTGGTCGTCATGTGTCTCTCTGATCTATCTGCACTGGTGTCATGTGTCTCTCTGACCTATCTTCACTGGTCGTCATGTGTCTCCTGATCTATCTGTACTGGTCGTCATGTGTCTCTCTGACCTATCTGCACGGGTTCATGTGTCTCTCTGACCCTACTTCATGTCTCCTGTATTGCATGTGTCTCTCTGACCTATCTGCACTGGTCGTCATGTGTCTCTCGACCTATCTGCACTGGTCGTCATGTGTCTCTCTGACCTATCTGCACTGGTCGTCATGTGTCTCTCTGACCTATCTGCACTGGTCGTCATGTGTCTCTCTGACCTATCTGTATTTGTTTTTTTGCACTGTCGTCATGTGTCTCTCTGACCTATCTGCACTGGTCGTCATGTGTCTCTCTGACCTATCTGCACTGGTCGTCATGTGTCTCTCTGACCTATTTGCACTGGTCGTCATGTGTCTCTCTGACCTATCTGAAACTGGTCGTCATGTGTCTCTCTGACCTATCTGTACTGTTCATGTGTCTCTCTGACCTATCTGCAATGGTCGTCATGTGTCTCTTTGACCTATCTGCACTGGTCGTCATGTGTCTCTCTGACCAATTTGTACTGGTCGTCATGATGTCTCTCTGACCTATCTGCACTGGTCGTCATGTGTCTCTCTGCCTATCTGTACTGGTCGTCATGTGGTCTCTCTGACCTATTTGCACTGGTCGTCATGTGTCTCTCTGACCTATCTGCACTGCCCCATGTGTCTCTCTGACCTATCTGTACTGTCGTCATGTGTCTCCTGACCTATCTGTAATGTTGGTCATGTGTCTCTCTGACCTATCTGCACGGGTCGTCATGTGTCTCACTGACCTATCTGTACTGTTCATGTGTCTCTCTGACCTATCTGTACTGTTCATGTGTCTCTTGACCTATCTGCACTGTTCGTCATGTGTCTCTCTGACCTATCTGCACTGGTCGTCATGTGTCTCTCTGACCATATTCAGGGCCACTATATCGTATGTTGTGTCTCATGACCTATCTGCACTGTTCGTCATGTGTCTCTCTGACCTATCTGCAATGGTGTCATGTGTCTCTCTGACCTATCTGCACTGTTCGTCATGTTCTCTCTGACCTATCTGTACTGGTCGTCATGTGTCTCTGACCTATCTGCACTGGTCGTCATGTGTTCTGTCTGACCTATCTGCACTGGTCGTCATGTGTCTCTCTGACCTATCTGTACGGGTTCGTCATGTGTCTCTCTGACCTATCTGCACTGGTCGTCATGTGTCTCTCTGACCTATCTGTACTGTGTCATGTGTCTCTCTGACCTATCCTGCACGTGGTGTCCCTGCTT
>CM031601.1:8976347-8978847 GCA_018398815.1 Conus ventricosus
AGTTCTTATAGATCCACGATGGACTGGATGGTCTGGACAGTTCTTATAGATACATGATGTGACTGGATGGTCTGGACAGTTCTTATAGATCCATGATGGGACTGGATGGTCAGGACATTTCTTATAGATCCATGATGGGATTGGATGGTCTGGACAGTTCTTATAGATCCATGATGGGACTGGATGGTCTGGACAGTTTTTATAGATCTATTATGGGACTGGATGGTCTGGACAGTTCTTATAGATCCATGATGGGACTGGATGGTCTGGACAGTTCTTATAAGATCTATGATGGGACTGGATGGTCTGGACAGTTCTTATAGATCCATGATGGGACTGGATGGTCTGGACAGTACTTATAGATCCATGATGGGACTGGATGATCTGGACAGTTCTTATAGATCCATGATGGGACTGGATGGTCTGGACAGTTCTTATAGATCCATGATGGGACTGGATGGTCAGGACATTTCTTATAGATCCATGATGGGACTGGATGGTCTGGACAGTTCTTATAGATCTATGATGGGACTGGATGATCTGGACAGTTCTTAGAGATCTATGATGGGACTGGATGGTCTGGACAGTTCTTATTCGTGGCAGTCTTGGGCAGATGATCAGCCCTTTCATTGCCTCGAATACCAGCATGACTAGAAACCCAAGCAAGAGCAATGTTGTAGCCATTAGATTTCGGAGCGGTGTTAAGTGTAAAAATATTCCAGTGGTCAGGGTGATTAAGGTATGGTCAACTATGACCTCCGGTACAGAAGGAGGTCAGAGAGAAAGCGACAGTCCTGATGCTGAACTGATTGATTATCTGAGGGCCAGGACCAGGCATTTAGGTCGAGTAGATTAGATGGAGATGTCAGAGGTGAGATGACTCTAGTAGCAGCAGTTGAGTTATAAGCAGCACGAGCAATGTCTTCGTCAGGATTGGAATCTTCAGGAAATATTCACTGAAATGATGGAAATTTTAAAAGAGTTCGGTGAAAGGTCTTGTATGCCAGAGAACAGCTAGAGTCCTCACAGATGAAGCTAGGTCGGAGCACGTCTCTAGCGTTGAATAGATCCCTTGGTTGATTGTGTGGGAAATGGAAAAGATAACAAACAACTCAAAGATCAATATCAGTGCTATCCAGATGGGGAGGAATACATATTCTCTGGAATGGAACAGACCTGGGATTTACTTTCAACTTCTTTTGAAACTGGGAATGATAAACACGTCCTAAGGGAAGGTTTCAAGTTTGAAAAACAGGCTCAAACAGTAGTTTAACTCTTACCAGGTCGGACATTTTGGCGCTGATGCTCTTAACTCTTGCATACGTATTCCATTTGCAAAGAGTGCAAAATCATTCACAAGCAGCGAAAATCAAAACCCTGCTTCGTTGAGGTAAAGGCTGAATAGAGCAGGAGATAGAATACTCCCTCGCAAGGTATCCAACTCCTGCTCGTACTTACCAACTTAGGCTCATTGCTTTTGCCAGAGCATAGGCCATCAACTGCACGCCAACGACCACGGTCCTGGGCAATGTTTTTCTATTTCGCCCCAGCTGTAACCCATCTGCCTGGTGTCCCAAAAGTAATATGGACACGGACTTCAAACTGCCGCTCTATAAACATTTTTCTTTTACGAACAAAGAGAGCTAATTTCGAAAGTCAAGATCAGGAAGGCCTGACAGTATTCAGAATTCTGGGGGGTTTCGTAAGCCTTTTCTAGAGGAAAGAAAATGGCGACTGTTTGTTTTTCTTTGCTTTGTTTTGTTTTGCCTTGTGTTTTTGGCATTATGCACGCTGGTCTCAAGAGGCTGAAGAAGTTGGAATGGTGCCTTCTGTGAATACGATGGGAAAGCTGTCTGTAGTTTATTAGTTTTTAAACATTTTAAACGCGCTTCAAAGCAGTTTTCAGAAAAGTACTTTGAAAGTTTCATAATGGATTAATAAAGGCCAAAAAATGAATTTTAATGGGCTCAAACATCGTCTACAAGCGGTCGGTGAAAGAAAGTCCTTTGTATTTTCTTTTTCTTTTTTTTTTTTTTCTTTTTCTTTTCTCGATTGCAGCCAGTGTTAAACCAGCGTTCCGGGGCATTTGAAATTTACTTGATGATGGGGGTGTTGCTGCATTAGCACAAATACGAACACTGTGTGCTTAAGTTTCTGGCATATCTTCGTTTTGCAGAGCCATGCCTTCTTCTAGTTCACGGTGGTGGTGTACCGTGGAAATGTCCTAGCTGCCTTTGGTGTGCCATGAATGCGTTCCAAAAGGGGTTCACTTTCTGACTGTGCATGTGTTCAGTTGACAAGAAAGAGGTGGCTTCCATGGAGATGATCTTGCTCTTTCTAGTCACAGTTCAAGCGCAACGACATATTGCATATCTGTAGATCTAAACAGGAACGTTTACTGCTAACTGGATGAAGAAAGGTTGTAGAGCTGTCTTTTAGACACGTTGCAAAGATGTTTCCCATGAGAAGACCTCCCGCTGAAGCAGCAGCACTGCTAATA
>CM031601.1:8983847-8986347 GCA_018398815.1 Conus ventricosus
GGGGGGGGCGTAGAAAGGGACGGGTATATGAATATGACATGTGGAGTAGGGTATGCATGTGCGTGCGCACATGCGCAAGACTTGCATTTACAAGTTATCGTTTTCTTTCCGTAGACTAATTAGTTCCGATTGATGGAACATGGATCTAATTTTCTCACAGAACAGACCTTTTGTATGATCTGAAAGGAGTTTGCACAGTGGTTTTTTTTTTTTTTTTAAATAAATCGCAGGAAAATGTCAAGCATAAGACCCACACACGAAAGAAAACAAATCAGCGCAATGGAACATCCTTACGTATTCCTCGCAAATACTTTGACAGAATAACACAAGGCCAGTCAGTGTTTGTATCTGATTGTCCAAAAACAAACATAGCATAGTGAAAACTTTGAACAAAGTTTTTGTGTCTGGTTTTACTTAGAACCAAAGCGTCACAGACATCAAAATATCCACACTCTGTAATAGAAGGCTTCGTCACTGTGCCAACCTCACAAAGCAAACGGACAATATGATGATTTCTGAATTTAATCATCAGGAATAGTTATGGCGTTGATGAGTTGTTTGGTGGAAGGGGGACGGTCAAGAACAGCTGCATTTCCCTCCCCATCCCACCCCCTAATTCCTACTCCACCTGTGTGACTACAAGTTTGAATCTGATATCTGCCCAAAGCAGGTTGACTAGTTTGTTGTGACCAATAAATACCTCCCTGTGAATGTGTAACGTAACGTTTTTCATATCCTGTCCTGTCCACCGCTTTCACTGGGAGACCGGCCACAGAGGTCTAGTTTTTTCTTTCTCGCTAGTCATCACGTTTTAGTTCAGATGCCCATTCATCGACCTTTTACTCCTGTCCTACTTCATTCGTGCAAAATTTTTAAGCTAGATATCTTTCGAATGCATAGTATCTTGCAGATAGAAATTATTATAAGACTCTTAACGATCATGCAAAAAATTTCCAACGAGGATTTTTTTTTATGTCTTGTTGCTGTGAACATTTTTTGTGTGATGAATTTCATTAAAAATGATTGTTACTCTAATTAAGAAAGATCGTTCATGCATTAACAAGTGTATTTCTTTCTCTAGAGGAGATGGTAGGAGAATAGCAACCCACTTACAACACTTCTTTTTAGTCTGTTCTTCAGTTTTCTTTCTCTTTCAATACACCACGTTTGAACTGTCCGTCCCTTGTTTTACTTTTTGTTCTCGGTAAAGCCCCTTCCCCCTCCCCCTTTCCCGTTCCCGCCCTGCCTTCTCTCTAATTCCCCTCCTCTTGCGCCCCCCTCCTCCACCTCCCTTTCCATCACGCCGCCTCTTCCCCTTCCACCTTTGTTTCTTTTTGTCTTCTCCTAAACAAAGTGATCTTCTCTGCCGTCTGCCCTTCCGGTTGGTCTCGTTTTGATTTTTTTTCTTTCTATTAATTCATTTTCTTTTCAAACTGAAGCATTTCCGAAACTGATAAAGGTTCAAGCGTTAGCTTCCATTTACTAATGTGTTACACTTGATGTTGAACTCTCCCCCCCCTCTCTCTCTCTCTCTCTCTCTCTCTCTCTCTCTCTCTCTCTCTCTCTCTCTCTCTCTCTCTCTCTCTCTCTCTCTCTCTCTCTCTCTCTCTTCTGTCTGTCCTGTCTGTCTGTCTCTCAGCTTATGTTGTGTACATATTTTGTCTCTGTTTTAAAGCTTAATATCCTGAATGTTGTTGAACACATTCGTCAAGATTTACTGTAATGTTTTCGAGGATAAATTGCATTAAGATATCACAATCGTTAAGTGATCCCGACCTTTCCATCAAGGTCAATCATAAATGTTTATTTTTCTGTCCTGCATTCTTTCTAATTGGGTATCCGTTTATCAAAATTAAAGTTAACTTTATCATCATCATCAGCAGCAGCAGCAGCAGCAGCAGCAGCAGCACAGAGCAGCAGCAGCAGCAGCAGTAGCAACAACAACAACAACAGCAGAGCAGCAGCGGCGGCAGTAGTATTATCATCGTGACCATCACGATCATGATCATGATCATGATCATTATCATCATGATCATATCGTCATCATCATATTTTGTGTTCTATCTCGTAAAGAACTAGCAGGATTCAAGAATTAAAGGAATTCAATGTGGAGAAACACATTACAACACGCGCATTGAATGACATCAATATCAAAGTTATTAAGATCAACTGATAAAATACGTCAATAATGTGATATTCTCTCTCTCTCTCTCTCTCTCTCACTCTCTCTCTCTCTTCTCTCTCTCTCTCTCTCTCTCTCTCTCTCTCTCTCTCTCTCTCTCTCTCTCCACACCACACACACACACACACACATACAGACACACACACACAGACACACACACACACACACACACACACCACACACACACACACACACACACACACACACACACACACACACACACACACACACACACACACACACACACACGCGCGCACACAGGCACGTACGCACGCACGCACGCACGCACCACCCACACACACATTCACACACCACACA
>CM031601.1:8991347-8996347 GCA_018398815.1 Conus ventricosus
CAGGGGGTTCGCCCTCATACTTGGCCACGCCACTTTCATCAGCATCCAGCCTGACCGGTGCCAGCAGTCCAGCTTGACCGGTGCAAGTAGACCAACACCAGTGCCAGCAGTTGTGTCGTGTTGTGAAAGTGACAGTGAAAAGAAAAAGAAAGAAAGAAAAGACAGCGATTCGTGAATAGTTAAGATCACCTGGAGGTAAAGTAGAAATTATTTATACCGGGTTAGTTAATGATGTTTTAGAAAAAATGATTTTGTGAAGTTCAGGAAAGAGGAATGTTTTTATTTTGTTTGTTCCATATGCATTGATGGTTCGTTCTATGAACATGTGTAGTAAAGTTATAGACTTTACTAGTGGTTTGATGTGACGAATGCATAAATATATGAAGAGATTGTAAGCAAGTGTGAGTGGTGTTGGGCTGTGGCACTAGTCCTTCCTCCACTGAATCACCGAGGTTGACAATTTATTGGCGAGCCTGCCAGGATATTCTGGCCATTTATATAATTGTTCAACTTCTCAGAGGGGAAGCTGGGTGGGATTCAAGTATTGTAATCCTAAGACAAGGGGTTGTCTTACTGTATGTTCCCAAGTAGTTAAATACTAGGCTTGGCATTTCAGCCCAGAGTACTTATTTCGTAAGATTGCCTATAATTCGCTCTATAGTTGGTGGTTTTGGCGCTGGGCGTCTTAAAAAATGATTACGTTGTCCCAAGCTAATATTATCATTCATAGGATTGTGGTATTACGTCACTCGTATCGGAAACCCCCAGTTTGGCTGTCTTTAAAAATAAATCTTGTTCAAAAAAAAAAAAAGAAAGAGATACAATGGCGGAAGAAAAGAAAACCCTATTGAACAACTCGTAGCGCGCCGTGATTTAGGTTACTCAGGAGATGAGTTGCGTGCATTCGTTGAAAACCAAAAAAGATGGAAAGAGATGAACGCGCGGAAAAAGACCCCGCGTCGCATTGGAAATAGCAGAGCGGGAAAAGGCTAAAGAAGAGCAAGAAACAGAAAAATTAAGGATTCAGGCTAATGATAATCAGGCCCAGGCAGGAGACAGAAAGAAAAAGGGGAAAAGCGCAGGAAACAGAAAGACTAAAGGTTAAATTAGAGTTGGAGAAAGTGAGAATACAAAGGGAGACACCGAGGATGGTAGCTCACTTTCCAGTGACTCTGTGCGAGCTATGCCTCCGACCCCAAGTTGCCAAAATTTTGAAGGAACCGATTCGATTGATGCATAATCAGTCGTTTCGAAAGTTTGCGACCAGTCAAGGTTGCCCCCACAAGAGTGGGCAGTCATTTTGTCAGCGTTACTGACGGGGTAAGGCATTACAAATTTTTCACTGCTTTACCAGCAGAACAACAGTCTGGATTTCGG
Source organism: Conus ventricosus (assembly GCA_018398815.1). Classification (NCBI taxonomy): domain Eukaryota; kingdom Metazoa; phylum Mollusca; class Gastropoda; order Neogastropoda; family Conidae; genus Conus; species Conus ventricosus. The sequence continues at coordinate 8,992,725 of CM031601.1, forward strand.
GCGTGTGAAGGAATCATTGATGAAGGGATTTGACCTCACAGAGGAGGGGTTCAGGAAGAAATTTCGTTCAGCTAAATTAAACAAGAGGTGAGACGTACACTCAGTTTGGTGCACGTCTAGATCACTATTTTGAGAAATGGTTAAAAGTTGAGTGGTACGAAGAAGGAGTTCGCTGAGTTGAAAGAGCTTAGTTATGAAGGAAAGATTTTGTCGGTTGCGGCCCTGAGTTAACCATACATTTGAAAGAGAGACAGCCAGAGACAGCAGGGGAGTTGTTGAAGTTCGCAGAGGTGTATAGAGAGGCACGTTTGGGCACAAAAGGTGCAGGGAGAAAAGGTGCTAGGCACGGGTGAGAAGAGTGAAAGGAAACCAGGGGAGTTTTCTGCAAAGTCTGAAAACCAGTGGTGGGCAGAAGGAAGGGCAAAGGGACATTAGGTGTTTCATTTGTCACAAGAAGGGACATGTGGCGAGGGATTGTCGCATAGAGGTTCCAGAAGGCAGCAGCCTTGCAAGAGGTGGATAAGGGTCGTAAAGGGAAACGACCTGCAGTGGAACCAAAGGGGATTCAGTCTGAAGAGGGTGGAGTGCGGCCTATGGCTACATGGACAGCAGTCAGTGTCAGGGATGGAGGGCACTAGGTGAGTGGTTCGTTACCAGTGGAAGAAGGTGGATTGGCCAGCGAGGGTGAAAGTGTTACGAGACACGGGTTGTTCAATGGGGTTTGTAGTACGAACAACGCTGGTCGATAAAGGGGATTTGACAGGGCAAATCCAGACTGTACTCTAATCGATGGCACTGTGAGGGAGTTTCCAGTTGCTAAATAGAAGTACGTACCCCTTACTTCTCAGGGAGTTGTCTGCGTTGGTGATGGAGAAACCCCTTTCATGATTTTGATATTGAAATATTCCAGGGGAAGGATCCAGGGGACCCCGGGTTTGTTGACTGCTACAGGGGCAGCAGTTCAAACACGGAGCAGAAGGAGGAAAAGGTTGTTAAACCGTTAGTTGTTCCAGAAGGAAGTCGGCATAGACGTGTCGCCTGATGAGTTTAGGGCAGCGCAGGAAAAAGGGACCTTCGTCGTGAAGTCTTGGGAGTTGGCAAGGGTGGAGAGAAACAGGAGGTTAGAGGAGGTGAGACAGAATTTCTTGTGAAAGGGGGCTGTTGTACCGAGTGTTCACCAAGGGGGAAAACAGGTAAGGTGACCACTCAGTTAGAGGTACCAGCAGGTTATCGTGACACTGTCATGTCAGTGGGTCACGAGTCGCTCATGGCGGGTCATCTCGGCACCAGCAAAACAGCTGACCCAATCTTTGATGACTTTCATTGGCCAGAGCATGGCAGACATCAAGCGTTTCTGCTGTCATGGACGTGGGGTCAAAGGTCAGCCACAAGAGGGGGGAAGAGGAAGGGCGCCTCTTAAAAAAAGCCTCCTTTAATTGACACACCTTCAGGAGGGTGGGTGTTGACCTGATTGGCCCAATCGCGCCCTGTTCCAAAGGTGGGCACAGGTTGTGTTGACACTTTGGACTACGCGACCCGATACCCCGAAGCGGTTGCATTGAAAGGCGTAGATACGCAACAGGTCGCGAAAGGGGTGGTAGACATCTTTTTTGCGTGGGTGTGCCAGCACAAATTCTCAGTTTAAAAGGGGGTCACAGTTCACCTCAGGCGTGATGAGGGAGGTCAACAGGCTGCTAGGGATCACACAGCTGCTCACTTACCCATACCATCCACAATGCAATGGCTTGGTGGAAAGATTCAACGGTGTGCTGAAGGGCATCTTAAAGAAGCTCTGTGAGGAAAGGCAGCAGATTGGGACCGCTACATTCCAGCGGCGCTGTTCGCCTACAGGGAAGCCCCTCAGGAAAGCACAGGCTTTTCGCCATGAGCTGCTGTTTGGGGGGACAGTTCGGGGGACCGTGTGCATTCTCAAAGAGCTGTGGTCCCGGGGAACAGAGTCCGAAGAAGTCAAAACCACATATCAGTATGTGGTGGACTTACGCCAATAGGCTCGAGGAGACATGTAAGGTCGCAAGGAGAGTTTGCAGGGGGCTAGGGTCGTCCAGAAGAAAGCAGTATGACAGGAAGGTGGAAGCAATTCCCCAAGGTGGGAGATCAGGTCCTGTTAATGCTTCCCACGGATCACAACAAGCTGCTGATGCATTGGAAGGACCATTCACCATCATTGAAAGGTAGATCAGGACTACGAATCGATGTGAATGGAAATCAAAACTTTTCCATGCAAATTTGCTCCGCAAATATATTCAGCGTGAGATCAGCACATAGGCGCAGCAGCAATCATTGATGGAGGTGAAGGAGACCCCGAGAAGAAGGGAGTTTTTGTTTCCTGGTTTCCAGGAAAAAGAGTCATTCAGGGATGTGTCACTGTATGAAGGGCTAGACAGTAGGGGGACAGAGGAAGTTAGGGGGCTCCTAGAAAGGTATAGGGCCGCCTGACTGAAAACCAGGCAGGACAACTCTAGAAAAACATGTACGGTGGAGTTAACATCGCAGAAACCCGTACATGTGAAAGCCTACCGATCCAATATGCCACCAAGCAAGTGATCGAGGAGGAGGTAAAAAAAGATGTTGGACCTTGGGTGATTGAACCGTCCCAAAAACATCATATAGTGCACCGTCGTCTTAGTGAGGAAAAAGTCGGTGAGCATCGATTCTGTGTCGACTATAGACGTCTGGAAAAGTGTCCCAAAGGGCGATGCAGAGGTTCATACCGAACATGGGAAAACCTGTTCGCTCAGATCGCCACAAGCAAGAGCAGTATTTCACAGGATAGATCTGAGCAAGGGTTACTGGCAAATAGCCCTGAGTGAGGACTCAAAGGAAGTCACAGCATTTCCACTCCTATGGGGCTATACCAGTGCGAGTACTTCCTTTTGGTATGGTCAACGCGCCTGCAGTCTTCTCTCGGATGATGAGGAAGTTATTGACGGATTGGAAGGCGTTGTGAATTTCCATGGGTGACATTCTGATAGCGTCCCAAAACATGGGAGGAGCATATGAGGCAGCTAGGAGCAGTTTTAGAGAGGTTGAGGAAAGCCAATCTCACAGCAGACCCAAAGAAGTGCCAGGTTGGTTTTCCAAGCCCGGAGTTCCTAGGTTTTGTTGTCGGAGGCGACACCCAAAACAGCGGAAAGAGGAAAGGTGGAGAAGATGATGAATTCAGAGAGACCAAAGACCAAAAAAAGATTCAGGAGTCTGCTAGGTTTTATTGGGTTCTATAGGGAGTTTGTCCCAAATTTTGCTGCAATCACGAGTCCTCTCAGTGATTTGGTCAAGGCAGGGAAACGGCAGTGGTCGAAGGTCAGACGCTGCAGAGCAAGCACTGCAGAAAGGTGCTGGAAAGACTAGGTTCCCGTCCATCTTGAAGCTCCAGATATGTCCAAACCATTTTTTGTTGCGGACAGATGCATTTAGGGGTGGGGTAGGTGCAGTATTTGCTGCAGGAGCATGAAGAGGTCGAGTTTCCTGTGAGGTATGCTAGCAGGAAGTTGACAAAGGTGAAGAAGGGTACGCAACGGTGGAGAAGGAGTGTTTAGCTGTCGTGTGGGCCGTGCAGAAGTTCCACAAATACTTGTTGGGAAAGAGTTCGTGAATAGAGAAGA
>CM031601.1:9000283-9015283 GCA_018398815.1 Conus ventricosus
AATCTTAGTATGCTGCACCTGGGGCTTGTCCCATAAGTTGGGACTGCAATATGTCACTTCGTATGCTGTCCCCTTTTCCAGACTTTTTCCACATAGTTTTTCCACCGATTGAGTTTGGGGGACTGCAACTACTGTCCACTTCGTATGTTGTCCTTCCAGCTTTTTCCCATAGAGTTTGGGACTGCAACTACGCCCATTGTTTTCTGTCCTTCCAGCTTTTTCCCATAAGTTTGGGTCTGCAATGCTGAAGCCTTGCTGCCATCTTGTAACAATGAAACAAACAAACATGCAAAACGTCAGCCTTAAGTATAGTTTATTACGTTGGTTTCTGCTGTCTGGTTTAGTTTGATCAACAGAAAAATATGTACATTTTAAAAAAAAGGGGGGTTGGAAACCAGCATTGAAAAAAATATCAGATCACATCAGTGATAGAAAATTACCGTCTGTCATCTTTTGTTCTATGTTTGTTTGTTTGTTTGTTTGTTGATCATTATAGCCTCCACATTTTGAATATATATGTCTCATATTTTACAATATATTAATACTTGATCGGAAAGAAGACACGGTGAACAGTTAGATGGAGAGACATATCAAGACACAAAAAACAGATTCTGCTTAAAAAAATACGAATATATTTTTCCAATGAAAGCATCCGACGATTTCCTTCTTTTATATTATACATATGAAAGCATAAACGGAGAAAGGAAGGGAAGTGTGTGTGTGTGTGGGGGGGGGGGGGGGGGGGTAACTGAAGGTAGCTACTGAAGGAATTGTATACTTTGATGAAATTACCAGTTGTGTATATGTACTGTCTGGTCTCTGTTTAAATCAGTACAGATATCGTTATTTTGTTCCAAGCATATTTCAAACGTTATCAGTGGAGGAGTTATTAGTCGTCCGTTGTTGCCTTCTTTGTTTATTTCCTCTAGAAAAACGCAGGTGTGTTTCATTCCTATGTTTTCAATCGTTCTTTTTCCTGTATCTGCTGAACGAACTCGCTGAGGAAGCACCAACAATTTCTCGTTTTTCTTTTGTTCCGTTTTTGTTTTCTATTCTATTGCAGTGAATCCATTTGTGCATTCGGGATTTGTGGGTGTTTCTTTCCCCACGATTTTTTTTAATGCCAACAAACTCTCTCTCTCTCTCTCTCTCTCTCTCTCTCTTTTCTCTCTCTCTCTCTCTCTCTCTCTCTCTCTCTCTCTCTCTGAGAGATACTCAGAGAAGAGCAGAGAATCACACACACACACACACACACACACACACACACACACACACACACACACACACACACACACACCACACGCACACACACTCGCGCGCGCACGCACGCATGCACGCACACGCACGCACGCACGCACGCACGCACGCACGCACGCACGCACGCACGCACGCACGCACCACACACACACACACACACACACACACACACACACACACACACACACACACACACACTCACAAGGGGGGGGGGGGGTGAGGGGGGGGGGAGAGCCGTACCTCAACACGTGACCCAGTTGCTGGGAGGCTAATGCTGCAGATGGAGTACGCCCAGAGAAAACAGCCTTGTGTTTTAGATGGAGAGTAGGGCGGTAACCGTCACGAGTTATCGGCCCTTGCCATCTTAAGAGGATTACCCCTTGTTGTTGAAGACTACAGCACAGAATTCTTGATGAACCCCAGGGTTTGCTCTCTCTCTCTCTCTCTCTCTCTCTCTCTCTCTCTCTCTCTCTCTCTCTCTCTCTCTCTCTCTCTCTCTCTCTCTCTCTCTCTCTCTCTCTCTCTCTCTCTCTCTGATCAAGACCTCATTTTTCAGTCTTCCCTTCCATCTCCTTATCTTCAACCTTTTATGGTCCTCTTTTTTTCTCTCTTCATTTTACAGCTGTTTTGGTTTGGATGAATGGAAATTTGTCTTTGTTCCTATTCATTGATTTATGTTTAAGTGTATAGCATATCGAGAAGGTTTCTGTTTTCACTATTTTCCCCTTCATTGTTATTTATCTTTGTGGAGCAGAGCTGAATGATGTTCGTGAAGCGTTGGGTTTTTTGTTTGTTTGTTTTTTGTTGTTGTTGTTTTTTTCGTAACGAAACTGGCGTAAGAATATGGTTGATCTAATCAGTGAATGGAAAAGATCCATTTTAATTCTCAGGTTTTTAAGTTTTGGTTTAAAGCTGCTTATTTTCTTATACTACTGAAAACAACTTTTCAAACGGTCTTCGATTTTGTATTGTGTTGCTTGATTAATGAAAGGGAGACAGAGAGACAGACAGACAGACAGACAGACAGACAGACAGACAGACAGACAAACAGACAGACAGACAAACAGACAGACAGACAGACAGACAGACAGAGGGAGACAGAGAGAGACTGAGAGAGAGAGAGAAATGTAGTGAAGCAAGAAGTAAAACAAAACATTCACAGAGGGAGCGAGAGGTAGGGAGGGAGGAAGTTAGACAGAGACTTCACAGAGAAATCTGCCTGAGTGACACACTGGTGTATTTTCTTTTTTCAGATTAGGACCCCTTCGTTCCCTGCCATTTCTTGAAAGTTTCGTTTTCCTTCTCATTCACTTGCCTTGCTTTCTACTTCTTATCCTATCATTTAAGGTTGTTTTTTTCATACAGTTTGCGACCGCAGTAGTGAAGTCTAGTTCCCACCTTATTCAAAAGCAAACAAACAAACAAACAAATGAACAAAACAACAGCCTTAAGACCATTTTATTACATTAGTTTCTGCTGTCTTGTGTATTCGGATGAACAGAAAAATCAAAACATTCTGGAAAAAAAGGTTAGAAAACAGCATTAAAAAAAATCAGATCACATCATTGGGAGGGAATTACCATCTGTCATCTTCATGTCTGATCTCTCTCTCTCTCTCTCTCTCTCTCTCTCTCCTCTCTCTCTCTCTCTCTCTCTCTCTCTCTCTCTCCTCTCTCTCTTAGATGATTATAGCCTTCACGTTTTGGAGTATTTCTTTAGTTATCTACCCTGCGATGAGTGGTCGTAAGAAATGTATATGAATACACGTGTCTAACATCTTACAATTTATTGCTGCCTGATCATAAAGAGTCACGGCAAATGCGTAGATGGAAAGACACGTGAAGACACAAAAAGAGGAAAAACTGCACCTTCAGGCACGCTAATGATATAGCTATACGAAATCTTGTCAGTCTTGTGTTAGTGTGTTTCAAAACGGACAGGCTCTATATCAACGTAACTGTACATTTACAACGACCTAGAGAGTCTTTCTTTCCTGTCAGACACGGTGTGGAATAGCATAGTTTAGCATGACATAGAATTATACAGCCTGGTAAAACAGGACATAACATCTCAAGCAATGACTGTCTGATCCAAACAGCATGTAACTGTGTGTCAGGGCCATGATCGTGCTTACAAATGGTGACAGAGTAAGCTGTACCCGATGGTTTAATGCACGTCCAATAAAGTGAAAACACCCAGTAAATCTACGGAATATTCTATTAGCACAAACAATTGGCCTGGGATTCTCTGAAATATTCTGTGAACAAAACGCCAAACAATCTATCCCCCGGATGTCTAGGGATATTCCAAGACAGCACGTCAACTCTGAGTGGTAGACATCATTCTATGAATACAAGAACAGCACGTCCAATACATGCTGAGATGGCTAGGACATTCATTCTATGGAATATCTGGTGAGTTAAATGTCCACTAAGCCTTAACAGAGCTAAGACATCCTGTGAACAGTCAATGAACAAACGGCAATCACACCTTTCTAACCTTACCACGACCAAGATGTTCCATGCAATATTCAATAAACAAACATCCAATAAACCTTGTTATGGCCACAATTATTCCAGCGAATATTCAGGGGGAAAAAAAACTTCATTGCATATGAGATTTCATAGGAATTTCCGATGACCAAGATCTAACAGAAACCGAAACTAATACACAAGAAGGGTAACTCTTGAAGGACAGACAGGCTCACAGACAGAACAGGACGACAGAGATGCATATCAGCAGCGTGACCCACATGGTAGGAGGCCAATCCCGGAGATGGAGTACGCCCAGAGAAAACAGCCTTGTGTTTTAGATGGAGAGTAGGGCGGTGACCGTCACGAGTTATCGGCCCTTGCCATCTTAAGAGGATTACCCCTTGTTGTTGAAGTGTAGGCGCAGAATTCTTGATGAACCACAGGATTTGCTCTCTCACTCTTTCTGATCAAGACCTATGTCTTCCTTATTTTGCATTTCTTCCCTTCCAATTCCTTATCCTGAACTTTTTTTTAAAGGTTTTTCTTCACTTGCGGCTCTTTTTGGTTTGAAATTGTGAAATCGTGTCTTTTCTTTCCATTTATTCATTTGTAGTTAAGAGTTAAGCGTGGAGAGAGGCTACCATTTACTCTATATTCGCCTTCATCGGAGCTGAGCTAAATGAAGTTTGTGGTGTGTTTTTCTTATGAAAACATAAACAATGGTAATTTTGATCAGCGAAAAGAAATCATCAACAGTAATTACAGTTTTTGAAAGATTCGGTTTACGGCTGCTGGTTTCCTTGTTCTATTGAAAAAGAAAAAAAAATGTCAAAAGGTGTTTAATTTTGTGCAGTCTTGCTTGATCAAGAGAGAGAGAGAGAGAGAGAGAGAGAGAGAGAGAGAGAGAGAGAGAGAGAGAGGAGAACGAAGTTCATTGCTTTTAAGCCGTAGCAAATCGGCGCGATGTACATTGACACAAGCGACGCGATCGCATTGCCATGGAAACCACAGTAATGTGTTTTGTTGTTGTTGTGTTGTTGTTGTTGTTGTTTTTCATTGCTACATGTCTCAGTCATGAACGAGAAAATGTCCCTGATATGTGAGCACAATCAGTTCAGCGGAGGTCCGTCACCCCAGGTAGAAATGGACCAGGCCAATGAGAGCGTGCAACTGCCGTAGAGCACGTGCTTGAATCTCGATGTGTTGTGTGTTGCTGGCACGTCTTCCTTTCCGCAGGGTGACAAGTTTCACACGTTCTTCTGCTGCCATGTTCCTGTGTTCCTGCTTGACATACCAGTACACACAGTCGTCTTCCGAATTCGAATCGCAGAACTCTAAAACAATGTCATCCGACTCGTTCAGCAGCATGTCCACGCCATCTGACTGATGAAGCACCACCTTTCTAAATCCTATGTTTCTGTGCTTGTCTCTCAACCGTCTTTGAACTGGCCGATCAAAGTAGCCACATAGTTCTTCACCACTCGCATATCAAAGCCTGGGGCTGTTTTTTCCATTGTGTGTTCATGGCCTATGTTGCTCACAGAGTGCTGGAATTCCTGATTCATGATGTCGCAGTCAGGCTGATCAGAATGCGAAGGCCCAAGACTGTCTTTAACATGCGATGTGTCAGGCACACTATCAGTGTGTGCAGGATTGACGTGTTGTTTAACATCATCATGTGTAATACACTGTAGTAGTAGTAGTAGTAGTAGTGGTAGTAGTGGTAGTAGTAGTAGTAGAAGTAGTAGTAGTATGGGACTGGCTTTTTGGCCTTAGGCCTTATGGCCTATTTGCGTCCCCTCATTATTTTTCATTTTTTTGTTTCGGTCTGGTTGCATGCCTATCTTATAAAACAACATTATATTTAATCCACAATAAAGACAAGGTCTTTTAATTTAGGGTGTTCATCTAGGAGTTTTTTTTTTAAAGCTGTTGATGTCAGGTGCATATTTGGTGTTAGTAGGGCAGTGCATTCCAATAATTAGCAATTCTGAGAGCAAAAGAAGACTTTCTTTTGTTAGTATAGCAATGTCTGATACATTTTAAAATAATATTTAAAAAAAAAACTTGCCTTCATTATTTCCAGTGCGACCAACTTCTGAGAATTAGAAAACTGCATACACGTTAACATCATCATAATTATGGAATATTTTTAAAAATTGGATTAGGATTGGATTGCCAATGGATTGCCAATGTGCATCACCTTACAGTTTGCTACATTGAAGTAAAGGTTCCATTCATCTGACCATTCTTGTAGCTTGTTTATATCCTGTTGGATCTTTGTGCTGTTTGTTGCCTTATCATATATTTTTGTGTCATCCGAAAATATTTTGCATGTGGTTTGAGTCATGTCCGGTAAATTATTAATGAACACAGTGAATAATATGGGGCCCTAGGATACTACCCTGTGGAACTCCACTTAGGACCTCAGATGTCTTGGGTCTCTCTTCTCCCACTCTCACTTATTGTGACTCAGGGTCTTCCAATTCCGTATCAAACAAGGACAGTTCGTTCACTTCACAAGTGTTATCTGCACCAACCTGTTCAGTCGTCTGTTTTGCTGCTTGGCCCTTTCTTGGTCACGTCGCACCTGGCTGGGCGGTTTCTTTCTGTATTGAACTTGCGTTGCTCGGTTCAACACGAATCCCGCCATTGTTGTTGTCACGGGACGGTGGCTTCAGACGTAGAACGACAATGGTGTTGCTGCTTCACCGGTAATTTTTTTCCAGCTTGACACGGTATTGATATTCGCAGGGCATTCAGAGCTGTCTCTGCCAGTCGCGGGAAAGTCTAGTAACTGGCATCTTGAAGAATTAACGAAGATATTTGTGGAACTGAAATAAATGGGTCCTTTCGCTTCATGTAAAAACCACCATGAATCCAGAGAGAGAGAGAGGGGGAGAGAGGGGGAGAGAGGGGAGAGAGAGGGAAGAGAGAGAGAGGAGGAGAGAGAGAGACATGCATGACACTGAACTGAAAAATTTTATTCCCTTAGCGAAAGGCCTGTTGGAAGGGGGTATCATGTTATTAGCCCAGGACTAAACGGAAAAAAAATGCAAGACTTCCCCTCAGATTTTAAAAAATTTTTAACATAAATTCAAAAAGGATCAACAAAAAAAGCACCCATCCATTACGATCCCCCCCCCCTCACAACACACACAAAACCCCACACAACCGCGCGCGGCGCGGCGCATGCGGCACGTGCAGCACCCCAAACAGTTCCTTTCCCAAATAGACTATCAGGAAATTATGATTATACTGAGAAGGAAATTAGGCAAGCGGTTATCTTTCCATTCGTTATTTTTTTTTCGAAAGTGCTAGTTCAGCGAATCTTCGCAAATTTATCAAAAATGTTTTGTTTCACTTGATAAAATCGTCTAAATCTTTCTTTGAGCAACTGTTTCATTAAAAATTTTTAAAAACCACTGGGAATTTTGGGATATGCGGGACATAAAACCAAAAAAGGATTCGTTTAAACTCCCTCTTTGTCTACACATTTGGAAAGTTTTTTATTCGATTTCTCAAACCCATTTTTGGGTTTTTTGCATAAGACCGGCGTTCTGGTTCAAAATTTTTGCAAAGCTATATTTATGCCATTTATGCTTTTCTTTGTAAGATACTTCTTGCTTCGAGATTACTTTTAAATGGAAAACCCCAGTCGATTTTTTCATTTCCCTCCTGCCAGCATCCCGTTTGTTTATTCGTACAATTAAAGGGGTTGATTCGTAAATTGTTTTCGTTTAAAACCCGTGACAACCAAACTAGCCAAAAAATTCTCTGTAAATATTTTTTAAAAAGGAGGCCATTTAAAATTTTTCCTGTTCATTTTGGATGAGATTCCATAGCCTGGACAGAGTCTGGTTATTGGTTAGGTTTATAATTCCCCAATATTTAACACATCAAACCCCAAGTTAAAAAAACGAGGGTATCCCCCATTTTCCCAAAAAACCATTTTATTTGTTGCGTGCAGGGGTACGTGGATGTACGCTTTTCCGTGGGTATGAATTTTCCATTTGGTTTTAAACTACCCAGACTTTGTGCATATTCAAAATAGGCTGTATTGAGAATCGAAAAATTTTCCAAAATTTTAATATTGCAGTTAAATTTTTTTCATGTCCTCAGAATACCCATGACCCCTTTTTTCCCTTTCTGAAACTAGCCCATTTGCCAAGCTTTAATTTTGTTTTAAAAAGAACTCCAAGGTATTTTACTACTGCCCTCAAATTTTACCCCACCAAAAAACCTCTTATATTTTGTAAGTAACCACTTTTCAAAAACCCCATTACTTGTTTTGTTTAAGTTCACTTTTAAATTTTAACCTATTGATTCCCCTTTTCAAGTTTTAAAGGGATTCTGCAAAAAATAGGGGTATTTCAGGAGGTAACTTTGCGAAAAGCTTAGAAAATAAGTCAGCGCCCCGGGTAACTTTGTTTTTTTTTTTCCCCCCCCCCCCCCCCCCCTTTTTTTCCCCCCCCCCCCCCCCCCCCCCTTTTTTTCGTTTTTTTGTAAGTATTTTTAAAAAAACCCGAAAAATTATAAACCCTGCAGCAAAAAATTCCCTTTTTAAAATTTTTTTTTGAAAATACCAAATTTTCTTTTGATTTTTTAAATTTTTTTGGGAAATTAAATTTATTTTGTTAAAATTTTTTTTTTTAAACTACTGAAAATTGATTTTTAAAATATTTTGGTAAAAGCTTCTTATTATTTTTCTTTTTGTACTTTAATTTTGGTTAGTAATTTTTTATTATTTTCTTCCCCTGCGTAAAGTAGTTTAGATTTTACTATACCTTTTGGAAACTTTTGGGTTTTGGGCCGATTTGAAAATTCCCCTTTAAAAAAAAGGGAAAAAAAACAAAATCCCAAAAAAAAGAAATTTAAAATTTTCCCCCCCTTTTTGGTAGCACTTTTTCCCATTTGTGTTTTTAAAGGGAAAAAGGGGGAAAAAAGGGAGAGAGGGGAGGAGAGAGATTGTGTTTTTTTGGGTTTTTTTTTTTTTGGGGGGTTCCCCTTTTGGACGCCCGTTTAAATTTGCTTAAAACCCTTTTCTTTGGTTTGTATTTTCTTTGTTTTTATTTGCTTTTTTTTTTGGTGTTTTTTATCATTTGGGGTTTCCCCCCCCCCCCCCCCCCCCCCCCCCCCCCCCCCCCCCCCCCCCCCCCCCCCCACAATTTTTTAAATGCCAACAAACACCGCTCTCTCTCTCTATCTCTCTCTCTCTCTCTCTCTCTCTCTCTCTCTCTCTCTCTCTCTCTCTCTCTCTCTCATCTTCTGTCTGTCTGCCTCTCTCTATCATTCTCACTCAGAGACCACTCTGAGACAGACAGACAGACAGACAGACAGAAGGGGAAGGGGAGAGCTGTAATTCAGCAGCGTGACCCACATGGTAGGAGGCCAATCTCGGAGATGGAGTTACGCCCAGAGAAAACAGCCTTGTGTTTTAGATGGAGAGTAGGGCGGTGACCGTCACGAGTTATCGGCCCTTGCCATCTTAAGAGGATTACCCTTGTTGTTGAAGTCTACGCACAGAATTCTTGATGAACCACAGGATTTGCTCTCTCTCTCTCTCTCTCCTCTCTCTCTCTCTCTCTCTCTCTCTCTCTCTCTTCTCTCTCTTCTCTCTTCTCTCTCTCTCTCTCTCTCTCTCTCTCTCTTAATCCCCAGTCTGCCGTTTTCATCTTCTAATTCTCAGTTTTTATGGTTTTCTTTTTCTTTCATTTCAGACTGTTTTTGGTTTGAATGAATGCAATCTTGTCTTTTCCCCCTGTTTATTTATCTATATTTAAGAGTATAGCATAGAGGGAGGGCTATTCCTTTCACTATATTCCCTTCAGCTTTATTCATACTGGTGGAGGAGAACTGAATTAATTAAGTCTGTGGAGTGTTTTTTCGTGAGCAAACTGGCATACAATGATGGTAATTGTAATCAGTGAGTGGAAAACAACAATTTTAATTTCCAGATGTTTTTTTTTAATTTTTGGTTTAAGGCTGTTTGTTCTGTTATACTACTGAAGACAACTTTTCAAAAGGTCTTTGAGTTTTGTTGCCTAATTAATTAAGAGAGAGAGAGAGAGAGAGAGAGAGAGAGAGAGAGAGAGAGAGAGAGAGAGAGAGAAGAGAGAGAGAGAGAGATGATGATGATGACTGATGATGCATGATGATCTATAAGATGATCATGATGAAGTTAGAGGTAAAATAAAACTTTTAGGGAGAGAGAGAGAGAGAGAGAGAGAGAGGAGAGAGAGAGAGAGAGAGAGAGAGAGAGAGAGAGAGAGAGAGAGAGAGAGAGAGAGAGAGAGAGAGATGGGAGGGAGGGAGGATGGGATGGAGAAAGACAGTTCACAGAGAAATCTGCATAAGTGACAGATTGTGTTGTTTTTTTCTGATTAGGACCCCACCCTTCCCCGCCATTTCTTCCATTTGTTTCCCTCCTCCTTCACTCGCCTTGCTTTCTACTTCGTGTCCCATCCTTCAAGCTTTTTCCTTTCTACTTCGTGTCCCATCCTTCAAGCTTTTTCCCTAAAGTTTGGGACTGCAATGGTGAAGCCTTGTTAAGGTCTTCTTGAAATACAAACAAACAACAAACCATCAGCCTAAAGTATACTTTATTACTATTACATGGTTTCTGCTGTCTTGTTTATTTGGATGAACAGAACATTTGCACAGTCTAAAAAAAATAGGTCAGAGAGCAGCCTTGAAAAAAATTAGATCACATCATTGAGAGGGAATTACCGTCCGTCATCATCTTTTTTCTTTTTTGTTCAATTATAGCTTCTACAGTTTTGGAATATTTCTTGAGTTATTTTCCATGCGATGTGTGATCGTAAAAAAAAATGTATATGAATACATGTGTCTAATATCTTACAGTTTATTACTGCGTGATCATAAGGAGACACAGCGAATAGATAGACAGAAAGACATGTGAAGACAGAAAAAGAGGAAAAGTGCATCTTCAGACACACAAGTAGTAGAGCTATACAAATCTTTTCAGTCTTCTGTCGGGGGGTTAATGACAATAGCCTCAAACAGTCAGTATTTAGTTCTAAACTGAAGCTTCTCAATCAAACCACAGATGTTGTCACTAAGTTATGAACCAAATACACAAGAACCAATATGCTGTCAGAACCCAACAACAGTTTCTACGTTGAAAAGTACAAATACAGATCTCCAAATGAAAGCATCAGAGGATTACCCTATATTTTTTTCTTTAACAAAAAGTATTAAGTCGAAGTAATAAGTGGGGGAGGCAGAAGTTGAGGAAGATAATAAAAATAGCTACTGAAGGAGTGACATATCTTGCTCAAATGACATAGATACACCATTTGATCGACATTGATGTCAGTATAAAGACCGTTATTCTCTTTGAAGTGTAGTTCAAACAGCATCGGAAGGCAAGATATTAGTCAGCAGTTGTTGCATTCTTTGTTTATTTCTTCTTGAAACGCAGATGGTGTTCGTTCTCGGGTTTTGGACCGTTCGGTTTCGTGTCTCCACCTCGAAAGATCTCGCTATGAAAGCATGAAGAAATCTCTCTTTTCTTTTCTTTTTTTATGGTTTGTTTACCATTCAAATGCTACAGAAAAATCTATTTATGCTTTAGGGGTATGGGGGTGTTTTTTACACATGATTTTTAAATATATAAAAAAACACAACCTCTCTCTCTCTCTCTCTCTCTCTCTCTCTCTCTCTCTCTCTCTCTCTCTCTCTCTCTCTGAGAGATACTCAGAGACCAGAGACAGAGAGAGTGATAGACACACGCACACACACAGAGAGAGAGATAGAGAGAGAGAGGAGAGAGAGAGAGAGAGAGGGAGGGGGAGGGAGAGCCGTACCTCAGCAGCGTGACCCACATGGTGGGAGGCCAATCCGGAGATGGAGTACGCCCAGAGAAAACAGCCTTGTGTTTTAGATGGAGAGTAGGGCGGTGACCGTCACGAGTTATCGGCCCTTGCCATCTTAAGAGGATTACCCCTTGTTGTTGAAGTGTAGGCGCAGAATTCTTGATGAACCACAGGATTTGGTCTCTCTCTCTCTCTCTCTCTCTCTCTCTCTCTCTCTCTCTCTCTCTCTCTCTCTCTCTCTCTCTCTCTCTCTCTCTCTCTGATCAAGACCTCCGTCTTCTTATTCTCCAGTCTTCTCTTCCATCTCCTTTTCTCCAGCCTTTTATGGTCTTTTTTCCATCATGTACGGTTGTTTTGCTCTGAAATGGTGAAAACTTGGTTTTTTCTTCCTACATATTTGTTTGATTTTAAGAGTGTGGCCTTGTCTAATATCACCATTGTTGTGAACAGACGTTAAATTAAATCAATCAAATCAAATCAAATCAAGAGTGTGGCATAGAGGGAAGGCTACAATTTTCACTGTATTCGCTTTCAGTATTATTCATCCTGGTGAAGAAGAGCTAATGCAATTTGTGTAGCATTCATTTGTCAGGAAACTTTTTTCTGACTAGTGACAGGAAAATATCGATTGTGAGTTCCACGATTTTTTTTTAAATTTTGGTTTAAAGCTACTTGTTCTGTTATTCTATTGAAGACAACTCCTCAAAAGATCTTTAATCTTATCTTGAGTTGCTTGATTAATTAGAGAGAGGAGAGAGAGAGAGGGGGCTCAAACAGCACCATGACCATCAACATGTAGGAAAATGCCAGAGATGGAAGAGTGATGGAAAACAGGTTTCTATGGTAGCTGCAGAGAGCAGACAAGTGCAACGACATCCTGATTCATCTGCCCTTTCCTTCTGATGTACGCAGATCTCATTATGTACAAGTGCGAGAGTGGCTATGTCAGTGGTTCTGTGTAGCAATCGCATTACGTTACTATTTTGGTGGGTGGGGACACGGATACTGGCTGAACATAATCTGTAAAGAATTTTTTTTGTGACCTTTGGCCTTTAAGACAGTATTTATCTTGTCAGTAAGAAAAAGGAAGCAAGTTTTAAATGGAAAGAAATTGAATCAGACACAAGATTGTTTAGATTTTGTCGTTTCTTTAAACTTCGACTTTGTTTTCAACTTCATGTTTGTTTTTTATCTATTGTCATTAATTTAGTGATGTCAGTGCATATATCTGCTTACGTGATTTGTCCAATGTCTGTTAACTGGCGATTGAGACGCAGAGTCTGTGCCATACATATGGCATTGTCAAGATTTGTCTCCCTTTTTGATTAGGGTATGTTACCTTATACAAAAGAGAGTCCTCATGTGGTATTGTCAATATTTGTCTCCCTTTGGGATTAGGATATGTTACTACATACAAAATAGATTCCTATGCCAGCCCTCTACTGTCGTAGTGTGAATTCTATGCATCACTCACTGTTCGGATGCCATGTATGACGATAACAACGATACATTCTTAATCTCAAAATCTTGGGCTTGAATCCTGGTAGCGGCGAAACATGGAATAGATCTTAAAATGTGGACAGACCTTTTTTCTATCCCGAGGTGAACATTCAGACCAGCTGACGGTGGAATTCTCTTTATGTGTGCATATGCACGTTAAAGATCATGTGTACATGTTACTTTCAGCACGTGTAAACTATGTCTGTGCTTGCTGGATTAGTATAGTACATAGATTCCCAACCTATGTCACACCACTCGGAGTGGAAATAGGTGCCACTGGGCAATCTCATTTGATTGTTATTTTATATTAAAACACGATGCAAAGCCTTTGGTGTCATACTTCCGATCGAGCGTCCTTTACGGCGCCACGGGTTCATGAAATGACACGATGACGATCCATTGAATCTTGCCTTCTCCTGTCCTGGAGTCGTCGGTGTGGTCAGTTTGGGCCCAGTGGCTTTGACTGCCATGACACACTAAACACACTGGTGCTTTCACGGTTGTTGCTGCTGTTTTTTTTTTTTTTTTTTTTGGGTTTTGTTTTTTCAAGAACCCAGGTTTGGGATAATATGTATTAAAAGAATGGAATGAATGCAATTGTCTCTTTGTTCATTTGTTTGTTCTTTGTATTGATTGTTAGGGTTTTTACAAGCAAAGAGACAGACAGACAGACAGAGAGAGTGAGTGATGGAGAGACAGACAGACAGACAGACAAATACACAGAGACAGAGAGAAGGGGGGGGGGAGGACTATATAAGATTTCAGTTAGAGATGTTGTCAAAGACCACAATGTACTAATCCTGGTCGTCGTAAGAGGATTTCTCCTGTCAGTTGTTAACTTTGCGTGCAAAATCCTCCCTAAGTAACGAGGGTTATTCTCCTTATAACAGTCTCAACATCTTGTTGTTTTCCTTCTTTCTTTCTTTTTTCTTTTTAATGGATGCACCATTGTGCCCTTCAAAGGCCTGTAGGATGCACCATTGTGCCCTTCCAAGGCCTGTAGGATGCCCCATTGTGCCCTTCCAAGGCCTGTAGGATGCACCATTGTGCCCTTCCAAGGCCTGTAGGATGCACCATTGTGCCCTTCCAAGGCCTGTAGGATGCCCATTGTGCCCTTCCAAGGCCTGTAGGATGCACCATTGTGCCCTTCCAAGGCCTGTAGGATGCACCATTGTGCCCTTCCAAGGCCTGTAGGATGCACCATTGTGCCCTTCCAAGGCCTGTAGAAGAGACAGCGATAGCTGGTACTGGAATATTGCACTTCGTCGGGTTTCTTTGCAGTGTTGAAGAAAACAATGAATCAAATGAGATCGGCTTCCAATTCTAATTACGATTATGATTCCATCTCTCCTTGACATTCGTTGTTACATTTTCATTTTTACCTTCAGTGTTATTGTAAACATCTCACACACACACGCGTGTGCGCGCGCACACACACACACACACCGCACAACGACACACACACACACACACACACACACACACACACACACACACACCACACACACACAACACACACACAACACACACACACACACACACACACACACACACACACCACGCACGCACACGCGGCGCGCAACACCACACATTTAACTTTTTTTTAAACCGGAAAATTGATATTATTTAGTTAACATGTCGTACACACCTTACTTTAAGAACGAATAAAGATTAATCGTTATTACAAGTGCTCAAAGAGTAGAGCTGTCATAAATCAAAATATTCATACTTCTCTCAACTTTAAACCTCATATAAAAAGATTACATTTTCAATACGTAAGTCCTGTACATTTAGCGGCAATGAATGTTGTCAGTCTACATTGATTGGGATTTTTTTTATCGTACTTAGTTGATAAGATAGATATAAACTGATATTTAAGGTCCTCAGGGATAGGGTAACATAGAACAAAATGAACCTGTTTCAGTATCTTT
>CM031601.1:9020283-9022783 GCA_018398815.1 Conus ventricosus
AACATCCTCTCCTTTCCTATTCTGTCGGCTGTCCGTAAGAAAATGATTGGAAAGTTCTTGTGCTGGTCTTTATCCTCTACGTCTTTTGCCTTTCTCGGCTACAACCCGATGTTAACCATTGGGGATCTTTATTTGTACATTTCTCGGCTACAACCCGATGTTAACCTTAGTGAGGGATCATTTTATTTGTACATTTCTCGGCTACAACCCGATGTTACCATTAGTGAGGGTATCTTTTTATTTGTACATTTCTCGGCTACAACCGATGTAACCATTAGTGAGGTATCATTTTTATGTACATTTCTCGGCTACAACCCGATGTAACCATTAGTGAGGGTATCATTTTATTTGTAGCATTTCTCGGTACAACCGATGTTAACATTGGAGAGGATCATTTAGTATGTACATTTCCGGCTACAACCGATGTAACCATAGTGAGGGTATCATTTTTATTGTACATTTCTCCGCTACAACCCGATGTTAACCATTAGTGAGGTATCATTTTTATTTGTACATTTCCGCTACACAACCGATGTTAACCATTAGTGAGGGTATCATTTTTATTTGTACATTTTCGTACAACCCGATGTAACCATAGTGAGGTACATTCTTTATTTGTACATTTCTCGCTACAACCCGAGTTACCATTAGTGGGTATCATTTTATTTGTACATTCCTCGCCTACAACCCGATGTTAACCATTGTGAGTATCATTTTTATTTTCCATTCCCCGGCTACAACCCGATAACCATTAGTGAGGTATCCATTTTATTTGTACATTTCTCGGCTACAACCATGTTAACCATTAGTGAGGGTATCATTTTTATTTGTCATTTCTCGGCTACAACCCGATGTTAACCATTAGTGAGGGTATCATTTTATTTGTACATTTCTCGGCTACAACCCGATGTTAACCATTAGTGAGGGTATCATTTTATTTGTACATTTCCCATGCTGGCTTTCTCCTTTTTCTTTTTCTTTTCTTTTTTCTGTTTTTTTTTCTGTTCTTTCTTTTTTTTTTTTTTTGTTTGCGTTGTTTTGTTGCTTGTTTGTTTGTTTGTTTGTTATTACCTACACCAAGGCTATGATTTTATCCGATTACCTTCTTTTTTTCCGTTGTGTTCCGGCAAGTGTACTCCCCAAATCCACAAATTCCATCACAGCAAAACTTGCTGAACAGATGGAATGCAATCCGAGGATGGGGACATGAAATTTGGGTGCTAATCTGTGGAGCGGATTTGGATCAAAGAGCGGTCCCAGGGTACGTTAACGTCAGTGGAGGTCTGTGCTCTCTGCGTGCCCTTTGAGTGACCGCATGGTGGACACAATGGACTTTATGTAAAACGTCTGACCGCCCGACAACCCTAAAAGGGTCGGAAGACTCTACACTGATGTTTACTCCGTAGATATCTGCTCCTCCAATCTGCTCTCTGACGTGTGGAATGGACCCTTGAATCCAGGTAAAAGATTTTCCCTACTAGAATAAAGTAAAATGGTATTTTAGTTGGAGTGCAAGCCAGGCACTGCTCATTTAAATGTTGTCTGCTCGCTCTCTCTCTCTCCTCTCTCTCCTCTCTCTTCTCTCTCTCTCTCCTCTCCTCTCTCTCTCTCTCCTCTCTCTCTCTCTCTCTCTCTCTCTCTCTCTCTCTTGTCTGTGCCAGCACCAACAGTACATAGCCCTTGGTGCTGGAAATGGTGTACAGTGCGCAGGATTTGTGTCCTCCTTATGACCTCTCTTGGTCATTGCCTTGCTTTGTGTAGAGGACAGGATAGGACTGTTCAGGGTCCATTGTCTGTGTGATGACGATGGAGTCAAGCATGAATAGAGTTCCGGTGTTCGTAGCCGGGTCTACATAGAGCATTCTCCAAATTAAACTCTCTTTCTATCAGGTCATAGAAAACTTAAGAGAAATATCATATCATGTCCAGTTCTATCATCGCTGAGGCTTATTATATCGACAATGTCTTCCATTTCAGTCCCTTTTTGGTCAATGTCAAATCTGAAAGCAAATCCACGCAATATTGTAAGGTTGTGTTGTCCGTATTCGTCAAAATCTTCCTCTGTCGGCAATATATCCGGCCCGCTTTGTGTGCACACAGTGCTAAATGTTGCAGAGGAGTTCGCAGGAGATTCTCCTCCCAACTACTTTTCTCCTGCCATCTCTTCTCTGAAATTAGGTGGGTTTTCGCTTTGCTAGATTTGTGGATCTTATCGTTGACGATGAAGTTTTTCTTTCTCCTAGTTTTAAGGATATTGATGGATAGGTTATATTTTTCTTGTCATATCTGCAGCTTTAGTTTTCTTATGTAATCTGGGGGAACTGGGGAACAAACTTAACGTATTTTCATTTTGTGTGAGTAAATTAAACAAACATAATAAAGTATCATGCCTTGAGAGAAAAAAAAAATCTATAGGCAAGTCTTCAAATTACTTTTTAACGATTTTAATCTGCGCTCCTCTTCTGATTTATCTAAATTTGTCCCTTTCCTTCTAAATTAA
>CM031601.1:9027783-9030283 GCA_018398815.1 Conus ventricosus
TTCTACTCCTCCCCCTCCGGCCCCTCCCTTCACCCTCCCACTCGCCTCCTCTCCTTTCCTTCACCCCCCCTCCCCTCCTCCTCACCCCCCCTTCACACGCACCTCAACCGACTATTGCTTTTATCTTCACTTCTCGATTGTTTGTTTTGTTTGTTGTTTGTTTGTTTGTTTGTTTGTTTTAGTTGCTGCAGAGATCGATTGCAATTACTCGCTGCTATCGCACCCCCCACCCCCACCCCCACCCCCACGTCCTGCCGCCCCGCTCATTAGTTGGGATATTAGAGCCCTTAAAAATACTAGAAAATCTTGGAATCGTCCCTCCCCCCCTCCCCCCCCCCCCCCCCCCCCCCCCCCCCCCCCCCCACCTCCTCCTCCCTGCCCATTCTTCTCTCTGGGTCTTCCCGACTCTTGTTACCCGCCCACCTCCCACCCCACTTCCGACTTTCCAAACATACACATACTCTCTCCCTAACCCCTTAACCGTATTCCCTCTGCCCGCTCCCTTTCTATCCCTACCAAGTGGACGAGTCGACTTTGAAGAAGTAAGTGTGTAGAGAAAGAAAAAAAAAAACCATCTATTGAAAGGATCCAATGCTGACACTAGTGTGAATGTCACACCGACATTAGAGCAGAAAGGATGGTTCCATGTCCCAGTGAGATGCGGTTCCTTCAGTCGCCATATTGGATCCTTCACAAAGGGAACTCCTCGATAGCCTTTCGCTGCAAAAGCTACGTGGAATCAGATTCTGTCCTTCATGCCAAAAGTCTTCCCTCTTCTTTGCCGGTTTTCTTTCCTCTTGTTTCTACGTTTTTCTTCCTCTGCCATTCTTTCTTCTTTCTTTTTTTTTCTCTTTATCAGATTTCTTTCCTCTTGTTCGTTTCAATTTTTTTCTTCCTCAGCCTTCTCTCTCTCTCTCTCTCTCTCTCTCTCTCTCCCCTCTCTCTCTCTCTCTCTCTCTCTCTCTCTCTCTTTATCAGTTCTTTCCTCTTGTTCTTTTTTCTCTCTTCTTCTCTCTTCTCTTCTTTTTTATCAGTTTCCTTTCCTCTTGTTTCTTTCTGTTTTTTCTTCCTCTGTCTTTCTTTCTTCTTCTTTTTTCCCTTCTCCTTCTTTTCCTTTCTCTTTTTTTTTCTATCGTTTTCTTCCTCTGTCTTTTCTTTCTGTATTTTTCTTCCTCTGTCTTTCTTCTCTTCTTCTTTTTTTTCCCTCTTTATCAGTTTTTTTCCCCTCTTGTTTGTTTCTGTATTTTTCTTCCTCTTTCTTTCTTTCTTCTTTGTTCTTTTCTTCTTCTTCTTCTTCTTCTTTCTCCTTCTTCTCCTTTTGGCTGTTGACGTTGCAAACGTTCTCAGAGATTGAACGCGTCCCATGTCTGAGGTGTCAGTCCCAACGAACACAATATAAACTTGTCACTGCCCGCTGTGATTGGCTGGGCTTCATTTCGGGGCTGTCAAGAATGCGGGAGATGTTTTCTGAAGCGCGACAATCGGTCTGATTTGTTGGGTCTGAATCAAGTGCGAGAGGCTGCACGTGCGCGAGTTCCATTTTTTTTTTTCTTCTTCATGGAAATGAAGAATTTAACGGTCTTGTGTCAAGTTACTGCAGTCAGGAGATCGAATGCTTGCTTGCGTGCTAGCTCTCTCTCTCTCTCTCTTTCTCTTCTCTCTCTCTCTCTCTCTCTCTCTCTCTCTCTCTCTCTCTCTCTCCCCTCTCTCTCTCTCTCTCTCTCTCTCTCTCTCTCGTACCGCCCTCTTTCCCCTGCCCTTCTTCCTTTTCTTCTGGCTCTATCCTTTTTTCTGTCCTGCTCTCTGTCTGTCTGACTTCTGTACGGTGAGGGAAGAAATAGAGTGGTTGAATTCAGATGCTAGAGGATCCAAATATCAAATAATATCAACACAATGACTGAAGTATGCGGTCAGATCTGGCGTCTTCTGATGATTTCCTATGTGCCATATTTCGATTTCCGCATCTGGCATTACGTCTGATATATTTGATATTAGAGCAAACAAAAGACAGAGCATTGTGTATGCGTGGAGTTCATACTGTTCGAGTAGCAGGTTACTCGTGGAACTACGACAGTGTGAGTATGGATGGTTTCGGAAGAACAGAGCCACAGAAGAATGGAGTGGTTTCCTCAAAGATAAACCTCAGCCTGATATGCCCTCTTCACAAG
The DNA here is from genome assembly GCA_018398815.1 of Conus ventricosus. Lineage (NCBI taxonomy): Eukaryota > Metazoa > Mollusca > Gastropoda > Neogastropoda > Conidae > Conus > Conus ventricosus. The sequence continues at coordinate 9,029,952 of CM031601.1, forward strand.
GTTTTGAGTACGCATGTCCTGTCCTTGCTTTTCTTGCATTTAAATATGGTCACCCCGCCCTATCTTCACGCATCTGCCAATATGCCATGCGTTCTCTCCAATATGCCACGGTTCTCTCCAATACGCCACACGTTCTCTCCAATACGCCACGCGTTCTCTCCAATACGCCATGCGTTCTCTCCAAAACGCCATGCGTTCTCCATATACGCCATGCGTTCTCTCCAATATGCCACGCGTTCTCTCCAATACGCCATGCGTTCTCTCCAATATGCCACGCGTTCTCTCCAATATGCCATGCGTTCTCTCCAATATGCCCTGCGTTCTCTCCAATA
>CM031601.1:9035283-9040283 GCA_018398815.1 Conus ventricosus
AGGAAACAATCTTAGCTTTCCATTCTGGAAACAAGGAACGCGTACAAAGTTCAGCAACATGCAACGCTGTTCTTCGTCCATGGCGTGGCTGCGAATATTTGTCTCTTTCCATTAATACGAATCCAAGACGTAACTGAAATGTCCCTGGCAAAATGATCAACACATCAAAAAAATCACAGGTTCTTCTTGTGAAAGTTGGTCAGCAAATATGTTTGCACTTCACGAAACAGGTTCCCCGATGAACGAAAACTCCTGAACCATCAAAGACTATCGCAGAAGGCTGTTGTGAAATCCACCAAAGATCGCAAGGGTCTCGAACAGTTGAGCAACACTGTTTGGTAAACGTAGATTGTGCACTTGGGAATTTCACGGGCTGGAGAAGAACGTTCTCCTTTCGAACAAGAACTGCTCCACGTCCAATAAAGCTGGCGTCGGTGAAAAACAATAAAGTCTTGGTTCAAGTCAAGCAGAAGAAGGACGGGGTGAGATGTGAGGGTTCGCTGAGTTTTGCTGGGAATCTTGCTGACACTCGTCGGTTCAAGCGACGGAGCCCCCTTTTCTAAAACAAAAAGACTCTTGAGGGTACTGAGAGAGGCAGCAAACAGCAGAAAGGCAGGTAGCATTTGTTGTAGTATGAAAGGGAGGTAGCATTTGTTGTAGTATGAAAGGCAGGTAGCATTTGTTGTAGTATGAAAACATCAGCACACCGAAAGAGATAACATCAGCATCCTTTGACCAGGGGATAAATTTTACAAATCTGCCAGCATTGTGTTTGTTGAACAATTAAGTAGTGGGGGGAAACAAGTGTAGGTTAACAATTTTTCAATCATTATAGTAATGACTGGGCAAAGATTTGAAATTTAAAGAAAAAAGAAACAAAACGGGGGGGGGGGGGGGGGGGGGGGGGGATATACTAAGTATATATAAATGAACACCCTTCACTATCTGCATGAGAGAACCATCGCAATCCCTCTCGAAGGCAGATTTATATGTATCGCATTGTGTTTGTTATTGCTTACGCACACTTTCACCTGTTCTTTGGCTAACGAACATAAATCCACATGGTTTGACCGGCCAACAGAAGGGATTAGGTTGAACGGAATGGAACCAGCAATGTCCATGATTTCTCGTTCAGGAGGTTAACCAATCACTTGTATTTTCTCAAAGTGAAAACAAACTAATCTTTCCTTTGTAATTGTCTTTTTACAAAAACGTCGAAAAAGCGACAATGCTCGAAATGTCTGACAGAACACTTTTCCAGTACAAATGGGAGAGCACTCATATGCTAGAGTTCTGCAAACACCCACATTTCCCGTCATAGGAGTTCATAGGGTATCATAGGATCATGTAACACCTTCTGGAGACATCGAACTGAGGTGTAATAATATTTCTACCTTTAAAATCTCTGTACGGTACAGCATCTTCCACAACAAAAGAACATTTGGAATATTCACACGAAACATGTACACTTTCAAAACACCTTTTCAGCGTGTCATCCTCTTTCCGAAGCTCTCTGAATTTATCTGGGGTTACGTTCAGAGGTGGGATAAGGGTCTGACGGAGTTGTTCGCTTGTTTTGTCTGAGAACCGAGTTGTGACGAGAGATTCTGGGTGACACGCAAAAGACCCACCATTCCCACCACGTGTAGATGGTACGCCAGGCATATTTCCAAGGATTAGATCTGTCACTGGGGAGTCCAAAATACATACACATGATTATTTCACCGTCAAAGTAGGATGTGGAAATACTTATTTTTGCGACAGGAAATGATTCAACATGTCAATCAAGCATGCGGCATCGTCGTGTAGCGCCGGCGTTTTGATCATCTTTTACGAAACATTTTATGCCCGCTGTGGTACAGTCTGTATCTCTTGAGTCATGTACCACTACATCCATTAGTACAGCACTCTTCCACGTGAAATCCAGGTACTTGGTTTTCAACCGCAAGCAAATGTTCGGTGTTCTCTTTTAACACATTGGCCAGATTGATATGTGCATGAAGACATCTGCTTGTTTATACATCCATAAACCACATGTCCAACACAAGAATATAATTATTCTCACCTCTCGCATTCACATTCGCACCACTACCAAACGGGACTGCAAATGTACACGGGAATTTATCTGGCTATTTCTTGACTGGGGAGCACTTTAAGACCGGTCCCGGGGTCGATTGGAAATAGAGCTCTAATACGACGCATGGTTTGAGCAATGTTTGTGTGAATATCGCGATTCACTCGCTGTTCTGTTTGATAAAGGGTACATGAGAAAAATCAACTGACATTATTTTTGTTTCGAAAGTTTCAAAGCTGGATTCCTTACAAAGATTTCCCCCGGTGCCCTATTTGCATTAATCTGCAGGTTTAAACAGTCTTTCGCAATGCTAAAACTGCGTTCACGAACGAAAAGTGATAAATCGCTTTGTAAAACTAGGCAGCGAAAAAACAAATGGCTCAAATTTCAAAATCATAAGTGATTCTCGACAGACCAATCAATAGGCAATTAAAAAAAAACAATATATATATATATTAAATATATATATATATATATATATATATATATATATATATAATTATAAAACCCGCGACGGGAACGATTCAAAAGTGCAGGAAATGATTCATTCGCGTTTGACCGAATAGCACGAAATTTCTCACCGAATCCATCCTCTGTACACTTTTTTTTTTTCTTCACGTTCTCATAATACCCCTTTCAAAGCGTCCCAAGTGATTCACTGTTTAGAGTAAAAGGATACGGTCAAGGATAACGCACTGTTAAGAAAAAGGGGAAGAGTTGTCCGAGGGCCATTTTCCCGTGGGTCATGCACAAAAGCTGGCATGAGTGGCGTGTACAAAAAGGAGTCTGTTTCATCACACGACGCATCACAAGAGGGGGAAGTATGGGAATGTGTGGGGATTCGGGAGAGGAGAAAACGCCATGCTGATTGTCATCATCAGCATCGACCTCTGTAGTCTGTTGGCTGTGTTCTAGTTTAACACTCCTCGCTTTGAATTCATGTTGCACGTGTTTCTCTTTGTTTCTCTCTCCTCTTCTTCCAGCTGTAGTTGAAACTTTTCTTCTCTCTCCCGTTTTTCTAAATGTGGCTTTCACTTTTGTTCTTTTTATTCTTTTATGATTTTTATCCTATTTCTCCTTTTTTCAAACTGCAACTTCTGTACTCTTTCTCTCGCTCTTTGCACTCTCTTCACACTGGATAATGTATTATTTTAGTGTATCTCCAGTACAATCCATTTTATGACCCTACAAGAGTAAAAGCTCAAGATCCTACATAATGAAAAAGTGTGAATAGAAGTACAGGAAAAAAACTGCAAAAATTCATAAACATCAGGAAATTACACGCTGAGTCACGGGAAAAGTTATATTAGAATGTCAAAAATATTACAGGGACATCCAAACTGTAGCGTAAACAGTATCCCATGATAATGAAAGACAGGCGGCTGGAGGAAGGGGGGGGGGGGGGGGGGGGGGGAGGAGGCGAAAATACACAACGCAATACAAAGCATCACGAGGTTATGAAATACAATGAAATGTGACGTAGCACATTACAACTCAATACAGCACAATACAACAAATACCACGCAATGCAACAAATACAACACAAGACAACCAATACAACAAAGACAACACAATAAAGTACTACACATCGCAATACCACCCAATTTTCACTGGCTGTCAGGGGCCAAACGACCTCTTTGATGGACTGTTGTATTAAACAACAGGACGGTTAGAGTGGAAAATGATGGCTGAGGATGAAGGGACATAACTTGGAATTGGGGCCTGCTTGGAGAGAAAAAGTCAGTAGCAGACAGAGAGAGGGGGGTGCGGGTGGTGTTGGTGGAGGGGGGGGGGGGGATGAAGCAAAGAACATGGGGGGGGGGGGGGGGAGGTAGAGACTGGAGAATTGGGGTCAGCCGAGATCTCCGTTGTGAGGCCAGCAAACCGCCAGTGCTGGACACAAGCTCCGTGATTGGCTGGTCTTCATTTGAGGGCTGGCCACGACCTGGTGGTGGTTTTCTTCAGCCATAACAATCGGCCTGATTTGACGCTCTCTGCTGGGGATGCTTTGTGACTCGTACAGTTCAAATCCTAGAGTTTTAATACTGCTACTTTACGTTTCTATACTGTAGGAATCTCTCTTCTCTCACCCCACTCATCCGCGTCTCTCTCTCTCTCTCTCTCTCTCTCTCTCTTCTCTCTCTCTTATAAAGGAAAGATGACCGTCGAAAATGGATTCTACACATCTTGCCCTGATTTCTTGGACGATGAATATCATTTGATTTTATTTTGTACTTCGTAGAAACATTTCATGTTCCTACTATACGTTTTCTGCACTTTAGGACTCTCTCTCTCTCTCTCTCTATCTCTCTCTCTCTCTCTCTCTCTCTTCTCTCTCTCTCTCTCTCTCTTATAAAGAAAAGATAACATATAACTGATGAAAATGGACCCCACGCAATATGCGCTGACCTCTTCGTTCTTCGAAGATGAATGTCATTTGACTTTCTTTTGTTCTTCGTAGAAACATGTTCATCTTTTCAGATCTGGTCAATGATAACTAAAGCCTACACCTGGTTCACTGTCTTTCCAAAGCCTTGCAATGATTTCCAGACAAACCTAGCAACGTACACTGATCATGGCTAATAATGAAGAGCAGAAAGGCTGTGGTCATAGGCAAATTATGTGTTTGTTCAAGCTGAGGATAGTTGAACTGGGTATTCATGTATTTGCAGAAGACTGGGGTTTTTTTCGAGTTATGTTTGTCTGCCTGCTTCATTTGAACAAAGTCAACTGATTGGTGGGTGGGTGTGACACCTTTCCTTCCTGCTATTTATCGTGTCTAGTAATCATTTAGCTCCTTTCCCTACTTCACGCTGTCCTGTGGTTCTGTCATTAGAATATTTGCTAACTTCCGTAATCATCCTTTACCTTGAACTTTGCGCATTGGGATTTTCAACAAGCTCATGGGTGGTGCGAGATTTGTTTT
>CM031601.1:9045283-9050283 GCA_018398815.1 Conus ventricosus
CGCTGGCTGGGGTCACAATGATAAAAACCCATTGCCTGTCAGGTCACATTCGATGCGGGAATGAGGATGCTAACGATCGGCGGAAACGTACACAATCAATCACAGAAAGTGAAAAACAAAACAAAACGAACATGATGTGTTCCTTCCGGCTAGTGTTGGCTTTTTGACTGGCTGGGAGCATTGGCTCGGACGATTGTTTGGTCTTGGATCACCGCCGTTACACGGAATTAAAAGTGTTTGTGTGTTTGCTAAAGCTGCACATTTTCAGATTGTTTTTAATCTCTCTTCTCTCTCTCTCTCTCTCTCTCTCTCTCTCTCTCTCTCGTACACACACACACACACACACACACACACACACACACACACCACACACACACACACACACACACGTGTTCGTGCGCATGTGCCCTGTGCGTGTGCGTGTGCATGTGTGTGTGTGTGTGTGTGTGTGTGTGTGTGTGTGTGTGTGTGTGTGTGTGTGTGTGTATGTGGAGAGAGAGAGAGAGGAGAGGAAGAGAGAGAGAGAGAGAGAGAGTGAGAGAAAGAGAGAGAAGAGAGAGTGAGAGAGAGAAGAGAGAGAGAAGAGAGAGAGAGATATGAGAATCAAGTGGTTCGGACGGATAATAACATGGGGAGGAGGAAGGTAGAGTACGAGGATAGGGGACCGAAAATATCAGCACTATTGGGTCCCTGCATACACTGGTTGTTTCATTTCGCTCTTTTCACCTAAACAAGCCGCCATCAAAACAGTCCCGAAAACAACATGTAGGCCTAAACGTCCCTTTGTCTTCTTCATTTCACTTTCTCTCATGAATAAGAGCACTGCAACCGTACTATCTCTTTGGTTTCATTTGAAGTTTATCGTAACAATTTCAACAACTTTTTCAACGCGAGAAACAAAAAGAAAGTACACAACAACAACAACCGATCACACCGTCCACCACTGTCGTCCACTCCATAGAGAGCACCCACATTTTCTTCGTTACCGACAAGGCTCCAACCATTCTGGCTTGTCTCCACGAATATTCCACGGTCTCCAACCCGAGACACTCAAGTCGGCCATTCAATCGAATCAAGCCTCGGTCTGGTCTTGTTGGTCACGAGGCAGCAGGCTTACTTCCGCCCCCCCCCCCCCCCCCCCCCCCCCCCCCCCCCCTGGGGCACCACGGGAAGTCCTAATGGTTCATATCCGGAGAATAATGAAGGGGTGGGTTACTGTATGTTGCAAAGAGATTGCTGCCCCCGCCCGCGAAGGTGGGGGGGGGGGGGGGGGGGGGCTGTGAAAAGATGAATTCAGTGGAGGAGATAGTGACGGTGCCAATGATACACATTAGTGTGTGTGTGTGTGTGTGGTGTGTGCGTGCGTGCGTGCGTGCGTGCGTGCGTGCGTGCGTGCGTGCGTGTGTGCGTGGTGTGTGTGTGGTGTGTGTGTGTGTGTGTGTGTGTGTGTGTGTGTGTGTGTGTGTGTGTGTAAATGCTTATGCAATTTTGTAAGAACTAAAATGATGGCTTGGTAAGCAAAATAAACATAAATAAAGAGAGAGAGAGGGGGGGGGGAGAGACCGAGAGAGAGAGAGAGAGAGAGAGAGAGAGAGAGAGAGCGAGCGAGAGAGCGAGAGAGAGAGAGAGAGAGAGAGAGAGAGAGAGAGAGAGAGAGAGAGAGGAGAGAGAGAGAGAGAGAGAGTTTCATGATGATACTCCGAATGTGACAGTTTCATAAGAATTCGAACGCCAGAACTGAGGGTTTGTAAACACAATAAGCTGATGACACTGCAACACACACACACAAACTAGAGCTCTGTCATCAAGCAAACAAACAAACAAAAAATAGTCTAGACATTAGCTCACACGACTGGCCGCAGCTTGTCACACCAAGCTGTGGAACACGACCAACGTGTGGGATTCCCGGGTAGAGACAACAACGGGGTGTGTTTGACTGGCGATTCCTGTGGGATGCACGGTACGGCATAATCCGCCTTCATTTGTTTGTGTGCCAAATATAGATTTCATTTCGTCCCCAATGAAACGAGTTGTTCTCCTCCTCTGTTTAACTCTAGTGTGAAAATGCTGACCTGACTGGTGAACAGAGAGGATGAGTCGGAGTGTGGAATGCTGTTAAATGTCTCTCATGTATCTGAACAGGTATTCCTGGAGTATTGCCTCATTCAGTGATGGCGCTTGATGTCAGTTTAGTTGATGTGTTGGTTATTGACGAAATGGTTAGCATTTCCGCGTCCTGTGCTTTTCTTCAGTTTCACCTGTTGTTTGCAAAGAACTGGTCCATATCCTGCAGCATACTGTTCAACTTTGACATGGAAAAGAATGAACAACGCTATCCATTTAGAACTCAGTGAAGACAGAAATCCCTTTATGATTTGTTTTTCATAACAAAGTATAAAAAAAAAACATCCACGTTGCTTGAAGCCGACTTGTCAAAATCCGAAGAAAACGTGTGGATCTAGATCATGTTGATTTTGATTTGTGTGTGGTGTGTGTGTGTGTGTGTGTGTGTGTGTGTGTGTGTGTGTGTGTGTGTGTGTGTGTGTGTGTGTGTGTGTGTGTGTGTGTGTGTGTGTGTGTGTGTAATCAATGCCTTTAAAATGTGATCAGCAAAAAAGCTCGTGATATACATTTTACAAGAGAACTAGCAATCAAGATTTCATAGTGCAAAGACACACCCTGGATATGTTGTCTTTCATTGTTTGTTTGTTCCATAGTGCAAAGACACACCCTGGATATGCTGTCTTTCATTGTTTGTTTGTTCCATAGTGCAAAGACACACCCTGGATATGCTGTCTTTCATTGTTTGTTTGTTCCATAGTGCAAAGACACACCCTGGATATGCTGTCTTTCATTGTTTGTTTGTTCCATAGTGCAAAGACACACCCTGGATATGCTGTCTTTCATTGTTTGTTTGTTCCATAGTGCAAAGACACACCCTGGATATGTTGTCTTTCATTGTTTGTTTGTTCCATAGTGCAAAGACACACCCTGGATATGTTGTCTTTCATTGTTTGTTTGTTCCATAGTGCAAAGACACACCCTGGATATGCTGTCTTTCATTGTTTGTTTGTTCCATAGTGCAAAGACACACCCTGGATATGCTGTCTTTCATTGTTTGTTTGTTCCATAGTGCAAAGACACACCCTGGATATGTTGTCTTTCATTGTTTGTTTGTTCCATAGTGCAAAGACACACCCTGGATATGTTGTCTTTCATTGTTGTTTGTTCCATAGTGCAAAGACACACCCTGGATATGCTGTCTTTCATTGTTTGTTTGTTCCATAGTGCAAAGACACACCCTGGATATGCTGTCTTTCATTGTTTGTTTGTTCCATAGTGCAAAGACACACCCTGGATATGCTGGCTTTCATTGTTTGTTTGTTCCATAGTGCAAAGACACACCTGGATATGCTGTCTTTCATTGTTTGTTTGTTCCATAGTGCAAAGACACACCCTGGATATGCTGTCTTTCATTGTTTGTTTGTTCCATAGTGCAAAGACACACCCTGGATATGCTGTCTTTCATTGTTTGTTTGTTCCATAGTGCAAAGACACACCCTGGATATGCTGTCTTTCATTGTTTGTTTGTTCCATAGTGCAAAGACACACCCTGGATATGCTGTCTTTCATTGTTTGTTTGTTCCATAGTGCAAAGACACACCCTGGATATGTTGTCTTTCATTGTTTGTTTGTTCCATAGTGCAAAGAACCACCCTGGATATGCTGTCTTTCATTGTTTGTTTGTTCCATAGTGCAAAGACACACCCTGGATATGTTGTCTTTCATTGTTTGTTTGTTCCATAGTGCAAAGACACACCCTGGATATGTTGTCTTTCATTGTTTGTTTGTTCCATAGTGCAAAGACACACCCTGGATATGCTGTCTTTCATTGTTTGTTTGTTCCATAGTGCAAAGACACACCCTGGATATGCTGTCTTTCATTGTTTGTTTGTTCCATAGTGCAAAGACACACCCTGGATATGCTGTCTTTCATTGTTTGTTTGTTCCATAGTGCAAAGACACACCCTGGATATGCTGTCTTTCATTGTTTGTTTGTTCCATAGTGCAAAGACACACCCTGGATATGCTGTCTTTCATTGTTTGTTTGTTCCATAGTGCAAAGACACACCCTGGATATGCTGTCTTTCATTGTTTGTTTGTTCCATAGTGCAAAGACACACCCTGGATATGTTGTCTTTCATTGTTTGTTTGTTCCATAGTGCAAAGACACACCCTGGATATGCTTTCTTTCATTGTTTGTTTGTTCCATAGTGCAAAGACACACCCTGGATATGTTGTCTTTCATTGTTTGTTTGTTCCATAGTGCAAAGACACACCCTGGATATGCTGTCTTTCATTGTTTGTTTGTTCCATAGTGCAAAGACACACCCTGGATATGCTGTCTTTCATTGTTTGTTTGTTCCATAGTGCAAAGACACACCCTGGATATGTTGTCTTTCATTGTTTGTTTGTTCCATAGTGCAAAGACACACCCTGGATATGCTGTCTTTCATTGTTTGTTTGTTCCATAGTGCAAAGACACACCCTGGATATGCTATCTTTCATTGTTTGTTTGTTCCATAGTGCAAAGACACACCCTGGATATGCTGTCATTCATTGTTTGTTTGTTCCATAGTGCAAAGACACACCCTGGATATGCTGTCTTTCATTGTTTGTTTGTTCCATAGTGCAAAGACACACCCTGGATATGCTGTCTTTCATTGTTTGTTTGTTCCATAGTGCAAAGACACACCCTGGATATGCTGTCTTTCATTGTTTGTTTGTTCCATAGTGCAAAGACACACCCTGGATATGCTGTCATTCATTGTTTGTTTGTTCCATAGTGCAAAGACACACCCTGGATATGCTGTCATTCATTGTTTGTTTGTTCCATAGTGCAAAGACACACCCTGGATATGCTGTCTTTCATTGTTTGTTTGTTTATTTGTTTCCTAACCATGTCCTTTTTTTTTTTTTTGAACGAGCGAAAATGAACA
>CM031601.1:9062783-9072783 GCA_018398815.1 Conus ventricosus
TGCATTCTCACCATCACAGGGAGAAAAGCACAGTCCAACTGCCCCCCAGAGCAATCAGAGGAGGGCCGAAGAAGACAGAGGGAACAGGAAAGGGGAATAAAGAGATACGAAGAAAGAAGTGGCAAAAAAACAACAACAACATATTGTAAAACAAATCAGTCGAACTGTCGTTGAGAAGTAACAAAGGATGCAAGGGAGATTAACACGTGTAAACAGTACGAGTGGTCACCTCTTCTGTTTACGAATCCAAGCACTGGTACGGCTAGGAACTCTCTTTTCTCTCTCTCTCTCTCTCTCTCTCTCTTCTCTCTCTCTCTCTCCTCTCTCTCTCTCTCTCTCTGTATGTAGGTTCGTGTGTGTGTGTGTGTGTGTGTGTGTGGGGGGGGGGGGGGGGGGGGATGGGAGGGGGGGAGGGGAGAGGGAGGCGCATGCGCATTCTACACCACAATATTCATGATACTTTGTTATCATACATTCTCGGAGTCTGTCTGGCTGCCTGAATGCTATCTTTCTAACTGAACCGACATATGGTCTAAACAAACCGTAGACTACTACTCTGTCATGTTATATTTACAAGTCAGTCGGATATGAAGACGCTCCATCAATGCCAACCGCTTTCTTTCCATACGAGATGTCCTGTATGCATTGTCAGAAACTTTCTAACCAAAAGAACAAGAACACAAGCGATTTTTCCCTTAATCCCTTCTTTTCTGTCTTTCCGCCATTGCTTAATTCAGCGGAAAGCAATTACATTCCGCTTCTCTATAAAAGACGTGCAGCCATTTTAAGGTCTTCCCAGATTGCCCTTCACTCCAGCACACTGGGCTTTCGGGCTTGGCGTTGATTGGTTCAGACCTGTGTCTGGCCTCGTTTGGCCTGATGCTCATTGGCTTACTTGTCTTCCTCCCTTTGAAGGACAACTCCTGTACTTTTCCTCGCCTAGAGAATAATGAACAGTTTTGGTGGATTTTGTTGTAAAAATAAAGGCGGCGTCTAACTTTGAAAGACGCCTAAGAAGAGAGAGCGCGCGCGCGCGCGCGCGCACGCGAGAGAGAGAGAGAGAGGAGAGAGAGAGAGAGAGAAGAGAGAGAGAGAGAGAGGGGAGAGAGAGAGAGAGAAGACAGGAGAGACAGACAGACAGACAGACAGAAAGAGAGAGAGAGAGACTCAACATCTCAACTCAACTCAACATTTTTTTATTTGCCATTAGCATAAGCCCTGATGGCAAGGGGGGGGGGGGGGGGGGGGGGGAAGGGGTACATGTTACCACATGATATAGCGGCAACAAAAAAAATAATACAAATTGTTCCAGATTTGCTTTCACACACGCGCGCGCCCGCACACACACACACACACACACACACACACACAACACACACACACACACACACACACACACACACACACACACACACACACACACACACACTCACGCTCACATGCACGTGCTATCAGCACGAAAAGTCAATTCATTGACCATCAAGAATCTAGCACTGTAGACCAACATCTTGAGAACTAGATATATAGGATCACAAATACACAAAAATAACAAAACGTTTTAACTGGTATTTTTCTTTCGGTATTCAGAAGCTTCAGCAATATATCTAGCAAAGCATGCAACGAGTTTCACATTATGGCTCGATACGATTGCTACAAGATCTTTTCTCTGTGCGACTGGTTCGTTAGATATATCGCATTTACTCCATATAGTATTATAGGCGGGACAATCAAACACAAAATGCATTCGATTTCTATATATATTGTCATCTGTGCACATAAGGCACGTGCTATTGTCTGATGTTTCAAACCATTTTTGTTAGCATTAAGGCCTAGTGTTCTTGTTCGGAAATTTTTCCCAAACGGTATTTATGCCAGTTATTTTTTAATATGTATAAAATATGTTCTACTTCTAATGTATTTTTAAAAGGAAAAGAAACCTTTTTTATTTTTTTTTTATCGTTATAAAATCATACTGGCATGAAGGGTTTGTTTGAAAGAAACTTTTAAAACTTTTTTTTTAACTCTGAAAAAAAAATTGTCTAAAATTTACATTCACCTTGGAAAACCCCCAAAAAAATCCCAAAAACCCATTTTCGGGTCAACAGGTTTTTTTTTACAGGAAAAGACGCATTTGGAATTTACCTGCCCCTTTTGGCAAAATAAACATTTTAAAAGCTTGTCTGTTAATTGTTTTTCTAAATTGACTAACTTTAGCCAATTTTTAAACAGATCGGGAACAGGTTACAATAGGGGGGAATAGGCCGGGGGAAGCCCGGGAAAGACCGGAGGACATTTGGGAAAAAGCCCAAAACCCAAAGGGGGCTCTGTGGGGGGCCCTCCCCATTTTTCCCTTAAACATGTGGTACTAAAAAAAAAAAGGGAAAAAGATGCCCCCAGGTTTTCCCCAAAAAGGGGGGAGGGAATGAAAATCCATCGGTGCTAAAACCCAAATCACGCTGCAAACCCCAAAAAGGGATATGAACATGGCCCAAAGGGAAATACCCAAAGTGCCCTGTGGAAAGCTTTTTTCGTACCCCCCGTGGCATGAAGATCCCAGAACAAAGTTTGGGATGTGTGAAAAACTCACCTGAATGGCAGCGCGCCTGCTTAGCAGATAAGCCTTTCGGAAGCCCAAAGGCCCAGGTTTTTAAACCACGTCCCCAAGGACACCACGCTGTTGGTTGGGATGGGGAAATTTTTTGCACGGGGCCCTCGATCCCCCGGCCCCCTGAAACTAAACCTGCCAGGAGAAACCCAAAAACTAAAGTTTGGGGAGAAATGGATGCAAAAATCGCCCAAAAGGGACTCGATCCCTGATGGGGAAAAGCCCCCTAGAACACAAACTACCCCTTATGGGGCCCTTGGGTGAAATGCCACTGTAGAGGGCCCTATGGGGGTTAAAATCCCCAAAAGAAAAACACCCCCAAAGAAATCCGCCCGCCAAGAAAGATGGAAAAGATCAGAATCCAAAAGAAAAACCCTTAAAAGAAGAAAAATTAAAGACCGCACTGCCAGTAAAAAAAGGGGTTTGGAAAAAAAACTGGGGGAAGCCCTAAAAAGAAAAAAACCCAGCGCCCTAAAGCAAAGCGGAATTGTGAGGAAGAGGAAGGGGCAAAAAGAAAAAGGGCCCAAAAGGAGCGCTTTTTTCAGAGCCCCCTTTCCAGTTTGCCAAAACCCAACTGTTTGAGCAGCCAAAATCGGGGACCCTAAGTGGGAAAAAAGGAAAGGTTCTTGAGCAGCATCTGAGGAAAAACTACTCTGACTCACGGGAGAAAAGAAAACCACTCGACATTAAAGGTCTGGGGGGGCCCCAACCCCTGGGGAAAACAGTTCAATGGAAAGCCTCCAACGTTGGGGGAAAATTAAAGGGAAGGTGGTCGACAAACCCAGACCCAAAATTCATCCCCGGCCAAACGGAAAAATTTTCCAGCTTTACAAAAAAGCCCCAAGGGGTGCTGGATTTGGCCCCAACAGGTTTTTCGGGCGATCGGTTTGGAAAAACCCCCGAAATCAGGGGCCCCGGGGTTTGGACGGCAGAGGGTTTGGTACTTCCCCAAAGAGCAAAATCAAGTGCCTTCAGCCATTTTCGGCCAATATCATCCCTGAACGTCAAAGGGGGAAAAATCTTTTCTTGTAAATGTCAGAAAGGCCCCGACAAGTACCTGATGGAAAAAAATTTACGGGAATGTTTTCAGTCCAGAAAGGTGGCATCCCAGGCGGGGCTGGCTGTTTTAGAACACGCCACAATGATCTGGGACGCAACCCAAAAAGAAAAAAAGAAAGGGAAAACCGGGGGACGTAGTGTGGCTTGATCTGGCAAACGCATATGGATCTGGGGCCCCATGGATGAAAACATTTGGTCTTGAGATGTACCATGTGCCAAAAAAACATCCGGACATGCCAAAAAGGTATTTTCCTTGGCTTTAAAATGCGGTTCTCTCCCAAAGGGAGTACACAAATGTTTGGGATCTACTTGGAAGTGGGCATTGCAAGGGGGCTGTTTTTTTTTTCCCCCGTTTACTGTTCGTGCTGGCAAGGGAAACTCATTTGAAGCAGCAACAAACAACGCGAGACAGACAGACCTTGGCGATGGATAAAAGGGATGCCCCCTTTCTCAAGGCCTTCATGGATGGAACTACAGTGATTTCATCCAGGGGAAGCCCGGAGACACGCCCCATGTGTGGAAGGGGGGGGATGGACGACTTTAGGGGGGCCTACCCCAAGAATAAAATTTTAAAAGCCAAAGAAATCAGGGGGAGTCTTCACTGGGGGAAAGGGAAAAAGTGGCCCGAATCTGGGGGTTTTCGTGTTGCCAACCAGGCCATTCCAACAGTAAAGAAAAACCCAGGTCAAGACCCTTGGAAGATGGTATGATGTTTCGCTGAAAGACACACAAAGAGAAAAAAAAAACCCAACAGATGTGGGGAAGAAGGCTTGGAGCCCATTGCCCAGTGTGGGCTCCCTGGAAAATCCCAAGGTTTGGGTTTGTCTGCGTTCATGCTGATACCAAAGCCCCTATGGCCTTGATGATATACGACATCTGCACCAGCACAGTGGAGGCAATGGGAAACCAAAAATTTAACAAAGTTCACAAGGAAAAAGGGGTTTGGGGTCCCACCCTGTTGAAGACATCGCGCCCGTTTCTGTCGCCAAGCAAAGTCAAAAAACCCCCTGAAAACCATCCCGGAGGAATACCAAAAAAGGGAAAATCAGACTTTTTAAAGCTTTTTGGAGGAATCAGGAGACAAGGGGGGTAGAAGCAATCAAAACCCCCGCTGAAAACGGGGAGGAAAAAGGAAAGTTAAGAGGGGGATGGATTCTGCAAAAAAAAGTTCAAAATCAGGAAAAAACAGGGGCACACACAAAACCCCAAAAGACAAAAAGGGACTTGGGGGGGGGACCAAAAATGGGAAAGGTGGGCAAAGGCCAAAAGGAAAAGCCCCAAAAAAGACATGATGATTCAGGAGGGTGGAAAAGAAAAAGGGCCCAAAAAGACTCCAAAGACAGTTTCCCGCAGAAACCCGAAAGGGGAATTTGGGCAAAAGTGGGAGAAATTTCACTCCCAAAAAAGTCTAAATTGGAATGAATTTGGCCAAAATGGGCCCCCCCCCCAGGGTTTGCTTCATTCTTAAAATTGGGATATGACCTTCTTTCCCCCAAATTTCAAAATGGTGAGTGGGGGAAAACAGGGGCGATCCTGCATGCCCCCCCTGCCATTAAAAAAAAAAAAAAAGTGGAGCATGTTCTAAGCTCATTAAAAATAGCCCTGGCTCCCTTTGGGAAAGGGCACATGGGAACCCCACCAAATGCCCCAAAGGGAAAAGTAAAAGTTGTCTGGGGTAGTACCAACACCCCAAAAGGGAAAAATCAGGACTCCCAAAAGGGACCCGCAACTTTTTTCACGGCAGGAGGAGCAAAACATGGCAAAAAAACGTGCACTCGAAAATGCAGGGGGAGTTTGCTGGATGGGGCAGATGGGGGAAATGCACTGCAGACCTCCCCGAAAGGAAAAGTCACCCAGAGATCATCGCAAGAGTGGCAAGGACCAGGCATAGTAGGGCCCCCTCTAAGTCAACCAAACAGCTGACATTTCGAGCTCAGGTGCCCTATTTAGAACAGAATGGAGGGCTCAAATCTACAAGAATGAAAAAATGCTGATTTGGCAAACAACCTGAGGGAGAGGCTTGGTCTCAAAGTCTTTACTGCAGAAATTGGAAACTAGGGGATTTGTTGGAAAAATCTGCATACAGCCCCCATTTAAACAGCTTAGGGTTTCAGGGAAGGAAAAAAAACCCGGCCCCGAAAGCAATGGGAGAAGCGGGGAGGGGTGTTTCAAGCTGGATCTGGTTAGGAGGAAAAAAAAGTGAACTTAAAAAAGCTTAAATTTTCCCCACAAATATCAGGTTTTCCCTGTGGCTCAGGGGTTTTTTGCGCGAAATCATTAGGTTTTGGAAAATGAGGCAGTCCCCGAGGGTCATGGGTTGAATCCCCGGGAAAGGGTCGTCCAAAATGGGGGGGAAAAAAAAAAAGAGGGCAGAAGGGGGACATCCGGAGTCATGAAAAACCGGGGGGGGCCCAAAAACCCTAGGTGTCAGGAGAAAAAGGGCCCCAAAAATTTTTTGAAGGGGGTTCTCTTTGAGGACTTTGCTGGCCCCCCCTCTTTCCCCGGTTTTTTCTATGTAAAGGTTTGCGCCGTTACCATATATCATTTTGTTAGGGGCATGCAACGGGACATGCAAAATTTCGCTTTAACGCTTTGGTGTGTACCTTTCCATTTAAACATTATCTAGCAACCCCCGATCTCTGGGAAAAGAATGTGTTAAAAAAGGTTGTTTTTGCGTATCAAATAATTTCCAGAAGGACAGAAAAACAAAATGAGTTCAGTTTTTTCATTTTTTTTCAATATTTAAAAAAACCCCTTTTTTTCCCCTTTTTGTATGTTTCTAACCCGCATCTCTTTAAATTAATTTTTTTAGTTTAAAAAACATACCAAGATATTGTAACTATTCGTTACTTGCATTCGTAGATCAAAAAAAAAACCCCTCGGGTTTATGTTGGCTAAATTCCCCCCCCGGGGGGGGGGGGGGGAGAGGAGAGAGAGAGAGAGAGAGAGAGAGAGAGAGAGAGAGGAGAGGGAAAAAGGGGAGAGAGAGGGGAGGGGAAAAGAGAGAGAAGGACGAGAGAGAGAGAGAGAAAAGAGGACTGGGGGGTTTTTGTTGTAAAAATAAAGGCGGCGTTAAATTTGAAAGGGCGCCCGGGACGAGAGAGAGAGGAGAGAGAAAAAAGGGGGAGAGAGAGAGGAGAGAGACAGACAGCAGACAGACAGACAGCCGGGAAGGCCGACAGACAGGGCAGGGCAGGGTAACAACACATTAAAAGACATGAGAGAATTGGGCCATGTTGGGCACGGATGATATTTAAACTGTTTTTATCTTTGACGGGCTCACAACAAAGAAAATAAACTCCCTTTAAAGGGAATTACCCCCTGCGATCATTAAAAGGGTTTTAAATTTTAAAACGGGTTTTTTTGGCCCGTTGCCCCTTTTTGGTGAATATGGCTCTGCTGTAGGCAGTTCCCCCGTTTTTGGTGGGAAAATTTTGGGTCTGTGCTAAAAAACCCGTTTTTGTGTCGTTTGGGATCATTGGGTATTTTGGTTTGGATAAAAGTTGATGTTTTCAGTTTTAGAAAAATTTTGTCCCCTTGCTTGGGCGAAAAACGTAGGGAAAAATGCAAGTTTAAAAAACCAAGTCATGGAGAACAGTACTGAAAAAAACGGGAAAAAGGGGAAGTTTTCACAGAGAAAAAAATAGTTTTTTGGGGTTTGAGGAAAAAGAAAAATGAGTTCTAGTTGCCCACATTGGAAAAAAAAAATCCCTGGAAAAAAAGGAGAAAAAAGGCCCCTTTGCCCCTGGGAAAAAAAGGGAAAAAAAGCCCTTTGTCCATGGAAAACAAAAGGGGAAAAGGCCCCCTTTTCCCCTGGGGAAAAAAAAGGAGAAGAAGCCACTTTTCCCATGGAAAAAAGGGAAGAAGCCACTTTTTCCTTGGGAAAAAAAAGGGGAAGAAAACCCCCTTTGTCCATGGAAAAAAAGGACAAGAAGCCACTTTGTCCTTGGGAAACCCCCCCCGGGAGAAAAATACTTTGTCCAAAGGAAACAATGGAGAGGAAGCCACCTTGTCCACGGAAACAAAAGAGAAGAAGCCGCTTTTTCCATGGAAAAAAAGGGGGGAAAGAAAACCACTTTTTTCCCTGGAAAAAAAGGAGAAGAAGGGCCAATTTTTCCCTGGAAACCAAAAAGGGGAAAAAGCCCCCTTTTTCCATGGAAAAAAAAGGGGAGGGGAAACCCCTTTGTCCAGGAAACAAGGGGAAAAAAGAAGCCACTTTGTCCATGGAACAAAGGGGAAAAGGCCCCTTTGTCCATGGAAACAAAGGACAAGAAGCCACTTTGTCCATGGAAACAAAGGACAAGAAGCCACTTTGCCCAGGGGAAACAAAGGACAAGAAGCCACTTTGTCCATGGAAACAAAGGGACGCCCCCTTTGCCCATGGAAACAAAGGGGAAAAAGCACTTTGTCCATGGAAGCAAGGGAGAAGAAGCCACTTTGCCCTATGGAAACAAAGGAGATCCCATTTTTGTCCATAGAAAAAAAGGGAGACAAAGCCGCTTCGTCCCAAGATAAAACATGGACATAACATTGAGGTCACAAACCGATAGTTGAAAAAAAAAAACCCTCCTCTATGGCCAAAAACATGCAGGGAATATGCGAAATAAGACGGGCCTCTTGGTTCGATGAAAGTAATACAAAAGCGAAAGAAAAAATTTTAGAAGTTTGAATTCAGAGTGTTGATATGATTTCTTCTACAATGGAAGAAACAGATTACCGAGAAAATGTTATCAAATGATACTGTCGTTGGAAGAAACTGGAGGAAATGCGTTAAGCACAGCTGTGTTTAATATATTGACTTTTGATATATTAATAACTGCAATAACCATCAATTTCAGGAGAAATATGAAATCGAAAGTCAAAAAATGATTTGGAAAAGAAAAGATTCATCTAGCGTCGATACGGTGTGCTTTAGCATTGCCCTTACATGCACACGACATGAAGAACTATTATTATCACCGATGTATACCAGTTTTAGTGGATAAACAGTTGAAATTAATGAATATCTTTCTGTTTACAGAAACTTAAGGTAGGAATTCATTCAGGAATTCATGATTTACCCCTGTTTTAAAACGTTCCATCACTTCTTTCTTTGGCTATTTATTTGACTGTGACAGGCCCATTTTGTCTCCACACTTTCACCCTTATTCCCGTATCCCCCCGTTCCCCCAACTCTTTTCTCTCTTCTTCTAAGCTATATAATTATAGAGTAAACAAATTACCATGTGTGTATCACATCTTTTCAGTGTGTTATAATGTAATATGCTCTCGTATTGAATGATTATGATATTGGACACTGTGATGACAAGAGATGTGCATGCTGTCATGAAATTACAGAATTGTGTGTGAATGGACGGATATGAACGTAAAGAATTTTCATGTTGAGGGGGTGAACGTGCTGTATTTGTGACCGTTTTTTATGCAAATGCGGTATCCCAAATGAGTCGGACCTTCGACCGACCCTCCACCTCCACCCCCAGGCTGTAGGTCAACACACTCAACGCAGTCTTTGCACTGACCAGACCCCTGACCATACATACCGTTTGAAGACCCAGTCAGCGCTGTCAGCTCAACGCTTTGGTTTTCTACAACAACAACAAAACAACGAGCTTGCAGCAAGTTCGCCGACACTCGCGTACGTATGTTTACATTACACCATCGACATTCCAACCCTGAGAACAAAAACAACAGGTAAATCAATAATGTCTTCACTCCGCCCAGCGATGTTCGACTCAATAGAAAAATAAATACGGGGTTTTCTTTCTTTTTCTTTTTTTTTGTCTTTTTACTCATCTCCAGAAGACTTCTATCGATTCGAACGGATCACCAGAATAGCCTCACCCCCCCCCCCTCCCCAACTCCACTCCCAACCCCACCCCCTTTCCCACGTCTCTGGGAGCGGGCTGTCACGTCTGTCATTTATTGGATCAGACCTGTGTCTAGCCTCATTCGTCATGGAGGTAATGGGCTTACTTAGTCCCTCCCTGCCGGGACAGGCTGCAGTGAGTGGGGGGATGTCTGGAGACTAACCAAATCACACCCAACTGTGGTCTAACAACAGGAGGCTGTCTTGCTGGACAATGGAACTTAAAGTGGGGGATACGGGATGGGTGGGGGAGGAGGGAGGGAGGTAGGGGAGGGAGAGGTTGGGTGATGAAGATGTGGGAGAGCGATGAATGTGGAGCTGTGTATGTGTTTGCATTTTCTGTCAGTCTACCTGCCTCTCTCTCTGTCTCTCTGTCTCTCTGTCTCTGTCTGTCTGTCTGTCTGTCTCTCTCTCTCTCTCACTCTCTCTCTCTCTCTCTCTCTCTCTCTCTCTCTAAATTCTATGGTTTT
>CM031601.1:9077783-9092783 GCA_018398815.1 Conus ventricosus
CATTTCATGAGAATAGATGTTGCCACAAGATACTGAACATCAAACACGTGGTCATGCCCATGAGTGAACAGGTGCGGAAAAACCTCGAGCAGCACGTGCGACGTAATGGAAGTTTGCTGACATCAGTGAAGAAGCGAAGACTCGCCGGTATGCCATGCGTCCAGATCAAATTTGGCCTCTCAAAAAAGCAATCCTCTATGGAACTGTTGAAGGACGTAGACAGTGTGAAAAATAAACAAAAAGTTCGTAGACTCACAATATTGCAGAATGGACGGGGAAACATTTATACAGACCCACGCTAACGCTCACAATGGACAAGACTGGAGGGTCTGGCGAACAACATCTTTTGTGCGATCCCTGATGGCTCTTCACAGAGTTTCAGAAAAGAGAAGAAAAATCCAAAAACTGGGGCATGTGCTTTAATTTTAAGTGACACAATTCAAAGTATATAAGCGCGGGTCGTTAGGGGAGGTATAAGCCAAACTGTGAAAGTCTTTCATTACGAGTGGAGTAATCCAGCTGTGTAATGCTTTTTTGTTCCGAGAGGCGAATTCCATTCTGTCTAATCGCTGTTTACCGAGAGTGAACAAATTCAGTTTCTGTAAGCGCAGTTTATTTAAAGTGGCTTAATTCAAATGCATAATTCCAGTGTAATTAAAACGGCGTAATTCAAACTGTTCAAGTCCGTCCTTGAGACTGGCGAATTCAAAGTATATGAGCGTGAATGCTGTTTACTCAGATATGGGTGTACTCTAGAATGTAAAAGCACTACTCGTTTCAGGGGTGAATCAAATAGTATATGTCTATTTCTTTAGAGAAGTGTAATCCGATCTGTAAAAGGTGCTTACTTATAGACGGTAGATCATATTCCAAATGGATAACCCGCTGCTTACATAGAGATATTGATCCCAAACTTTGTAAACGCTGTTCATTTTACAGAGGTGGGATCCAACTGTATAAACGCTTTTCATTTGGAGATGCGTTATGAAACTGCATACATTTTTTTTCATTTGAAAACCGAAATAAACTGGATGAGTACTATAATATTTTTAGAGACGAATTATCCAAACTTCATTTTCGCTTTTATATAGAAAGCAGTAATTTTTTGTTAGGTCGGCCTAACCCACATTGCGTAAGCACTCTTGTTTAGAGAGGCATAATCCACACTGTATATGTGCTTTTTATTTAGAGAGGCGTAATTCAAGATATAGGCTGTAGTTCTTAATCATTTCGAGAGGCTTCTTGCAAACTGTTGATTTAAAACGCTGTTTATTCAGAGAGGCCAGATTCAAACAGTCTAAATGTTATTGGCTCTCTCTCTCTTCTCTCCCCTCCTCCCCCTTCTCTTTTCTCTCTTCTCTCTCTCTCTCTCTCCTCTACTCTCTCTCTCTCTCTCTCTCTCTCTCTCTCTCTCAAGCTATCTAAGCGTTCACTATTCACAGGGCCCCCACTTCAAACTTTTAAACATGTTATTTATCAGAGAAGCCCATTTAAAACTGTGAAATGCATTATTTATTCAGAGGGGGCCAACCCAAATTGTTTAGCGTTGTTGTGTTCGTGGAGACATACTTTAAACTCTCTAAGAGTTGATGGAAAATGAAGATCCTTCCTGACTTGGACCTCTCTTCTGCAGTCTACTGTGTTACTGTCGCCATCTCACAATTTGCCTGGGAGAGTTAGCAGTCGCTCAACGTAACCAGTAGTGAGACACTAAAGCAAACAAAAGGACTGTTTTCTCCATTTGTTAACGGATATTCCCAAAGGGTGTGGGAGAGCTGCTTCCTGTATGTGTTGACAGGCACGCCCGCGGTGTGGAGGAGCTGGGTTTTTGTTGTTTGTGTTTTTTGTTTTTTTTGGGGGTTTTTTTTTTTTGCATGTGCAGAGATAGTTCTTGCAGGCTTGAAGCGAATTTAAAGTAACTCCTCCAGTTTAACAGGACAAATTGATAACCAGACAAAACACGCGCGTTTGACTCTTTTACACGTCTTCTTCAGCCATGATGAACACCATTCAGGACAAGAAACGAAGAACGAGCAATCCCTTCCCTCTCGAATTCAATGTTGTTTACCCTTGCCTGAAGAAGACCAACGAGGTCAAAACGCGTCGTGTTTGTCTAGTAATGTGTTTGTTCCATGTTGACGGGCGGGTTACTCTGAATTCCTTTTAAAATGTGTTTACAATATCCGCCTGCAGTCACCTCACTTTGACACTTCTTGCAGATGTTACCGGCATCTTCAGTTTTGAAGAGCAGCTTCTTGCATGTTTTGTCAAGTATTCCCCCTTTTTGGCCGAGTTGCATCCTGCATATGTGAGTAGTATTGATGACGGGGCTGGGAGGTGGGGGGTGGGGCTGCTTCCTGTGGATTTTGGGACAGGCAAACTCAGGATAAAACAGTGGCATCTTCCGTGTGTTCCAGGTACTCCCCCCATGTCTGGGAGAACTGCTCCTTGCATGGGTTGACAGGTAGTGTTGTTTAAAGAGCTGCTTCCTCATATCTGTTACTTTGCATGAATTAATTTTGTTTCACGCTTGTGTGTGTGTGGTGTGTGTGTGTGTGTGTGTGTGTGTGTGTGTGTGTGTGTGTGTTGTGTGTGTGGTGTGTGTGGGAGCGTGCGTGCGTGCGTGGTGCGTGCGTGCGTGGCGTGGTGGTGGTTTTTGGTGTGTGTGTGTGTGTGTGTGTGTGTGTGTGTTTTGTGTGTGTGTGTGTGTGTGTGTGTGTATGTGTGTGTGTGTGTGTGTGTGTGTGTCTGTGTGTGTGTGTTGTGTGTGTTGTGTTGTGTTGTTGTTGTCTGTGTGTTGTGTGTCGGTGTGTGTGCGGCGCGCGCGCGCGCGCGCGCGACGTGTGTGTGTGGTGTGTGTGTGTGTGTGTGTGTGTGTTGTGTTGTGTGTGTTTTGTGTAGTGGTGGTTTTGTGTTTTGTTTTTTTTTTTTTATTTTTTGGTTTTGTGTGTGTGTGTGTGTGTTTTGTGTGTGTGTGCGTGCGTGCGGTGTGTGTTGGTGTGTGTGTGTGTGTGTGTGTGTGTGTGTGTGTGTGGTGGGGGTGTGATGGTGGTTTTGTTTAGTGTGTGTGTATTGGTGTGCGGATTCTTCTTGCTTATCATCTTCTTTATGGATGATGGAAGTGCATTTAGGTGTTTGGATGCCCTTTAAACAGACTTACTTGTATCACCCCCTCAGCGGACGCCGCAAATATCTGTGTGACATCAGCGGGGAGGCTGCCCGATCGACATATTGATTGACGAAGAGAAGGGAAAAACAGCCGCAAGAATTCCTTTTATGCACATTTCACATCACCCTCTCTCGGCACATCATCCTCTCTGAGCCCACTGCATGGGAGATATAAACCGTGTGATGGAAGACACGTACTTCTCTCTCTCTTCTCTGTCTCTGTTTTCCCCCCCCCCTCTCTCTCTCTCCTCCTCCCTCTCTCTCTCTCTCTCTCCTCTCTCTCTCTCTCTCTCTCTCCTCTCTTCTCTCTCTCTGTCTGTCTCTGTCTCTCTCTCTGTTCTCTGTCTCTCTCTCTGTCTCTGTCTCTCTCTGTGTCTCTCTGTCTCTGTCTCTCTCTCTGTGTCTCTGTCTCTGTCTCTCTCTTCTCTGTCTCTGTCTCTGTCTCTTTTCTCTTTCTGTCTCTGTCTCTCTGTCTCTCTGTCTCTGTCTCTGTTTCTCTGTCTCTGTCTGTCTCTCTCTCTCTCTCATCACACACACACACACACACACACAACCACACACACCAAACACACACACACCAACACACACCACCCCACTCACACACGCTTGTTCTCTTCTCCCTTCCTCTCCCTCTCTCTCTCTCTCTCTCTCTCTCTCTCTCTTTCTTCTTTTCTCTCTCTCTCTCTCTTGGGGTATGGTGAGACTGACAGATACCCCCTATCTTTGCACTCCACTGTTAAATGTGTCAAGTACTGGGTTAAAACTAACTCGATGGCTGAAAAATGATTGCCTCATAAAGCGTATAAAATGCTGTTAGAACTAGATAATAGAGGAAGATGAAACTGGGTGTCGCATGTTAAAAATGAAATTATACGAATTTGGTTTTGGGTATGTGTGGCTTAACCAAGGGGTCGGAGATAGAACAACTTTGTCCGTACGTTTAAAGAAAGACTTATCGATTGTAGATGGCAAGACTGGAATTTCATGTTCAAAAAAGTAACGGTTTAGTTTTTATAGAACATTTATGATCTGCATTTCCCCCCAATGTACATGTCAAAGCGTATGGGGGCAGGCACCTGAAGTTTATAATGACTAAGTTTAGAACTGGAGTGTCTGATATTTTTGTTCATCATTATCGTTATAAACAAATCAATAACTCTGATTTTTCTATGTCATTATGTCGACAGTCAAGAGAAGATGAAGTGCATTTTGCATTACCTGTCCAGAATTACAAGATTAAAAGAAAAATTCATTCCACGGAAATTTACACAAGACCTTGCCTGTTCAGGATTGTCTTGTTAAAAGACATCTAAGAATGAAAGCATTGTAAACAGTTTGCTGTTTATCTGTATAAAGCTTTCAAAAGGCGAAGCGTTTTTTGTAATGTAATTATCATATTGAATCTGGTGATGCTGTTTTTTGTGTCTCATGTACATCCCCTTCTGAGGGCCAAGGCCTATAAGAATAAAACATCTGAATCTGAATCTGAATTTTATCTCTCTCTCTCTCTTCTCTTCTCTCTCTCCTCCTCTCTCTCTTCTTTTCTCCCCTCTCTTCTCTCTCAGTGACGTTGGTTTGCAGTATACACACAGATAAGTGACATACGTGAGACACTTCGCAAAACAAAGGTATGGTTTGTATGGTAAAGGTTTGTTCAAGGTGAAAGCCCCCTAACCAAAATTTAATGACCTCGGGAACATTGACCCGTCAGAGGTTGACCGTGTCAGGGCACAAAGTTACAGAAGGCACCGGCCGCCGTGGCGAAGTGGTTAGCGTCGCGGACTCCCGGCCCGGGGGTCGTGGGTTCGAATCCCATCAGAGTCATGTGGGTTTTTCTGCCCGACCGGCTCGTACCCAGATTGAGTTTGCTGCGGACTCAGTTGGAAGACTGGGACCACACAGTCGAGTTTCATCCACTTAAGGATGCGTTTCTGACAGTGTTGCTCAATTTCCGACCAACACTGCAGGTGCCTGTTCTCTTGGGCCTGGTGACGCCGGGATATATTTTGAAAGGGAAACGTAGAGTACAGCCCTGTCATGTAGTCTCAGACCGAAATGGAAATACGTAGCACATCTTAATCATCCTCATTCTCATCAATCAGCATTTTAAAAAAAAGTTTCAAATTCGTGGCCCTTCATGCCCCGCTCTCATGGTGACCCCAGTTTCGGTGTCCTCTCCACGTCTGTGACCTTGGTTTGGTTCCGTCGGGGTCACTGGGATCGGCGAGTCCATGGGGGCTGTCGTTGGACGGACGTGGTGGGCCCTCCGGAGGGAGAGCTCACTCACCCCCGGCTCCGCGACTAAGCAATTATTGTTTGTCAGTAGGGGCTTAGTAGGTGGGGTCCTGTGTATGTTAGATCAGAACAGGTGCCCCTGAAAACCACCGAAGTGATTCGGCAGCAGTGCAGTGTCTCCCCGGTGGGTTGCCTCTCGGCGACTTGACATTGACTGCTCTCTGGGATTGCCGGGCCGGGGCTGCGGGGGGGGGGGGGGGGGGGGGGGGGGGGGGGGGGGGGGGGGGGGGGGCGTGGCTGTGGACGGGGTGTCGGAAGAGCGGCGTGGGTGCACTGCCTCTGAGGTGGCGCAGAGGGTTTAGACAGCAAAAAAAAAAAAAAAAAGTTACAGAAGGCAGGGCCAGAATCTCTCCTTCCTCCGCTTTCATCTGCCCTGAATTGAATCAGTCCACCATGTCCTGTGGATGGGTAAGAGGGGTTTTCCCAAACCGTACGAAAAAGTGGGGTACAGGTGCGGAAACTCGAGCGATTTTGCGACGTATGGAAGTTTGCTGACATCAGTGAAGAAGCGAAGACGTCGCCGGTAGGGCCATGCGTCCAGATCTAATTGGCCTCTCTAAAAGCAATCCTCTATGGAACTGTTGAAGGACGTAGACAGTGTGAAAAATAAACAAAAGTTCGTAGACTCACAATATTGCAGAATGGAGGGGGAAAAAACATTTATACAGACCCACGCTAACGTCACAATGGACAAGACTGGGGGGTCTGGCGAACAACATCTTTTGTGCGATTCCCTGATGGCTCTTCACAGAGTTTCAGAAAAGAGAAGAAAAATCCAAAACTGTGAAATGTGCTTTAATCTTAAGGGGCCCAAAATTCAAGTATATAAGCGCTGGTCGTTAGGGGAGGTATAAGCCAAACTGTGAAAGTGCTTTTCATACGAGTGGAGTAATCCAGGCTGTGAAAATGCTTTTTTGTTCCGAGAGGCGAATTCCATTCTGTCTAATCCGCTGTTTACCGAGAGTGAACAATTCAGATTCTGTAAGCGCAGTTTATTTAAAGTGGCTTAATTCAAATGCATAATTCCAGTGTAATTTAAAAACGGCGTAATTCAAACTGTTCAAGTCCGTCCTTGAGACTGGCGTAATTCAAAGTATATGAGCGTGAATGCTGTTTACTCAGATATGGGTGTACTCTAGAATGTATAGCACTACTCGTTTCAGTGGTGAATCAAATAGTATATGTGCTATTTCTTTAGAGAAGTGTAATCCGATCTGTATAAAGGTGCTTACTTATAGACGGGTAGATGCATATTCCAAAATGGATAACCCGCTGCTTACATAGAGATATTGATCCAAACTTTGTAAACGCTGTTCATTTTACAGAGGTGGGATCCAAACTGTTAAACGCTTTTCATTTGGGGGATGCGTTATGAAACTGCATACATTTTTTTTCATTTGAAAACCGTAAATAAACTGGATGGTACTAAAATATTTTTAGAGACAAAATTATCCAAACTTCATTTTCGCTTTTATATAGAAAGCAGTAATTTTTTGTTAGGTCGGCCTAACCCACATTGCGTAAGCACTCTTTGTTTAGAGAGGCATAATCACCCCTGTATATGTGCTTTTTATTTAGAGAGGCGTAATTCAGATATAGGCTGTAATTTTCTAATCATTTCGGAGGCTTCTTGCAAACTGTTGACTTAACGCTGTTTATTCAGGAGGCCAGATTCAAACAGTCTAAATGTTATTGGCTCTCTCTCTCTCTCTCTCTCCTCTCTTCTCTCTCTCTTTTCTCTCTCTCTCTCTCTCTTTCTTCTCTCTCTCTCTCTCTCTCTCTCTCTCTCTCAAGCTATCTAAGCGTTCACTATTCACAGTGGCCCCACTTCAAACTTTTAAACATGTTATTTTTTTCAGAGAAGCCCATTTCAAACTGTGAAAGCATTATTTATTCAGAGAGGCCAACTCCAATTGTTTAGCGTGTGTGTTCGTGAGACTACTTAAACTCTCAGAGTGTGGAATGAGACCCTTTCCCGACTTGGACTCTCTTCTGCAGTCTACTGTGTTACTGTCGCATTCACAATTCTGCCTGGGAGAGTTAGCAGTCAGCTCAACGTAACATGTGAGACATAAAGAAACAAAAGGACTGTTCTCCATTTGTTAACGGATTTTCCAAGGTGTGGGGAGTCTTCCTGAAGTGTTGACGGCACGCCCGGGTGGGGAGCTGGTTTTTGTTGTTTTGTGTTTTGTTTTTTGGGGGGTTGTCTTTTTTTTGCATGTGCGAGTGTTCTTGCAGGCTTGAAGCGATTTAAAGTAACCTCCATTACAGGACAAATTGAAAACCCAGACAAACACGGCGCGTTGCTCTTTTACACGTCTTCTCGCCATGATAACCATTCAGGACAACGAAACGAAGAACGAGCAATCCATTCCCTTCTCGAATTTCAATGTTGTTTACCTTGCCTGAAGAAGACCAACGAGGTCGAAACGCGTCGTGGTTTGTCTGTAATGTGCTTGTTCCATGTTGCAGCGGGTTACTCTGACTTCCTTTTTAAAATGTGTTACATTCCGCCTGGCATCACCTCCTTGACACTTCTTGGCAGATGTTAACCGGCAGTCTTCAGTTTTGAAGCGTTTCCCTTGCATGTGTTGTCAAGTATTCCCCCTTTTTGGCCGAGTTGATATGCATATGTGAGTAGTTAATGATGACGGGGCTGGGAGGTGGGGGTTGGGGTGCTTCCTGTGGATGTTGACAGGCAAACTTCAGTAAACAGTGGCATTTTTCCGTGTGTTCTCAGTATCCCCCCATGTCTGGGAGAACTGCTCCTTGCATGGGTGACGGGTAGTGTTGTTTCAAAGAGCTGCTTCCTCATATCTGTTACTTTGCATGAATTAATTTGTTTCACGCTTGTGTGTGTGGTGTGTGTGTGGGTGTGTGTGTGTGTGTTGTGTGTGTGTGTGTGTGTGTGTGTGTGGTTTTGGTGTGTGAGGAAGGGGGTGCGTGCGGCGTGTGAGGGCGTGCGTGCGTGCGTGTGTGTGTGTGTGTGTGTTTTTGTTTTGTGTGTGTGTGTGTGTGTGTGTGTGTGTTGTGTGTGTGTGTGTGTGTGTGTGTTGTATGTGTGTGTGTGTGTGTGTGTGTGGTCTGTGTGTGTGTGGGGTTGTGGTGTCTGTGTGTGTGTCTGTGTGTGTGTCTGTGTGTTTGTGTGTCTGGGTGTGTGTGTGCGAGCGCGCGCGCGCGCGCGCGCGGGTGTGTGTGTGTGTGTGTGTTGTGTGTTGTGTGTGTGTGTGTTGTGTGTGTGTTTGTGTATGTGTGTGGGGTCTTTGTGGCGTATATTATTTAATTATTATATTATATATATATATATATTTTATATTTATTATTATATGGGGTGTGTGTGTGTGTGTGTGTGTGTGTGTGTGTGTTGTGTGTGTGTGCGTGCGTGCGTGTGGGGTGTGTGTATGCGTGCGTTCGTGTGTGTGTGTGTGTGTGTGTGTGTGTGTGGTGTGTGTGTGTGTGTGTGTGTGTGCATGTGTGTGTGCTGTGAGTGTGTGTGTTTTGGTGTGCGGAATTCTTCTCTGCTTATCATCTTCTTTATGAGATGATGGAAGTGCATTTAGCGTCGTTAGGATGACCATTCATCAGACTTACTTGTATCACCTCCTCAGCGGACGCCGGGCAAATATCTGTGTGACATCAGCTGGGGGAGGCTGCAGATCGACATATTGTTTGACGAAGAGAAGGAGAAAAACAGCCGGCATGAAGTCGTTTTATGCACATCACATCACCCCCTCTCGGCACATCATCCTCTCTGAGCCCACTGCATGGGAGGAATATAAACCGTGGGGATGGAAGACACGTAAATTCTCTCTCTCTGTCTCTGTCTCTGTCTCTCTTTCCCCCCCCCTCTCTCTCTCTCCTCTCTCTCTCCCCTCTCTCTCTCTCCTCTCTCTCTCTCTCTCTTGTCTCTCTCTTTTGTCTCTGTCTCTCTCTTTTTCTGTCTCTCTCTCTGTCTCTGTCTCTCTCTGTGTCTCTCTGTCTCTGTCTCTCTCTCTGTGTCTCTGTCTCTGTCTCTCTCTCTCTCTGTCTCTGTCTCTGTCTCTGTCTCTCTCTTTTGTCTCTGTCTCTCTGTCTCTCTGTCTCTGTCTCTGTTTTTTCTCTGTCTCTGTCTGTCTCTCTCTCTCTCATCACACACACACACAACACACACCAACACACCACAAACACACACCACCAACACACACCACACACTCACACACGCTTGTTCTCTCTCTCCTCTCCTCTCTCTCTCTCTCTCCTCTCTCTCTCTCTCTTTCTCTCTCTCTCTCTCTCTCTTGTGTATGGTGAGACTGACAGATACCCATATCTTTGCACTCCACTGTTAAATGTGTCAAGTACTGGGTTAAAACTAACTCAGATGGCTGAAAAATGATTTGCCTCATAAAGCGTATAAAATGCTGTTAGAACTAGATAATAGAGGAAGATGAATGGGGTGTCGCATGTAAGAATGAAATTATACGAAAATTTGGTTTTGGGTATGTGTGGCTTAACCAAGGGGTCGGAGATATGAAAACTTTGTCCGTTACGTTTTTAAAGAAGACTTATCGATTGTAGATGGCAAGACGGAATTTCCCTGTTCAAAAAAGTAACCGGTTTAGTTTTTATAGAACATTTAATGATCTGCATTTCCCCCCAATGTACATGTCAGCGTATGGACAGGCACCCGAAGTTTATAATGACTAAGTTTAGAACTGGAGTGTCTGATATTTTTGTTCATCATTATCGTTATAAACAAATCAATAACTCTGATCTTCATGTCATTATGTCGACAGTCAAGAGAAGATGAAGTGCATTTTGCATTTACCTGTCCCGAATTACAAGATTTAGAGAAAAATTCATTCCACGGAAATTTTACACAAGACCTTGCCTGTTCAGGATTGTCTTGTTAATGACATCTAAGAATGAAAGCATTGTAAACAGTTTGCTGTTTATCTGTATAAAGCTTTCAAAAGGCGAAGCGTTTTTGTAATGTAATTATTATATTGAATCTGGTTTATGCTGTTTTATTGTGTCTCATGTACATCCCCTTCTGAGGGCCAAAGGCCTATAAGAATAAAACATCTGAATCTGAATCTGAATCTCTCTCTCTCATCTCTCTCTCTCCTCTCTCTCTTCTCTCTCTCTCTCTCTCTCTCTTCTTTTCTCCCCTCTCTTCTCTCTCAGTGACGTTGGTTTGCAGTATACACACAGATTAAGTGACATACGTGAGACACTTCGCAAAACAAAGGTATGGTTTGGTATGGTATGGTTTGTTCAAGGTGAAAGCCCCCTAACCAAAATTTAATGACCTCGGGAACATTGACCCGTCAGAGGTTGACCGTGTCCAGGGCACAAAGTTACAGAAGGCACCGGCCGCCGTGGCGAAGTGGTTAGCGTCGCGGACTCCCGGCTGGGGGTTCGTGGGTTCGAATCCCATCGAGTCATGTGGGTTTTTCTGCCCGACCGGCTCGTACCCAGAGTTGAGTTTGCTGCGGACTCAGTTGGGAAGACTGGGCCACACAGTCGAGTTTCATCCACTTAAGGATGCGTTTTGACAGTGTTGCTCAAGTTTCCGACCAACACTGCAGGTGCCGGGTTTTCTTGGGCCTGGTTTACGCCGGGATATATTATGAAAGGAGCGTAGAGTACAGCCCTGTCATGTAGTCTCAGACCGAAATGGAAATACGTAGCATCATCTTAATCATCCTCATTCTCATCAATCAGCATTTTAAAAAAAAGTTTCAAATTCGTGGCCCTTCATGCCCCGCTCTCATGGTGACCTCAGTTTCGGTGTCCTCTCCACGTCTGTGACCTTTTTTTGGGTTTCCGTCGGGGTCACTGTATGGGCCCAAGTCCATGGGGGGTCTTTGGGACGGACGTGGTGGCCCCCGGGGGGAGACCACTCACCCGGCTCCGCGCTAAGCAATTTTTGTCGTCTAGGGGTTGTAGGGGTGTCCGTTGTTAGATAAAAAGGTCCCAAAAAACCCCCGAAGTGTTCGGCAGCAGTGCAGTGTCTCCCCGGTGGGTTGCCTTGGGCGATTTGACATTGACTGCTCTCTGGGTTTCCCGGTGCCCGGGGGGGGGGGGGGGGGGGGGGGGGGGGGGGGGGGGGGGGGGGCGGGCGGGGGAGGGGGTGTCGGAAAGCGGCGTGGGTGACGCCCTCTGGGTGGCCAGGGTTGAGACAGAAAAAAAAAAAAAAAAGTTCAGAGGCGGGCCCAGAATCTTCCTCCTCCGCTTTCATCTCCCCTAAATTTGAATCAGCCACCATGCCTGGGGGGAAAAGGGGGTTTTTCAAGCCGTCAAAAAAATTTGGGGCATGCGTAAAACATAACAAAAAATTATGGAGTGTCGGAATCACTTTTTACTTCCCGCGAGGCAAGGAGGCAAAGGATTTTTGTTCATAAATTTTTGACGAGAGAAGACTATATGTCATGTGTCAACAACAACAAAAATCAAAATTGTCAAAACAAATTGTTAGGGTTTTGTTTGAATTGTTTTTTTTATTTGAACCATTGTCGGGGGAAACCCCCGGCGCATGTCACTTATAGAGGTGCGGAACGTTACGTCGTTTTTAATATATTTATAATATATATTAATTTTTTAATATTATATATATAATGGTGTTTTGTGTGTGTTTGTGTGGGTTGTGTGTGTGGTGTGTTGTGTGTGTGTGTTGTGTTTTTACAAAAAAAAAATTCTTAACAAAGTGTCGGGTACGTTTTTAGAAGTTTTTTAAAAGGTTTAAAAGGTTTGGTTTTTTTTTTTTTTTTTTTTTTTTTTTTAATGGCATGTGAGTGATTTTAACGAGTGACACCCCAAATGGGGCACTTTGCGGTGGCTGGGCTAAAAGCAAATCTTTACCTTCCGATGTTATTGATGGAAAATTTCATGTAGAGGTAATTATAAAAATTTATATAAATTTATTATATATATATAATTATATTATATATTTATATTTTTAAATTTATATTTTAAAAATAAAAAATTTTTATATAAAAATTTTTATTTTTTTTTTTTTCCCCCCCCCAAAATGTAAGATGAGTGTAAAATAACCCTAGCACCAACCGCATCCCCACTCCCAGTGGGTGAGTGTGTAAAAGTCCCCCATCAATATACAACAGTCAGGGCATCTTTTTACAGTGAAATTATGGTACATGACGTCAAACCAGTCACGGTACGAGATTGTATGCCCCCACCGATGCATCCACGTATGAAGGTTGGCATTTTGCCCAACCTAATCGTAGTGGGGAAATGCGGAAACGAACCATGTGTAATACATCTTTGGGGGTATGTGTTCATCGGCCCGTACTGTGGTGAAAAAACACGTGTAAAGACCCAGAACGATGTGTAAAAGACGCGGGTTTAAAAATTTCCTCAGGGTCGCATTCCATTTAAAGTTTTTTTTAGAGTAATCTTTTGTAATGTGTTGCATTACGGGGACAGATATGTAAAAAAAATAATCACTGCCCAATTTCGGATTACTCTCCATATTATGTCACTGTGGCGAGATGTATTCATATATTACCGCTTGCATCCTGGCCTCATTGGATCTCACTTCACATATTGCTCTTATGTGTGCAGTGTGTCGATTGTTTTTGTTTTTTGTTTTTTGGGGTACTCGCAGTGGTTGTGTGTGTGTGTGTGTGTGTGTGTGTGTGTGTGTGTGTGTGTGTGTGTGTGTGTGTGTGTGTGTGTGTGTGTGTATGTGCGCGCGCGCGCGCGCCCCGTGCGTGCGTGCGTGCGTGCGTGCGTGCGTCCGTGCGTGCGTGCGTGCGTGCGTGCGTCCGTGCGTGCGTGCGTGCGTGCGTGCGTGCGTGCGCGTTTGCTGCGTCCGTCCGTGCGTGCGTGGGGCGTCCGTGCGTGCGTCCGTGCATGCGTGCGAGAGTGCGTCCGTTCGTGCGTCCGTGCGTGGTGGTGTGTGTGTGTTGTGTGTGTGTGTGTGTGTGTGTGTGTGTGTGTGTGTGTGTGTGTGTGTGTGTGAGAGAAGAGAGAGAGAGAGAGATTTTTTAGAGATTCAGATGTTTTATTCTTATAGGCCTTGGCCCCTCAGAAGGGGGATCTACATGAGACACAATAAAGCAGCATCACCAGATTCAATATGATAATTACATTACAAAAACGCTTCGCCTTTTGAAAGCTTTATACAGATAAACAGCAAAACTGTTTTACAATGCTTTCATTCTTAGATGTCATTAACAAGACAGCCTGAACAGGCAAGCTCTTGTGTAAAATTTCCGTGGAATGAATTTTTTCTTTAATCTTGTAATTCTGGACAGGTTAATGCAAAATGCACTTCATCTTCTCTTGACTGTCGACATAATGGACATAGCAGATCAGAGTTATTGATTTGTTTTATAACGATAATGATGAACAAAAATATCAGACACTCCAGTTCTAAACTTAGTCATTATAAACTTCAGGTGCCTGTCCATACGCATTGACTGTACATTGGGAGAGATGCAGATCATTAAATGTTCTATAAAAACTAAACCTGTTACTATTTTGAACATGGAAATTCCAGTCTTGCCATCTACAATCGATAAGTCTTTCTTTAAACGTACGGACAAAGTTGTTTCACATCTCGACACCTTGGTTAAGCCACACATACCCAAAACCATATTCGTATAATTTCATTCTAACATGCGACACCCAGTTCATCTTGCAGAGAGAGAGAGAGAGAGAGAGAGAGAGAGAGTATGTGTGTGTGCGAGAGAGAGAGCGAGAGAGAGAGAGAGAGAGAGAGGAGTAGGGGAGAGAGAGAGAGAGAGAGAGAGAGAGATACGGATACTGAGAATGAGAGAGAGGAGAGAGAGAGAGAGAGAGGTGTGTGTGTGTGTGTGTTGTGTGTGTTGTGTGTGTTGGTGTGTGTTGTGGTGTGTGTTCATATGTGTGTGTGTTCATATGTGTGTGTGTGTGTGTGTGTGTGTGTGTGTGTGTGTGTGTGTGTGTGTGTGTGTGTGTGTGTGTGTGTGTGTGTGTGTGTATCTGTGTGTGTGTGTCTTTGTGCCTGTGTGTTTGCGTGCCTGTGTGTGCGTTTGCGTGCCTGTGTGTGTGCGTGCTTGTGTGTGGTGTGTGTGTTGTGTGTGTGTGTGTGTGTGTGTGTGTTGTGTGTGCGTGCGTGCGTGCGTGCGTGCGTGTGTGTGTGTGTGTGTGTGTGTGTGTGTGTGTGTGTGTGTGTGTGTGTGTGTGGTGTTGTGAGCGCCGTGTGTGTGTGTGCCCATGCGTGTGAGTATGTGTGTGTGTGTGTGTGTGTGTGTGTGTGTGTGTGTGTGTGTGTGTGTGTGTGTGTGTGTGTGTTCAGTGTGTCTGTTGCTGTCTGTCTGTCTGTGTGTCTGGTGTGCGCTTGTTTATGTATAGATGAGTTAGACATTGTTTGAATTGATGCACGTTCCCCCTGGTCTTTCTGCAACGTCTGTCATAAATCATTCTCATGGCCCACTATAACTGCAGTAAATCCAACGTGACCTAACAAATTACTTCCTCTGGAAACTTTGAACTATCAACCGCCGTTATAAATCTTGTTCACCTGGTCTTTACGCTCCGTTTGCAGCGCTTTCA
>CM031601.1:9097783-9100283 GCA_018398815.1 Conus ventricosus
AACACTATGGTGCAAAGAATATGGTTATTTCCTTTTCAAAACCAAATGCAGATGGAGCCATGCCATCATCCTTCTTCCACGGACAGCAGTGAATCAACCATCACAACCTGCTGATAATGGTACTGTCGTGTTCCGTCGGCCAGGTCCTTCATACATATCCATGGACAGTAGACGAGCTACGTTCGAAACCATTCCTCGACTCGGCAGCGGAAGGCCATGTAGGTCGTTCTCACCCCCTTCCGCTCTCTTTTCTCTCAAACACTCCAACCTTGCTCAGCAGCGAAGAAATACGTTGCCGCGTATGGCACATTCCGAGGCAACAACCCCATTTTAATGTGCTCAGTGTGCTCAGGATCAGTGTGGCGGCATTCCATTTAAATTGGCATACAGACAAATGATAAAGCTCTTTCACAGTGGCATAGTGTTTGGATAGTGCAAAGATGTTTGTTTGCATACGTCGACAATATGGAGATTTTGACGGCACATTATGCCAGTGAAGAGTAGCACAGAGAATGTACTATGCTGCCCAGCAGACAGAAGAGAGTATTCTTTAAAGCTCACAGCAGGGGCTGAGATAGAACAGATAATTCAACTTTGTACCATCAAAGAGACAGCGTACAAAGCTTTGGTTCAGCCCACTCTGGAGTAAGGTAAGGTAAGGTAATGTTGCTTATAGCCCAGCCGACCGCAAAGGGCCATAGTCTGGAGTAGGCCTCACTGTCCAAGACCCCAACACTGACCAAGACATCGGCAAGACAGAGAAAGTCCTACATGGTGCTGCCCACCTAATGGTGAACCATCATCGTCATTGCCATCACTGTTGGCCACGTCCTCATGCCCCACCCAGCTGTGTTGATCCTCCTCACATCTGTGGCCACGTCATGCTCACCCAGCTGTGTTGATCCTCCTCACATCCTGTGGCCACGTCATGCTCACCCAGCTGTGTTGATCCTCACATCCTGTGGCCACGTCATGCTCACCCAGCTGTGTTGATCCTCACATCCTGTGACCACGTCATGCTCACCCAGCTGTGTTGATCCTCACATCCTGTGGCCACGTCATGCTCACCCAGCTGTGTTGATCCTCCTCACATCCTGTGGCCACGTCATGCTCACCCAGCTGTGTTGATCCTCCTCACATCCTGTGACCACGTCGTGCTCACCCAGCTGTATTGATCCTCCTCACATCCTGTGACCACGTCATGCTCACCCAGTTGTGTTGATCCTCCTCACATCCTGTGACCACGTCATGCTCACCCAGCTGTGTTGATCCTCCACATCCTGTGGCCACGTCATGCTCACCCAGCTGTGTTGATCCTCCTCACATCCTGTGGCCACGTCATGCTCACCCAGCTGTGTTGATCATCACATCCTGTGACCACGTCATGCTCACCCAGCTGTGTTGATCCTCAAATCCTGTGACCACGTCATGCTCACCCAGCTGTGTTGATCCTCACATCCTGTGACCACGTCATGCTCACCCAGCTGTGTTGATCCTCCTCACATCCTGTGGCCACGTCATGCTCACCCAGCTGTGTTGATCCTCACATCCTGTGGCCACGTCATGCTCACCCAGCTGTGCTGATCCTCACATCCTGTGGCCAAGTCATGCTCACCCAGCTGTGTTGATCCTCACATCCTGTGGCCACGTCATGCTCACCCAGCTGTGTTGATCCTCCTCACATCCTGTGGTCACGTCATGCTCACCCAGCTGTGTTGATCCTGCACATCCTGTGGTCACGTCATGCTCACCCAGCTGTGTTGATCCTCCACATCTTGTGGCCACGTCATGCTCACCAGCTGTGTTGATCCTCCTCACATCCTGTGACCACGTCATACTCACCCAGCTGTGTTGATCCTCATCACATCCTGTGGCCACGTCATGCTCACCCAGCTGTGCTGATCCTCCTCACATCCTGTGGCCACGTCATGCTCACCCAGCTTTGTTGATCCTCCTCACATCCTGTGACCACGTCATGCTCACCCAGCTGTGTTGATCCTCCTCACATCCTGTGGTCACGTCATGCTCACCCAGCTGTGTTGATCCTCCTCATATCCTGTGACCACGTCATGCTCACCAGCTGTGTTGATCCTCCTCACATCCTGTGGTCACGTCATGCTCACCCAGCTGTGTTGATCCTCCTCACATCCTTATGGCCACGTCATGCTCACCCAGCTGTGTTGATCCTCCTCACATCCTGTGACCACGTCATGCTCACCCAGCTGTGTTGATCCTCCTCACATCCTGTGGTCACGTCATGCTCACCCAGCTGTGTTGATCCTCCTCACATCCTGTGGTCACGTCATGCTCACCCAGCTGTGTTGATCCCCCTCACATCCTGTGCCACGTCATGCTCACCCAGCTGTGTTGATCCCCCTCACATCCTGTGGCCACGTCATGCTCACCCAGCTGTGTGATCCTCCTCACATCCTGTGGCCACGTCATGCTCACCAGCTGTGTTGATCCTCACCTGTGCACGTCATGCTCACCACTGTGTGAT
>CM031601.1:9102783-9107783 GCA_018398815.1 Conus ventricosus
ATATATATATTATAATAATATATAAATATATATAAATCAGTATATTTAAAATGCTAAAACAATTTTTTAAGTGCTCAACCCTTGGGGAGCAACATTAGTTAGAACAAGTTAAAAGAGAATCTTAAAACTATCTACAAATTTGTTTCAAGCGTGCTGCTGCGCTGTCATCCTCCTCTTTAACTTGTTCTAACTATATATATATATATATATATATATATATATATATATATATATAATATATATTATATATATATATATTTTTTTATCTTTCTCTCTCTCTCTCTTTCTCTCTCTCTCTTTCTCTCACTCTCTTCCCTCCCCGGGTTGCGACCTTGTCGTGGTCGGAGGGCTTGCGCGTCCAGTGATCCCTTAGGCTTTGCTGGCGGGGGCATCATTACTCGGAGATAGGCTGTTTTGTCAAACTGCTTCTAGGTCCGAGAAGCCAAGATGCTGTCTGACCTAAGCGTAACGTGGTAAGGAGTTGATGCCCCTGGTAGGGCTTCCCATGTCAGATAGGCTAAGGGTGAGGATCCTGACTAAGAGTAACCCGCCTTTCTCCTTTCTTTTTTTCTGCCTCCCTTATTTGGCCCTTTTCTATCTTCGTCTCCCCTTCAAGTCTTCTTTTCCACACTCCTTTTCTCTCTGTGGTCTCCTTAAGATCCGCCGCGTTTGCCGTGCGGTGCGACCTGTGTCGAGGGGAATGAGATCCTGGTGATTGAGAGGCCAGCGCTCTCAACACATCACTTTGGCTCGGCCCTCTCCTAGACAGGGAGTACACTTTGGCCCGGTGTACTAATCGGCTCCCCTTCTTGGGGTTGGGTCAAGACAGACAGTTCCCCTGCTGGCCAAGTAAACCCCTGCAGTGCTCAGCTCTCTGTTCCCGGGAGTTGAGCATGATCAGGGGGATAGGGTTGGTGGCTTCTGTTTGTCGTATGTCTCTCCCGAAGCCTGGAAGGGGGTCAAGACATTGTTTCTTGGCCCTGGCCCCTTAGTTGGACTCCAAGGTGGGTGGGTAAGGGAGGGATGAAACACAATAAACAAAATATGGCTTTTTCAAAAAACTCCCCCCCCCCCCCCCCAAAAAGGAAGAGGAAGGCAGCATCCCCTATTTCAGGGAATTTGAAACAGACAGTGATTCTGATACGGAGGTTAGACAGAGGACAGGTTTCTGGCTTCCTGGCTCGTGATGGAAGGGACGGAGCAGGAAAGACCCCTTTCAGCTCTGAGCCCTTTTGCCATACAAAAGGGCTTTCAAGGTCTAGCAGGTGACCCTAAGGTAAAAAGGTTGAGGAATGGCTCGTTTCTCATTCAATGTCGATCAAAGAAGCAATCTGAACAGCTGTTGAGGGCAACAAAAATAGTGGACAGGGAGATCAGGGTGACTCCCCAAAAACATTAAATTCCTCAAAAGGAGTGATTCGCTGCAGAGATCTAACGGGTGTCTCAAGGCAGAGATCAAAACGGAACTGGCGTCCCAGGGTGTGACGGAGGTGCGCAGGGTGACAGTAAAGAAAGGTGCAGAGAGAGTGGCCACCAACACCCTCTTTCTGACCTTCTGCAACCCTGTGCTGCCTCCAGTCATCAAAGTTGGTTACCTGAACGTCAGAGTTCAGATGTATGTTCCGTCCCCGTTGAGGTGCTTCAGATGTCAGAGGTTTGGCCATGTCAGAGACCGTGTTCGGGGCAGGAGGTGTGCGGTGTTTGCTGCAAGGCAACCCATGATGGCCGTGTAAAGATCCGCACATTGTGCTAACTGCGGTGGCGACCATCCCTCCTCTTCCCGAAACTGCCCTCTTTGGATTCAGGAATCCGCTATACAACGAGTAAAAACTGAAAAGAAAATCTCCTTTTTTGAGGCCCGCAAACAGGTTGTTGGCAGTCAGACGCCAACAGCATCTTCGTATGCTTCGGCCGTAAAGAAAGTTTCCACTAGGTCAGTTTGCTGCCAGACTGATGAATTTATCTTTTCCAAGACACTGCAAGGAAGAACTGTCAGCTCTGGTGGAAGCGGTCCACCACCCCCCAACCCAAAGTGACTGCCCTGGTGGAGGCAAAAAATCCGCCACCCCTCAGACTGCCCAGCAGTCTACAACATCTGCTGCTGGGCAGATTAAAAAACCAGCACCCAAGCCTCGAACTCCTCTGTCCAGTGCCCGTGCGGGCAAGGGGTTTCCACCCAGTGTGGAGATGGTGGAGATGAGGAAGAAACCTCCACCGTCTCCCAAATCCAGACCTTCTTCGCCTGTTGGCAAGTCTGACAGCGGGTCTGAAGAACAACACAGTTCAGTGAAACTACAAAATAAATTCACTCCATTGGAAGCAGACGTTGAGGAGGAGATGACCTGATTTCTCTCCTTTTCGCCCTCTGCACCATGGATAGTACAATATCCCATTGGAATATCCGTGACTAAATTCCAACTTTGGGGAGTTGCAGCTTCTGTGTCGATCTATAAAACCTTCCGTCGTGGCTCTTCAGGAAACTCAAATTCAAAGCCAGAAGACCTTTACTCTTTCTGGCTTTAATGTTCTTTCAAAACCTGCACAACCATCCACGTTGGACTGTCGGGCGGTGTTGCCTTTTCTCATACACAAAACTCTGTTGTATAGTCCTGTCGCTCTGTCTACCTCCCTTCAGGCTGTAGCTGCGAGAGTCACTCTCCACAAGACTGACAATCTGTTCCATTTATCTTCCACCTTCTGTCCCGGTTTGTCGTCAGGACCTTGTCAGTCTGATAGGTGAACTTCCTCGACCTTTTTGCTGTTGGGTGACTTTAACGGTCACAATCCTCTTTGGGTAGTGTCAGTACTCATCCGAGGTCTGCTAATTGAGGATGTCCTTTCGGATTTGGATTTGTGTTGTCTGAACGACGGATCTGCAACTTACCTCCACTCTTCCACGGTTCGCTTCGTGTTTAGATTTGTCGGTTGTGACCCCTCGCTGGTCCTGGACTATAAGTGGTCTGTCCATGACGATCTGCACGGAAGTGACCATTTCCCTGTTTGTTTACAACCCTAATAACTGAACAAGTCTCTGTCTCTCCACATCTAAATTATAAGAAAGCAAACTGGGATCTCTTTGCAGCCACTATTTCAAAAGAATTCCAGGACACTGATTTTCTTAAGAGTCCGGACCCAGCAGAATCACTGACTAACACTATGACAAGTGTGCTAAAGCTTGTATTCCAGTGTCTTCCGATAAACTTCAAATGCCAAAAACACCCTGGTTTGATTCAGACTGCCAACAAATTTCCAAAGTTCGAAAACGGGCTCAGCGTCAGGTGTACCAACGACCTTCGGGTCCCAACGCTCGAGCCCATCAGAAACTCCGTGCTAAATCAAGACACACTTTTAAAATCAGTAAACGTCGGTCCTGGAGAAGTTTCTGCTCCAGGCTGACATCGAAAACTTCCAAGAAAAAAGTGTGGAACATCATTAAGAAAATCAAAGGGAAGAACACCTGTCCCACTGTGAACCATCTCAAGTTTGCTGACTCTTTAATAACAGAGAA
Source organism: Conus ventricosus (assembly GCA_018398815.1). Classification (NCBI taxonomy): domain Eukaryota; kingdom Metazoa; phylum Mollusca; class Gastropoda; order Neogastropoda; family Conidae; genus Conus; species Conus ventricosus. The sequence goes on from CM031601.1 coordinate 9,106,292, forward strand.
AAAAGCAGTTGCTAATCTGCTGGCTTCAACCATAGAAAAGAATTCTCCTCTTCTAACAAATCAGCCACTTTTGTCAAAAATAAAACCCTTAAAGAAAAATCACCCTGCAACTTTTCGTCAGACAACATGGAAGACTACAATCTTCCTTTCACTTTAAATGAACTGAATCTGCCTTACTGTCCTGCAACGATTCCTCTCCAGGTATAGATGAAAACCATTATCAACTGTTGAAACATCTTCCGCAAGAAGGTCTGAATATACTGTTTACAGGTTTTACAACCATGTGTGGACTACAGGTTTCTTTCCGCCCTCTTGGCGAAAAGCCCTATTATTCCCATCCCCAAACCTGGAAAAGATCTTTCTAATCCATCAAACTACCGTCCCATAGCTTTGACCAGCTGTGTCTGTAAACTGATGGAGAAAATGGTCAATGCTAGGCTTATGTGGAAACTCGAAACCGATGGCCTTTTGGCGAAAGAACAGTGTGGTTTCCGCAAACATCGGACTACTGTTGACCATTTGATTCGTCTGGAATCTACACTTCGGAACGCCTTTCTGAACAAACAGCATGCAGTGGCAAATTTTTTTTGACTTGGAGAAGGCCCACGATACCACCTGGAAGTCGGGGATACTTCATGATCTCCATGATCTGGGTTTTCGAGGGCATCTTCCGCTTTTCCTTCAAAATTTTTTGGCAGAACGACAGTTTCAGGTCCGGGTTGGCACCACTCTCTCTGATGTCCACGAGCAGGAGTTGGGTGTTCCACAGGGGAGCATACTGTCTCCTGCCCTCTTTAGTATTAAGATCAATAACATTGTTAAATCAGTTCAGCAGGGTTCAGACTGCTCATTGTTTGTGGATGATTTCGCTGTCTACGCAACTGGAAGCCTGTACCCGAGTGTCCAGCGCAGGCTCCAGCTTTGCGTGGATAAAATCCATCGATGGCCAGATGAAAACGGTTTCACCTTTTCTGCTTCAAAGACACAGTGTATTCACTTCCATAATTTCCGTCAGTTTTTTCCAGATCCTGAACTTCAAGTAGGGAAATCTCCCATTCCAGCTGTTAAAGAGGCCAAATTTCTGGGAGTCATTTTTGACCAGAAACTTAACTTTCTCAGCCACATCAAAAATCTCAAAACTGCTTGTCAGAAAGCACTGAATATTCTGCGGGTCGTAGCGCACACCGACTGGGGCGCTGATAAGAAAACTTTGCTGCACCTCTACAGAGCCTTGGTCCGTTCCAAACTGGACTACGGTTGTGCGTGTACGGCTCTGCAATATCATCTCACCTCAAAACTCTTGACCCTATCCACCATCAAGGGCTTCGTCTCTGTCTTGAGCGTTCCGCACCACCCCTGTGTACAGCTGTACGCAGAGGCAGGTGAACCTTCACTGTCCAACCGCAGGCTGAAACTGTCTTTGAATTATTGTTTTCCGACTGTTCTCAGAACCAGAAAACCCTGCCTATGACTGTGTCTTTGATCCTCCGTT
>CM031601.1:9112783-9115283 GCA_018398815.1 Conus ventricosus
CCAGCCTGCCAAAGTTCCTTTCAGAGTTTGGAAGAACAAACAAACGAGCAAATAAACAAACAAGCCAAATGAAACATCTGGAGGTCAAATCAGTTCTGTTGTGCAAAGTTTCCACCACAATGCAGTGTTTGTGTTGTTTTGGAAGATCCAGCGACCTTTCCTTTGTGGATGCTGGCTTTACAGGGAAGAAGGATTCTGAGGCAAGGGACTGACAATATAGAGGTTGACGGTAACATTTTAACGGATGTTGGTCGGGTGCTGAAAAAAAAGGGGAAACAGTCTCATTTTTTTGTAGGCTTCGCCAAAGTACAGTGGTACAAATGGGGTACAAAAAGAGTCAAGACAATGAGAAGAAAGTCTGCTCCAAATGCTTTGGTTCTCAGTTTTCCTCTCAAAATAGGGATTAGTGTACTTTTTTTTTCTCTGACGAGCGATATCTGTGTCGCTCTTCGCAGCGCAAAACCGAGTGCTACGCAGTGAATTCTTCCTGCTGATAATAATCTTGTCAAAATAAAAAAAAATCAGCTGCGCGTACTCGCAAAAACACAACTTGCACGTAAAAGGGTACCTCCAAATGTCATTCATGAGCATATAAAAGATCACCTCCAAATGTCATTCATGAGCATATAAATGGTACCTCCAAATGTCATTCATGAGAATATAAATGGTACCTCCAAATGCCAGTCATGAGCATATAAATGGTACCTCCAAATGTCATTCATGAGCATATAAAAGGGTACCTCCAAATGTCATCATTAGCACATAGAAAGGGTACTTCCAAATGTCATTCATCAGCATATAAAGAGAGTACCTCCAAATGTTATTCATGAACATTATAAATAGAGTACCTCCATATGTCATTCATGAACATTATAAAAAGGGTACCTCCAAATGTCATTCATGAACATTATAAAAAGGGTACCTCCATATGTCATTCATTAGCATATAAAAAGAGTACCTCCATATGTCATTCATGAACATTATAAAAAAGGTACCTCCATATGTCATTCATTAGCATATAAAAAGAGTACCTCCAAATGTCATTTATGAACATTATAAAAAGGGTACCTCCATATGTCATTCATAAGCATATAAAAGAGTACCTCCATATGTCATTCATTAGCATATAAAAAGGGTACCTCCATATGTCATTCATAAGCATATAAAAAGAGTACCTCCATATGTCATTCATAAGCATATAAAAAGAGTACCTCCATATGTCATTCATTAGCATATAAAAAGGGTACCTCCAAATGCCATTCATTAGCATATAAAAAGGGTACCTCCATATGTCATTCATAAGCATATAAAAAGAGTACCTCCATATGTCATTCATTAGCATATAAAAAGGGTACCTCCAAATGCCATTCATTAGCATATAAAAAGGGTACCTCCATATGTCATTCATCAGCATATATAAACAGTACCTCCAAATGTCATTCATTAGCATATATTAAAAGGGTACCTCCAAATGCCATTCATTAGCATATAAAAAGGGTACCTCCATATGTCATTCATCAGCATATATAAAAGGTACCTCCAAATGTCATTCATCAGCATATATAAACAGTACCTCCAAATGTCATTCATTAGCATATAAAAGGGTACCTCCAAATGTCATTCATTAGCATATAAAAAGGGTACCTCCAAATGCCATTCATCAGCATATAAAAAGGGTACCTCCAAATGTCATTCATCAGCATATAAAAAGGTACCTCCAAAGGGCCATTATCACATATAAAAAGGGTACCTCCAAATGTCATTCAACAGCATATAAAAAAGTATCTCAAATGTCATTCATTGGCGGTTTGCAAAGGAAAGAGGCGGGCGAAGAGGGTTCTGTGAAAAAAACATCAAACGAAGTTGTCCCCCAAAACAAGGACTTGGGAACAAATACAAAAGACTGCCAAAGAGGTTGCGAGGGGGGGGGGGGGGGGGGGGGGGGGGGCGGAAGGGCACTGACAAAGGGCAATAATTCAGGATGGACTAAAACTGGACACAAAAGACAGGGACCACAACCCAAAAGTGTCAGACACAGAATGAAACAGGACTTGCACAGATCGAAATGATAGCAAAACTCAGGCCCTACTGCCTTCATTGGTTTTTTTTTTTGTGTGCATTGCACACCATATACCATACATGGTGGACTTGCAAAGAAAGCGGATGGGTTGGGTACTGGGTGGGAATGATCACGTTAGACAAGACTGCTTTGTAAGTTGATTCTTCCTCAGCAGGATAAAAGGCAAGGACCAACAAACGGCATTGTTCTGAAGAGCGTATCAGGCTGGTGACCCTCACGGCTGCCGGTTGAACAGCTTCATTCCAGCATAACCCAAAAAGGCTCCTCCACAAATAATCATGGCAGGGACATTGTTCATACGTCATTTATATTACAAAAATACAAATGAAAAATAGCAATAACAATAATAATAAAGATAATAACAATAACAACAATGATGATGATAATAATAATAATAATTATATTAATGATAATAATGAT
>CM031601.1:9122783-9130283 GCA_018398815.1 Conus ventricosus
CAGGAAGGTCAGTGTAATGCAGTGTTTCATAGCGGGGGAGTACAGGAAGGTCAGTGTAATGCAGTGTTTCATAGTGGGGAGTACAGGAAGGTCAGTGTAATGCAGTGTTTCATAGCGGGGAGTACAGGAAGGTCAGTGTAATGCAGTGTTTCATAGCGGGGGAGTACAGGAAGGTCAGTGTAATGCAGTGTTTCATAGCGGGGGAGTACAGAAGGTCAGTGTAATGCAGTGTTTCATAGCGGGGAGTACAGGAAGGTCAGTGTAATGCAGTGTTTCATAGCGGGAAGTACAGGAAGGTCAGTGTAATGCAGTGTTTCATAGCGGGGGAGTACAGGAAGGTCAGTGTAATGCAGTGTTTCATAGCGGGGGAGTACAGGAAGGTCAGTGTAATGCAGTGTTTCATAGCGGGGGAGTACAGAAGGTCAGTGTAATGCAGTATTTCATAGCGGGGGAGTACAGAAGGTCAGTGTAATGCAGTGTTTCATAGCGGGGAGTACAGGAAGGTCAGTGTAATGCAGTGTTTCACACCGGGGACTGTGGGCTGTGGAGGCTACAGTTCAAGTCCCATCAAAGGCATGTATTTGTCAGGTATTTCTTTGGCTGACGCTAGCTCCATTACATACTGACTGTGCTAAAGAGTCAAATGGGGAACGCTAGAAACGTTCGGTCAAGTTTCGTGTCGTGATAAGACACAGTCAAGTTTAATGTCATTGAAACGCAGTCAAGTTTCATGTCATTGAAACGCGCAGTCACGTTTCACGTCATTGATACGCGCAGTCAAGTTTTCATTTCATTGAAACGTTCAGTCAAGTTTCATGTCAGTGAAACGTTCAGTCAAGTTTCACGTCATTGAAACGTTCAGTCAAGTTTCACGTCATTGAAACGTTCAGTCAAGTTCATGTCATTGAAACCTTCAGTCAAGTTTCATGTCATGGAAACGCACAGTCAAGTTTCATGTCATTGAAACGTTCAATCAAGTTTCATGTCATGGAAACGCCACAGTCAAGTTTCACGTCATTGAAACTCACAGTCAAGTTTCATGTCATTGAAACGTTCAGTCAAATTTTCATGTCATTGAAACATTCAGTCAGGTTTCATGTCATTGAAACATTTAGTCAAGTTTCATGTCATTGAAACGTTCAGTCAAGTTTCATGTCAGTGAAACGTTCAGTCAAGTTTCATGTCATTGAAACGTTCAGTCAAGTTTCATGTCATTGAAACGTTCAGTCAAGTTTCATGTCATTGTAACGTTCAGTCAAGTTTCATGTCAGTGAAACGTTCAGTCAAGTTTCATGTCAGTGAAACGTTCAGTCAAGTTTCATGTCATTGAAACGTTCAGTCAGTTTCATGTCAGTGAAACGTTCAGTCAAGTTTCATGTCATTGAAACGTCAGTCAAGTTTCATGTCAGTGAAACGTTCAGTCAAGTTTCATGTCATGGAAACGCTTGAGTCAAGTTTCATGTCATTGAAACGTCCAGTCAAGTTTCATGTCATTGAAACGTCCAGTCAAGTTTCATGTCATTGAAACGTCCAGTCAAGTTTCATGTCAGTGAAACGTTCAGTCAAGTTTCATGTCATGGAAACGCTTGAGTCAAGTTTCATGTCATGGAAACGCTGAGTCAAGTTTCATGTCATGGAAACGCTTGAGTCAAGTTTCATGTCATGGAAACGCTTGAGTCAAGTTTCATGTCATGGAAACGCTTGAGTCAAGTTTGGTGTCATGGAAACGCTCGGGTCAAGTTTGGTGTCATGGAAACGCTCAGTCAAGTTTGATGTCATGGAAACGCTCAGTCAAGTTTGGTGTCATGGAAACGCTCGGGTCAAGTTCCATTTCTTTTCAGCGAAGCATCTCTGAAAGTGCAGCTCAGTTTTTTTACCAGTGCCACTTGTGCCTGTATCTCTCGGGACTGGTTGACGCTGGATATATTATGAAAGGAAGCCAATAAAAGACGAAGTGTAAACCCAAAAGGGAATTCCATAGTATTATGTTATTTGTGCATCCTCATTGATCATCATTTTGAGGGGGAAAAAGCGCAGATCATATGCCCTTCATTCATTGCTTTCACGGTGAAGCTTGCTGGTAGATACTACTTACAAGCAGAGTCAGGAGAAGAATCAAACTGAAAAAACGTTTAGGGGGATAATTATGATAACATGATGACAAAGCGTTCTCTCAGAACCTGGACCACTCTCCAAATCGACGTCCTGGGCAAATACGGCTGAAAAGAGCAGCGTTGTCTGGTCCGACGAAAACCACACTCACTTTGTCTTGCTTCAGGGGTTGCCTGCGGTAATAATCAGCTCCTGTGGGACCCTTACACTACCAGCTGTAATAGTCAGCTCCTGTGGGACCCTTACACTACCAGCTGTAATAATCAGCTCCTGTGGGACCCTTACACTCACAGCTGACCGTAAGCTTACAGCAATGCACACTTCTTGCAGTAGTAGTTTAACTCATTGCCTCCCACACGCATGCACGTGTTGTCCATCACACCCGTTCCAGCTAGCGCGCGCCTTGAGAAAAATCCCCACCTACCGGAAGATGTGTTCATTTCCTGTATGCGGGCTCTCTTTTCCTCCATCTCTCTCTCTCTCTCTCTCTCTCCTCTCTCTCTCCTTCTCTCTCTCTCTCTCTCTCTCTCTCTCTCTCTCTCTCTCTCTCTCTCTCTCTCTCTCTCTCTTCTCTCTCTCTCATAGTGACAGATATCGCATGATATCAAAGGAAAGGAGCTGGGAAACATATTGAGGAGATATAACAAAATATAGATATGTATTGTATAATAGAGATGTCATATATATGCTTAGAATTTGGAATGTTAAGGTAGATTAGTACTTGAGGATAGCTTCCTCAACATATTGTTGTGGAAGTAAAGATGAACAGGAATGAACGAGAACACAGGGATTGGAAGATATACTGATGTTGTACACACACTGGAATGCAAACCTATGGGCACCATGAGGGCTAAGGGAAGATAAAGTAGAACACAGTCCTACTTGTGGGATAAATGAAGTGTAAAAACAAAGGGTATAAGAGAAGGGTAGATGGGGTGTGAAGGAAAATATACATGATACAAAGTAGAAACAAATTGTATAGCCTGTTATAAAATGACCTCATACTGATTCGGGATAGGATCTATGAGAGAATCAATGACAAGGGCAAAATGGGAAAATATGAATTTGTATAAACCTTGAATACTCAGTAGGAACACATGGATTGAGATGATACACAATAAATTGCGTTTGCCACTTGCTGTGTACACCTGATATGGACAGGCCGGAGGCCTCATAATAAAACGTGCGGCGCATTCGCGCGCGCGTCAAGCGTCAAGCATCTCTCTCATAGTGACCATGGACAGTGCGGACAGAGGCAAGGTCCTGATTCTCATTGAACGCGCGAAAAGCAGACAATACTACGGCATGCAGCAGGGGAGTGGGAGTGCCGAAAATGAACGCACCGTGCTCTGTTTGGGACCGCTGTGAGGATATGTGCTGGCGTTAGCATAGTGCACCCACAAACACCTGCCACAGCTTTATTTTTCTGTCCCGTGCGAGACACTTAGTGAAAGGGCCGAACGAACAAGGCTTACACATTTCTGACCCAACATTTTTGTTTGCTGTAGTCCGAGCAGAGGCATGTATCAAACTTGTGTACTAGTTAACTAGGGAACATTAAATACCCAGAAAGTGATGACGTCATTTTTGCACACTTGTGTGCGTGTTGTCATTGTTTGAATATCGCCTGACCACTTGTGTACAAGCTTTCATGCCGTATCTACATTATCTACAGGAAAGTAAACCTAGTCGAGTTTGGTATTAAAAGAATTGTCGGGAATTTGCCTATTCAGTCATCTCAAGAGCATAGATATATTACATTTTTCATGGCAACCACTAATTATCAAACTGGCAGCCCCACTTGTAATGGCCGCTCAGCAATGCCGAACACATTGTTGCCAGACCGGCTTTACACAGATGACATTCAGTTCGCCGAGTACAGCGCGGTTAGCTGGCTGGTGGGGAGCAGCCTGCAGAAAACACCCCTTTCCCTGACCTGCATTCATGGCTTGGCCTCTGCAGCTTGTGGCGAGCTGTAAACTCCCCTGCCTCTCAAAACTAAGTTGCTTGCTCTGAACAGCCGTGGCTGCCCAAAGTCCCTCAGATGCTAAGAAACATTTCGCGGCTTTGGTTCATAGGTTGTGTCCTCTAATCACACGTTATGATCTCTGGGATAAATTCATCTTTGCTGGATTCTTCCATGTTAGGTTATGCCAAGAGGAACCTGTGATTTTGAACAGTCTTTCCATCATAATTCTAATACTTGGTGTTCTGGTTGATGACCAGCGCTTTCGGTCCACGCCTCGATTATACGCCTAATTGCTTTACATTGGGTTTGTGTTGTCGTTGGGTCAAACGGGGATCGCTCTCTGTGTGTGAATGTGTGTGTGTGTGTGTGTGTGTGTTGTGTGTGTGTGTGTGTGTGTGTGTGTGTGTGTGTGTGTGTGTGTGTGTGTGTGTGCCTGCGTGCGTGCGTGCGGTGTGCGTGTGTGTGTGTGTGTGTGTTGTGTGTGTGTGTGTGTGTGTGTGTGTGTGCGTGCGTGCGTGCGTGCGTGCGTGCGTAGGTGCGTGCGTGCGTGCGTGTTGTCTGTGTGTGTGCATGTGCGTTGTGTGTGTGTGTGTGTGGTGTGTGTGTGGTGTGTGTGTGTGTGTGTGTGTGTGTGCGTGTGTGTGTGGTGCGTGTGTGTGTGTGTTCGTGCGTGCGTGCGTGCGGTGTGTGTGTGTGTGAGGGGGGGGGGGGAAGGGGGCGGGTAAGGTGTGTTAATGGAGAACGAACACGTCAAGGAAGCGAGAAAACCCCGGTGCAACGTTCTGTAATTACTCCCCTCCTGAAATCACTCCCTGGCGGAAGAGAAATGGCACGTGCCCGGACACACACCCTGGGGAGGAAATCCTGACCGACCACCCCGCTTTGTCGGGTCCATGGTGGACGCCAGTCGTCTCATGAAGAGATTTCCCCAGACCTCGTGTGCAGCAGGCCTATTGCGTGCCTACCAGAACTTACGGCGCCATCGGAGTTATCCCCTGCAATCCTCTGTGGGAAAGACGGGTTAGGTGTGGGAATCCAACAATACGTTAATCGGAATTGTGTGGCTTTAATTTTATGACTGGGTAGGTGTTATGGTGACATGTTCGTTCCGAGGACAGCAGCCCACACTGAGACTTTTCTCAGGAATTTGTATAACACAATGCAATGCAATGCAATGCAATGCAATGCAATGCAATACAATACAATACAATACAGTACAGTACGGTACAGTACAATACAATATAGTACAATACAGTACAGTACAGTATAAATCAGTACAATACAATACGATACAGCACATGTAACACCAGCCATCAGAACGCAACACGTATGAATACAACACAAAAGATACTACAGAAGAACACTATGCAGCATAATACAACTCCGCATAATACAACGGAGCAGCATCATACAAAGCAATACCATTTCTGTCTGGTCTACGTCGCTTCTTCAAAGCATACCATTTCTGTCTACATCGCTTCTTCAAAGCAATACCATTTCAGTCTACATCGCTTCTGCAAAGCAATATCATTTCAGTCTACATCGCTTCTTCAAAGCAATACCATTTCAGTATACATCGCTTCTTCAAAGCAATACCATTTCAGTATACATCGCGTCTTCAAAGCAATACCATTTCAGTATACATCGCTTCTTCAAAGCAATACCATTTCTGTCTACATCGCTTCTTCAAAGCAATTCCATTTCAGTCTACATCGCTTCTGCAAAGCAATATCATTTCAGTCTACATCGCTTCTTCAAAGCAATACCATTTCAGTATACATCGCTTCTTCAAAGCAATACCATTTCAGTATACATCGCGTCTTCAAAGCAATACATTTCAGTATACATCCTTCTTCAAAGCAATACCATTTCAGTATACATCGCTTCTTCAAAGCAATACCATTTCAGTATACATCGCTTCTTCAAAGCAATACCATTTCAGTATACATCGCTTCTTCAAAGCAAACGTGCAGCGTGCTGTGTTTCCACACTGTCCACCAGTTGTCATGCTCTGTATGACAAGTCCCAAAGTCCCATACCAGCACGTGATTCACACCTCTGTTTCGCCACACCTTGTCAATTATTTCTAAGCATTGTTGTTGTCTCGTTCGTCATTTTTTCAGATGATTCCCCCGTCTCCTTTGAAAAAGGTGGCAGTACGTCGCAGGTCCTCCAGTCCTCCGTAGAGCTTCCAGGCCACTGGTATTGGGTCGGGCCAGGTTTTCTCTCGGAGCGCTTGGTGGAGCGGGCAGGACTGCAGCAGATGTTCTGTTGTCTGGCTGCCTGTTCTGCAGGGGGACTGCTCTGTGTTGCCGATGTGGAGTTTAATAAATAGGTGGTGTTTCAGGCGGTTGTGGCCTGTCCTGAGCCTGAAACTGACTACCTGCTCTCGTCGAGTCAGCAGGTAGTACGGGTCTGCTCTGTTGTGGCGTGGATGCTGCTGCTTCCACTTGTTCTGCAGCGTGGCCTTAATGATGGTTCTGGATTCAGGGTAGCTGGTAGATCTGTGCATCTGCTCCTTCGTAGTGCCCTCCTTTGCCAAGGAGTCAGCAGTCTCATTGCCAAGCACGTTGCAGTGGGAGGGAATCCAGTGCAGGGTGACTGTGTGACTTGTGCAGAGGGAGGCGATTTCTATGCATCATACCCGTGACTTTGAAGCCCAAACTAAAACAGGGAAATTTGGGAACATAGCGGTTTGTCGTCATTGACTGAAAAAAACCGGGTTAGTTTATTTATTTATATTGTACGTCATACACTCTGACAAAAAAAGAGCTAGATCTTATTTCTTGTTCCAATCCTATTCTGTTGTGAAAACATCCTTTGACGTCTACATCGCCATGTTGTTCTCACTATCATTGATTTCGCAGAATGGGTTGTGTTTCGACAGGAACTGAGCGAGTGCAAAGTGTGTGCCTAGAGCATACTATTTTAGTCCACGCGACTTTATTCACAATGTTTAATCGTTGAAGTGGTAGGTCTTTGAAAAGATGACTCAGTGATGATAGGTCCAAAAGATGACTCAGTGATGACAGGTCCAAAGATGACTCAGTGATTATAGGTCCAAAAGATGACTCAGTGATGATAGGTCCAAAAGATGACTCAGTGATGATAGGTCCAAAAGATGACTCAGTGATGACAGGTCCAAAAGATGACTCAGTGATGATAGGTCCAAAAGATGACTCAGTGATGATAGGTCCAAAAGATGACTCAGTGATGATAGGTCCAAAAGATGACTCAGTGATGACAGGTCCAAAAGATGACTCAGTGATGATAGGTCCAAAAGATGACTCAGTGATGATAGGTCCAAAAGATGACTCAGTGATCACAGGTCCAAAAGATGACTCAGTGATGATGTGTCCAAAAGATGGCTTAGTGATGTGTCCAAAGTATACAAACTCTGTGATCACTGGACGAAGACG
>CM031601.1:9135283-9138521 GCA_018398815.1 Conus ventricosus
CTCCAAAACCATTCAACAACACAGCAAGAAAAAAAACCGCAAAAAAACGTGAAATGAATGACCATGTCTATAAACATTCATCCTGCGCGCGGGCATAGTACCATGAAGCAGACTATTGCTATGAGTTAGTGAGGTGGCTACCTTGAAAACAGTTGAAGTGACGTTCATCGAATGAGCAAGATAGTTTGTAGGGCAGCTTACAGCACGGGTCACATGTTCAGGTTTCTGGAAACACAACTCACCAACTGCTGACCGGAAAGCAATCCAGAAAGTCAGATAAAAAAACCCATGTGAAAAGAATGTAACCCATGCACAGTAAGCCCAAAACATTACGGGCAAGCAGGTATGACAACAGCGTCGAGGAATAAAGCGCAATCATGTCTTTTGTTAGGGCAGGGAAGGCTGCCAGCGCGCAAAGTATGCGTCCTGGCTCTAGACACGGTTTCCATAGCCTGTGTGTCCATACTGTTACATAACAGGAGTGTCTCTATTCTCCCTCTCTGCGATCGCTGTGGTGCAGATGTTGAACATATCCATGGTCAGACAGTTCCATTCTGTTGGTATTCACGGTCGGCGAGGACCTTCGCGGTCAGCCAGTGCTCGGTCACGTGTTCTTCTGTATTGTTTTCTTTTTTCCCTCCCATCCGCAGGTGCTACGCTCAACACCCGTGGCTGGTTCAGCTGAGTTAGTATGCATGTGACTTACAATTATAATCATAACTGACCAGATGTCCAGGACGGGGGAAATCGTGATGGTATTGCTTAAGTGAACTAAGTTGCTGTATTGTTAATCAAGCTTCACTCACTAAGGTTATCTCTGCACTCATACAAACATATGCGCACTCATGCACCCGTCAAACATTCTCCTGTTTCTAGGAATGGGATGTCACGCATTCGTTTCTCTCCTAGCACGGCTGAGAAAACAAAATACAGTTTCTATGCTAATTATAATTACACATGAAAATCCAACTACACAAAAAGGAATAATCAAAACATTAAAGATCAATACTTTCTGATCCTGGGCTATATAATAGAATGGCTTCTTACCTGGCCAGGTTTACACATACACACACACACACACACACACACACACACACACACACACACACACACACACACACACACACACACACACACACTTGCACACCACACCACAGTTCTCGAACAAGTCTCTTCAAGGTTTCTTCAGCACTGGGTGATGGTGACGCCCTAGGTTGACTGGCTCCATCCAGTTCCAGGACTGAGTGTCCGTGGTCGTCTCTGAGAACTCGACGTAGAAATCTTCGTCTTTGTCTCTTTCACCCACCTCTGGGTTTCAAACTCTGTCTTTCTCTCTCAGCTTGTCTTTTACGCCTAAGACCTTGCTGTCACTTCTGTCGCCTTGACCACGTTTCTTCCAACCTTATTATGCCCTGCTCACTCTTCTGTCTCCCTCTCTTCTCTGTTCTTCTCTCTACTTTGGTGTTCTTCTCCTTTCCCCTTGGTGTTGTTCTCCCCTCACTTTATAAAGAGATGAACATAAAGACTATCCCTTTGGGCATGCCTTTGTTCATGATGCTTCTCTACCACCTTGTTCACGAGTACACTGAATCCCCTCTCGCTACATTCTTCCATACACCAGCATTTGCACATGTCCCTACCAAATTGCTTAGCAAACAACCACTTCGCACAAATGGACATCGAAAATTCCCGTCGACTTCGGGAGCCACTTTCACGCAGTAATCATCCTATAGAAGCTACAACAACGACGCCCACACCCATTCAACCAGCCTGACAAAACAACAGCACAGTGCCCCACAGCAGTACCATCTGAACAAGCCCAGGACTCCTGTTCTTCAAGGTCTGTTTACAAGGCAACTTCAGCTGACTGCGTCTTTAGCACTCAATTGATACTGCGAGGTCCTAGTGGATGAATGTTCTTCCCTTTCGCTCTCAGAAAAGTTCGAACACGGAAGGGGCCCTAACTACCATAGGTGCCATTTATTACCTGACCACTTCAGCCTCACAGTTCGACAGTATGCGCTAGGTGAGGGCGTACTGCCTATCGGTCCATTATCTAGTTCTCCATTCTACGCGGCATTCTTGTCGTCTAAAGCGCTTAAGGCCTTTGTTAGAGGTTTCGCTCCCTTGACACCAGATAATGAATATACAGCTTAAAGTTCCGACAGTGACGGATGGGCCGAGACGTGTGTGTGTGTGTGTGTTTGTGTGTGTGTGTGTGTGTGGGGTGTGTGTGTGTGTGTGTGTGTGTGTGTGTGTGTGTGTGTGCATGCGCACGTGTCCGTATGTGTACTCTATTCTTTCGCTCTCTCCTTCTCACTCTTCTTACCTTACCCGCCACATTCCTGTCACAGCTCTCCTCTCTCTCTCTCTCTCTCTCTCTCTATATATATATATATATATATATATATATATATAGAGAGAGAGAGAGAGAGAGAGAGAGAGAGAGAGAGAGAGAGAGATAGATAGATAGATAATATATATATATATATATATATATATATATAGAGAGAGAGAGATAGATAGATAGATAGATAGATAGATAGATAGATAGATAGATAGATAGATAGATGGATACATTGATAGATTGATTGATGTGTGAGGAGGGGAGGGGGAGGTAAGGAAGAACGTACTTAAGTTTATTAACAAGACAATGAGAAAAGCGGGGGAGGTTTGAATCCAACTTTGGCCTCCGCTTGCTAATTTGCACTGATCAGATTCTGCACACTGAATTCTGAACACTGAAGTCCTGATCCCTGTCTGGGCCAGATAAGTTCATCATGGTTCTACTTTCAGCGTTTGCCCCCCCCCCCCCCCCCCCCCCCTCCCCCCCGCCCCCACTCCATCAGCCTCCACCCCCACTCAACCCACCCCACCCTGTTCATCCCCGCCCCCTGTCTATCTGTCCCGTCTGTCTGTCTGCCTCTCTCTCTCTCTCTCTCTCTCTCTCTCTCTCTCTCTCTCTCTCTCTCTCTGTCTCTCTTTGTCTCTGTCTCTCTCTGTCTCTTTTCTCTCTCTCTCTCTCTCTCTCTCTCTCTCTCTCCTCTCTCTCTCTTCTCTCTGTCTCTCTTCTGTCTCTCTGTCTCTCTCTCTCTCTCTCTCTCTCTCTCTCTCTCTCTCTCTCTCTCTCTCTTTCGCTGTCTCTCTCTCTCTGTCTCTCTATTTGTCTTTCTCTCTGTCTCTGTCTCTCTCTTTGTCTCTCCTCTGTCTCTTTACTCTCTTTGTCTCTCTCTGTCTT
>CM031601.1:9144726-9154726 GCA_018398815.1 Conus ventricosus
ATTAAATTTTTGCATTAATGTATATTAAAGTGTCTATCCATTTCTAAAGTTATATAAGGTTTCAGATCATGAGAATTACCAAACTGTCTGTAAAAGAGAGAGAGAGAGAGAGAAAGAGAGAGAGAGAGAGAGAGTGAGTGTGTGTGTGTGTTGTGTGAGTGAGAGAGAGAGAGAGAGAGAGAGAGAGAGAGAGAGAGAGAGAGAGAGTGTGTGTGTGTGTGTGTGTGTGTGTGTGTGTGTGTGTGTGTGTGTGTGTGTGTGTGTGTGTGTGTGGTGTGTTGTGTGTGTGTGTGTCTCACCCACGTAATTCAAAAACAGTGATTTTAGCTTCAGATTCTACTTGTTTCGAGCAGCAGACTCAAACCTTTGAGGTTTAAGTTTTGTAAATTGCCCTGCATTTCTTCAGTGGCACTAGAATACATAACCATGCCTTTGTTGCTAATATAGGGAAAGCAGATATCGTGGATTTTGAAAGCGTTTGGCCGATGAGGAAACGACATTGGGGGTGATTCATCCATCCTGTGCTGCTTTGTTTGGCGTTTCCTTCTTTTATATTTGTTTTCATCATATCAAGACGGTGACCATTCAGAAAACCCAACCATCACTTCTACACTAGGATGCTACACCAACACAACTGTTTCAGTCCAGACGAACACGTTCATCCGGTTCTCTCTGCTATGAGCTATTCCCATTGTGTGAGGCGTGGTCTGAAAGTTTCCAGCAGAACCAGGTCCTGAGGGCAACGTTTTGTTGTAGGCCTACGACTGTCCAGACCAGACGGAAATCCGGCAGACAATAGACATTGACAGTCAACGATGTGGAGCGTCTCCACGGCAAAGCAACCGGCACAGAAGAAAGAAAAAAAAGAAAGCAGGAAAGTGAAACACGCTCTGGCACTCTCACACACGAACGCGCGCGTGCGCGTTCTGCACGACCCCACGATTCCAGAGGGTAGGGAGAGTTTGCCGAGGACAATCAAGGAGAGGCCACCTGCGTGCCAAGGCCATATACATTTCGTCGACGAGTTAACAGACTTAGCCAGAGGGGAGATTGTTAAGAGTTTTTTTTTCCACGTCTACACACACGCACGCTAACATGGCACACGACTCTCTCTCTCTCTCTCTTTCTCTCTCTCTCTCTCTCTCCTCTCTCTCTCTCTCTCTCTCTCTCTCTCTCTCTCTCCTCTCTCTCTCTCTCTCTCTCTCTCTCTCAGAAACACACACACACACACACACACACACACACACACACACACACACACACACACACACACACACACACACACACACACACACACACACACACACACGACCGGGTATAGGTGTTTTTTTTTTTTACTTATTGTGATGACATTATTAATACCCATGATTATACTTCGTATCACCACATTATGATATAACAATGTCTACAGCATCTATATTCAGGAGATCTGCACAACACCCTATATACACGATATCCTGAATTTAGACGCTCGTTATCCTCTCTCATGCTCAGATGTCAGGGGACACTTCAGAAAAGGTAAGACAACAACAACAACAACTATCAGAAAACATGCTCCCCATGTAAGACCCGTCTCAAAGTGTGACCTATGCTGGTTCCTACGTCTACACATACAGTTAGCCGTAATACCTCAAGACCAGCACCAACAGAAATAAACATCGGCACTTCAACAGTCATGTCTATGCTATTATTGTTTGCTTTACTCTGTGTGTGTGTGTTGTGTGTGTGTGTGTGTGTTTGTGTGTGTGTGTGGTGTGTGTGTGGTGTGTGTGTGTGTGTGTGTGTGTGTGTGGTGTGTGTGCGTGCGTGCGTGCGTGCGTGCGTGCGTGTGTGTGTGTGTGTGTGTGTGTTGTGTTGTGTGTGTGTGTGTGTGTGTGTGTGTGTCTTTCTGTCTGTCTGTCTGTTTTATCTTACGATTCGTGAGTTACTTTCTCTCTTTTTTTTTCTTTCTCGTTGTTGTTGTTGTTGATGTTGTTGTTGTTGTTGTTGTTGTTGTTGTTGTTGGTTGTGCTGTTCAAATATCTACCGAATTAGAATATAAAACAATGTATTTCATTAACGATGTTTACCCATTTTTAGCGACAATTTTATTTACAGAAGATCATTTCCATGCCAAATGCTTTAGGATTCTAACAAACTGGTGCCATTGCTATCAATCTATTTTTGACTTTCTCCACTGTAATTGTCTTGCATTGGAAATGAGCTCATTTTAAAATCATGGTAAATGTCTTAATCCTAAGCGCACGTTGAGTACCATACATCCACTGTACTTAACATAAGATCCACAAAATATGTTAACTCCCCAAAACCATTCAACAACACAGCAAGAAAGGAAACGCAAAAAAACGTAAAATGAATGACCATGTCTATAAACATTCATCCTGCGCGCGGGCATATAGTACCATGAAGCAGACTATTGCTATGAGTTAGTGAGGTAGCTACCTAGAAAACAGTTGAAGTGACGTTCATCGAATGAGCAAGATAGTTTGTAGGGCAGCTTACAGCAGGGTCACATGTTCAGGTTTCTGGAAACACAACTCACCAACTGCTGACCGGAAAGCAATCCAGAAAGTCAGATAAAAAAAAACCCATGTGAAAAGAATGTAACCCATGCTCATAACCCCCAAAACATTACGGGAAAAGCAGGTATGACAACAGCGTCGAGGAATAAAGCGCGATCAGTCTTTTATTAGGGCAGGGAAGGTTCCCCAGCGCGCAAAGTATGCGTCCTGGCTCTAGACACGGTTTCCATAGCCTGTGTTCCTTTACTGTTGCATAACAGGAATGCCCTCTATTCTCCCTCTCTGCGATCGCTGTGGTGCAGATGTTGAACATATCCATGGTCAGACAGTTCCATTCTGTTGCTATTCACGGTCGGCGAGGACCTTCGCGGTCAGCCAGTGCTCGGTCACGTTTTCTTCTGAAATTGTTTTCTTCTTCCCTCCCATCCGCAGGGGGCTACGCTCAACACCCGTGGCTGGTTCACTGAGTTTAGTATGCATGTGACTAACAATTATAATCATAACTGACCAGATGTCCAGGCGGGGGAAATTGTGATGGTATTGCTTAAGTGAACTAAGTTGCTGTATTGTTAGTCACGCTTCACCCCACTAAGGTTATCTCTGCACTCATACAAACATATGCGCACTCATGCACCCGTCAAACATTCACCTGTCTCGGGGAAAATGGGATGTCACGCATTCGTTTCTCTCTTAGCACAACTGAGAACACGAAATACTGTTTCTACGCTAATTAAAATTACACATTAAAAAATCCAAATAAACAAAAAGGAATTATCAAAACATAAAAGATCAATACTGTCTAATCCCGGGCTATATAATTGAATAGCTTCTTACCTGGCCAGGTTTCCACACACACACACACACACACACACACACACACACACACACACACACACACACACACACACACACCACACACACACACACACACACACACACACACACACACGCACACACTTGCACACCACACCACAGTTCTCGAACAATTTTCTTCAAGTTTCTTCAGCACTGGATATGGTGACGCCCTAGGTTGAAATGGCTCCAGGTTCCAGGATGAGTGTCCTGGTGTCTCTGAGAACTCGACGTAGAAATCTTCTTCTTTGTCTCTTTCACCCACCTCTGGGTTTCAAACTCTGTTCTTTCTTTCTCATCTTGTCCTTTTACGCCTAAGACCTTGCTGTCACTTCTGTCGCCCCCTTGACCACGTTTCTTCCAACCCTACTATGTCCTGCTCACTCTTCTGTCTCCCTCTCTTCTCTGTTCTTCTCTCTACTTTGGTGTTCTTCTCCTTTTCCCACTTAGTGTTGTTTTCCCCTCACTTTAAAAAGGGATGAACATAAAGAATATCCCTTTGGCCATGCCTTTGTCATGATGCTTCTCTACCACCTTGTTCACAAGTTCATGAATTCCCTCTCGCTACATTTTTCCATTTCACCAGCATTTGCACATGTCCCTACCAAATTGCTTAGCAATCAACCACTTCGCACAAATGGACATCGAAATTCCCGTCGAATTCGGGAGCCACTTTCACACATTAAATCATCCTATAGAAGCTACGACAACGACGCCCACACCCATTCAACCAGCCTGACAAAACAACAAGGGACAGTGCCCACAGCAGTACCATCTGAACAAGCCCCGGGCTCCCGTTCTTCAAGGTTGTTTACAAAGCAACTTCAGCTGACTGCGTCTTTAGCACTCAATTGATTTCTCCGAGGTCCTAGTGGATGAAATTTTCTTCCCTTTCGCTCTCAGAAAAGTTCGAACACGGAGGGGCCTAACTACCCCTAGGGCCATCTATTACCTGACCACTTCAGCCTCACAGTTCGACGTATGCGCTAGGCGAGGGCGTACTGCCTATCCCGGGCCATTATCTAGTTCTCCCTTCTACGCGGCATTCTTGTCGTTAAAGCGCTTAAGGCCCTTTGTTAGAGGTTTCGCTCCCTTGACACCAGATAATGAATATACAGCTTAAAGTTCCGACAGTGACGGATGGGCCGAGACGTGTGTGTGTGTGTGTGTGTGTGTTTTGTGTTGTGTGTGTGTGTGTGTGTGCATGCGCACGTTTTCCGTATGTGTACTCTATTCTTTCGCTCTCTCCTTCTCACTCTTTTACCTTACCCGCCCCCATTCCCGTCACAGCCTCTCCCCTCTCGTCTCTCTCTCTCTCTCTCTCTCCTCTCTCTTCTCCTCTCTCTCTCTCTCTCTCTCTATATATATATATATATATATATATATAGTTTGATAGATAGATAGATAGATAGATGGATATACTGAAGATTGATTGATTGATGTGCGTGTGTGAGGAGGGGAGGGGGGAGGAGGTAAGGGAAGAACGTAACATAAAAATTATTATTAACAAGACAATGAGAAAAGCGGGGGAGGTTTGAATCCAACTTTGGCCTCCGCTTGCTAATTTGCACTGATCAAGATTCTGCACACTGAATTCTGAACACTGAAGTTCCTGATCCCTGTCCCGGGCCAGATAAGTTCACCATGGTTCTACTTTCGCTTTTGCCCCCCCCCCCCCCCCCCCCCCCCCCCCCCCCCCCCCCCCCCACCGCCCCACTCCACACCTCCACCCCCCTAGACCACCCCCCCCTGTTCATCCCCGCCCCCGTCTATCTGTCCTGTCTGTCTGCCTCCTTCCCTCCTCTCCTCTCCCCCCTTCCTCTCCTCTCTCTCCCCTCTCTCTCTCTCTGTCTCTCTTTGTCTCTGTCTTCCTGTCCTTTTCTCTCTCTCCTCTTCTCTCTCCCCTCCCTCCTCTCCCCTTTCTTTCTTTTCCCCTTCTCTCTCCTCGGGTCTCTCTCTCTCTCCCCTCTCTCCCCTCCCCCTCTTCTCTCTCTCTCTCCCCTCTTCTCTCGCAAAACGTGAAATTTTGACATGTGTGTAGGCTGTGATCGACCTCTAAAACATGGGGATGGCCAAAAGGGAGGGGAGCCTTGAGACGCCGTAGACTCATCGGGTGGGGCAGGCCAAGAAGGACACCCCCAGACCCATGATCGTCCGTTTTCAGTCGTTTGGGGGGACAAATTCTCTCCTTACGGCCCAAGAGGTAGGGGGTTCAGCTGAGGAAAAAAGGGTTCTTGTGGCCAACGATTGACCAAGCCCAGCCCACATGGTCCCGAGGCAAGAAGGACGGGAAAAAGCCTCTTCAAAAGAGGGAGGATGGTACGGTCCTGCTCCCCCAAACCACCACGTAGCAGAATGCGCATCAGCAACAGCAGGGGGGACCGAAAAGCACCGCTACAGTGAACACAGGGGATACACGGCACGCCAGGGGTCGGATTACCAGCGACACAGGGGGACCAGGCAGCTTCCCGGCAGTATTGACCGACCCCTTTTCTTAGCCTTGATGTCACAGGAGTCAAGTTCTGGGGGGGCTTTTGGGGGGTGGGGGGCTCCTCCCCAGCTGCGGCCCTACATAATGAACATCACTGCCGTGCCTTGGCGGGGGATGGGGGGGGGTCGCATCGTAGGGGAAGATTCGCCAGCTGAACGGGGTTGACGGAGGGGTGGGGAGTGACCGTGCTTCGCTGCGTGTTGCGGGGTTTTCCCCGGGGGGAAAACAGGGGGGCGGAGTGAGGGGTGTGGGGTTTCCTCTAAAACCGGACGCACGGGGGCTGCAAGCGGGGCTGGAAGACGAAAGGGTCGCCGGCAGACAACAAACTCAACGCACAGGGAAAAAACCCGTGGCCGTGACGCTGACAGACACTTGCGGAGCAGGAATAAATAGGACGGCTCGCCCACCACATGAAGGGACATTCCCAACTTAATGTGAAAATCTCTGTACAAAAGACAGCTTTATTTTATTAATTATGTCAATTTTTTCATTCTTTGCCTAACAGAAACATTCTTTGCCCTTTCCCTTTTGTTTTTAAACAGATTTTTTCCTGTTTTTAAAGTTTTTTGCTCCTGCAAAAAATTATCTCAGCAGGGGAGAAAATCGGGGGGTGTTTTAGTATTAATAAAGAAATGCTTAAAAGGGTTGTAAAAAAAAATTGAAATTTTTTGGGAAAATACTGGTTCTAAAAGTTGATAAAAGTTTTTCAGCTTAGAAAAAGGTTGTCTTGTGCGATCTATGTAGTACCGAAGGGACCATTGTACAACGAACAGTTTTGAAAGATGGCATTTTTAATTTGGAAGAAGTTTTTTTGGGAAAAACATTACGGGATGAAGATGCATACAGTTAGTGTGGGGGATTTAAATGCACGGACGGGCGTGAAAAATCGGGTGGAAGAAATGGTTTGTTTCAAATTCGACATAACGCAACGAAGCTGAGGAACATCTCGTTCTAAGGATAATACTATAAAAAATTTCGGAAATCCTTTTTGGCCTTTTTTTTTTTATTTGACCTCTGATTTTGAATGGTTTTTTGTGAAAGTGATCGAGGGACTTTACTTTTGTGTCACCACAAGGTGCGGAAATCGATTTTTTTCTTGTTTCAGATTGTTTGTTAGAAAATGCAAATTTGTTGGTGAAAAACTATTCTCCTGCATTTGCCCGTAGAAAAAAGAAAGAAAAACGCTTTTGGGCAAAAAAAAAAATTATTTCACCCGAAGGGTAAAAACGGATAGTAGGTCCCACGAGTACGTGGAATGTTATAAAAACGAACAAAAAAGGATCATTTCAAAGATGGTTTACAAAAAGCGTTTTACTTTTTACCGTTGATATAATGCGTGTTGATCTTTTTTACGTGCGTTTTTGTGGGGGCCCCCCGGCGTGCATGGGCCCAACAGTTTTGGGAAAAGGGAAAGGAAAAAAGCAATGAAGGGGTTTTAGAGAGTTGAAAAAAAAAAAAAAGGGGATCAAGGGGCCTTTAAAAAGTTTTTCAAAGGTGTAAAGGAAGAAAAAAAAAAAAAATCACGGGGGAAAAATAGTAAACGAAAAAAGAGAATTGGAAGTTGAAAAAAAAAAAAAAAAGAATTTTTAAGAGTCAAAATTACAAACGCTGAAAAATTAATTAAAAATTCAAGTTTATTTTGGGCAATAATCAGATCAGTTAATAATGTCGTTTGTTTAAATAATAAAAGTTGCAAAAAAATGGGGATGTCACTTTTTTGCAGTCTTTGGGGGTACAGACGACAGAAGCGATGAGAATGAAATGGTGATTGAGGGGTGCTGGGAATTTGAAAACCTTTATTTAATGATCGGATAAGCAGAAGGAGGTAATTTTTCAGTATAAAAAAGTTAAAACAAAAAAGTGCAGGCCCCGAATGATTTTAGGTGAAATGTTGAAACATGCCAATTAAAGAAAATTTTATTTCCCGTCATGTTATTTAAAAAGACTGTTTTTAAAATGGCGACTTCCCTGCTTTTTGGGCCAAGTCTATAGTTTTTTCCCATTTTTTTAAAAAGGGAAACCCCAAAAACCCAACAATTACCGTGGTGTTGCGCTTTTCAAGTGTCGTTAGCAAAATCTATACACAATTTTAAATAAAAGACACACTGGGCGGAAAAGAGAGGAAAAAATCATTTAAGAAAAAGGGTGGGGTTTTTGATCAGTTAAGCACTACAGATACATTTTTACCCTTTTTGCACTAATTTTTAAACCCTTTATTAAAAAACAAAAAATTGTCGTGCCTTTGTGGGGTTTTTGAAAGGTTTTGCTCCGGAATCGAAACATTTTGTGGTTAATTTACGGAAAAGTGGAGTGGATGGCAACTGTATATGGCTCTTCGTGGTGCCCATGATCTTTTTAGCATGCGTGCGTGATAGGGGTGTTTATTCAGATGTATTTAATGTCCCCAAAGTGAAGCAAGGTTGTTTATTAAGCCCACTTATGTTTTCATTTTTTATTTAAAGAATTGGCAGTAAGAAAGTGAAAATGGAAACATGGTATTTAGAGATCCAGGAGCGACTGAATTTTTTCTTATGCTATTGCAGATGATGTAAATATTGTTGTCAGCACGTTGTATCTTCAGAAAACATTTAAATAAGTTAAAGCAAGAGGCAGTCTCTATTTTTTAAAGGAAACCTTGATAAAACAACTTAATGGTATTTAGAAAGGGGTGGTCATTTTCCTTCCCGTCATGAAAAAAGGTTTTATGGCACCATGAGGTTTAAAAATAACTAATTCCCACAAAAAACTTAGGCATTTTTTTTAAAACAAAAGTTTTTGTTTACAAAAAACCCGTAAAGAGACTTTTAGAAAAGGAAAAAGGGGGGTTTCAGGACTTTTGAGCTTTGCGCAAACTTAACCAATGTCCCAAAAATATTCTGGAAACTCTTTTATGCCAAAAATTTAGCCAGTTCTTTCATATGGTGCTAAATTGGGGGCTCACAAAAAACAAAAATTTGAAAAAGTACATCGTTTGCATTTTAACGCTTTTTAAAAAGTCCCCCTTTTCATTTTTCGAATACTGTAATCATGGCGAAACCGGGGAGATCCCCTTGTATATTTGGTTAAAAAATTTAAAAGATAAAAAACTGGCTAAAAAATGTTGAGGCTTCCTGCCCCAAGACTTTGTAAAAAAGGCTTATAAATGTTTGCTAAGACATGAACGGGGGAAAGAAAAAAGGGTATACTGTTAAAAAGATTTTTACAACTCCGGATTTGGGATTGTATGGATGTCCAGGGAGTTTGGTTTTGAGGATGGGTTTTTTTCTGGAATTCAAAAACAGAATGGATAGTTCATATAAAAAAAACGGATTCTAAAAAGGAAAAAAAACGGTAAATATAAAATGGTTCTATGGGCTTTAAAAGATATTCGAAAAAGAAAAGTATATTTCAGTAATAACGAACAATGGATAAAATTTGTCTCTCCAATTGAACAAGGACCTTGGTCTAAACCCCAAAAAGATGGCTAATTGAGTCACTACGCGTACCATGTCCATTGGTGGGTTCCTTGGGAGGATGAGTCGCATTTTTTGTTTTATTTTAAAAAGATAGTGCCGACGTGATAAATGTGTAAATTTTTTTAAAAAAAGTTGCCATAAATCAGGGACACTTTTTGGGGTTTTAAAATTGAATTATGTGAAATGCAGTGATACACTTGCAAAAAATGTTTGCAGAGGCATTGAAAGTACGATCAAGGTATCGTCACTAGAATTAACGACGTTTGAAAAAAAAATGAATGCTACAGAAGTAGTAAAATATTTTGGGGATGGTTTTTACATATTTTCTTTTTTGAATTATCAACGATGGGCGAGATACTGGCTATTTTGCTTGTATTTTAGGCTTTCAATTGATTGATGTTTATTTTTTGCCTGTTACATTCGTTTTTTTTTATATGATTTTTTGTGTTTCACCCCCCTGTCACAAAGGCCTGTTTAGCTAATGACATTAAACATGTTCAGTGTTCAGTGTTCTCTCTCTCTCTCTCGTCTTCCTCTCTCTGTCTCTCTCTGTCTCCCTCTCTCCCCATCTCTCTCCCCTCTCTCTTTTGTCTCTCTCTCCTCTCTCTCTCTCTCTCTCTGTCTCTCTCTCTCTCTCCCCCTCTCTCTCTCTCTCTCCTCTCTCTCTTTCGCTGCCCTCT
>CM031601.1:9159726-9167226 GCA_018398815.1 Conus ventricosus
TTGACCAAGTGTTCAATACACTTCTTCCCTTTCGAAAACCTGCTTGTTCGTTGGGATAACTCTGTTCTTTTCACAAACGTAGTTTAGCCTATTCAAAACAATTGTTTCATAAAGTTTACAGACATGAGAAGTTAATGAAATAGGTCTGTAAACTATCTATTCTTTCTTTCAGTTTACCTTCCTTGTGAATCGGTACTATTACTGATTCTTTCCATATTTGTGGCAAAAGACCTGAACTCCAGCATTTTTTAAATATACTAAGTAAAATGCTTATCCATTTGTCGGAAAATGTTTAATCATTTCATAGAATGGCGTCAATCCCAACAGCTGTTTTTTATTTGGTAGAGATCTATGGCGTCTTTCAGCTCTTGTATGTAAATTGGGGCGTTGATGTCGCTTGTGTCATTATCAGATACATCATTAAAGACATGGCAGATTCTTTATCTCTCTGATTTTCTTTGGTTTTCAGACAACCCATCTAACCTGCTTACTTTAGCAAACTGGTTGACAAACGCTTCTGCTTTGTCTGCGGATGATGGTAACTTATTATTATCAAGAATAATAGGATACTCTGGGAGTTTGATTCCATTTTTTATCGTTTTTATCTCTTTCCATACCATTCTACTATCTTTATGATCGAATGTGTTTCTTTCGCAAAAATCATCCCAATAATCCGTTTTGGCTTGTTCCATAACTCTGTTACTATGTATATTTGAGTGTTTCATTTCTTGAAATTTTTCATCTACCATTTTCTTATCTTGATTTTTCTTAGAGTGCACGTATTCCTTGATAACCGTTTTTTCTCTTTAACTGCCTTATCGCACTCTTCAGTCCACCAAACATTACCGAGATGTTTATCCCCTTTAGATCCATGATTCTCAATTTTAGGAATACATAAACCAGACACTTTCAGAACAGAAGTACAAAACATTCATACATTGTATCAATATCATTATCTGGGGACAAGCTTATGTCTAGATCTTTAAGTGTATTGTAAAAATGAGACCATTTGGCATTTTTATAATCAAATCTTGGGATTGTATCATCATGTTTTGTGTCTTCAAAACTTGGGGATGATTAATTGTAATAATGATTGGTATGTGATCACTCCCAAGTGTTTCACTATACGTTTCCCATGCACACGACAAAGCCATTTTAGGTGAAACATAGTTAAATCAATAGCAGTAGGTCTATGTGTAGATACATCAGGAACTCTGGTATAAGAACCATCATTGAGTAAACATAAAGTTGAGTCTACAACATTTTCCACAAACCTATTACTTACTGACCTGTGTGCACTCTTTTTCCCAGAAAGGGGAATGGGCATTAAAATCCCCTCCTACTAACCATTTACCATTTATCATTCTTGATATTTTTCATCCATTCAGTATTAGCTTCATCTGGACCCTTAGGTAAATATACAGAAGCACAGTTTACTTTTAAGGAGTCCGAAAACTTGACAGTTACAGCACATGAAAAATCCCATGTAATCCACTAGGCACAGGTGATTGTTTGTCACAGTACTGTAGTCCAGTGTGAATATAGATAGCACAATTTACTCTATCACCATTTTTTCTGTATCTACTACTGGTGGATAGTAGTACGTTCCAGTCTTGTAGTTTGTTCTTACTGATATTAACAGACTGGAATAAGAGAACATGGCAGTCAGACGACACTAAAAATTGACGTAAGCAGTCAATATTAGAATAGAGAGAGCGGCAGTTCCATTGCAGAATTTTTATATTGTTGTTAAATTTCATGTTTGAAAAAATAGATAACTAAAACAAATAATATATGTCGCTTTAACACAATTGGAGCATACTAAATTATACTAAGCTAATTTTCCACTTGTAGTGATTTTGTGTATTATTGAAGGAAAATGTTCGATACAACTGGTTATTAGTCTTTTACAGTAAAACACAAATGGCGGTTGAACTGTCAAAATGCTGGGTGCTGGAGTTTCACAAAGTGTGTCCAGTGGGTGATTTTACCAGTCATACAGTGGACTGTACATGTTCATCCACGGTCCGAAGGAGTGACGCGGATCTGTTGTGAAGGATGGTAGGCCCTGGGTGGACGGCTCGGTGGGCGTCGAGCGACCTTCCGTGGTCTCTGCCAGAAGACGTCCCTGATGTGTCGCCCGATGTTCTTTGCGATGACACTGGCCCCTCGGTAGGTGGGATGGAGGCGTCCTTGAGG
Organism: Conus ventricosus; assembly: GCA_018398815.1. Lineage (NCBI taxonomy): Eukaryota > Metazoa > Mollusca > Gastropoda > Neogastropoda > Conidae > Conus > Conus ventricosus. The sequence goes on from CM031601.1 coordinate 9,161,926, forward strand.
TTCCACGAGTTGACCAGGAGGTTGGAATGGCTCACGAAGGAGATGTTCTTGTCGTCACTTAATTCCGAACTTAGGAGGCGTTGAATAATTCTCCCTTGATATTTAATTTGGATTCCCTGACTGGAGCCATTTTGCTGACTATGACTTTCAGGTTAGGGTACTGTTTAGTAAAGTTCCGGATACAGTTGGCAAACGACTGGCTGCATTCCATGGGAGTTCTGCCTTTGACATCGTTCACAGCACAGTGAATAACTACCGCATCCAGTGGTTGTCTTGGTGATTGGTGAGCAGACTCAAAGGAAGGCTGGAGGTCTTTGATCATAGTAGCTTTTTTTGACACTGCTCTAAATCCATAGGAGCGACCAAGCCTGTCTTTATTCACTTTGTTTGCCACTGAGTCGTAGGGAGAAACACAACTTTGGGAAGGTCAGGGTTTGAGATTTCCTTTTTCTGTTCCGGATATGTTCGATTGCGTACTTTGGCATCAGACGTATTGACGTTGTTTTTGTTCCTTACGTCATAGTTTCTTTTTTCCACATTTTTTCTTCTTTCTTTAGGTTTGTTTTTGCCGCCTACCTTTTGTTTTGGGTGCTCAGGCTTTTCTGTCCCCGAGTTGTGCTGAGGGGCGACCTTGGGCAGTGTAGACGGCTGTGGCGATGGTGGTCCACAGCGTACTGCTTCAGCATAGGAGCTGTAGTCAGCGTCTCTGTCTGGGTCCCGGCATTGTCCATCTTCATCTGCTTGCTGGAAAAGTGAGTTTTGAGTATTTCGGACTGTACCTGAATGGTTTGTTCCAATTTCGCAACCCGATCGCACAGAGTGGTGATTATTTCATGTAATCTTTCAGTATTGCTGCTAGTTTCTCCTGTTGGGTTGTTATATCTCTTCGGAGAAAATCCGGATCGAGGATTTGTCCACCGGCAACCAAACGGTTTTCTCCGACTGGCAGTCTTGATTTATTTTTTCCAGTCAATTTGCCTTTTGGTAGGTCACTTCGACTTAGTTTCGCAGCGGAAACTAATGAACTGCCTGCTCAGCTCTGCTCTGGTCAACATGGCCATTTCCTTCACTATTTTGCGAAAGACTCCGCACGCTTCTGGTCTAGTTGGTGGACGGTAGCCGCCATTTTGTGTGTGTGTGTGTGTGTGTGTGTGTGTGTGTTCGTGTGTGTGTGTGTGCGCGCGCGTGCGTGCGTATATAAGTGTGTATGCGTGAAACAATTAACGGTAGTAATCTCTTAAGATCTGCAAACACCATCAAAATAAAATTTTGATGTTAAAACTCTGGGGAATGGTAAAATATATTCTGCGCTGAAATAGCAAAGTGAATATTTGTCTGTCTAAAAACGCCTCCTTTAGAGACTACTGTATGGATTTATATGTCTAATTGTCCTAAGCAGTTCAGTTGGTTTTCTCTGCACTTTGTTCTGAATTGTTAAAATAATCAATCTCTGTACTTTGTTCTGAATTATTAAAAAATTCACTATATAAATAACGAAACAAAACTTTAAGAATTGTGTTTGATAGTAATGACATCGTGATGACGAGTGTTAATAAAACGCCCTCTCTCTCTTCTCTCTCTCTCTCTCTCTCTCTCTCTCTCCTCTCTCTCTCTCTCTCTCTCTCTCTGTGTGTGTGTGTGTGTGTGTGTGTGTGTGTGTGTGTGTGTGTGTGTGTGTGCGCATGTGTGCGTGCATGTGTGTGTGTTGTGTGTGTGTGTGTGTGTGTGTGTGTGTGTGTGTGTGTGTGTGTTTAAGTGTATGTGTGTGTAGGCCTGTGTGTATGCGTGTTTTTGCGTGCGTGCGTGCGTGCGTACGTGTGTGAAGGAGGGAGGGAGGGTGGAGGGGAGTGAGGAGAGCGGGGGCGTAAGGATCGCTTCATAATCAATACTAGACTGCGGTCTGGCATGTTGTGTCAACATAATAGCCTGTAACACACTCACAATATCCACTTTTCAACATCCCTAGATTTCTACCGTTCATCAGAAAATCCTACCACGACTACTGATCCGAGACAGAATTTCTGGTGGGGAAAAATAAGCTTGCGTCCAGAAATAGTAATATGACAGGGTGCCGGCTGCAACGTAGATGGGAAGCTAACTGAAAAGTACTGTACCGTCACTTGGATGTGGGTAACAGGCAGTAATGTGTGCGTGCTAGGGGCTCCTTTCAGAAAGAACAGTCTCTCTATTGCCCCGACGTTGCTGGCCACCCCGTCACGAACACTACATCCGGGTCGGCAACTAGGGGAAAGAACTCTCTGCGTCAGTGTCTGTCTGCAGACGACAGCGGCACGCTAAGACAGACAGACGATAGACATTGTAGGTCAGATGTCAAAACGCACCTTCAACGTTTAATGGAGGACTGACATTGTGGGTCAGATGTCAAAACGCACCTTCAACGTTTAATGGAGGATTGACATTGTGGGTCAGTTGTCTAAATGTACCTACAACGTTTAATGGTGAGGTCCACAATCCCAGATGACAAAGTCTTGGAAGCGCGTGATCGTTGCACTCTCTTCATTTGCACACTGCATTAACATTGCCTACATGTGCGCGGCCTTTATCAGGCGATTTATATGCCGTGTATTTGAGCGTGTCCGTTTCTCAGACTACTCGTGAACATTCGAAAACAGATTTAAAGATGACAGAGTGTGTGAAGTAAGACAGTGTATGTGAACTGCAAACAAGCTGCGTATAATGTGTTATCCTATCATGTATGTTTTAGATGTACTGTGTATATTACATTGGTATCCATATTAATTTATCAATTATCATGCGTGTTAATATTAATCGCAGTGTTTCATTCGCTATTTTGGAGTGTTAGTGTGTGGGGTGTGGTGTGTGTGTGTGTGTGTGTGTGTGTGGGGGGGGGGGTGTTGGGGGGAGGGGCCGTACGCGCGCTCACGTGTGCGTGTGTGTGTTTGTGTGTGTGTGTGTGTGTGTGTGTGTGTGTGTGTGTGTGTGTGTGTGTGTGTGATTTCTATCTTTCTTTTACGCTGTCTCATCCTTAGTACCCTCTCCCATGCTTCTCATTCTGCTACCCCTCACTCCCTCCCCTTGTCACCTCTCTCGTCACACACACACACACACACACACACACACACACACACACACACACACACACACACACACGCGCGCGCGCGCGCAAACACACACACACACACACACACACACACACACACACACACACCACACACACACACACACACAACCACACACACACACACACACACACACACACACACACACACACACACACACACACACACAACCACACACACACACACACAGACACACACACACACACACACACACACACACACACACACACACACTCACACACACACACACACACACACACACACACACACACACACACCCCACACACAACAACACACACAACACACACACTACACACACACACACACACACACACACACACACACACACACACACACACACAACACACACACACACACACACACACACACACACACACACACACAAAACACACACACACACACACACACACACACACACACACACACACACACACACACACACACACACAACCACCCCAGGTCCGTCTGGCCGCAGCCTCCACACCGACAGTCTATGGGGAGCGATCAATATTAGCTCCTACCATGGAGACACCGCGCTGCCGCTAAGTGATTTTGCTGGTGTTCATTGGTGGCTACCCTAATCCAATATACCCAGGACACCATCTATTAAGCACCCCGCCCCCACTCACGACAATTATTGCTTAGCTGGGGAGCTTGCGTGCTTGTTGCGTTGGCGCCAGCCACACGCCAACCACACGTCAACCATCTGCAAACAGTCTCCATGATGTTGCCGAAGACTGGGACACCAGCTCATGACAAACATGTAGAGAAAAAGTCGTCGAAATTCAGGTTACTCCTGATGCAGGGCTTGAAGAATAATCGAATTTGTCATTTATCTCTTCCGATGATCGAGGAGATAAATATGATAGGCTACCTTACAAGTCCACCTCTGTCTGCGGTAGCATGATAGGCTTTGTGTTCCTTTTCCTAAAACTGCTGGTTAGAAAATCTGAACAACGTTTTCATAGACGCCTCCATTAAGTAGATGTAGTTCGTCCGTGTGGTTCCATGCTTCCCATTTCAGCCCATAACGCACCAAACAGTCGTGGACCAGTCGACAAGGACCAAAACCAATTCACAAAATATAGGCCTGTGCATCTAACGGACTCAAATTTTGCCCGCAACCTGCAACAGTAACAGCTTCAGTTTCATCAAGGCGTCACTGCGTGCGGACTAGTCTATATACGCTACACCACATCCGTAATATTTTAGACCGCACTGCGCATGATTTTAAGCCGATGGATAAAACAGATAATAAAGTGAAAATGAATAAAGTAAAAATTCACGAAAGTGGTTGGCTGCATGTGCGATTTGGAATATCATATTATCACGTCCATCGTAAGTGCTGCTGCTGAGACATCTGTGACTGGTGGGCTTGTGTGTGTGTGTGTGCGTGTGCGGAAAGTTATGGGAGACAAGACAGGTAGCGGAGAGGAGGAGGGGGTGGAGGGGGGGGGGAGGGGGGACTATCATCGTTAAGACGTAGGTGATTTGTAAAAATGTTTTGTCATGCGTGTGCCAGTTTGCAGACAGATGTCCAGCGGAGTGTTCGCCATTCTGGCCAGAAGGACATCGCCACCACGGACATTGTCCGCTCTGTGACCTCCACCTTTCACATGCCCTACATCACACCTTCCCCCGCCCCGCCCCGACGTCGGAAAACCCTGAGCTACGAGTTGCACGTACGGCCTGACAACACGGGGCTATCGTGGACGTCATACGACACTTCGGCTGGCGTCACATCCATTACCTGTACGATTCGGATGAAGGTAAGACGAGCTCCGTGCAGACATGTTGTGTCCAGCAACACAACTTGCATAGACTTGAGTCAGCCGTACGGTGTCTGGGCGTTGCCAATCTGGAGTGAGGTAAGTTGTACATGATCTGTCTGCCGGAGAAAGTTGTCACAGCAGTTTTGCTGGACTTCTCCGAAGGGAGACTGCACACACACACACACACACACACACACACACACACACACACGCACACCACACACTCTCTCTCTCTCTCTCTCTCTCTCTCTCTCCTCTCTCTCTCTCAAATTTCCTCCTCGACGTTGTATCCACACATTTTCACTGCAGTAGTGAACAGACATCAACAAACTCCAGTGTTCTCCATTCCCCACTCCAATCATCGGCCACAGTGCTGAAGAACAGCTATGCCATCTCCGCATCCCCCC
>CM031601.1:9192226-9202226 GCA_018398815.1 Conus ventricosus
TGTGTGTGTGTGTGTGTGTGCGTGTTTGTGTGTGTGTGTGTGTGTGTGTGTGTGTGTGTGTGTGTGTGTGTGTGTGTGTGTGTTGTGGTGTGTGTGTGTGTGTGTGTGGTGTGGGATGGGAATCCGTCAGGCGATGATTTTCTTTCCATTCGGTGACACTACCACTGAATTATAGGAGGTATGTCTCTGTTGAATACCGCGGGTGGCTTATCACTGCCTATCCTGGAGTTCTGATGAATGTAAAGGGCACAGCCCATTGGGATGAGCTACGAGAGATGCCTCTATGGTGTGCGAGACAGCACAATGATGATGCAGATCAGTGGCGTTTGGATCAGTGCAATGATGTGAGAGACAGCTGAGCGGCATGGGCGACAGCTCAAAGGAAATAGCTCAGTGGTATATGAATCAGTTCAGTGGTGTGGGAAATAGCTCAGTGGTGTAGGAAACAGCTCAGTGGTGTGGGAAACAGCTCAATGATGTAGGAAACAGCTCAGTGGTGTAGGAAACAGCTCAGTGGTGCTGGAAACAGCTCGGTGGTGTAGGAAACAGCTCAGTGGTGTAGGAAACAGCTCAGTGGTGCTGGAAACAGCTCGGTGGTGTAGGAAACAGCTCAGTGGTGTAGGAAACAGCTCGGTGGTGTAAGAAACAGGTCAGTGGTGTAGGATACAGCTCAGTGGGAAACAGCTCAGTGTGTGGGCAACAGCTCAGTGGGAAACAGCTCAGTGGTGTGGGCAACAGCTCAGTGGGAAACAGCTCAGTGGTGTAGGCAACAGCTCAGTGGGAAACAGCTCAGTGGTGTGGGCAACAGCTCAGTGGGAAACAGCTCAGTGGTGTGGGCAACAGCTCAGTGGGAAACAGCTCAGTGGTGTAGGCAACAGCTCAGTGGGAAACAGCTCAGTGGTGTGGGCAACAGCTCAGTGGTGTATTAGTGGTGTAAGAAACAGCTCAGTGGTGTGGGCAACAGCTCAGTGGTGTATTAGTGGTGTAAGAAACAGCTCAGTGGTGTAGGAAACAGCTCAGTGGTGTAAGAAACAGCTCAGTGGTGTAGGAAACAGCTCAGTGGTGTAGGAACCAGCTCAGTGGGAACAGATCAGTGGTGTAAGAAACAGCTCAGTTGTGTAAGAAACAGCTCAGTGGTGTAAGAAACAGCTCAGTGGTGTAAGAAACAGCTCAGTGGTGTAAGAAACAGCTCAGTGGTGTAAGAAACAGCTCAGTGGTGTAGGAAACTGCTCAGCGGTGTAGGAACCAGCTCAGTGGGAACAGATCAGTGGTGTAAGAAACAGCTCAGTTGTGTAGGAAACAGCTCAATGATGTAGGAAACAGCTCAATGATGTAGGAAACAGCTCAGTGGTGTAGGAAACAGCTCAGTGGTGTAGGAAACAGCTCAGTGGTGTAGGAAACAGCTCGATGATGTAGGAAACAGCTCAGTGGTGTGGGAAACAGATCAGTGGTGTAGGAAATAGCTCAATGATGTAGGAAACAGCTCAATGATGTAGGAAACAGCTCAATGATGTAGGAAACAGTTCAGTGGTGTGGGAAACAGCTCAGTGGTGTAGGAAATAGCTCAGTGGTGTAGGAAACAGCTCAGTGGTGTAGGAAATAGCTCAGTGGTGTAGGAAACAGCTCAGTGGTGTAGGAAATAGCTCAATGATGTAGGAAATAGCTCAATGATGTAGGCAACAGCTCAGTGGTGTAGGAAACAGCTCAGTGGTGTAGGAAATAGCTCAGTGGTGTAGGAAACAGCTCAGTGGTGTAGGAAACAGCTCAGTGGTGTAGAAACAGCTCAGTGGTGTAGGAAACAGCTCAGTGGTGTAGGAAAACAGCTCAGTGGTGTAGGAAACAGCTCAGTGGTGTAGAAACAGCTCAGTTGTGTGGGGAGCAGCTCGGTGGTGTAGGAAACAACTCACTGCAGTGAGAAATAACTGAGGGACGTAGCTAACATACCGCCGAAGGAAACAACACTACGGCGCAGGAAACCATTCGTTTGTGTAGATAAGGAATCAATGGCGTAGGAAACGATTCAGCGGAGCAGGAAATAATCGGTGGTGCAGGAAATGGTTCAGCGGCGTGGGAAACAACTCGGTGGTGTAGGAAGCAATTGAGTTATGTCGGAACCACTCAGAGGTGTAGCAAGCACTTTGGAGGCAGCTGAGCAGCGCAGGAAACAACTCAGTTGTGTTAGAAGCAACCCAGCAGTGTAAGAAACCATTCGGTGGAATGAGAAACAGCTGAGGCCAAGAAACAGCTTGATGGTGTAGGAAATATACAACCAACTTAGTGATGTTATAGGGGGGGGGGGGGGGGGGAAGCTCAACGTAGAAATATCTTAACGGCGTTGGAAACAACTGGGAAGTGTAGGGTACAGCCCAAAAGGTGCAGGGTAGACTGTATTGGTGTGACACAGTTACCGTCACCACGCAGATGTGCCTATTGTCCGGAACAGCCGTATTTCTTACTGAAAAAAAAGAATATTTATGAATGTTCCAGGCAGTATGGCTACAGATTGCGTGTTGCTGGAAAAAAGGAAAAAAAAAAAACGAAAACAAACCGGTGCACTTTTTTCATAGGTAGACAAATGTAACGGCAGAGGGGAAGTTGTAATTCGAACACAATATGCACGCGCATGGCAAACTCAGTGGACTGGGAAACAACTCAGTGATGAAGGAAAAACTCAGCTGTTGGTTCGGATGAGGAATTTGCACAGCCCTCGATGCCAGGCGCCTGAAACTCAACCTCCCAAACAGCAAACGAAACTGAAGATTGGGAGAAACGGATGCAAAAATCGTCCAAAGACTCGATGCACTGATAGGGAAAAGCACCCTTGAACACAACTAGCCACATATGGGGACATTGTGTATGCCACATGTAGAGACGCATGGAGTAAAACTACCCAAAGAGAAAACACCTCCAAGAAATCCAGACGCCAAGAAAAGATGGACAAGATCAGAGTCCAAAAGAACAACCTCAAGAAGCAAATGAAGACGCACTGCCAGCTGAAAAACAAGGCTTGGAAAAACAGTGGAAGACCTGAAAGAAAAACACAGGCGCCCTCAGCAAAGCGGAATCTGCGAGAAAGAGGAAGAGCAAAAAGAAGAGACACAAGAGCGCTTCTTCAGAGACCCCTTCCAGTTTGCCAGAACACTGTTTGAGCAGCGCCAAAATCTGGGACCTAAGTGTGGACAAAGGAGTTCTTGAGCAGCATCTGAGGAAAACATACTCTGACTCACAGAGCAAAGCACCACTTGACATTCAAGGTCTGGTGTGGCCAACCAACCCTGAGGAACAGTTTCAATGGCAAGCCTCCAACGTTGGCGGAAATCAAGAAGGTGGTCGACAAAGCCAGAGCCAAATCATCACCAGGGCCAAACGGAATACCTTACCAGCTTTACAAGAAATGTCCCAAGGTGCTGGAGTGGCTCCACAGGTTGCTGCGATCGGCTTGGAGAAACCAGAAGATCAGCGGCCAGTGGATGACGGCAGATGGTGTGTACATCCCAAAGAGCAAAACGCAAGTGACATCAGCCAGTTCAGCCAATATCACTACTGAACGTCGAAGGGAAAATCTTCTCTCTGTCATGCAGCAAGGCTGACCAAGTACCTGATGGAAAACAGTACTTGGATGTGTCAGTCCAGAAAGGTGGCATCCCAGGCGTGGCTGGCTGTGTAGACACACCCACAATGATCTGGGACGCAATCCAAAAGCAAAAACAGAAAAGAGAGACCTGGACGTAGTGTGGCTTGATCTGGCAAACGCATATGGATCTGTGCCCCATGAGATGATACAGTTGGCTCTTGAGATGTACCATGTGCCAAAGAACATCCGCGACATGCTCAAGAAGTACTTCAATGGCTTCTCAATGCGGTTCTCTACCAAGGAGTACACAACAGATTGGATCAACTTGGAAGTGGGCATCGCAATGGGCTGTGCAATTTCCCAATACTGTTCGTGCTGGCAATGGAACTCATCTTGAAAGCAGCAACAAACAACGCGAGACAAACAGACCTTGGCGATGGATACAAGTGCCTCCCCCCAAGGCCTTCATGGATGACACTACAGTGATTTCATCCAGAGAAGACGAGACAGTCATGTGCTGGAGAGGCTGGACGACATAGTTGCTCATCCAGAATGCAGTTCAGCCAAAGAATTCACGGAGTCTCTCACTGGGGAAAAGGAAAAGTGGCCGAATCTGTGGTCTTCAGTGTTGCCAACCAGGCCATTCCAACAGTCAAGAAGAACCGTCAAGAGCCTTGGAAGATGGTATGTTTGATACGCTGAAAGACACACAAAGAGAAAAAGAAACCAAGCAGATGGCGGAAGAAGGCTTGGAGACCATTGACCAGTGTGGGCTCCCTGGAAAATACAAGGTCTGGTGTCTGCAGTTCATGCTGATACCAAAGCTCCTATGGCCTCTGAATGATATACGAACATCTGCACCAGCACAGTTGAGGCAATGGAAGCCAAAACAACAAGTTCACAAGGAAATGGCTTGGTGTCCCACCCTGTCGACTGACATCGCGCTGTACTGTCGCAAGCAAAGCTGAAACTACACTGAAATCCACCCTGGGAGAATACAAAGCAGGGAAGATCAGACTTCAAAGCATGCTGGAAGACTCAGGAGACAAGGCGGTAGAAGCAACAAGCCCAGCTGAAGACAGGCAGAAAATGGAAAGTTAAAGAGGCATGGATTCTGAAAAAGAAAGTCTCAAGATCAGAGAAATAACAGGACACACACAGACCAACAGACAAGGACTGGGGGTGACCAAAACTGAATGGTGGTCAAAGGCAAAGGAAAAGCCAAAAGAGACATGATGAAATTTAGGAGATGAGAAAAGAAGAAGACCAAAAAAGACTCCAAAAAGCAGTCCAGCAGAGCCAGCAAGGGCAATGGACAACGTGGGAGAATGCACTCCAAAGAAAGTCTCACTTGGAATGAATTTGGCACATGGCCCCTCTCAGGATCAGCTTCATTCTCAGATCTGCATATGACCTTCTGCCCCAAATGCAAACCCGGTGAAGTGGGGGGAAAAAAGACGATCCTGCATGCCCCTCTGCCATTTAAAACAAACAGTGGAGCATGTTCTAAGCTCAAGTAAAGTAGCCCTGGCTCAAGGAAGGTACACATGGAGGCACAACCAAGTGCTCAAAGAGATTGTACAAGTAGTCTGGGCCCGTACCAACACCACAAAGGGAGAATCAGGACTCCAAAAGCACCGCAACATTCTTCACGGCAGGAGGCAGCAAATCATGGCCAAGAACAACAGTGCCCCTTTGAAAATGCAGGCAGAGTCTGCTGGGGCGGGGGAGATGATGGGAGTGCACTGCAACCTCCCCGAATGGAAGAGTCACCCCGAAATCATCAGCAAGAGTTTGGCATGAGACCAAGACATAGTAGTCCCAACCCAAGTAACCAAGCAGTGATCATGATCGAGCTCACGGTGCCATATGAAAACAGAATGGAGGCAGCTCAAATCTACAAGACTGAAAAGTATGCTGATCTGGCAAACAGCCGAGGAGAGAAGGCTCTCAGGTCAAAGTCCCACGCAGAAATTGGAGCTAGGGGATTTGTAGGAACGTCTTCATACAGCCTCATGAAACAGCTCTCAGTTGCAGGGAAGGAAAAAACCAGAGCCCTGAAAGCAATGGCAGAAGCGGCAGAGAGGTGTTTCAAACTGGATCTGGTCAAGGAGGGGAAAAAAAGTGACTTCATAAGGCTTAATTTTCCCCACAAATATCAGGTGTCTCTGTGGCTCAGTGGTTAAAGCGCGAGTCATTAAGTGGAAAAATGAGCATCTCCAAGGGTCATGGGTTCGAATCCCAGCCATGGCTCCCCCCAAGATGGGAAAAAAAAAAAAGGGGGCAGCAGAGGGGCATCCGGAGTCATGAACGGTGGTGCCCAACCCCCCTAGTTGTCAGGAGATAAGGGCCGAAACACTTGCTTGAAGGGGGCTTCTCTTCTGAGGACTCTCTGCTGCCACGCTCTCCACGAGTTTCTTTTACTACTAGTGTGTGAAAACGGTTCGGTAGTGTAGAAAACATCTCAATGGTTTTGAAACACCTCGGAGGTAGAGGAAACAATGAGTGGTGGTGGCGTAGGTGATTACGCAGTGGAGTGGGAAATAATTCAGTGATGTAGAAAAACAACTCGATGTTGTAGAGAAAGAAAAAAAAAGAAGTGATGCTGGAAACAGCTCAATGGAACTGGAAACAGCTTGGTGGTGCAGGAAACTGATCTGTGGTATATATCATTCGATGGTGTACAAGAAAAAATCTCGGTGATTTAGGAAACTCCTCAGTGGCGTAGAAAGCAAGTCAGTGGCGTGAAACAACTCGTGGTATAGGACACAACTCAGTGGTGTTGTAAACAGTTCAACGATGTGGGAAACAACTCAGTGGTGTGAAAACAGTTCGGATGTGGGAAACACTCAGTGTTTGGAAACATTCGATTGTGGAAACAACTCGTGTGTGGGAAACAGTTCACATGTGGGAAACAACTCAGTGTTGGGAAACAGTCCGTGATGTGGAACAACTCAGGTGTTTGGAAACAGTTCAACGATGTGGGAAACAACTCAGTGTGTTGAAGAACAGTTCAGCGATGTGGGAAACAACTCAGTGTTGTGGGAAACAGTTCATGAGTGGAACCTCGTGGTGGAAAACATCATACGTGGACAATCGTGTTTGGGAAACAGTTCAGGAGTGGGAAACAACTCAGTGATTTGTGCGAAACAGTTCAGTGATGTGGGAAACAACTCAGTGTTGTGCGAAACAGTTCAGGATGTGGGAAACAACTCAGTGTTGTGCGAACAGTTCAGGATGTGGGAAACAACTCAGTGTTGTGGCGAAACAGTTCAGTGATGTGGAAACAACTCAGTGTTGTGCGAAACAGTTCAGTGATGTGGGAAACAACTCAGTGTTGTGGGAAACAGTTCAGTGATGTGGGAAACATCTCAGTTTGTGCGAAACAGTTCAGTGATGTGGGACACAACTCAATGTTGTGCGAAACAGTTCAGTGATGTTGGAAACAACTCAGTGTTGTGGGAAACAGTTCAGTGATGTGGGAAACAACTCAGTGCTGTGGGAAACAGTTCAGTGATGTGGAAAACAATTCAGTGTTGTGGGAAACAGTTCAGCCATGTGGAAAACAACTCCGTGTTGTGGGAAACAGTTCAGTGATGTGGGAAACAACTCAGTGTTGTGAGAAACGGTTCAGTGACGTGGGAAACAACTCAGTGTTGTGGGAAACAAATGACTGTAAGAGACTACTCGCCAACACATAAAATAACTGAGTGATGCAGAGAACAGCTAGGTGGTGTAGAAAACGATTCAACGGTGTAAAAACAACTCAGTAGCGTAAGAAACAAGTCAGTTGTGCTGAAATCAGTTCGTTGATTGGTTGGGGGATCAACTCGGTGTTGTTGGAAACACTTCGCTGTAGGACACAACTCGACAGTGTAAGAAGCAACTCGATGGTGTAGAAGCAGCTCAGTGTAGGAGACAAAACCAACGGTACAGGAAAAAAAAACTGTGGTGCTGAAATCAGCGGGGAAACAACTCTGTGTTGTGGGAAACTACTTATTGTAGGAAACAACTCTGTGTTGTGGGAAACTACTTATTGTAGGAAACAACTCTGTGTGTGGAAACTTATGTAGGAAACAACTCTGTGTTGTGGGAAACTTCTTATTGTGGGAAACAACTCTGTGTTGTGGGAAACTACTTATTGTAGGAAACAACTCTGTGTTGTGGAAACTACTTATTGTGGGAAACAACTCTGTGTTGTGGGAAACTACTTATTGTAGGAAACAACTCTGTGTTGTGGGAAACTACTTATTGTAGGAAACAATTCTGTGTTGTGGGAAACTACTTATTGTAGGAAACAACTCCGTGTTGTGGGAAACTACATATTGTAGGAAACAACTCTGTGTTGTGGGAAACAATTCATCGTAGGAAACAACTCGACGGTGTAAGAAGCAACTCAATGGTACAGGAAGCAATTCACTGTTAGAGATTAAAACAAATGGTGCATGAAAGAATAAAACCAAAGGTGCATGAAAGAATAAAACCAAAGGTTCATGAAAGAATAAAACCAAAGGTACATGAAAGAATAAAACCAAAGTGTACAAGTACATGAAAGAATAAAACCAAAGGTACATAAAAGAATAAAACCAAAGGTACATGAAAGAATAAAACCAAAGGTACATGAAAGAATAAAACCAAAGGTACATGAAAGAATAAAACCAAAGGTACATGAAACTCAGTGATGTAGGAAACGACTCAGTGATGGGAGAATCATGCTGGTGGACCTGGATATTGTTTGGTGGTGTGAAAAGAAAGTAACTCGATGGTGTAGGAGATAACTCAGTGGTGTAAATAACAACTCGTTGGCAAAGAAAATAATTTGATAATATTGTAAACAGATTTGTGGTTTTTTTCAACGGATCTCTCTGTCCTGTACGTGTAGGAAACAGTTCCATGGTACAGGAATTCAGTGTAGGAAACAGTTCCATGGTACAGAGGAAATTCAGTGTAGGAAACACGTTCCATGTAGTCGAGACAAGAATTCAGTGTAGGAAACAGTTCCATGGCACAGAGAATTCATGTAGAATAGTGAGGAAACAGTTCCATGGTACAGGAATTCAGTGTAGGAAACAGTTCCATGGTACAGGAAATCAGTGTAGGAAACAGTTCCATGGTACAGGAATTCAGTGTAGGAAACAGTTTTATGGTACAGGAATTCAGTGTAGAAACAGTTCCATGGTACAGGAATTCAGTGTAGGAACCAGTTCCATGGTACAGGAATTCAGTGTAGGAAACAGTTTTATGGTACAGAATTCAGTGTAGGAAACAGTTTTATGGTACAGGAATTCAGTATAGGAAACAGTTCCATGGTACAGGAATTCAGTGTAGGAAACAGTTTTATGGTACAGGAATTCAGTGTAGGAACCAGTTCCTGGTACAGGAATTCAGTGTAGGAACCAGTTCCATGGTACAGGAATTCAGTGAGGAAACAGTTTTATGGTACAGGAATTCAGTGTATGAAACAGTTTTATGGTACAGGAATTCAGTATAGAAACAGTTCCATGGTACAGGAATTCAGTGTAGGAAACAGTTCCATGGTACAGGAATTCAGTGTAGGAAACAGCTCGATGGCGTTGGGAATAACTCGTGAAGGAAATAACACTCGATTGTGTAGGCAAAGAACTCATTGCTCTGGATTCAACAGAGTGTGTTGAGAAAGTCCCTCGCGAAGGCGACAGCTCAGTGATTATCATTATTATTATGAATACTTATATAGCGTCTATTCTCGGCTAGAGACCAAGCTCCAAGCGCTTTACAATCCACACTCGTTTGACACAAGGGGCTGCCTACTTGGCCCGGCGGAGATTCGAACCCGCAACCCAGGATCGATCACGAAGATAACGAGTCCGACGCTCTACCACTGAGCTATTCCGGCTTGGTAAGAAAGAAAACAATTCAATGCTGTAAAAAAAAAACTCACTAGTGTACGAAACAGGTCTGTGGTTTAAGAAAGCGGTGTGTGGGTTACCGCTCAGGTGGTGTTTGAGAGACAGCTTAGCAGTGCAAGACACCATTCGGTCGTTCGATTACAGCTTAAAGACGTGGGGCAGAGTCCCGTAGTCTCACGGATAGCTCCGTGGTGTCGGGGATACCTCTTCGTGGAATGGAAGGCGTTAAGATTAGAAGGGGAAGGGGAATGACGGGGGGGGGGGGGGGTGGTGGGAGGGGGGGGTGCGGGGGATGTGTGCAGTTGCGGGCAACATCTGAACTGAACTTCACCCAATTTCCCTCGGCCAATTTCTCTCCCTTCTCTCCAATTACTGCCAGCGCAGGCTGACAAGAAGCACTGTGTGGAAAGAGAAACGTGCAGCCGCCCCGTTTTTCCCCCCGCTTAATTGTGTTTCTTGCATGTGAAGTCTTCCCCTCTTCTTTTTTTTTTCTTTTCTTTACGTTACTCGCCCTCGTTCTTTTTTTTTCTTTTCTTTC
>CM031601.1:9204726-9207226 GCA_018398815.1 Conus ventricosus
ACTTGTTTTGTTGTGTGTGTGTGTGTGTGTGTGTGTGTATGTGGGTGTGTGTGTGTGTGTGTGTTGTGTTTGTGTGTGGTGTGTGTGTGTGTGTTTGTGTGTGCTGTGTGCTTGTGTGTGTGTGTGCGGTGTAAACTGTGCTTGATGTGGAAAGATTGTGTGGCTACAATATCTTCAAAAATACTGTAAATAGTATGAATGTCACTTAGAAGAAGTATCAAAACTAGTGCTTTTTACAGTTCTGTCTCCCGGAAAACAATTTTTCTTATAAACAGTACTGAAAAATAAAGCATTTTGTGTCTCCAAGAAAACCATTTCTAAATAAACAGAATATGAAAAATAAGCATTTTTTAAAACGTCTTCAGTCTCTGTCTAGGACACAAAAACCCTGCACCTTTTAGGTTACTGTTGTGATAATTCACTCGTAGTTCCCTTTCAAGGTACGTGCTGATTACTGTACAAGAAACGTTGTCAGGAAACTCAGTCATGCATAATTTGCGCGTACATTTAGATATACACTTAAGGTCGCTCTGTCGTTTTTTTTTGTTTTTTTGGGGTTTTTTTTTTTGTTATACTGTTTTAAGGTATTTGTTAAGTTTCGAGTCTACATGAAAATGTTATCCGCTTCCCCCCGACCCTTCTGTTTTCTGATGAGTTTAATGTTCAAAATGTTGGTTCCTATTTAGTTGGAAGATTTGGATATATTCTGTGATAGACAGGCAGGCTGCAGAAATAAATCTCCCCCCCCCCCCCCCCCCCCCCCCCCAAAAAAAAAAAAAAAAAAAAGCTTTATGCCGATTCATAAGCTCAATAATCTATCCATCTTCCGTTTGGAGGTAAGGGGTGCGGTAGAAGTTGTGGAGTGCTGGGGGGGGGGGTTGCTGTGTGACATCTTTACAAACAGATGGTAAAAAGCAGATGAGTGTTTGAAAGGACAGAAGCCAGGTTCTGGCAACGGTGATTTGAAAGATGGTGATGAGGAAGGGTAGGGGGACACTGATTTGTATTTAACTGCGTTGGAACTGTTTGGTGGTCAATTCACGCAACCATTTCAGAAGGAAAAAACCGGTCTCCAGTTGTTTTCGTTTCCTGGTCTGAATGAGAAAGAAAAAAAAAAAGACGGAATCTCCATCTGATGGGATATGATGACATTTTATGCCTTCTTGTTTGGAAGAAGCGCATTTGGCCAGTCATTCGCCTTTGGGGGCTTTCTGTCGTTTTTTTTTTTCTTTCTATAGCCATTTGCAGCTTCTGTGTGAAATGTTGCAACATGGCATGGAAGGTCGTTTGTGTCAAAAGGGGATCTTGTCTCAATTGGCTATCAGCTGTCTCTCCGGGGACACATGATTAAATTGAAGATGGAATGGAACTCGCTTGTTTCGAAAGGAGACAGGACGAGGATAGAGAGAGTGACAGATTGATACCAGGGATGAGAATGGAAGAAGAGATGAGATAAAGAGGGGGAAAGAACTGAGGGGGGTGGTGGGGATTACAGGCAGACAGACAGAGATGTGAGAAGTGTGGGGGTTGGGGTAGGGAACATAATTATTAGAATCATATTAATGGGCACTTGAACACGACTGAAGGCCTCATCTGTCAATATGTGCTCTGGTCTTTGTTCACACATGAGCTTCGCCCCCCCCCCCCCTCTTCCTCTCCTATACTCTCTCTCTCTCTCCTCTCTCTCTCTCTCTCTCTCTCTCTTCTCTTCTCTTCTCCATCTTCAAAATTCAATTCTTCTGTCCAAGGAATGCATTCAACATATCCACAGTGAGAGGAGAGAGAGAGAGAGAGAGGAGAGGAGGAGAGGAGAGTGAGAGAGAGAGGAGAGACAGAGAGAGAGAGAGTGAATGAGAGAGAGAGAGAGAGAGAGAGAGAGAGAGGTCGTGCTCCATTTGAGTTTTATAATGCGATTTCCCTCAGAGAATGACAAGCTGTAGGTAACGCTACACTGATACTACTAACCGTGACGCATATTTGAAGGTGGAAAAGCATTCCCAAGCTACTGGAATTGCTGATTTGGAATAACAATTCTTGCCACATGCAGGCCACTCTCATTTCCATTCTCTCGGTCCTCATTCCTTTGTTTCTACAGTAGGTTTCCAACCACACGTCCTTGTGCACACCATCGTCCATCAGCTTCCTATTTATCTTCCTTGATTTTCAGGAAACATTAGAGAACAAGGCTCTGGATTAAAACTGTCCAAGAATGCTACAACCAAACGCACAGAGCTTTGCAGGAGCCTAGATGGAAACAGCCTTCACGAAAGCAATAATGGAAATGCACAAACTGTTGGATTGGGAATAAATGCATTTGACAGACAGAAAAGGCAAGACCCGACAGACAGAAAGGCCAGACAACGAAAGACAGAACAGGCAACAAGACGTAGACAGGACAGAAAAGGCCAAGACTCGACAGACAGAAGGCAAGACACGACAGACAGAATGCAAGCACGACAGACAGAAAGGCAAGACACGACAGGACAGAAAGGCAAAGACA
>CM031601.1:9214726-9217226 GCA_018398815.1 Conus ventricosus
GTTCCATCAAGACTGGGATTTGTCTTTCAAGGCGTCTTGACTGGTGGATGAAGCTGTCTCTTTTCAGCCGGCTCTTGGTGGGTCTGCTCATTCTGTCGTTCATTGGATGGTTTTCAAGGCGTTTGCATTTTGCTGCCTGGATGAGGATCTTTGTGTCCCTTCTGTCCTCCAATGACTGCAGCCCAGTGGTCTCCTCCATCTTCAGAATTGGGGTGGATCTCATGGCGCCAGTTATGACACGCTGAGCTTGGTTCTGTATCTTGTTGAGATGGTCAAGGTTAGACTTTACAGCTGATGCCCATGCTGATGTCCCGTACTCAACTACAGGTCGGACTCTCCCTGTGTAGAGTCTCTTCAGGATACGTTCGTCAGCCCCCTGTCCGTTCCTGCAAGTTTCCTCATGATCGCCAGTCTCAGCTTGGCCATGCTACAGCATTGGTGATCTGCTGTTTCCAAGTGAGCCTGCGGTCAAAGGTCAGTCCCAGGTAGGTAGGTGTGGGTTCCTCTGCAAGTCTTTGGTTGTTCAGAGTCAGCTTCGCCTCTTGCTTCTTGCTGGATAGGCTGATGACTGTGTAGGTTGTTTTGCTTGAGTTGACAGAGGGCAAGCCATTCCTTGGTCCAGTCGCTGATCTTACTGAGCACAGTTTGGAGGCGTACCTGTGCTGTAGTGGTGTACTCTTCAGAGCACCATAGCACCAAGTCATCTGCGTAGATCGCTCCTCTGACCCCTCTTGGCAGATCTCTGACGATGTCATCTATAAAGATGAGGAACAGCGTTGGCGAAAGGACTCCTCCTTGTGGTACTCCCTGTCTCAGCACCCCCTTCTTGTTCTTTTGGCCCTGAATCTTTACTCGGGCTTGGCGTTGTGTAGGTACTGGCTGATCCAGGTGTACATCCTCCCAGACACACCATATTGCCGTAGTTTAAGCCTGAGTCCGTCCTTCCAGACTTTGTCGAACGCCTTCTCCATGTTAATCCAGACAGCAAGCGTGTTCTTCTTTTCTTGGAAGGCGTCCTCAATGCTTTGCGTGATGAATATG
Organism: Conus ventricosus; assembly: GCA_018398815.1. Lineage (NCBI taxonomy): Eukaryota > Metazoa > Mollusca > Gastropoda > Neogastropoda > Conidae > Conus > Conus ventricosus. The sequence continues at coordinate 9,215,768 of CM031601.1, forward strand.
ATCTGGTCTTCTGTTGATCTGTGTTGGCGGAAGCCCGCCTGTTCAGGGCTCAGCAGCTGATGCTCCTCAAGGTGCCAGACAAGCCTTGTGTTGGCAAGTCTCTCCATCAGCTTTCCTAAGCAGCTTGTAAGGCTGATGGGTCTGTAGCTGTTAGCCTTCGACTTGTCCTTCCCTTTTTGTGAATGGGGATCATGTCTGCTTCCCTCCAACACTGTGGTTCTGATCCTGTCTTCCAGCTGGAGTTACAAATTGTCAGAAGGACTGCCTTGCTCTTCATCCCAAGATGCAGAATCATTTCATTGGTGATTCCATCTGGTCCAGGTGACTTCTTCAGGTTGAGGCTCTACAACGCTTCCTCCAGCTCTTTCTCTGTGAAAGCTGTGGTCATGACTTCCTCTTGGGGCTCATTCTCATGAAATTCACCTTGGGCCTGTGCACTGCAGCTCTATGTTCAGGAGGGACTTCCAGATTGCTGATGTTTTCATAGACATCTATGAAGTGGTGTGCTGCTTTCTTTCCAGGGAGGTAATTTCCATTTTCTTGTATTGTTATTGTGGACTGATTTGTTTGGTGGATTAAGTGAGTTGTATGGGATGGAGAAGGTCAGGAACAGTTGCCCTTACATTTTAATTCGTAGAAATAATAGCTGATCGTCACGCACCATTCACAGTAAACATATCTCCAGAGTCTTGATCCCTGCCAGAATGAGTTAGGAGACAGAGGAAAAGATCGTCAACAGATGGCGCTTTCAGATCTCCCTGTGTCTCAGAAAAAGCTTGCGTTTCACAGTCATCTTATTGCAGACTGGTTGAAGGGACAACATTCCTGTGTCTTTTGATCAAATACAGCTCTTGTCTGATATATTTACTTTGTCGTGAAATTGGTCTTAGAATCGCCTGTTATAAGCGAATCAGTCGTCTGTCAAACAATCTTTGCAATGGTCTATCAAGATCGTCTATTAGGTGCGAAGACGGAAATCTGTAGTAGCCACAGAGGGGAGAGAGAGAGAGAGGAGAGAGAGAGAGAGAGAGAGAGAGAAGAGAGAGAGGAAGAGAGAGAGAGAGAGAGAGAGAGGAAGAGAGAGAGAGAGAGGAGAATGAGAGAGAGAGAGAGAGAGAGAGAGAGAAAGAGAGAGAGAGAGAGAGAGAAGAGAGAGAGGGGAGGAGGAGAGAGAGAGAGAGAGAGAAGAAGAGAGAGAGAGAGAAGAGAGACAGTGCTGTAAAATTCGTAATGATCCTATGCTCCCCCTCTGTCCCCTCCGTCTCCCATTCCTCTCACTCAGAGAGACAGAAGAAGAGAATCTTGTTCGTTTGGGTTCATTATGTTGCCTTCCTCATGGACAACTTCATTATGTTGCCTTCCTCCATGGACAACTTCATTATGTTGCCTTCCTCCATGGACAACTCCATGGACAACTCCATGGACAACTTCATTCAGATTTCACAGGGATACACTTGCT
>CM031601.1:9229726-9234726 GCA_018398815.1 Conus ventricosus
AAAGAAAAAGGCTTTACCTCTTGGAAAACATTTTTCAATATTTAAGCAGAACGTATTGCTATTTTGATGGCTTTAAATTTTCTGCTTGATCTTCCTTTTAGTCTAGTTCAGGTATTATTTTTGGTTGATTCTAAATCTTTTTTTAGACGCGCAAACAGTCTTGTAATCTAAAAGTAAGAGGGGGATTTTTATTGCAGAAATTTGTCATACAATCCATTATTTGTCACTGCGCGGAACTAGTATCTCATTCTCTTGGGTTCCATCACATTGAAATATTTTTGGTAATGAATGGGGCGGACAGAACAGCTAAAAAGGGGTGAAATGAACATTAAAAATTCTGTATGTGTTAAAATTCCTTTATCTTTATCGAAAGTTATTCCTTAATAACGAAAACTTGTTGGAATCATGTGAAGGAACTATTAGGAGGTTCATTTGGAAATTTCACTGAAAAGATGAATATTTTCAAAGTCAAACATATACATTCCTGCAATGGTGAGCTCATGTGGGGAAAACCGAACACTGTCATCCCTGGTCTACAGATTCAGACTGAATGCTCTCAGATGCAAATTCAACTGTCATGGGTTTAAATGCGTCTGCGGTGATGAAATAACACCCGTCATTTATTCTACATTGTCAGCATTTGAAATCATTTTTACCACTTGATATGTGATTCAACGGTTTCAGATTCATCTTTTAAGAATATTTTATTGAACGATTTGCTTATGCTGGATGTTGTTAAAGGCTTAAACGGAACCCAGTGGACTCATGATTTTATTGTTTACAAATGTTTTGATGTTATTGTTGTTCAGATTTTTATTTTTGAAGGGAAAATGGTAGGGGGGTTCAGAGATAGAAAGACGGGAGTTGTTGGGTTTTTTATTTTTTTATTTTTTTTAATTTATTTTTTTTTTTTTATTTTTTTTATTTTTTTTGTTTCGTCTAATATCACAGCATTGTGGGAAAAGACGTAAAGAGAAGAAACGAACACAACCACACACACACCAAAACACACCACACACACACACACACACACACACACACACCAACAACACACACACACAAACACACAAAACACACGCATGCATGCATGCATACTCTCTCTCTCTCTCTCTCTCTCCCCCTCTCTTCTCTCTCTCTCTCTCTCTCTCTCTCTCTCCATTTGTGTGTGTGTGTGTGTGTTGTGTGTGTGTGTGTGTGTGTGTGTGTGTGTGTGTGTGTGTGTGTGTTGTTGTTGTTGTTGTTGTTGTCGTTGTTGTTGTTGTTGTTGTTGTTGCTGTTGTTGCTGTTGTTGTTGTTGTTTGTTTTTCGTCTTTCCACATTACGTGATATTAGACGGAGAGTGTGTGTGGTGGTGGGGTTGTGTGTGTGTGTGTGTGTGGTTGTGTGTGTGTGTGTGTGTGTTGTGTGTGTTTGTGTGTTGTGTGGTGTGTGTGTGGTGTGTGGTGTGTGTGTGTGTGTGTGTGTGTGTGTGTGTGTGTGTGTGTGTGTGTGTGTGTGTGTGTGTGTGCTCACATTCATGTACGACCGTGGGTTGTTCCTCATTAACCCTCTAATACCTTCATTCAGAGAATTCTTAATTCGAGTCCTGAAAAAACCCGGGTCTTAGCAGTTTTAAACCTTCTATTAGCTTTCCGTAGTAGGTTTGCGTCCATTCCTTACAATTTTAATTCTGTTTTCATCCAAGTAATTTGCAGGATAAAAAATCCTCTGTGTGTGTGTGTGTGTGTGTGTGTGTGTTTTGTGTGTGTGTTGTGTGTGTGTGTGTTGTGTGTGTGCCTGTGTGTCATTGTGTGTTTTCGCTAGCATGTGTGCATTCCTATATGCATGGGTGTGAGTACACATTCAGCATGGTGGGGTGTGTGTGTGTGGGGTGTGTGTGTGTGTGTTGTGTGTGTGTGTGTGTGTGTGTGGGGGTTTTTGTGTGTGTGTGTGTGTGTGTGTGTGTGAGAGAAGAGAGAGAGAGAGAGAGAGAGAGAGAGAGAGAGAGAGATTAGGAAGGATTACAGTATCTTCAACGTACTGGGAGTAAACATGGAATATCATATTAATAAGCATCAAAACCACGTGTTTATGCTTCTTTCTCCAACAAACCATATGTTTAAAAAAATAGAAAGAAAAAAGCCCAAGCATGTTTTGTTTCTATCATCCTTTGAGCTCTGTACAGGAGACAAACATACAACCCCTTTTAGGTTAGTGTTCACTGATAACCCACTCCTTCCATTCCACGCCAACACACCGGCTAATGTCCAGAGTGTCATGAAACTCATTCATGTGCAGCTAGCTTGGCACCTTTAGGTATGTACACTTATAGAAGCTTTTATTTATTTTTTTTTTTTCTTATATTTTACTTTTACATGTTGTTGTTTTTTTTTTGGGTTCTGTGTTTGCGTCTTGATTTCTATTTTCTCAGTGGTACGATGCTTCTATCATGCTTTCCCAAAACTGGCAAATGTCAGTTCCTTTTGAGGCAATTCTCTTAGATTCTTATGTGAATGGATAGCCAGGCTGTAGAAATCTCCTCAGTTTAAAATTCTTTGATGCCTGTTCACAAGCTGCCTGATATAGCCATCTTCTGTTCACGGTTAAGGAGTGTGGTGGATGGGGTATCAATGTGTGAGAGATCTCTGCACAGGTGGCAAAATAAACAACAACAGATGAATGTTTGAGAACAGGAGCCAGTTGTGGCTTTGCATGATGGAATGGTAATGAGGAAGGGTAGGGGGACAGCATCTTGCATTTCACTGCGTTGGAACTGTGGCTGATCCTCACGCACCATTCAGAAGGAAAACCAGTCTCCATGGTCCCATTTCCTGCTGAATGAGCGAGAAGAAAGAAAGAAGACGAATCTCCATCTGATGGGATGGCCTTTTTATCGCCTTCTTGCTTGGAAGAAGCGCATTTGGCAGTCATCGCCTTTAGGGGTTTCTGTCGTTGTCTTTTTTGTGTTTAGCCATTTGCAGCTGAGGCTGATGCTGCAACATGGCATAGCAGGGTCGTGTCGTTAAAGTGGATCATGTCAATTGGCTATCAGCTGTCTCTCCAGAATGCAAGATTTAAACTTGATAGAGAGAGAGAGAGAGGTGGGGGAGGGGGGAGTAGGGGCGAGGGTAGAGGTGGGAACATATTATAAAACATATTATCAACTCTGCACTTCAACAGGACTGAAAGCCACAATGTGTGCAACGTCTTTGTATACATACGTTCTCCCTCTGTCTCTGTCTGTCTGTATGTCTCTGGCTCTGTCTCTGTGTGTGTGGTGTGTGTGTGTGTGTGGTGTGTGTGGCGTTGCGTGCGTGCGTGCGTGCGTGCGTGCGTGCGTGCGTGCGTGCGTGCGTGCGTGCGTGCGTGCGTGCGTGCGTGTGTGTGTGGTTCAGGTATGATTCAATCACTGCACTCACGCTACAAACCCATGTAGACCTCAGCGGACATGAAAAGATAAGAATAATAACCTCTTTGCTGGTCAGACCAAGATCAGACCAGTACGAAACACATGTTATCACTATCCACACGTCGCCAGATTGATAACACCAGGATAGAAATCAAGGCAAATGTGATATTGCATTTTCCTGTAACTGGCACCCGTAGCCTTTGAAGAGACACGTTATTTTTTGTTTTCCTCTATTGTACATTTGCTGTTTGCTTTCGTTGCAGAGCTTCAACTCGGAGGAATTATGATTAAAGAGACAAAAAATGTCTGAAAATGGTACCTAACAAGAAGAAGCGTTCTTGTTTAACATTAAAAAAGGAAATAGCCATCAGAGATTAGATGAAAATTAACATGCATGAAAATATAAGGACATAGATTACTGAATCCCTTATTTTTTAACTGTAACGTGTTCCACAAAGTTTAAGAAAAAAAATATCATTCACATATTTCATAGATAAGTTGAATTTAGAGGCCAAGTGTATGCAAAACACGCGTTCACGCACGTGCTCATTACATATGCTTTGGTAGATTAAGTGATTTATAGAGGGTGGACAAGGTCACAGTCAATTGCCCTTTATTATTTCAGTTCGTCAAAACAGTGGTTGATCCTCACGTACCATTCAGAACCATTCTCCAGCATCTTGATCCCTGGACAGAATGAGCAAGGAGATAGAGGGAAAAGATCGTCAGAACAGATGGCGTTTTGATCTCCCTATGTCTTGGCTGAAGTCTGAAATTGGCGGGTCATCCCCGCACAGACTGGACGAAGGGGACAAATTCCGTGTCGGTTTAGTCAGCTACCGCATTTCTGATAGATCAACATGGCCGTGAAACTGGTCCTAAAATCGTCTGTCAATAGCACATGAAATTGTCTGTGAGACAGTCATTGAAAGGGTCTAACGGGATTATCTATTAGGATGGGAAGTTGGACAAGAGAGAGAGAGAGAGAGAGAGAGAGAGAGAGAGAGAGAGAGAGAGTGAAGAGAGAGAGAGAAAGGGGAGAAGAGAGAAAAGAGAGAGAGAGAGAAAAGGAGAGAGAGAGAGAAGAGAATTCGAAGTATACATGCATCCTTCGTAAAAACTGTTGTCTGTCTGTCTATCCTGTCAGGGGAATCCAGAGAAGAGAGAGAAGAGAGAGAGAGAAGAAGAGAGAGAGAGGGGAGAGAGAGAGAGAAGAGAGAGAGAGAAAAGAGAGAGAGAGAGAGAGAAGGAGAGAAGAGAAGAGAGTTGTTTTGTCGATTTAGTAATGCTGTCTTCCTTCTCAGACAACGTCATTCAAATTTTCACTTTAATACTCCCACTTAACTGAGTTAATACAGCCAGTATGGTTAATTTCCCAGAAGAAGGAGCAATACAAAAACATGTGGACACAGAAACCGCCAGAGTGGAAAATTTTTCCCAGAAAAAGGAGGAATGCAAAAATACGGAACATTTAAACGGATACAATTAGCATGAAAAGCACATTTTTTTCACATGGGGTATTTCCCAGGTTTTGGGAACATTCGTTTGAAATTGACATTCTGTCATCAGCACGAGGGGGCTATGGGTTTTCCACCCCCTGTTCTCATTCTGC
>CM031601.1:9239726-9254726 GCA_018398815.1 Conus ventricosus
AGGTCATTCTGTGGTCTGTTTCTGCATTAACAGGTGTCGGCAAAGTTTGCAGAATGCCACGGCTGTCATTCTGTGGTCTGTTTCTGCATTAAATTAACAGCTGTCGGCAAAGTTTGCAGAATGCCACGGCTGTCATTCTGTGGTCTGTTTCTGCATTAACAGCTGTCGGCAAAGTTTGCAGAATGCCACGGCTGTCGAAGTGTTCTCCTGCATTTTCCTTGAAGTCCCACAAGCGCAAAGGATTTAGAGTGGAAGATGAAAGGCACTGACAGGATAGACTGACTGACTGAGAGACGTAGAGGAGATCCAGTATGTTTGGAACTTTGAAGCGTGACTCTCCTCTCTCTCTCTCTCTCTCTCTCTCTCTCTCTCTCTCTCTCTCTCTCTCTCTCTCTCTCTCTCTCTCTCTCTCTCCCCCCCAGGGAATTCATATGCAGAAAAAACTTTGCTGAAAACCCAAAGTTTTTGAATAAAAGCCCCTTAAGGTTGTTTTTTGGGGAAGATGAGGGGTAATGGTACATTTCAAGGTTAACTTTGTTTTGTTGTTTTCCAAGAAATTAGGGTTGTTCAATCGTAATTATACATGAGGGGGGGGCTGAAATGCGATGTAGTTTTGTTGTAAAAACAAATGAAAAAAGTCCATTTCTTTTTGCATAACTTTAAAAATGGGGTTTACAACTTGTCACGCCCCGCCCCCCCCCCTGGAGGCCCCCTGACAGGATGGGTTCTAGGGGGAGTGGGGGAGGACTGACCTCAAAACCCCCCCCGGAAGGGGGCCCCACACAATAAAGTTTTACGATACAACACCCCTTTATTCACCCCCAACATACACATCATAAATAAGCATTCCAACACACCAAAAAGAAAACAATCAAAAATCAAGCATTTAAAACAAAACCAAAATTACACAAAATTTAAGCATTCCAAAAAACACAGCATAAATAAAAACCCTTTCCCCAGCACCCAAACCCTTTCCACCCCAATGGAGTGCCCCCCCAAAAACCCCCTTTGGGTTTCTCCCCTTTTAGCCCCTTTGGGGAAGAAACCCTGTCGAACTAGGTCCCCAAACCCCCCGGGGTGGGTTTTTGAAAGGGGGGGGTTCGTTTAAAGGGCCGACACCCTTGCCACGAAACAACGGAGGGTTTGGGGAGCGCGCCCCGGGGGGGGAAAAACGGGCGTTGTTGCTGGAGGCCCCGGGGAGGGGGATCGGGGCCCGGCCCAAGTCAAAAACCAGGGGCTTTTCTACCAGAACGTGGCCCCCGCCAAATGCGGGGATCCCAACCAGCGCGCCGGGTACCAACCAGGCGGGGCCCCCCAACCAGCGCTTTGGCCCCCAACCACCGCGTGACCAAACCAGCGCGGGGCCCCCAAACCCAGAGCGGGGCCCCCAAAACCCAGTCCCTTGGCCCCAAACCAGTCCGGGCCCCAACCAAGCGTGGCCCCAACCAGCCGTGGCCCCAAACCCGGGCCCAAAGCTCCGGGGAACCCCCCCGGGAGGGGGGAAAAAGGGTAGCGGGGAGGAGAGAGAAAGGGGGGGGAAAAAAAGGGGAAAGGGAAAAACCCCCCGTCAGTACAACCCTGCCCCCATGCTGTTAAATCCAAACACCCACTCGCATAAAGGGGGCGAGGGGATTTTCTAAAAAATTTACACTAACAAAAAACCCCCCAAAACCCACAAAACCTGGCAAAAAAACAGTAAACCAATCAAATCAGGTGTTCTTTAAAAGGGTTTCTCACACGAAGCGGGTTTAAAAGACTGCTTTTAAATTTTAACCCGGGCTATAAAAAAAATTATAAATTATCTTCACCCTTCCCTCCCCACTCATGCTTAACTTTTTCCTTTCTTGGGAAAATAAACAAAACAAAACCATCGCTTTAAAATGCCACCACATTTCCCAAAATAATAATTCAAGGGCCAAAATTATCACATTTTATAGCCACATTTCAAAAAACAAAAATTCCCCAAACCACCCCATCCGAACGAAAAATTTTGCGTACGCACCCCTCGCGAACAAAACACTCTTTTTCCCTGCACCACAAAACCCGAGGGGGCCAAAGGGATAAGGTCCGGCAATGTGGACAAGGGCGGACGAGCGGACCAAGCAAGTACCCCCCCTGAATCACCAGGGTTCTTTTCCCCCCCCACCGATACCCATCACCAGATGCATAATCAGGGGAAAAAATTTTGGTTTTAAAAATTTAGGGGGCCCCGGTTAAAAAGACTGAAAAAACCCAAAAAAAAAAGGTCTCAAACAATTTTTCCCTTTTAAACAATTTTTGAAAAAAAAAGGGAAAATTTGGCAAAGAGAAGAATAACCCGGCTAACAACCCCAAACCAAAACAAAAAAAACCACAAACGATGTTTACCAGCAAACCCGTGGGGACCCCGAAGAGGCGGCAAAAATCTCTCGGGCCCTCTGCCCCCGGGTCGAGAGGACAAGCGCAAAAAGGGGAAAAAAAGGAAGAAGTGATGTCCCCCCTCCTACGGGCCGACTGTGGGAAAATTGAAAAAATACCGACTGAAACCTTCGACGATAAGGGGAAGAACCAAGACCGGAGCAGGCGCTCCCCAGAGACATTTTCCGCTCGGGTGAAGGTTTAAACCTCCCCAGCGATGGCGGCCAACATGCCACGCTACGCCCCGGGGTTTAGCATTTTCAAAATAAAAAAAATGAAGCCCCGTGCCCACAGGTAAAAAGACAGGCGAGAGGCCCATAGGGCAGCCCGTTCGAGAGAAAAAGGTTTCCAGCCCCCCGTGAACCCACAGGATGAATTTGCACGGGCAGTGGGAAATTTTTAGAGAGAGAAGAGAAAGCAAAAACCCAACCCTGAGCTGAACTAAAACCGAGGGGCAACCCCACCACAAGCCACACTAAGGGACGGCCCCGTGACAAAAACAACGATAATAAACAAATAATAATTCCGCCCCCCTGATTGGGGCAAAAAGGGCGGAGGCCCCCGTGACAAACTCGTTCAAACCCCCCTTCTAAAAACAATTTTGTTTTTTCGAGATACAGTTCTCCCTTTTAACCTTGACCATGTCAAATTCACCCAAAAATGGGGCCGAAACCCAAAATCTCTGTGATCGCAGGTAAAAGATAAATCCAATACAAACATTCCACGATAGAATCACAGGGAAATACATAATTTTAATTTTTTAAACAACTAAGCGCCCTTCCAACCCCCAAAATAACAATCCCCAACCATTTGGGGAAATTCCCCTACCGTTAACATCAAATAGGTGAAAAAGTCCACTACACCGGGAAAAAGAGACCAAAAGGGGTTTTTACCCGGGGTTTAGGGGAAATATCCCCCCTGACGATTTTCCCAAAGGGGTGACTACCGGAGCTGGTTAAAATATTCAGCATCCCTTTAAGGAACCCTTTATATGGACGGAAAAAAGAACCATGACTCTGCAGTTTTCCCCTGCCCCCCCCATGAAACCCACGACTGACTGGCCCATCCCGGGCCCGGGACTGGAGAGGATGATGAAACGCTCCCCCAGTTAAAATTCCGGGCCCTTTTCTTCCCTTGGGGACGCCCAGTGGCGGGCCAAATCTGCCAGCGAGCTAGCAACCGTAGGGGGCCCTTTGAAAAGTCCCAGGGGGGGAAGCCCTGGGTACCGAGTCGCGTAGTCCCCCCCCCCCCTACCCAAAATGAGCGGGGACCGCGATCGGATGGTGGGAAAATTTTTTTGGGTCCCCCCAGGTCCCCCCCAACCGCGAATGGTCCCCAACCAGTGGACTGACCCTAGGGGAACATGCTTTTTAAAGGGCCCTTAGGGGTTGTTTCCCTTGGCAACTCGCAACTGCGGCAGTATGCCAACCCGCGAGTTTTATCCCTGGGCCGAAAAGTCCCGTCTTACTCCTCGAGAAATCCCCCCTTGGAGCCCCCTATACCTGCCTTGGGGGGGAAACGTGGGGCCTGCCCGGGGAAAAGATTCTCTCAAGTTTTTGGGGGGCAACAAACTGTTTTGGGCCCCACCCATCTGCCTGAGTGGAAAACCCCAAAAAGGATTCCCCCGTGGAGCTTGAAACTCAACCCTTTGGGGTGTCGGGCAGACTGAGCGGGGGCGAAATTTTCCATTTTTCGCAGGCATTTGGCATCCAAGTCCCTGGCCTTTAAGACGAACGTTTGGAGCAGGGTCGGCCTTTGCCCAAAACCTCGTCAGAGATCGGCGTAATAAAGGGACGAATTTCCCGTTCCTGCTTCTTAGTTTGGCGCGGTGGCCCTTTCCCCCACCCTGTACGGGCCCGATCCGTAAAACACGCACTGCCGCGTCCCTCCGCGAAGGTGTTTGGTTTATTTTTTCCCAAAGATAAGGGGGAAAACAGAGGTCGTCCACCCCGATGGCCCATACTTTCCCAAGAAGGGAGGGGGGGGAGATAGGGAAAGGTACAGAAGGACGGGTGGAGGTAAAAAAAAGCCCCCCAACCCGCACACATAAAAACTAGCGCCCGCCGGGGGCCCAGGGGAAAACCAAAAAACCTTATCAACAAAAGAGCGTTTATTTTCCCCGAATCCCGGGGTGGTTTTCGACCCCAAAAGGGGGAACCAACAACAGAGAGAAACCCCTGGGCACCTGAATCACCCCGAACTGGGGTGGGGAAACCCCCGTTAGCCGAGGCACGAGGCCCTTGGGAAAAGGCTAAACCCCCCGATACCCAGGGGGCTTTAGGACAATCTTTCCTAATGTGGCCAGGACGACCACAAAGAAAAGCACAGTCGGGGTGCTGAATCCCCGATGAACTGCCTGCCTTGTTCACCCCGCTAGCAGTTGTCGGCGCCTTATTGCCACTAAATCCTGTGGAGGACTTCCTCTCCGTATCTGGGCGATGCCATAAGCTCTGCGAGCTTCGCAAACACCTCAGCGGTATGAATCGCAGCCGCGAAATCTGAGGTGCTGTCTCGCCTATCCGGATCCTCAACTCTGGGGACACAGTGTTGGTGAGCTGTTCAATGAGGATCAGATCCTCCAGCTCCAACTTAGCCAACTGACGCCAGTACCCTAGCGTTTTTGCGCAGCCTATCACCAAACTGCACGAAGGTCTCGTCGTTATTCTTCTTCATGGACCTGAACTTCATCCTGTACGTCTCTGGGGTAAGGTGGAAACGCTTACGCAGAGCCAACTGCATGTCTGCATAAGACGCGCCTTCATTTAGAGTGAGCACACACTCCCTTGCAGCACCAGATAATCCAGAAAAAAGGTGCATAGCCTTTTGTTCCTCAGACAATTGGTATGAACTAGCAACCTTGTCAAAATGCTCCAAGAACATATCAATGTCCTCACTAGGTCTGAACTCTGGAAGCTTAACTTTGGGCCTCTAACTCTATCACTGCCTGGTGATTAACCCCATGGTTTACAGCGAGGAGTGCTCGCGTAAAGAAGTTGTTCCATCTCTTCCCTACGCAGAGCCTCCATCCTGTCTAGCTCTTCCCTACGCTGATCCAACTCTTCCCGACGGAGGGCAGCCTCTTCCCTACGCTGATCTCCTGTCTGGCAGCTCCTCCTTGCGCAGGCAGCCTCTTCTCTACGCTGGGCCTCCATGTCCTCAGCAGTCTCCTCTCTGCGCTCTTCCCTACGCTGGCTTCCCTATCTAGCTCTTCCCTACGCAGGGTTTCCTGCCTGGACAGCCTCTTCCTTACGCTGGGTTGCCTCTTCCTTACGAAGCGTCTGCCTCTTCCTACGAAGGGCTTCCTCTGCCGCATCCTCTCGTCGCTGTTCTCTAGAACATCAGGACGGAGGTGTGTCCTGGGCGGGATTCACCCTCCCGACACGGGAGGATGACCCGTTTGACCCGTTCCCTGGTCTCGCTTCCATGAGGAAAGTCTCCCGGGGCATACTCCTTACGAGGGGAGCATGGAGAAGAGAGGGCTTCGGTTTCTGTGACTCTAACAGAAGCCCACAGTTGCTTCACTATACTCTGACGCTTCCGAGGCCAGTCGGGTCTCGCAGAAAGATCCCCTAGTGAAGAAGTATGAAAGTACTCACTGGACTATCTGCTACAGCACTGGAATAAGTAGAAGTTACCTGTAGTCGAAGAACTGGTACTCATAGTAGGGACTACATTTTGAATACCTTACTTCTTCGACGCACTCGTCGCCACAAAACCACCACACCGGACGCTGCCATGACAACAATATCCCTACGGTTTTTCAAAATACGGGGGAAAGACATCCAAGAGGAAAAAAAATATTTTTATGGGTTTTGTATATGTGTGTATGTGTTTGTGTGTGTGTGTGCGGAAAAGTTCCGGCTGCTCCCACTCTGGCAACACCGGCGCTCCACAGCACGAGCAACAGTGCGGTGGGGCGCACCGAAATAAAAAAAAAAAAAACTATGTCCCCTGCCCCCCTCTGCAACTACGCGCCCACAGCACGATCAACAGTGCGGTGGGCTGACGGAAAAAAAAAACAAACTGCAGACGAATCCGGAGAGAGAAAAAAGGGACAACAACGTCCGATACAACCCCCTGTACTCAATAACCCGGTAAAAAGAACCAAAAAAAAAACTGGCTAACTACAAAAACAGAATGGCAGACTGAGCGGGCAACAGAAAGGCAAGACTTGCGTCCGTAACCTGCGTAAGGCACCCAGCGAAGGAGGTCGGGATGCGGTCGACTCCCCCTGGTCCTCACTCAACTCGGCCCGAGTCACCAAACCGGATGTTCCTTCAGGCCACCCAGAGACTCCCATCACACTAGAGTCACCCAGCCAACCACCCACAAACCAAACACGACCAAAAACAACAAGAACGTATGACAGAAACAACAGAAACTAACAGGTACTCCGCGAAACGAGAGAGACAGTCAGAGCCTTCACATCCGAGGACGAGCCCCCACAATTGTCACGACCGACCCCTGGAGGTCTGACCTGACAGATCGTCTAGGTGGGAGTGACGGGAGTGAGCATCTGACCTCACACGCCCCGGAAGAGACCCACACAACAAAGATAACATACAACACCCCATTTATTCACAAACCAACATACTCAGTCATAAATAAGCATCCAACACACCACAACATTCACAATCACAATCAAGCATATTCAAACACACACATACACACAATTAAAGCATTCCAACACAGCACAGCATGCACAATTATAAATAAAACATTATCAACCATAAAAACAAACACAACACAATCAACAACTTTCAACACATATGCATAACACCAATTATAAATAAACATGTCCAGCATCCATCCCTTTTCCACACCATGGAGGGCCTCACACCCCTGCCTCTCCAAAGTCTACTGGAGCCCCTGTCGCACTAGGTGCTCCAACGGGTCGGTTCTTGAAGAGGTCGGTCAAGGCCGACACCCTTGACAACGCACAATCGACGGTGGAGAGAGCGCGCAACCCGGGGAGGGGAAAAAACGAGTGCGTTGTTGCTGGAGGTCCAGCTGGACGGGATCAGGAACGGCCAGTCAAAACCACGGGCTTTTCTAACATAACGTGGGTCCCACCAATGCGGATCCCAACCACGCGCGGTACAACCAGAGCGTGCCCCATCCAGCGCGTGGCCCCAACCAGCGCGGACACAAACCAGGCGTGCGGTCCAACCAGAGCGGGGCCCCCACCAGCGCGTGGCACAACCAGGTCCCGACGTCCCAACAGGAGCGTGCCCCACCAGCGCGTGCAACCAACCAGTCCCAAGCTCCGGGTGAAAGCCCCTGGGAGGATGGAAAAGGTACTGGGAGAGAGAAGAAAGGGAGGAAGAAGGGGACCGGAACCATCGCCTCAGTACATATCTGACTCCATGCTGTTAAATCCATCAGCCACTCGCATGATGGGCGAGGGGAGTCTACTAAATACACTAACAACACAGCTCAACCAGACCTGAGCATAACACAAGGAAACCAATCGAACAAATCAGGACTGACGGTCGTTAAAGTCTTCTCACACGAAGCAGGTAAAAGACTGCATTAAATTAACAGCTATAAAACAAATATGAATATCTTCATCCTTCTCTCCTCATGCTTAACATTTTTCCTTTCTGTAGGAAATAACCAACACAGCACCATCGCTTTATAACTGCCACACAGTTGGCCATTAATAATTCAATGGCATAATTATCAACATTTTATAGCCGACATTTCAAAATAACACAAATCTCAACCACGCATTCCGAACGACAAATCATGCGTACTCACGCGCGCGAATCATAACACTCGTTCTCCTTGCACACACAAACAGACGGTGGGCCGAAGGATTAAGAGTCCCGGCGAATGGACAAGGGCGTACGAGCGAGACCAAGCAAGTACCAACCCTGAATCACCAGTTCTCTCCCACCCCACCGCTACCCCATCACAGATGCATAAACAGGAGAAACAATTTGGATATAATTTATGATGGGCCAGGTTAAAGCTGATTAACTCAGAAAAAAGGATCTCAACAATCTTTCTTTACAATTTTGAAAAAAAAAGAAAATGGCGCAAAGAGAAGAATAATCCGGCCTACCAACAACAAACATAACAAACAAACCACGAAACTGATGCTTACCACTACCCGTGGGTGACCCCGAAGAGGCGGGTCAAACGACTCTTCCTGCCCGTCTGTCCAGTCGAGAGGACAGAGGCGCAGATGCGGAAAAATAAGAAGTGATGTCCTCTCCTACAGCCGACTGTAGGAATTGAAGATACCGACTGTACCTTCGACTATAAGGTGAAGAACCAAGACGCGGAGCAGGCGCTCCCAAGACATCTTCCGCTCGAAGTGAAGAGCTAACCTCCCTCGGCGATTGGCGGCCAACATGCACGCTACGTCACAGAGTGACATACTTTCAAACTAAAAGAAATGAAGCACGTGCGAAAAACAGGTAAATAGGACAGGCGAGAGCCGATAGACCAGCAAGTTTCGAGAGAAAGCTACGCCAACCCGAGGAAACCGCAGGATGAATTAGCACGGACAGATGGAAGTAGAGAGAGAGAGAGAGAGAAAGCAAAACCGAACGTGAGCTGAACTACACCGAGGGGCAACCGCACCACAAGCCACACTAAGGACCGTACACGTGACACCAAACAACGATATTAAACAAAGAATAATTCCGCCACCACGTAGATTGGGTCAAACGTCGTAGGCCTCGTGACAAACTCGTGAACACAACTAGTAATAGAATATTACAATAATAATACGAATTCTTTATATAGCGCCAATGTCGCCTACATCAAAAGAAGTGTCCCTAAGCGCTATACAAAATCATACTACATTCACCCTTCTCATATACAATCGTACACCTTATACACCCAACTACAAATACTATTACTAAAAAACAACAAATCCATTAAAAGAGTATGACGTTTCACTTATTTCAAGTATCACTACAAAAACTAAATCCTATAACGTTCAATTGTTGTAGAACACATACATGTAATAGAGAACATACCTTAAAACAGTATGACAATGGATACTGTACAAAGAACACTACATTTGAAAAGAAGGCCCAGACGGCTATGAGTTAGGTGTAACTCCCCCGCCCTTCCCCCCCCCCCCCCACACACACACACACACACAGCATTGACTAATTATAGAAAATAATGGGTGTTTTGTTTATTTTTTTTTTAAAGTTTATGACTTGAATGAAGAGATTAGAAATCTGAATGGTCTGAGAGAGCTGGTAGTCTGTTTCCACATCGCTGGAGCTTGATAAGAGAAGTTCTTTCACCAGTATAGGCCTGAAGCGAGTTATTCGTAGAAGGCGTTCGTTAGCACAGGAGCCGTAGTTGTTGACAGGGATGTAGATTTTAAGGAGATCCGAGAGATTAGAAGGTCCAATTTCAAAGAGAGAAAGAAGTGAGAGTTGAGATTTGGTACGAGATACGTTTTGAGACAGATAGCCAGTGAAGAGAGTGAAGAAGTGGCGAAATGTGATCATTTTTCCTGCTTTTACAGACGACTTGGCTACATGTTTTGGGATCTGCTGTAATCTTTCTATCGGGTATTTTGGAAGGCCGGCCAAAAGTGAGTGTGCAGTAATCTATTCTAGATATGACAAAGGCACAAATGAGAGTTTTGGTAGAAATCGGTAGAGAGAAGGTGACGTACGGAGCTGATTCTTCTTAGTTCTAAGTAAGCAATCTTGCAAATATTGAAACCTGTTTCCAAAGGAGAGGGATGGTCAAAAATGACGCCTGGACTGCGGACAGAGGTGGAGACAGAGGCAGTACAGTCATTGATAGTGACAGTTGAAGGCAGAGAAGGATGGTTAGGCTTTTTTGTCACGAGCATGAGTTCCGTCTTGCCCGTCGTTTATTTGTAGTTTGTTGGTTGTCATCCAGTCCTTCAGGTCTGCAATGCAGCCTTGCGTCCGACCAAATCAGTGAGTCAATTTCAGCAATGGGAGCCGATTGATGAAGCTGAGTATCGTCATGCGACTGGCGTGACCACTGATGACTCAGACACAGGACCAGCTTACAGCAAAAAAGGACTGTCCCAGTACAGAACCCTGAGACACACCGTACCTAAGAGGAGAAACGTCTCAGTATCTACCCCGTACACACACTGTTGAGTCCGTCCAGTCAAGTAAGAGATATCCACTCGAGAGCTGTGTCTTTGAATCCAAGGAAGTTTGAAGCCATAAAAAAAAAATATTATGATCGATGGTGTCAAATGCTGGGGGAGGGTCTAACCTCGCTAATAAGGAAACGTTCCATCGTCAAGCCCGCAGAGGAGGTCACTGACTAACGGAGGAGTGCTGTCTCACAACTATGGTCTGTAAGCAGATTAATGAGGATTCAAAGGTGATTCTTTTCGAGGTATTCTAGAATTTGTTCCAAAAAAATCTTTTTCCAATAATGTTGACAGAAATGACAAATTTGATACAGGCTGATGATTCTTTAAAACATTTTTACCTAATGAAGGCTTCTTGATCAATGGACGTACCACTGCGGACTGGAAGATTTCAGTAATGTGACCAGAGGACAAAACGTGACCAGAGGACAAAGAAGTATTGATAACATGAGTAAGACGGAGTAGAAGGTCATCAATGCACTGAAAGAGCAAGTGAGTAGGAATGGCATCACGTTCACATATTTTAGGGCTGCATCGCAAAGAAAGTTTTTTTTTTCACATAGTCCTGACTAACAGGGCTGAAACAAGCCAAAGGAGGTCCACAGTAAACTTTGTCATTCAGAGAATGTACAGGTGCAGTAGAATCTAGGTTTTCACGGATAGTGTCAATTTTGCTATTGAAAAACTCTAAGAATTTCTGAGGGAGCTCTTGAATTTGGAAGATGGTGGGAAGGGGCGAGTAGCTGACTTTGCCTTTGGAGACTATTTGTGACATTAAATAGTTGCCTGGCCATATTACAGGCCAAAATCTTTGAAGAATAGAACAAGGTTTTGCTTGATGAACAATGTCTGCAACATTTCTCGCAGTTTGATATATTTCCCTGTGCACAGTCAGTCCCGTGGCGCGCCATCGCCTCTCAGCCTCCGACAACTCGGGACCCACTGTGTTCTGCCATTGACACAGTGAGCGATCAAGCGCCTGCTCACTGGAGCATGCTTATCAAGCGTGGCACGGAGGGCAGAGGTCAGCTGACAGGCCGATGGCTCGCTCGGTATGGCCGTGGTCAGATCAGATTTGAAAGCCTCTATATCGATAGCAGAAATTTTCCTACTTCCTTGTAAGTCTTTGGAACGGCTGGCCTAATGATATCTAATTCACACTTACACAGCATAATGATCCGATGCTAGGTTATTGTCAACAGTTGAGGATTTAAGAAGATGGTCACTGTCTCTGTACACTACCTAGTCTACTATGTTACCCTTTTTGTTCGTTATCTCATTCACGGACTGCTGGAGTCCAAAAGTATCTAGAATTTCTAACGCCTCGGGCGTGTATCCAACTGTGGGCTTATTGAAATGGAAGTTGAAGTCGCCGATCAATAACAATGTTCCTGGAAGCCGCCGTGGCGAAGTGGTTAGCGTCGCGGACTCCCGGCTGGGAGGTCGTGGGTTCGAATCCCATCAGAAGTCATGTGGGTTGTTCTGCCCCGACTGGCTCCTACCCAGAGTTGAGTTGCTGCGGACTCGGTTGGGAAGACTGGGACCACACAGTCGAGTTTCATCCACTTAATGGATGCGTTTCTGAGAGTGTTGCTCAAATTTCCTGACCAACACTGCAGGTGCCTGTATCTCTCAGGCCGGGTTGACGCTGGGATATATTATGAAAGGAAGCATAGAGTACAGCCCTGTCATGTAGTCTCAGACCGAAATGGAAATCGGTAGCATCATTTTAATCGTCCTCATTCTCATGGATCAGCATGTCTCAAATTCTGTGGCCCTTCATGCCCTGCTCTCATAGTGACCTCAGTTTCGATGTCCTCTCCACGTCTGTGGCCTTGGTTTGCTTCCGTCGGGGTCACCGGTATCGGCGAGTCCATGGGGGCTGTCGTTGGACGGACGTGGTGGCGCCCTCCGGAGGGAGAGCTCACTCTCGCCGGCTCCGCGACTAAGAAATTATTGTCGTCAGTAGGGGGCTTAGTAGGTGGTGTCCTGCGTATGTTAGATCAGAACAGGCGCCACTGAACACCACCGAAGTGACTCGGCAGCAGTGCAGTGTCTCCTCCGGTGGGTTGCCTCCTGACGACTTGACATTGACTGCTCCCTGTGGATTGTCGGTGCCGGGGCTGTGGCGGGGCCAACCGGGCTGTGGCTGTGGATGGGGTATCGGAATGAGCGGCGTGGGTGCACTGCCTCTGAGGTGGCGCAGAGGTTGGGACAGCAAACAAACAAACAAACAAACAAACAAAGAAAAAAATGTTCCTAGAAGGTCATTTACAAATTCAGGAACGTCTGGAAGACCATTGACAAACATGCTAGGGGTAAATGTTTTCGTTCTACAAGGTACCGGTCTGTAAATCCCAAAAATGTTAGTGACAGGAGAGCTTGGTAGGGACAGCTTCAGGTGAACAAGTTCAAAGGTCCGATGCTGAAAACCAAAAGCAGAGTCAAAAGAGCAATAGGGGAGCAGCTTATCCGAGATGATGAAGGCGATACCCTCCCTCCCGCAGGTCGTGGTGGGGCGGGGGAAAGACTTGGGGGTATAGCCAGCTGGGGCCAGGTCACGTAGCTTTGGTTCATCGCCGCTTTCCTTGAACCACGTTTCCGTGACGCAAAGAATGTCAATATCATTGGTATCATTGAGCATGATATCATTGGAGAGTATAAAGTCATTTACAGCAGATCGTTTCTTTTTACAGGTATTACAAAGTGACTGGACATTGAAAACTGTCAGCGAAATGTTCATTGTTGTTTGTGTGCGAGGAGCCATAGGCACTTGAATCGAGTTGCGACAGTTTACTGAGCGAGTGTGGTTGTGGCGAGAGTGGTGAGAGAGATCGGCAACGTTACCGACTGTAGGTATCGCCCTCCGTTTCCTCCTCCCTCCCCGTGCTGTGCGACAGTGAGGAAGGTCACGGCCAATCCTGAGATGCCACAGTGTCACGTTGAGCGAAGGGTCAAGAGGCGAAGGTCGCTCCCTGCCAGCCAGTTGTTGGTCCCGTGTGTAGGTCAGGCGAGAGATTTGACGAGGGAAAGGGTGAGGGTAGTGACACGTAAAGTCGGTCACCACAGGGTTGTGTAGTGGTGGGTGTGACAGTGGAGGGCCGTTACACGCCGTAATTGGCAGTGAGAGGTTGGGTGGTAGAGGCTGGGGTGAGTAGGCGTTGGCGAGAAAGTGGGTCAGCGAGTGTCCCTGCCCGTGCGACACACAGGCTGAACACAATGGCGCCGGTCGAAACACAGTGTGTTGGCAAGGTTGGCCAAGAAGAAAATCCAAATCATCCTCATGTCTATGGGGAGGGAGGCACAAAAATAGATCCAGAATAACAAGCAGTTCCTCACATACATCCTGGTGCTAAACTTCACAGTCCACGATCACACAAAAAAACAGCCACAAAGCAACGAAAATGTACAGCGACACCACACTCAGCCTGCTAGGCGATTGACAGCTCACAATCCAAGATCATATACAACACAGGCAACTACCAGCAGGTGTTGCACGTAGAGCATGATTAGACGAAGATGGGTTTGTAATGTATCACACAGCCAAGTTATCTCAAATAGAATTATTTCTATCCATGCTTTAGAGAAATGTTCGTTGACTGTATATGTCAATGAATTCCAGCTTTTAGGCGCAATATTTTAATAGATTCAAACAGCGTTCATGTGTTGCCTCCCAACTTAAATGTCAAAGCACAGACAGGAACTTTAAGTCTATTTCTCACGTCATTAAAAACCAACCAGCGTCCAGGGTCTCGTTTCCTGTCTCACTGAATGAGGGAAGGGGGAGACAGGAAGGAGGATCCGCTGGAATGACAGTTCCATCTCGCCATTCCTAGGGAGAGACACATCTGGCAGTCATCGTATTGGAGGATCACCACTCCGTAGTCTGTAATTCCCCATCGGCCCTTGGCAGCTGCCGGCTGAGACAGGGCAACATGGCACAGTGCTCAGAGATAGGGCAACATGGCACAGTGCTCAGAGACAGGGCAACATGGCACAGTGCTCAGAGACAGGGCAACATGGCACAGTGCTCAGAGACAGGGCAACATGGCACAGTGCTCAGAGACAGGGCAACATGGCACAGTGCTCAGAGACAGGGCAACATGGCACAGTGCTCAGAGACAGGGCAACATGGCACAGTGCTCAGAGACAGGGCAACATGGCACAGTGCTAGAGACAGGGCAACATGGCACAGTGCTCAGAGACAGGGCAACATGGCACAGTGCTCAGAGACAGGGCAACATGGCACAGTGCTCAGAGACAGGGCAACATGGCACAGTGCTCAGGGCAACATGGCACAGTGCTCAGAGACAGGGCAACATGGCACAGTGCTCAGAGACAGGGAAACATGGCACAGTGCTCAGAGAGGTCTGCTGGGTTAGCAGGAGGCCGGCTGTGCCAACGATTTGGAACTGAAGATGAAAGTCCCTAGCTCAGAGAGGAGAGAGAGAGAGAGAGAGGAGGTTACAGCTATATTGTAAGCATCT
>CM031601.1:9264726-9297226 GCA_018398815.1 Conus ventricosus
TCAAGCTGATCGAGAGCGGGGTGGCCGGGATGCTGGAGGACGATCCTGACGTCTTCCGCTGGATCTTCCGCCGACGTGTCCTGTACAACTACAACCGTACCCGGGGTATCCCATGCACCACCCGGCCACCCGTGCCCTGGATGCACGGCACCAACATACTGAACAAAACTAAGGAGTCAGACAACGTTCTCAAGCATTTTTTTGTTCAAAACTATTTGAAATAATTCCGCCAGATAACATGGAAAAACAAATTATAAGACAAAACGTGACGCGTTTGGACCTTTTAGGTCTTCTTCAGTCAAAATAAACAACACTCAAAACAACGAAAATGAAGAAAGAGCAATCACTTTTATGGTAAAGTTCGGCGCGAGATTGGCGTTATTTTTTAAATGTGTTTATTCTTTCGCTTGTTGAGGCGGTTATTCTGTCTTTGCTCCTGTTTCAATTTTCGCCGGCAGTCACCCCACTTTGAAACCAGCCATGCACCGCCTTCCCATTGCTACCCCCCATCCAACGTATGGAACGAGATCAGAGAGATAATCGAACTACTAGAAAGATGGGCAGCTCAAGGTGATCATGATCTTGCAACGTTTTGAACAAAATCAGGGAGATAATCAAATACCTGAAAAATGGACAGTCTTCTAATCGATAAATAAGATCTTCCAGCTTCTTGTATACGGTCAGAGGCAATGCAAACGCATGGGGAAAAGGTTTTGAAGAACCGATTTTTTTTTTTTTAGTTAATCATTATCTTCCAGCATCCAAATCAAGATCAAAGAGCAGAGCATACTCGAAATAATCTTTCTTTATGAGATCGTTAACATCTTCCAAAGCCTTACATGAGGTGGGACCAAACACGGATGGTGATGATGTAAAGAAGCAAGCGGGAAACGATTTCCCTTTTTATTTCCCGAGGCATCAAGATTCGATCCGAAAATAAGGTGGGGTTTTTTTTTGTATTCACATTAAGGAGAGAGAGAGGAGGGGGATATGAGGAGCGATGGGGGGGGGGGGGGGAAGGATTTAATCAAGAAATAGCTTTCCCCATTTCCTCGGAGAAGGGAGGAAGAAAGAGGGTGTTAGGTGGGGAAGGGTTACTGGTGCAGGCAGGAACAGTTTTCCTGTTTACTTCGAAAAGACACACAACCACAGCCAGGAAAGAGTTTGCCTGCTTACCATGGAAGGGGTTAACTATAACACACACAGTCAAAGATGTTTCTGGGTTTTTTTTTCTGTTTCCCCAATATGGAACGAGGAACAATGAGAAAATAGTTTCTGTTTATTTTTGGAAGTAAATGATTCACAGGAAACGAATTTCTCTGGTTTTGAGTCTTCTTCGCAGACGAGAATAGGACAGTGTCAAAACCAGTTTCCCGTGAACCAGTGATTGTGCTTCCCCGTCATGCACTTCAACTCAATTTTGAAACTTGTGGAATGAGATATCAATTCACAATGTGGAAGAAGTGTACTTTTGGAGTAACGAATTAGAAAATATAACATAAACTATTCAGATTACACAAAGAAAAAAATGTGTATGGCTAGAGATAGACGGAATTGTGAGAAACTTGTCCCCAAAAAATGATAA
Organism: Conus ventricosus; assembly: GCA_018398815.1. Classification (NCBI taxonomy): domain Eukaryota; kingdom Metazoa; phylum Mollusca; class Gastropoda; order Neogastropoda; family Conidae; genus Conus; species Conus ventricosus. The sequence continues at coordinate 9,266,312 of CM031601.1, forward strand.
GAATTGAACATAATCTGAAGGAATATAAGACGATTGTTTGTGTGTGTGTGTGTGTGTGTGTGTGTGTGTGTGTGTGTGTGTGTGTGTGTGTGTGTGTGTGTGTGTGTGTCTGTGTGTCTGCGTGTGTCGGTGTGTGTGTGTCTGTGTTTGTGTCTGTGTGTATGTGTGCATGTGTGTGTGTGCGTGCGTGCGTGCGTGCGTGCGTGTGTGCGTGCGTGCGTGCGTGCGTGCGTGCGTGCGTGCGTGCGTGCGTGCGTGCGTGCGTGCGTGTGTGTGTGTGTGTGTGTGTGTGTGTGTGTGTGTGTGTGTGTGTGTGTGTGTGTGTGTGTGTGTGTGTGTGTGTGTGAATAACACAAAAAAATGCTCCACTTTGCAGAAAAAGAGAGAAGCAAACGAAAAAATATTATGCAATGTGTAAATCATGCATGCAGGTATTCATCATTTACCCTCATATTTCATTCTTTTCCCTTTTTTCTCTACCTCTCAACACTCTAAAACAGATGAGAAAGGACGAAAAGGGTGAATACAATAATGAGGTAGTGATGCAGGTTGTCCACTAGTTAATGTGAATACAATGACGAGGAAGCAATATTGGTCGTGTTCTAGTTTATGTGAATACAATAATGAAATAGTGACATAGGTCGCCCCCCCCCCCCCCCCCCCCCCCCCCCCCATTTGTGAATACAATATTAAGGTAGTAATATCGTCGTCCTTCAGCCAATGTGAATATAATATTATGGTAGTAATATAGGTCGTCCTCCAGCCAATGTGAATACAATATTAAGGTAGTAACATAGATCGTCATCCATCCAATGTGAATACAATGTTAAGGTAGTGATATAGGTCGTCCTTAGTCAATGTGAATACAATATTAAGGTAGTAATATAAGTCGTCCTCTAGCCAATGTGAATACAATGTTAAGGTAGTAATATAAGTCGTCCTCTAGCCAATGTGAATATAGTGTTAAGGTAGTAATATAAGTCGTCCTCTAGCCAATGTGAATACAATATTAAGGTAGTAATATAAGTCGTCCTCTAGCCAATGTGAATACAATTTTAAAGGTAGTAGTATACGTCGTCATCTAGCCAATGTGAATACAATATTAAGGTAGTAATATAAGTCGTCCTCTAGCCAATGTGAATACAATATTAAGGTAGTGATATGGGTCGTCCTCTAACCAATATGAATACGATATTAAGGTAGTAATATAAGTCGTCCTCTAGTCAATGTGAATCCAATATTCAGGCAGTGGTGTAGATTCTCCTCTAGTCAATGTGAATGCAATAATGAGGTAGTGATACAGGTCGTCCTCTAGTCAATATGAATACAATAGTGAGGTAGTGATACAGGTGGTCCACTAGTCAATATGAATACAATAATAATGTAGTGATGCAGGTCGTCCTCTAGTCAATATGAATACAATAGTGAGGTAGTGATACAGATCGTCCACTAGTCAATATGGATACAATAAGGAGGTAGTGATAAGGTCGTCCTCTAGTCAATATGAATACAATAGTGAGGTAGTGATACAGGTCGTCCACTAGTCAATATGAATACAATAATGAGGTAGTGATAAGGTCGTCCTCTAGTCAATATGAATACAATAGTGAGGTAGTGATACAGGTCGTCCACTAGTCAATATGAATACAACAATGAGGTAGTGATACAGGTCGTCCTCTAGTCAATATGAATACAATAGTGAGGTAGTGATACAGGTCGTCCACTAGTCAATATGAGAACAATAATGAGGTAGTGATACAGGTCGTCCTCTAGTCAATATGAATACAATAGTGAGGTAGTGATACAGGTAGTCCTCTAGTCAATGTGAATACAATAATGAGGTAGTGATACAGGTCGTCCTCTAGTCAATATGAATACAATAATGAGGTAGTGATACAGGTCGTCCACTAGTCAATATGAATGCAATAATGAGGTAGTGATATAGGTCGTCCTCTAGTCAATGTGAATACAGTAATGAGGTGGTGATACAGGTCGCCCTCTAGTCAATGTGAATACAATAATGAGGTAGTGATACAGGTCGTCCTCTAGTCAATGTGAATACAATGATGAGGTAGTGATAAAGGTCGTCCTCTAGTCAATGTGAATGCAATAATGAGGTAGTGATAAAGTCGTCCTCTAGTCAGTGTGAATACAATCATGAGGTAGTGATAAAGGTCGTCCTCGAGTCAGTGTGAATACAATAATGAGGTAGTGATAAAGGTCGTCCTCTAGTCAGTGTGAATACAATCATGAGGAAGTGATAAAGGTCGTCCTCTAGTCAATGTGAATACAATAATGAGGTAGTGATAAAGGTCGTCCTCTAGTCAGTGTGAATACAATAATGAGGTAGTGATACAGGTCGTTCTCTAGTCAATGTGAATACAATATTCAGGCACTGGTGTTGGTCGTGCTCTAGATAACATGTGTTTAGTATCTATGTTTTATTTGACATTCTCGATGAATGAATGGCACTCTTGTTGTTTCTAAGAACTACTTTCTTTTCTGTCATTTTGGTCATCGCTTTTCGTGTTTATGTTTACATGCACTCTTTTGTTTGTATAGGCAGTATGAGTTTTCTCTCTCTCTCTCTCTCTCTCTCTCTCTCTCTCTCTCTCTTCTCTCTCTCTCTCTCTCTCTCTCTCTCTCTCCCTCTCTCTCTCTCTCTCTCTCTCTCTCTCTCTCTCTCTCTCTCTCTCTCTCTCTCTCTCTCTATATATATATATATATATATATATATATATATATGTGTGTGTGTGTGTGTGTGTGTGTGTGTGTGTGTGTGTGTGTGTGTGTGTGTTTGTGTTTGTGTATGTATGTATGTATCTCTCCGTCAATGCGGACTCGTTTCATTGATATTCTTTTTGGTTGTTTTGTTATACTTCTTTTTTTCAGATTTTAAAAGGAGTCGTTTTGCCCTTTGTTCGTACGTCTATCTCTGCATAGCTGTTTGTCATTGCAGTGTTTGCTTTGACCTAGGTCCCGATACTGGGGCTTGCATCTCATGACCTGGGTGCCTTGAGCTATGCGGGATAGAGTAATTAACGTTGGCCGGGGGGGAAGGGGGGGGGGGGGGTCGGGGGCAGGGGGCGCGACAACTCCGCCCTTTTAATGGTATTGTTTTTGTTTCCATCTGTTTTCCGTTTTCGTCCTCAGAAATCGCCGCAAGGCTTGTCTGGGAGTTTGACCTTTAACCACGATGGTTCCAGGAAAGACTTCACCCTTCATGTGTATTCTATGGCACTGGATAGAGGAATCAAGAAGGTTCGTAAGACATCTGTGGAGAGAGAGAGAGAGAGAGAGAGAGAGAGAGAGAGGGGAGAGAGAGAGAGAGAGAGAGAGAGCGAGAGAGAGAGAGAGAGAGAGAGAGAGAGAGAGAGAGAGAGAGAGAGAGAGAGGGCTTGACACTTTGACACTTTGATATTATATTTTCATTACCAAAGAGGTCTTTTGACACGGGGGGGGGGGGGGGGTGTAACAGAACAATAACATTTCCCTCTTCATTTCCTGCAAACAAATAGTACACATTTATTCCTAGTGTGCACCAAATCAAAGGGTAACAAAACAAATAAATTCGTAACATTTCCTTATGTCCTCACGCACAGGAGTAATGCAATTAAAAAAATAATCTTAAGACTGACTCGACCATCCACTCAATCAAATGATGACATTGTATCTTACTGATCTCTTCCACTTGCGATGAATGATAATATTAATTCAGATATCCCTTATAATGCATTATCTTAAATTTCACTATCCTTCATCTGTCTAATTTCCAATGCTCCTGTGATGAATTTCGCAACTGATTTAATTACAAGTTCATCATCTGATGATAACACGACAGCAACATTTTGTCTTTTCGCTATATCTAACTGGAAAAATGGACAATTTGTCCGCACTTCATTATAAGCAGTACAGTGGAACAGAAAGTCTTCTTCGTCATCAATAATGTGTCTACATGCAGCACAAGGAGATTCTGGGGATGTTTCACATTCAAACCATCTTTTGTTCGCATTAAAACCTAAAGTTCTCAACCTACAGCGTGCGTAAGTTATTCTGTGTCATCTATCTGTTATGACATTGAGAAACTTTTCAGAATGAAACACATTCTTAAATGAGAAAAACCAGCGATATTTTTCTTTACTTTCCATATCTGAGTGCCAGTTCTGTTTAAAAGAACAAATAAGCCTGTCTTTAAATTCCGCAATAAACTGTTGCTCATTTCCTACTTCCTGGGTCATCCACACTATTCCAAAACCCTGTTCTGAAAGGACATTCTTTACTTTATGAGCCCAGTTTTCTTTACCTTTTTCCATTTCTAAAAGCATCATATCATAGGCTTGCCTGCTAAAACATGACTGGGGTAGCTTCAAGATCTTATTCCAGTACTTAATACATTTCACAAATGTACTTATATACAAAGGGTATCTGCCCATCTCTCCATAATATAAAACGGTGTTGGTTGAATGAATAGGTACTTGAAGGAAACGCTTCATAGCATACGTATGTACTTTTTCCATCAGCAAATTTTCATGTAAGCCCCAAATTTCAGCTGCATATGTAAGAAGAGGTTTTATCTGTGTATCAAACATTTTCCAAAATATACCACAGTCTGTACAATTCAGTTTTATCAGGGATTTCAGAATTTCAATAGTACCTTTTTCCCTTTTCTAAGAGATTCTTCCCATGCGTAACGGAAAGTTTATTTTGTTGAAAATATGATTCCAAGATATTTATATGAATTAGGTACTTGAACGTCTGCATTTCCATAAGATCATTTTTCATACACTGATAGGTGGCCACCCATTTTAAAGACCACTATATTCGTCTTATCCAAGTTAACTGATAAACCTAAGCGATCTGCTTCTTCTTTCAATACATTTAGTTGGTTTTGCAAATCTACAACTGTTCCGGACAGAAGAACAACATCATCAGCATACAGTAATAAAACTAATTCAACTGCTCCAGGTATTATCTGGATACCATGTTTTCCTTTGCGGGACAATTCCACAGCCAGTTCGTTTATGAAAAAGGAAGACAACTGTGGACTCAACAAGCATCCTTGTTTTACTCCATTTGGACGACCAAAATAATCTGAATACTCACTCTTCACACGCACACATGCCAGCACTGAGTTGTAGACCCTCTTATAGTCATGTACAATTTACTATTAACACCACTTTTACGACGTACATTTCACAGAGCATTCCGATTTACCGAGTCAAAGGCCTTCTTGAAATCTACAAATGCAATGTAGAGCTTCGACTTACAGAGTAGATGTTTTTGAGAGAGAGAGAGAGAGAGAGAGAGAGAGAGGAGAGAGAGAGAGAGAGAGAGAGAGAGAGAGACAGACAGACAGACAGACAGACAGACAGACAGACAGAGCGTATGAGAGAGAGAGAGAGAGAGAGAGAGAGAGGAGAGAGAGAGAGAGAGAGAGAGACAGACAGACAGACAGACAGACAGACAGACAGACAGAGACAGAGAGAGAGAGAGAGAGACGATGGTATACGAATGTAGGTCTCAGTTTTCCATTAAAGAGTATTATGAACAATAGACAAAGCTGTTTATCTCATGCAAAAGACATGGAATGGTGTGTCTAGTATAATGCCATGTACGAGACAACAATTAGCATGTAATGTTTCCCATGTTTCCGAGCGCTGGCAAACAGATAACATCTTCCCTGTTGACATAATGTGCACGTCAAATGATAGCTACTCCAAATGTGTATATCTGTTATGACCGTGAAGTTGCCTTCTCAGTTAATCCAGTTTTTGTTCTCACATCTTTCTTCAAAATCTACCGCTTGCAGTGTTCTTGAATTCCATGTTCATCAGTGATGCAGACTTAACCCGAATTGGATGACATGGGCATCTGACCTCCACGTCACAACTGAAGTATCAGAGATTTGCCAAAGATATCTGAAAACTAGCCTCTTTAACAATGTTGTACAAGACATTACCATCGGATGGAAAAGTCATTCTGTCTTTTCTATCGGACAGTTGAGAGTACTTCCTACATCTTCCTTTATGAAAAAGAATCGTTCGATCGACTTTTTTCTCTGAAAATTGATGTTTTACTATGCCATCCTCTTTGCCTTTCCAGCTGCATCACATTCCATGGGGGCCAGAATAGTTCAGTTGATAGAGCGCCGGACTCGTAATCTTGGTGATCCTGGGGTTGTGGGTTCGAATCTCCGCCGGGCCGTTTCGGTACAGGGGGATTTTCCCCTCGGAGTTAACATTGGTTCTGACTCCATTTCCCATACAGTCCTTTGAATGAGACTATGAACCGAGGTTCCGTGTGTGAACGCATGCATAACATCTTGCACACAGGTAAAATCCCATCACCAACTTTCGGACGAGGTCAGTTTGGCCGTTGGTATGGATGACACGTTACACATAGCATGCACCCCGCGTAAGAAATGGAAAGAATGAAGGAGGTAAGGAAATTGAGTGAACGATATTGAACGATATAGACTGGATGACACGGGAAACGACTGAATGAAGCGCCAGCTGGGAGCTCTTCGATCGGCAATACCAGGTAGGCAGCTCGTTGTATAAACGAGTGTGGATTGTAAAGCGCTTAGAGCTTGGTCTGTAGCCGAGAACAGGCGCTATATAAGTATTCATAAAAACAATAATAACAACAACAATAATAATAATAATAATAATAATAATAATAATATAAAAATAATAATAATAATAATAATATAATAATCCAGCATTCACACCGATTTTCCAATGCACAGCCTGTTGCAGTCATAGGACCATCAATGCAACGATTGCTATATGTATCGGGCCGTCATAAAGCAACCCACCAGAGGAGACACTGCACTGCTGCTGAACCACTTCGTAAAGTCCAGTGGTGCCCGTTCTATCCCTTTACTGAAGACAATTATCGCTCAGTCGCGGAGCCACACTAAATCAGCGTTCAATTCTGCGGAAACTGCCGTCGCTATCTTCCAATAATTGGGGCATGCAAAAAAAAAAAAAATTATGTACTAATCCTGCGAACCTCGCATCCACCACAATTCATGACCTTAGCGCAACCTCTTTACCACGATATTTGAGTTAAAACTCCTCAAAGTATGGTAACCTCTTTACCACGATATTTGAGTTAAAACTCCTCAAAGTATGATTTTAATACCATGAAAGAAAGAGCGATTCCGCTCCTACGTTTTCTTCAGAGTTAGTACTGGAAGAGGCAAATAAGGAAGGGTAGAAGGCCACTAAACAACACAGATTTCAAAAAGCTATTGCCATACTTGATTTCGCACGATGTATGACTATGAAATATAGCTTTCTGTATAATAACGAAATTGTTCACTTATTCCTGAAATGCCTTTGCCTATACGAGTACGAAAGAGGTTAAAAAAAAAGGTATGAGAATGAGAGTATGAGCGAAATGTTAGTCTAGATCGCATAGGAAATGAGCTCTCTCTCTCTCTCTCTCTCTCTCTCTCTCTCTCTCTCTCTCTCTCTCTCTCTCCTCCTCTCTCTCTCTCTCTCTCTCTCTCTCTCTCTCTCTCTCTCTCTCTCTCTCTCTCTCTCTCCGTATGGGCGTGTATACAACCACGCGCGCGCACGCACGCGCAAGCTCTTGTGTGTGCATGTTTGTGTACGTGTGTGTGAGCGTACGTACGTGCGTGCGTGCGTGCGTGCGTGCGTGCGTGTGTGTGTGTGTGTGTGTGTGTGTGTGTGTGTGTGTGTGTGTGTGTGTGTGTGTGTGTGTGTGTGTGTGTGTGTGTGTGTGTGTGTGTGTGCCTTGCTGTCGGGTGTTTTCCCACTGCCCTAGGAAGCGATCGTTGTGAAGCAGTGTTGTTTCATTGTTAAAGATCAATACAGCATTAAATTAACAAAATGTTACATGATTAAACCAGGTGGGAACATGGTCAACGAAAATGCCTTCACCAGTGTGCATAATAGCGCGGATGGAAAAGGAAGGGGGAAAGGAAGAGGGGGCGGCCTGAACAGTACAAAGGTCATCACGTCCATCATTGTAAGTCAGTACTTCTATGTTTGTAAGTTTTATCAATCAGTCAATGTATTGACTGTTTTCAAATGTTACAAGTGGTATCTGTTTGCGATGGTGACTGTTTATAATCAATATCTTGATAGTATTCCAATGTCACAGTTGGTATTTTGATTGTGATGGTGAGTTGGTTATGACAAATATGTCCATTCTTACCCTTATTTTACAAGTGGCGTTCGACATTAATTGACACCATCTATGTGTTGATCGTAATCAGATTTTACAGCTGCCATTAAAATAATGATGGTAATATTGGTTTTTTATCCACGTATCAATCATAACCTGATTTCTGACCTGGTATTTGTAAATGGGGTTTATTTGTGATAGTAAATGTGTTGTTCATATTCTGATTTTGAAGATGATATTTGACAATCTTTCTGTCTGGCATCAGTAAAATCCGAGTTCTGCTCTTGGTTTTTTGCCTGTAACTCTCTTGTTTTCTATTTTCAATCCCCGTGCTTGCTGGGTTTTTTTTTTTGTGACTCATTTGTTTTATGTTTTCTCGCTACTCTCCGTGGCCTCTTCCTTTCTGCCCTTCCAATCTACTCGCTTGGATTCTTTCTCATAAGTTCTTCATTGCAAGCCTTAATATGTTTACTAGACTGCTGTACTACAGTGCAAATACTCTAAACATGTGGATGCGATCTGGCAAGTTTTTGTCAGACGTTTGCCTGGAATCAAGAATCGGGATGAAGTGTATTATTCCAAGAGCACGCACAGAATTAAACCCATGCTACAATGTGACATACAGCGATTTCCCAGAATCGAACGCAACACGGCACGCGTTGCGATTTTCGTTGAACTGCCGGTTTTTGTTTTCCCCAAACCCGTATCAGCAATGTTTGAAACATTGAATGAAGCCGAATTTGATCAATTGCTTTCGCTAATTTTTAAGGGATTTAGGATGTCGTAAATACCTGCCACATCATCTTGAATGCGTATGATACGTTTGAATGTGTATGACACATTTTGAAGCCTGCCATTGTTTTCAGCCTGTAGGAGGAAGAAGAGCAGGAAAGAGGGGAGAGTTAGCGAGTGGAAGACTGAGGTGTAAGATTCAGGGGAGGTAACGGGGAGCAGGCTTCCTGAATCTCCAGGCGTACAGAAGTGACGAGGTTCCAGACATGATTTTCTCCCGAGGGTTGATAAGGGAGGAGAGAAGGGGGGGGATGAAGGGACACCCACCACCTTCCACGGTCCCGTTCCCTTTGGCCCTATGTTGAAAAAAAAATCAAACAATGGAGACAAGCAGCATTCTTTTAACAGCCTTCTGTTTACAACTGAAGATATACTGTAGCAGTGGACCGTATTCTTTCCTTTTTTTTCTTTTTTTTTCATTTCGAGAGTTGCTCAGTTTAGCCGAAGACTTCCAGTTTTAATCATTTAGATCGTAACCCGATCAAGAACGCTGTGAACTTTGATGACAATCAATGGTTACTGAATGATCTTGTGAAAGTACAGATAGATGGCACAGAAAAACAACACCCTGCTCCTCAGTCCTCCGCCTGCGTGCAGGATACATATGGACACAAACCCGTCACGAACAGCACCGATCGGTGACAGCGTTTCTGCTATCATCGATCAGACCACAAGTAGAGTGACTTCCACGGGAAGTTTCCGGACGACTCAAGTTCAGGCTGCACACCAAAAATAAATGCGCCAAGGCCTTGCTTAAGGCGTCGAGTATTTATAGACTGGCGCAATTAGATTGTTTTGAGAATGTTTATTGTGTGTGAAAGTTGGTTCTCATCATTTTCTTTCATATGGCCGTCAGGGTATAAGCCAGGTGGTTGCAAGCAGACAGATTAAAATCAAAGGAATGGGACTATTTGGGAGCTTCTGGCTGGCGCAAAGATAGGGTCACAGATGAGTGAAAGGCCTGAAATGTGACGTCAGCTAAGGGGAAGGTCATGTGTTTGAAGATTGTCTTTTGATTTCATCGGTGGAAATCCCTCAAAACATAGGAAATAATTGGCGGGGGAGTTGTTCCTTCGATCAATTATCAATTTAACATTAAATGCTGGTTCAAAATTATGGTAGGCCTCAAAACGCTTACATGGATTACGTGGTGTTTCAGTGCAACATCCTAATTGTGGTGTGTGGCCTCAATTCATGGTCACAGCTTTGGCCATCCAACGTTTTGGCCATCCAATGTTTTGGCCAGCCAATGTTTTGGCCAGCCAATGTTTTGGCCAGCCAATGTGGACAGTGTGCTGCGTGTCAGCCGTGATCCACAACAGAATGCGATATCTGCTTGCAAACAGGTCATAGGCACGTCTGTAGAGGACTGTTCTGGCTGGGGAACAGCGTTTGGGGAAGATTTGGAATGGGGAGGAGGGGAAGGAGAGTGGGGGAGGCGGGGGGTGTAGCGATGATTGGGGTGGGAAGGGGGCTGATGTGCCGACAAAATCATTTACTGACCAGAACAGCGAGCTGCAGAGAGAGAGAGAGAGAGAGAGAGAGAGAGAGAGAGAGAGAGGAGAGAGAGAGAGAGAGAGAGAGAGAGACAGACAGACAGACAGACAGACAGACAGACAGACAGACACACACACACACACACACACACACACACACACACACACACACACACACACACACACACACACACACACACACACAGAGAGAGAGAGAGAGAGAGAGAGAGAGAGAGAGAGAGAGAGAGAGAGAGGAGAGAGAGAGAGAGAGAGGCTGCAGGTGATTTTTTCGATGATAGCCAATATACAGCTGATATGTCGAGGGGGTACGAATTCTTATCTATGGCGTCATAAGGAAATATTTATATGTGAGAAGAGAGAGAGAGAGAGAGAGAGAGAGAGAGAGTGTGTGTGTGTGTGTGTGTGTGTGTGTGTGTGTGTGTGTGTGTGTGTGTGTTGTGTTGTGCGTGTGCGTATGCGTGTGTGTGTGTGAGTGTGAGTGTGTGTGTTTAAACTGGCCAAGCCACAAAGTCGGAGAACTGGAAGATTAAGGATGTATGTTTAATAATAATAATAATAATAATATATATATATATATATAATATATTATATATATATATATATATATATATATATATATATATATATATATATATATATACATACATATATTCGTATACAGTAGATTCAAAAGGAAATGCACAAAACGAAACATTCCCGTGTCCCAGGCTTTAGCTTTTTACAAGAGGTTCTTACTCCCTTCCTACTTCAGACGCCATCTTCGAATGTTGAATATTTTACTATTCCGTCCTGTCAACAATAAAAAAAAAAACCTCATCCACTTAAAAGAACATAAAAAATGAGGACAGAAAAAAAAATAGAAATATGTCCACGTTTTTCCATCTTGAACATCATCTCAGCGCCCAGGGTAAAGCAGGAAATTAAGGGGGATCGAGTTGGCAAGGGGTTGGGGGACAATAGTGATGTGTGAAAAATAATGGGTAGAGCGGGGGTGGGGGGGGGGGGGGGGGGGGGGGGAGGGGTGACGGAGAAAGGGGGAGGGCGGTACGGCAACGGCGAGCGATTAATGAAACATTTAGTCCTACAGCCCGGAGCACGTGCCCGGCTTTATCGCCATGGCGGGACGTGCCGTAGTGACCAGCAGCTCTGAGGATTAAAGAGTGTAAGAGTGGCGCGATGCACGTGCCACTTCCTTGTTAGTGGCTGACACACCACCTCTGCACGTTGCACCAAAGACTTGAGTGTTGACAGGCTCATGTCGGTTGCGGATAAGGCGAGACCTTGCCAAGAACTGATGGATGACAGAGAAAGATTTTTCTATTTTGGAAAGCCGGCTGCATACCCATGTGAATTTCTGTTTTGCTGTTTTACCAGTGTTTCAAAATCAAATCGGTATTTGTTTGTTTGTTTTCAGTTTTGTTTTGTAACAATGACAATGGCTGAGGTTCCTGTTTCTGTATGCACAATCACGCACAATCATGAAACACCATGATTTTTTTTCTACCATGAGGAAACACGTACAACTTGCACACAGAATGAAACTTTCATAAATCATATTGAAAGACAGAATGAAATTGGTGCTCTGGGATCGATATCTTTTGAATTGTATGCATACAATTCAAAATATATAGTTCCCTGAGAACCAATTTGGTTATTGAAATAATTCACAGATAATTTCTGAGACATTTGATTTAAAAAAATCATAATCTATGTATTCAAGAAAGTGTCCGCAAATTCATTAAACTTATCAGTGTTTATAAACTGTACACTTGAGAAAAGGTTTTCATTTTTTGAATGCGATTGAAGAACTGCGATATTGAGGGGGGGAGGGGGGGGGGCAAGCCAACGTAACAAGATAAACCAGGTACTGAGTAGGACGTTTTCACTTGGGCAATTACTACAAAAGAGAAAGCCAAGGGAAGATTTGTGTGTGTGTGTGTGTGTGTGTGTGTGTGTGTGTGTGTGTGTGTGTGTGTGTGTGTGTGAACCCGTGTTTCTCCCTCACCCACCCCCCTCCATTCCAAGACACTATCTCTTATATTTGACCAATTTCGCTTTCTTCACCAAAACCCGTTTACTCTCTCATTTTCTGCCAGCTGACATGCCCTGTATGGGATGAGTTTCCCTCTCCCCCTCCCAATCACTCGTCTATCTTTCAAGAGTTCTGAATTTTCCTATGGCCCTTTTTTTTCTATCACTGGCATGGTTAAATTGTAAACTCACACCCAGCCTGGTCTCCACACTGTGGGAGGGCAGCTAGGGATGTGCAAATAGCCCAGTTCTTGATGATCGTCGAAGTGACAGAAGCTTGTCAAGGATGGTGGAAGTGCCAAACTGACGGACTGATGATGCACACTTCTTTCCCGCCATGTAGGAGAGTGGGGGTTGGCTTCTCTAGTGTGTCGACAGCTCCTGCGGTCACGGACGTAAGGTTGGGAGCTCCGGAGCCCTTAAGGTTCACAGGCAGTGGGTTTTTTTGTTTGTTTGTTTTTTTGTTTCTTTTTTTTTATGTGCTGTATGTTGTCATTTCTGCTAGGCGACTCGATGTCGTAGGCAGCATTCGTATGGAGTCATGGGCGTGTATTTATTTCATCATGGGAGCAAGAGTTACCCTACTTCTTCACTATTTATGGCATATTTTGCGAATATGTAGAGGTCTAAACGGAGAGAATGTCACTTTTGAAAGCTCGAAAGCAGCAGCCATAAGTAGATATGTGCGAAAAAAATTGTGATAGTGCGCTCTGTTTATCATCGCCAGCATTACAATTGCTGTTAGCATTATTGTTATTATTATTACTATTATTATCACTGTTGCAGTTGTTGTTGGCGATTGTAACAATGATATTTTTGAGTTGTGAAATCAAACTATAACAAAGCAAAAACATTTAAAGAAAACACACGTGAATTGTCATTCATAATACAAACATGTTTCGATGTATGCGTGTATAAGCGGCTGATAGAGAAGGATTTCAACACCAAGTGCTGAATGATGAGGGGAGAGAAAGAAAAGAGCGCAGGTGACCACTGAGGCAAGCCGTGCCGACCCCTGTGCACCACCATAACTTGTTCACCGTGGTCTCGTTGGGAGTTGAAGAGGCTAGACTCAGGGACCTTTGAGTCCTGTTAATCTTGTTTTAGAAAATTCGGTGCCATTTTCGGAATGAGGAATGAAATTATTGATATCATTAATCTATGCTATTATTGGAATGTGGAAATTAGAGCACTATGGTTATTATTCGTATCATTATTGCCCTGGGAAGAAAAGCTTAACTTTCTGAGCAGCTTGAAATAATTCATATTTTTATTTTCAGTTTGTTGTTATGGAAGGTATGTAACTATGTAACTTTCCTGGTCACAGATCTGATGACCAACCTTTACTGTGTACTGCTAGCATCCTCATGTTCCTTCGAGTGCCAGAATGTATAAAGTTAGTGCCATGCTGACCCTGATCTCTTCTACTGGCACGACCCATTCTATTCGGTAGCAACGGTCATCTGTCCCACGCTTCGGTCAGAATCCTGTGAGGGCCGCCGCCTTTAGGTGTTGTCATTGCTCAGACATGGCTGTGCACACTTCTGTGTTGTCTCTCAGGAGGTGGGGAGGATTCGTAGGTGTCATCCTGTTCTGTTAAAATCTTTACACACATGACATGTGTTTCTGTTGCACCTACCAGATTGGTCATGCACTCTTGCGCTGTCCCGTGCTCAGCTGGGAGACCTCCGTAGTGACATACTCGGTCAGCGTAGATATCAATGACCACTGCAGCCAAGGTATAGCTTGAGACAGAGTTGAGCGCGCTGCTGACCTTGGCTGGAAAGGCTGGCACGACACAGCGCACCTGTTCCACGTCATGGCTGTGTCTCTGACCGTTGCACACATTGTCTGACCAATGCTGCGGTCCTGTTGGTTTCCCACTCGTGTGTCTGCATCCACGCCATGACATGGAAGGGACAGCACTGACATTTTCAGCACATGTACGGTTTACAGCGGATTGCACGTGTTCGGTGTACAAATGAGTTGTTTATCTGACAGAATGCGGGCAGACTGACATTGGAAATATCGCTACTGTGTCAAAACATTGTGCTCCAGTTTTCCTTACTGTAATTCAACATATTTCCCCCATCCCCACACTGTCTCTTTCATTCTGTCTGTACTCGTAGCGTGATCTGGGATAGGATTTCAGTATCACGGCGAGATAGATAGATCTTTTCTTTGTTTCTCTGTGCTCCTTCCCTTGGCATTTTGTCCACCACTAAAATGATCTCTTTCTTCTGAGAGCTCCTGTAGTCTGTCTGAATCAAGGTTAATTAGCTTCAGTATGTGTTGTGCTGGTGGCAGAATTTCAGCATCAGCAGTGGTGGAGAATCCCCTCCGGTCTGCAGTCATCCCAATCCTGTGAGATGAACAAGTTCGCCTCCTCCGGTCTGCAGTCATCCCAATCCTGTGAGATGAACAAGTTCACCTCCTCCGGTCTGCAGTCATCCCAATCCTGTGAGGTGAACAAGTTCACCTCCTCCGGTCTGCAGTCATCCCAATCCTGTGAGATGAACAAGTTCGCCTCCTCCGGTCTGAAGTCATCCCAATCCTGTGAGATGAACAAGTTCGCCTCCTCCAGTCTGCAGTCATCCCAATCCTGTGAGGTGAACAAGTTCACCTCCTCCGGTCTGCAGTCATCCCAATCCTGTGAGATGAACAAGTTCGCCTCCTCCGGTGTGCAGTCATCCCAATCCGGTAAGATGAACAAGTTCGCCTCCTCCGGTCTGCAGTCATCCCAATCCTGTGAGATGAACAAGTTCTCCTCCTCCGGTCTGCAGTCATCCCAATCCTGTGAGATGAACAAGTTCGCAGATCCACTTGCATCTGATGTACAAAGCAGACTCGTCTAAAAATGAGTCACGGTACTCCTCGTGGGGCAAAGAAACACAAAGAGACACTGAAGCACCGAGTGTCTGCTGACTGGATATCATCTCATGATTGTTGTGCGCTTTCTGTAAGAGCATTCACTGAGTGAACGGATACAGTCCATGATAAGGAATCCCCATACAGGACAGTCAGGTTAATGATTTTGGATGAAAGGTTCAAAAGACACAAATTGTGACATGAAAAAAAACTGCGGTTTTATAAGCCGCGCAAACACAAAGCGTTGGAACATTAAAATGATATGGCAACAAGAGGATCGCGTCTCCTAGAGTGCTTCAGGACAAAGAACTCCATGAAGATGGCACGCGGGCGCCACCGATGATGTATACTCTTCTGCGGCAGAGACTGCTGAATTTCACAGAGGAAAAGAAAACAACAGCTGAAGCTGAGAGAGAGAGAGACAGACAGAGAAAAGAGAGGAGAGAGAGAGAGAGAGAGAGAGAAGAGAGAGAGAGAGAGAGAGAGGGGTTGTAACAAGAATGTTACACTGTACACAGCACAATACAAATGTTAAAACTGCATACTTTTTCATGCTAATGCATCGATCGAGACCAGCACGTACTGCAGCCACTACACCCACCCCAACCTTCCGGGTCGTATTTGTTGGCCTGGTTCCAGAACTGGGAAGCTAAGTTAATGGCACAAGTTGCCCTGCTGCGTGCTTAGACGCCGTAACGATCTCTCTCTCTCTCTCTCTCTCTCTCTCTCTCTCTCTCTCTCTCTCTCTCTCTCTCTCTCTCTCTCATTTAAAAGGAGGAGGGATTTGACCTAAGTAAGTACATAATTATGTTGAGAATGTTTATGTTTTTGTGATGAAATACCTTGTGCAATCATGCTCTTTATTACTCACCCCCTTCAAATGGGGCCGTGGCCTTTTCTTGAATAAATGATCGTTCTCGTTCTCTCTCTGTCTCTCTGTCTCTGTCTCTGTCTCTTTCTGTCTCTCTGTCTCTCTGTCTCTCTCTCTCTCTCTCTCTTCTCTCTCTCTCTCTCTCTCTCTCTCTCTCTCTCCCTGCACGTGCATCGTACCCATGTTTCTTTCTCTTTATTTTTTGTTTCTTTATCTCCCGTCTTTGATTCTGTCCCTCCCCCCCCCTTCATCTCTCCTTTCCACGCCCCTGTCCCCGCTTCCTCCACTCCTCCATTGGCACCAAAGTGCTAACCGTGCTCTGCAGCTTCCAGCCGTTGTCATAAATTCATGTTAGCCAGTCGAGAAGCAAAGCAACAACCAAATAAAAGCACAACATTACGGGATTTTTTTTGTTTGTTTGTTTTGTTGCTCATGTGAAAGATCGGTTCATCAAAAGCTGTTGGGAAGTTGTTTGGTGCAGGTTAAGGAATCGCCGCAGGGGCACTGGGCAATGATTACAGATAGAACGGGCACAATGCATGGAGGAGTGCGCACACACCACTTTCTTAGCCTCCTTTTATTGTTCAGTATCTTAGGTTTCTTCTTGATGATGATGATGATGATGATGATGGTGGTGGTGGTGGTGGTGGTGGTGGTGGTGGGTGGTGGTGGTGATAATGATGATGGTGATTGTTATTACTATAATTATAGTTATTATCATTGTTCTTGTCATTATTGTTATCATCATCATCATCATCATCATCATCATCATCATCATCATCATCATCATCATTATTATTATTATTATTATTTTTTTATTTGTTATTATTATTATTATTATTATTATTGTTGTTGTTGTTGTTGTTGTTGCTGTTGTTATCATTGTTATCATTATTATTATTATTGTTATATTATTATTATTATTATTATTATTATTATTATTATTGTTGTTGTTGTTGTTGTTGTTGCTGTTGTTGTTGCTGTTATTTTTGTTTTTGTTGTTATTGAATTATTTGACTCTGTCTACGGAATTGACTTTGCCAAGATGTCAGCGCTGATATGCTGCCTCGCAAAAAAAAAATGGCTGGGCTACAAACAACATTAATTAGATAGTGCCATTTGACATCGACCACCTACGTTCGTTAACTTTGAAAAACAGTGTATGAGCCAGTATGTTTTATGCCTGCCTGGCTCACCGATGAAAATCGTTGACTGACTGACGACCTGGGTGACCGAGTTCGACTGTCTGTAATGTTTCGGCGATGGTTGATGATAAGCTGAGTGGAGTGTGTTTAGGGGATGTGGATCGTTGGAGAGTTTCTGCCTGAAGATGGGAACCGGAGGACTCTCCTGCTCCGGAATCCTTAACCCCAGCCCACACCTTCTTAACCCCAGCCTTAACCCGACATTAATCCTAGCCGGGATTTTAACTTCATTTAAACCTAATCCAAACCGTACCCTAGCCAGAACTGTATGCTAGCTCTTCTTCGAATCACCTTCAAGGATAAATTGTGGTTGCAGTGTGGGGTTGGTAGAGTTGTCTTTTCCTTTCTCCATCGATGAAGATAAACACATTCACTGAATACATGCGAGGCCCTTCTGATTCATGAATGCGTCCTTGACAGTTACATTTATATGCATCGAACAGGCATTGTCGATCCATGATTTTATTGCAAAATATTAGTGTAGTGTGTGTGTGTGTGTGTGTGTGTGTGTGTGTGTGTGTGTGTGTGTGTGTGTGTGTGTGTGTGTGTATGTGTGTGTGTGTGTGTGTGTGTGTGTGTGTGTGTGTGTGTGTGTGTGTGTGTGTGTGTGTGTGTGTGTGTGATTGCGGGCGCGCGCGCCCTGTTTGTGTGCATGCCACCTACAATAGTTTTCTTTTTAATGATTGGGCAAGACAGTAGCAATAAGAGAAGCAAACACTTTTCAATGAATGTAACAGTCAATTGTCCACTGTCATACGAAGAAATGAGTAATGTACTTCACAAAAACACTTCTTGAGATGCTTCAATTTATCTTGAAACCCTTGTCCCAAGGACAAAATCCTGCTTTTTTATCTGCAGACATTTTTTCAAGTCTAACTCTCAGACTTGCAATTCATGATGGACCAAATATTGCCCTGAAATCATGTGTATCTGTCTTAGTGATGCCACAAGTTGGCCATATCAATGTTTATTGAGTTAAAGAAGTGTTGTTTTTTCGTTCATAGAATTGTAGCAGCTACAGACGCTAGGGCTTTTTTGTTTGTTTGTTTACTGTTAGGTTCGTTATCAGTTGTTTCTTTTCTTAAACCAACGACCAATCTTTTACAAAGTCATTAGTCTTATTCTTTATTTATTTAATCTTTAGTCTTTAAACAGGTGTTCTTCCTGAGCCATCCTTCTATTTATTCTTCTGCCTCTTTCACACAATCCAAATGGCCGCCCCTAGAGTCACCTGTCTCCCCCTCCACCCAATCCCCTCTTCCTTTTTATTAGATAAAAACATTCACTTATCATGAAATTTATCACATTTATTTTTTATAAGATTCTACAAACACCTAGATATGTGACGGAATATTAGGCCGAATTCCTTCTCTCTCTCTACTCTCTCTCTCTCTCTCTCTCTCTCTCTCTCTCTCTCTCTCTCTCTCTCTCTCTCTCTCTCTCTCTCTCTGTATGGAATTGTCTGGTGTCTTTCAGCTCTTTTTGTTTTATTGCTTGACTTGATTTTTTACGACTCTTCTTTCATTGTAGTTTGTCGTTTTTGATGTGGCAATTTTTTTTATATGCTTCTCCTCCTCCTCCTCCTCCTCTTCTTCTTCTTCTTCTCTTCTTCTTCTTCTTCTTCTTCTTCTCTCTCTCCTTGTGTCAGAGACTCCGTCTCTTTATTCTGTGTCTCCAAGTCCCCACCCACCTGTCTCTGTGTGTCGCTCTCTTCCCTCCATCTCTCCCACACTCTCTTCCTCTAGTTGTATTGTGCATTCTGTTGTTCTAAATTGCTATGTAGTCCTTGTTGTTTATGAGTTTATATGCAGTTCTATGCAATGATTGCTTCCATGTATTTATTGTTTGAGGGCTGGATGAAAAAAGCCACTGACTTGTGCTTATTCTTTTCCCTCATTAAGCAACATTTTGTTTCGTTTCGTTTCGTTTCGTCTTCTCTCTCTCTCTCTCTCTCTCTCTCTCTCCTCTCTCTCTCTCTCTCTCTCTCTCTCTCTCTCTCTCTCTCTCTCTCACACACACACACACACACACACACACACACACACACACACACAATTACAGAGAGAGAGACAGATACAGAGAGACACAGAGAGAGCACCTGAAAACAATTAAGCTCTGACACAGTGCCGCCATACAAACCGTCTGCACCATGACAACCCGCTGTGCCGCCATACAAACCGTCTGCACCATGACAACCCGCTTGGATTCCCCATCAGCATTTCTCTCACTGCCTGCCGGTGTAACCGAGGTCTGTTTTCTTGCAGTCCGAACCATTCCTGATGTTCAAGGCGTCCAAAGAGGGCGAACCTCTGATCGGCAACGACAGGTTTGAAGGTGAGTCGTCTGATCTTACAGTCACGATCAAGGCGAGTAACTAGGCACAATCATGTCATCAGGTTGTATTTCCCTCCCTTTACTACTTCATATCTTGTTATTGTTTTGGCACAGTTACGTGCAAGAACATTCCATAATATCAAAAATTAAAGGCAAAGCACCCCGTCCACTAACTGAAGGCGCATTGCGTCAAGAAATCCAACAGTCACAATAATCGAATCAAACCCACAAACGTACAACAGTCGATGAAGAGGACATTAGAAGGTATGTATATTTCTACAAATCATTTTCTTCTGTTACATTTCACAAGATTCTGATACGGATACTGCTTTTTACACAACTCTGTGAGTCGCATTTCCATGCAGTGCATATATTTTTCGATTTTATGTTTGCTCTTTAGCTCGTTCAAAAAGTATTTGGGGTTAGGTTTAATCTTATTAACTTTACACTTGTATGCAAAACATTTGGCAAACAGGACAATCTGGTCAAAGCCTTCGTCTGTGTTTATTTGTTCATCATTTCCAAGCAATGCCAGTTCTATGTTTAACTTGAGTATTACACAGTTTTCGCAATTTTCCCATAGTATTCTCTCTAGTTCGCTCCAAAACATTCGGACATAATAACAATACCATAAGTAATGTTGTATTGAATCTTTCTTTGTATCACAAAATGAACATTTATCAATATTAGTTATACCCTGCTTCATTTCTTAGTGCATAATGCCAGACTCCATTAGAAAATTCCCAGCCAGCTTTCAATGACCGTTTGCATGCAATCCTATGTTTTAAGTGACGGGCTGGATTGTGTTTTTATGTTAAAAGGTAATCAAGATCGGAGATAACACGCGAATGGCTCCGAAATGTTTGCGTTTTAGGTTGTCATCTTTCCCCATCGTTCCATGAATTTGGTTTTGCAGACGATGGGTTTGATTTTCTGTTTGTCTGAAAGTCTGCCTGTCTTGCTGATGATGTTGTGAACGTGTTTTTAAGAGTAATCGTGTGCAAACGATCTGGTAGGAGTTTTACAGGAGCAGCCATGCAAATAGAAAAATATGTTTTTTTTAATGTTATAAGAATCTTTTCGCGGAAATGTGTAGTAGCAGCAGTAGTAGTAGTGATGGTGATGTGGCGGTGGTGATGGTAGTAGTAATAGTAGCAGCAGCAGCATAAGTGGTAGTAATAGTAGTAGTAGTAGTAGTAGTAGTAGTAGTAGTAGTAGTAGTAGTAGTAGTAGTAGTAGTAGTAGCAGCAGGAGGAAGCAGTAGTAGCGGTAGTAGTAGCAGTGGTGGTAGCTTTGTGTTATTCGTGTGGTAACTGGTGCTATTGCTGCTTGCTATTGCTTCAGCACTACGAGGGTATTCAGGAATTAGAACTACACTTCAATGATTCTGTTTCTGTTTTCTGAAGGCTATTTTTGTTGAAGCATTTATTTCATTTTATTTTTCCCCATTCACCCACACAAGCACATACTGTTAGTTAAGCAGAATCATCTGCCACTGCAGATATGAATGCTTATCTCCCCCTATTTCTTCAATCTAAGACATAAGAGCAAGCTTTGTTTATAATTGAATATTTCTGGCAGTCATTGCAACACCAAGCTGCTCTGTAAGTTGCTGGAATGGTGCGGTACTTATCCTTGGAATTTATTAGTTTATTGTATATATATATATGTGTATATATATATATATGTGTATATATATATATATATATATATATATATATTATATATATATATATATATATATATATATATATATATATATATATATATAATATATGGAGAGAGAGAGAGAGTTGAACAAGGTAGTGGCGTGGGAGAGCAGGTGCAGGCTGACAATTCCTTCGTTATTACACAAATGACTTGGCAAAGATTCTTTCAAAAAAAAAAAAAAAAAAAAAACCGGGGTAGGATAGGGGTGAGAGGGGACGGGGGAAGGAAGACAAACAAGAAGGAAACATCAGGGGAAATACATTATGAATATTGAACCCCGCACTAGCGGCATATGGGAACCATCGTAATCCATCTTGACGACAGAACCATTCTTATCGCCTGCTCCGAGGCCTTGCGTCCGCTGGTTCCTCCACATCAGGGAGACATCTCTCTCTCTCTCTCTCTCTCTCTCTCTCTCTCTCTTCTCTCTCTCTCTCTCTCTGTGTGTATATATATATATATATATATATATATATATATATATATATATATATATATATATATATATATATATATATCTCTCTCTGAGTATGCGTGCGCGCGCGCGCGCGCGTGTGTGTATGTGTGTGTGTGTGTGTGTGTGTGTGTGTGTGTGTGTGTGTTGTGTGTGTGTTTGTATGATTATATACAAAATTCAGAGGAATGAAAGACGTGCGGTGTGGATATAGTAGGACTGAAGAGAAAGGGAAGAAAATACAACAACATGATTCCGTATTAGCTGCGGGCAAGATAGGTTCATATATGTATTGAATTCTTTCCTTTTTTAATTTCGTCTGTCACCTGTTGGTCGACCAGGTGAATGCTATATGATTTGACTTTATGCCGCTCCGTGTCATTTTGTTTTTCTTCTTAACCTCAATTTTTTATCAGCATATGAAATGTTGTTTTGACCATTCCCTTCCGTGTCCATGTCTGCTCAGTCCTTTCTTCTCGCTCTACCGCTTGAAGACCTCGTCAATGTATTCGTGTTGTATAATGGGTGCAGTACTGTTAACCTGTCTTTTCTCAGTGAGGAGAGAAAGAGAGAGGCGCGTGTGTGTGCGCATGTTCGTAGCGCGTGTGTGCTCGCGCGCGCGCGCGCACTCACACGCACACACACACACACACACACGCACACACACACACACACACACACACACAAGCACACACCGCACGCACACACGCACGCATGCACATGCACACACCGCACGCACACACGCACGCATGCACACCTGCACACACGCATGCATGCACGCATGCGCAGAGAGAGAGAGAGAGAGAGAGAGAGAGAGAGAGAGAGAGAGAGAGAGAGAGAGAGAGAGAGAGAGAGAGAGAGAGAGAGAGAGAGAAAACACACGCGCGCGCGCGAGCAAAGACAACAAGCACGAGCCCACATAGTACCGCTAATCACACACACACACACACACACACACACACACACACACACACACACACACACACAGGCGCGCAGCACAGACATAAGGGGCAAGAACCCACATGGTACCGCAAATCACATCGTTAAAGTTTCCCAGAACATGTCAAGCACACGAGCACACTGCTTTCTCTTCTGTTAATTCCCTGAACCCTGATTGATTTTGGTAGGTTACTCCATCGATCTGGCCGAAGGCGTAGCCCGAGAAGTGGGCTTCGAGTATCGATTCAAACTGGTGGACGACAATAACTACGGCATGAGGAACAGCGAGAACAACACGTGGAATGGCATGATTGGAGAACTCATTGACAAGGTCGGCTCCTCACGTCTGGATCTCTCTCTCTCTCTCTCTCTCTCTCTCTCCTCTCTCTCTCCTCTCTCCTCTCTCTCTCCTCTCTCTCTCTCTCTCTCTCTCTCTCTCTCTCCTCTCTCTCTCTCTCTCCTCTCTCTCCATGGACTGTCCGTGTCTTGAACTGTCCGTTTGACTGGCAGTCTTCATCTGTTTGGATTTGTCCGTCTGTGTCTGTCTGTGTGCCTGGCTGTCTGTGTTTTGATCTGTTTGATGATTGATTGACTCTCTCTATCTGTTGGATTTGTCCGTCTGTGTCTGTGTTTGTGCTGTCTGTGTCTTGAACTGTCTGTTTAACGTGCTGTCGTTATCTGTTGGACTTGTTGGTCTGTGTCTGTCTTTGTGCTGTCTGTGTCTTGAACTGTCTGTGTTCGCTGGCTGTCTTTGTCTGTTAGATGTGTTCGTCTGTGTCTGTCTTTGTGCTGTCTGTGTCTTGAACTGTCTGTGTTCGCTGGCTGTCTTTGTCTGTTAGATGTGTTCGTCTGTGTCTGTCTTTGTGCTGTCTGTGTCTTGAACTGTCTGTGTTCGCTGGCTGTCTTTGTCTGTTAGATGTGTTCGTCTGTGTCTGTCTTTGTGCTGTCTGTGTCTTGAACTGTCTGTGTTCGCTGGCTGTCTTTGTCTGTTAGATGTGTTCGTCTGTGTCTGTCTTTGTGCTGTCTGTGTCTTGAACTGTCTGTGTTCGCTGGCTGTCTTTGTCTGTTAGATGTGTTCGTTTGTGTCTGTCTTTGTCTGTTAGATGTGTTCGTCTGTGTCTGTCTTTGTCCTGTCTGTGTCCTGATCTGTCTATCTGATGGATTAGCTTCGTAATCTGTTGGATTTGTCCGTCTGTGTCTGTCTTTGTGCCTTCCCCCAGAGTCTGTACCTCTGTCTGTCTATGTGTCCGTCTGCTCGTATGTCCATCTGTCTGGCTTGCTGGCTGTAATGTGGAATATCGTGACTGACAGCCCTACTGACCTGGACGATTTGTTTCATGGTTCTCTGTCTGTCTGCGTGTCGGTTTTGCACCTGTTGGTTTATGCACAAAGAATGTACGGCATGTATAGTATCGGTGAGTGTGTAGACAAACGGTAAGACGGCACACAGCACAGCCATTAGTGCTCTCTCTCTCTCTCTCTCTCTCTCTCCTCTCTCTCCTCTCTCTCTCTCTCTCTCTCTCTCTCTCTCTCTCTCTCTCTCTCTCTCTCTCTCTCTCTCTCTGTTGCAAAAGCGTTTCTCAGGGATAA
Organism: Conus ventricosus; assembly: GCA_018398815.1. Classification (NCBI taxonomy): domain Eukaryota; kingdom Metazoa; phylum Mollusca; class Gastropoda; order Neogastropoda; family Conidae; genus Conus; species Conus ventricosus. The sequence continues at coordinate 9,290,780 of CM031601.1, forward strand.
GGGAGCTGTAGACAAAACACCCATGATGAGAAACATTGAAATCAAAATAACTCATCTTTTTAAATTGTTCCTCTGACAAATCAGCAGAAGGAGGGAGGGGGTCGAGTGGGGGGGGGGGGGGGGGGGGGGGAGGGACAGAATAATTGCATGAGTTTGATTCATATTTGTTTGGTCCACATAATTCTTTCTTCAAATCCCAACACTTCAACTACTTTTACTCGTTGTTGACATTGTTGCCGTTTCACCTTTCAGCTGAAATGTTGATCGTGTAACCTTGAGCAATTTCATTTCTTTTTGCTATAAATTAACAGTTCTACTCGCTTAAGTTAAAGCTGTAACGACCAAGGCGTGCTTCCAAAACTATAAAAAAAAAAGAGAAAACAAATGTTGGTTGTTGACAGGCCACACAAGCAAAACATCCCTTTGCGTGACTGATTGTGGTGATCTTAAATCAATTAATTTTACCTACTAGGTCTGACGTGATTCGATTGGATTGGATTGGATTGAATTTGGGTGTTTTTTTAATTTGATTTGATTTGATTTGATTCGATGTGATCTGACCTGATCTGATCTGATCTGATCTGATCTGACCTGATCTGATCTGATCTGACCTGATCTAATCTGATCTGATCTGATCTAATGATCTGCTGTGTCTGGAATTGTCGGTTCTCCTGGTAGAAAGCGGACATGGCGATAGCAGGCCTGACGATCACAGCGGAGAGGGAGCGCTATGTGGATTTCTCCAAGCCTTTCATGGAGATCGGCGTCTCCATCATCATCAAAAAGCCACAGCATCAAAAGCCTGGGGTCTTCTCCTTCATGGAGCCCCTGTCGATAGAGGTCAGTAGAGGCAGGCGTCCATTGTTCAGGAAATATGAGTACGTACGGGTGTTGTTCTTTCCATGCCTGAATCTGTGTTCTGACTGTACAATTTTCCGTTATTTTATTTTCTTTACGAATTGTACCGATAAATGTACATACAACGTGTACATATACCCTTTTAGTGGATGTCTGAATTCCAGAAGGAACTTTAAAAAGTGAAGTCTGAGTGTGTAACTGTACTACACTGTCCTTAGCTCTCGGTTCAAAACTTGAGCACAGATCAGGTTAATCGGCGTTGAATGCCTAATCTTACTACAGACTGATCCGCTTTAGAAACATCTTAAATCTATTTAGATGTCTGCACTAATCTTCTACATGGTGCTTGAATCCTGATTTTCCAAGTGTAGATTTCATCCTATTATTGTCTCCTTATGATATCATAGATTATCGGTACATCTGCTACTCGGCGTAAAAGCTTTACATCGTCTAGGATGATTAATTTGTGCTGTAGTTGTTTAAAGGTTGTTTTTATAACCCTAATGGTAAAGATTGAGTGTGAGTTTGTCCCATCAGCCTAATGATCAACACTGAGCGTCGGTAAGTCCCCAAACCCTAATAATGAATGTTGAGTGTATGTCTGATAACCCTAATAATGAATGTTGAGTGTATGTCTGATAACCCTAATAAGTATTGAGAGCATGTCCTAACCCTGATGATAAATACTGAGTGCGAATATGTTCCATAACCCTGATGATAACCCCTAACTGTGACTCTGTCCCACAGCCCTAGTGATAGCTATTGACTGTGACTCTGTCCCACAACGCTTATCATATATACTGACTGTGACTCTGTCCCACAACCCTAATGATAGTGACTGTGACTCTGTCCCACAACCCTAATGATAGTGACTGTGACTCTGTCCCACAACCCTTATCATATATACTGACTGTGACTCTGTCCCACAACCCTTATCATAATTATAAACTGACTGTGACTCTGTCCCACAACCCTTATCATAGATACTGACTGTGACTCCCACAACCCTTATCATAGATACTGACTGTGACTCTGTCCCACAACCCTTATCATAGATACTGACTGTGACTCTGTCCCACAACCCTTATCATAGATACTGACTGTGACTCACACAACCCTTATCATAGATACTGACTGTGACTCTGTCCCACAACCCTTATCATAGATACTGACTGTGACTCTGTCCCACAACCCTTATCATAGATACTGACTGTGACTCTGTCCCACAACCCTTATCATAGATACTGACTGTGACTCCCACAACCCTAATGATAGATACTGACTGTGACTCTGTCCCACAACCTTTATCATAAATATTGACTGTGACTCTCTCCCACAACCCTTATCATAAATACTGACTGTGACTCTGTCCCACAACCCAAATGATAAATACTGACTGTGACTCTGTCCCACAACCCTTATCATAGATACCGACTGTGACTCTGTCCCACAACCCTTATCATAGATACTGACTGTGACTCTGTCCCACAACCCTAATGATAGATATTGACTGTCACTCTGTCCCACAACCCTTATCATAGATACTGACTGTGACTCTGTCCCACAACCCTAAGATAGATATTGACTGTGACTCTGTCCCACAACCCTTATCATAGATACTGACTGTGACTCTGTCCCACAACCCTTATCAAAGATACCGACTGTGACTCTGTCCCACAACCTAATGATAGATATTGACTGTGACTCTCGTCCCACAACCCTAATGATAGATATTGACTGTGACTCGTCCCACAACCCTAATGATAGATATTGACTGTGACTCTGTCCCAACAACCCTAATGATAAATACTGACTGTGACTCTGTCCCACAACCCAATGAAAGATATTGACTGTGACTCTGACCCACAACCCTAATGATAGATAAGGACTGTGACTCTGACCCACAACCCTTATGATAGATATTCCCTGTGACTCTGACCCACAACCCTAATGATAGATATGACTGTGACTCTGACCCACAACCCTAATGATAGATATTGACTATGACTCTGACCCACAACCCTAATGATAGATATTGACTGTGACCTCTGACCCACAACCCTAATGATAGATACTGACGTGACTCGTCCACAGCCCTAATAATAGATGCTGACTGTGACTCTGTCCCACAACCCAATGATAGATCTGACTGTGACTCTGTCCCACACCCTAATGATAGAATACTGACTGTGACTCTGTCCCACAGCCCTAATGATGGTACTGACTGTGACTCTGTCCCCACAACCCTAATGATAGATACTGACTGTGACTCTGTCCCACAGCCCTAATGATAGATACTGACTGTGACTCTGTCCCACAGCCCTAATGATAGATACTGACTGTGACTCTGTCCCACAGCCCTAATGATAGATACTGACTGTGCACTCTGTCCCACAACCCTAATGATAGATACTGACTGTGACCTGTCCCACGCCCAATGATAGATACTGACTGTGACTCTGTCCCACAAACTTAATGATAGACTGTGACTCTGTCCCCACACCCTAATGATAGATATTGACTGTGACTCTGTCCCACAACCCTAATGATAGATACTGACTGTGACTCTGACCCATAACCCTTATGATAGATACTGACTGCGACACTGTCCCACAACCCTAATGATAAATACTGACTGTGACTCTGTCCCACAACCCTTACATAGACACTGACTGTGACTCTCTCCCACACCCTTATCAAGATACCGACGTGACTCTCTCCCACAACCCTTATCATAGATACTGACTGTGACTCTGTCCCACAACCTATACATAGATACCGACTGTGACTCTGTCCCACAACCCTATCATAGATACTGACTGTGACTCTCTCCCCCACAACCCTTATCATAGATACCGACTGTGATTCTGTCCCACAACCCTAATGATAGATATGACTGTGACTCTGTCCCACAACCCTAATGATAGATATTGACTGTGACTCTGTCCCACAACCCTAATGATAGATATTGACTGTGACTCTGTCCCACATCCCTAATGAAAATACTGACTGTGACTCTGTCCCACAACCCTAATGATAGATATTGACTGTGACTCTGTCCCACAACCCTAATGATAGATATTGACTGTGACTCTGTCCCACAACCCTAATGATAGATATTGACTGTGACTCTGACCCACAACCCTATGATAGATATTGACTGTGACTCTGACCCACAACCCTAAGATAGATATTGACTGTGACTCTGACCAACAAGCTTATGATAGATATTGACTGTGACTCTGACCCACAACCCTAATGATAAATACGACTGTGACTCTGTCCCACAGCCCTAATGATAAGATACTGACTGTGACTCTGTCCCACAACCCTAATGATAGATACTGACTGTGACTCTGTCCCACAGCCCTAATGATAGATGCTGACTGTGACTCTGTCCCACAGCCCTAATGATGGATACTGACTGTGACTCTGTCCCACAACCCTAATGATAGATACTGACTGTGACTCTGTCCCACAACCTTAATGATATTGACTGTGACTCTGTCCCACAACCTAATGATAGATATTGACTGTGACTCTGTCCCACAACCCTAATGATAGATACTGACTGTGACTCTGACCATGACCCTTGTCATAGACACTGACTGTGACTCTCTCCCACAACCCGTATCATAGATACTGACTGCGACTCTGTCCCACAACCTAATGATAAATACTGACTGTGACTCTGTCCCACAACCCTTATCATAGACACTGACTGTGACTCTGTCCCACAACCCTTATCATAGATACTGACTGTGACTCTGTCCCACAACAATAATGATAAATACCGACTGTGACTCTGTCCCACAACCCTTATCATAGATACTGACTGTGACTCCTCTCCCACAACCCTTTTCATAGATACTGACTGCGACTCTGTCCCACAACCCTAATGATAATACTGACTGTGACTCTGTCCCACAAACCCTGATGATCGATATTGGCAGTGTCTCTGTCCCACGAACCCTAATCGTCAGCACTGACTGTCACTCTCTCCACGGCCCAGGTGTGGGTGTGCATCACGGTGGCCTACATCGGGTCAGCGTGGCGCTGTTCGTGGTCAGCCGCTTCTCCCCCGTGGAGTGGCACAAGGACCCACAGGCCGAGTCGGGCTACGAGAACGACTTCTCCCCTCTTCAACTCCTTCTGGTTTCTCCATGGGCGCCCTCATGTTCCAAGGCAGTGACTCCTGCCCCAAGTAAGAAGAGAATTACCAAACAGCCCCAAGTGGGTCTTTGTTTCAGCTTGAAAAGAACTACCACACAGCCCAAGTGGGTCTTTGTTTCAGCTTGAAAGAAAACTACCAAACAGCCCAAGTGGGTCTTTGTTTCAGCTTGAAAGAGGACTACCACACAGCCCGAGTGGGTATTTGTTTCAGCTTGAAAGAGGACTACCACACAGCGCAAGTGGGTCTTTGTTTCAGCTTGAAAGAGAACTACCAAACAGCCCAAGTGAGTCTTTGTTTCAGCTTGAAAGAGGACTACCACACAGCCCCACATGGGACTTTGTTTCTGCTTGAAAGAGCACTACCACACAGCCCCACATGGGACTTTGTTTCAGCTTGAAAGAGCACTACCAAACAGCCCAAGTGGGTCTTTGCTTCAGCTTGAAAGAGAACTACCAAACAGCCCAAGTGGGTCTTTGTTTCAGCTTGAAAATGAACTACCACACAGCCCAAGTGGGTCTTTGTTTCAGCTTGAAAGAGAACTACCAAACAGCCCAAGTGGTCTTTGTTTCAGCTTGAAAATGAACTACCACACAGCCCAAGTGGTCTTTGTTTCAGCTTGAAAGAGCACTACCAAACAGCCCAAGTGGGTCTTTGTTTCAGCTTGAAAGAAAACTACCAAACAGCCTAAGTGGGTCTTTGTTTCAGCTTGAAAGAGAACTACCAACAGCCCAAGTGGGTCTTTGTTTCAGCTTGAAAATGAACTACCACACAGCCCAAGTGGGTCTTTGTTTCAGCTTGAAAATGAACTACCACACAGCCCAAGTGGGTCTTTGTTTCAGCTTGAAAATGAACTACCACACAGCCCAAGTGGGTCTTTGTTTCAGCTTGAAAAGAACTACCACACAGCCCAAGTGGGTCTTGTTTCAGCTTGAAAGAGAAACTACCAAACAGCCCAAGTGGTCTTTGTTTCAGCTTGAAAGAGAACTACCAAACAGCCCAAGTGGGTCTTTGTTTCAGCTTGAAAATGAACTACCACACAGCCCAAGTGGGTCTTTGTTTCAGCTTGAAAGAGCACTACCAACAGCCCAAGTGGGTCTTTGTTTCAGCTTGAAAGAAAACTACCAAACAGCCCAAGTGGGTCTTTGTTTCAGCTTGAAAGAGAACTACCAAACAGCCCAAGTGGGTCTTGTTTCAGCTTGAAAATGAACTACCACACAGGCCAGTGGTCTTTGTTTCAGCTTGAAAATGAACTACACACAGCCCAAGTGGGTCTTTGTTTCAGCTTGAAAATGAACTACCACACAGCCCAAGTGGGTCTTTGTTTCAGCTTGAAAATGAACTACCACACAGCCCAAGTGGTCTTTGTTTCAGCTTGAAAGAGAAACTACCAAACAGCCCAAGTGGGTCTTTGTTTC
>CM031601.1:9309726-9342226 GCA_018398815.1 Conus ventricosus
GGCTCATGCCTTTTAAAATCATGTATAAATTACCCTCTGTGTGTGTGTGTGTGTGTGTGTGTGTGTGTGTTGTGTGTGTGTGTGTGTTGTGTGTTGTGTGTGTGTGTGTGTGTGTGTCTGTCTGTCGTCTGTCTGGTTTGTTTTAGGGATTTTTTCCTGACACACACGGTCATCATGATATGAATGATTATAATAAACACAAAAATAACACAAACGAAAACTCCAGACCATTCCTGTTGATGAACATGCACACTATGACGTAATAGGTTCGTAAACAAACAAAACCAAGACAAACCTGCAGGGGTAAAGGTGGTAAATGTCACTGATCTGTTCACTGGTTGTGGCATGCTGTGGTGTTGATCTGTTCACTGGTTGTGGTATGCTGTGGTGTTGATCTGTTCACTGGTTGTGGCATGCTGTGGTGTTGATCTGTTCACTGGTTGTGGCATGCTGTGGTGTTGATCTGTTCACTGGTTGTGGCATGCTGTGGTGTTGATCTGTTCACTGGTTGTGGCATGCTGTGGTGCTGATCTGTTCACTGGTTGTGGCATGCTGTGGTGTTGATCTGTTCACTGGTTGTGGCATGCTGTGGTGTTGATCTGTTCACTGGTTGTGGCATGCTGTGTGTTGATCTGTTCACTGGTTGTGGCATGCTGTGGTGTTGATCTGTTCACTGGTTGTGGCATGCTGTGGTGTTTGATCTGTTCACTGGTTGTGGCATGCTGTGGTGTTGATCTGTTCATGGTTGTGGCATGCTGTGGTGTTATGCCATTGATCACGTTGGTTGTGGCATGCTGTGGTGTAGTGCCATTATCGTTCATTGGTTGTGGCATGCTGTGTGTTAATGCCATTGATCTGTTCGTTGGTTGTGGCATGCTGTGGTGTTAATGCCATTGATTCGTTCATTGGTTGTGGCATGCTGTGGTGTTAATGCCATTGATGCGTTCATTGGTTGTGGCATGCTGTGGTGTTAATGCCATTGATTGTTCATTGTTGGGCATGCTGTGTGTTAGTGCCATGATGTTCGTGGTTGTGGCATCTGTGGTGTTAATGCCATTGATGCGTTCATTGGTTGTGGCATGCTGTGGTGTTAATGCCATTGATGCGTTCATTGGTTGTGGCATGCTGTGGTGTTAATGCCATTGATGCGTTCATTGGTTGTGGCATGCTGTGGTGTTATACCATTGATGTGTTCGTTGGTTGTGGCATGCTGTGGTGTTAATGCCATTGATGCGTTCATTGGTTGTGGCATGCTGTGGTGTTAGTGCCATTGATGCGTTCATTGGTTGTGGCATGCTGTGGTGTTAATGCCATTGATGCGTTCATTGGTTGTGGCATGCTGTGGTGTTATACCATTGATCTGTTCGTTGGTTGTGGCATGCTGTGGTGTTAATGCCATTGATGCGTTCATTGGTTGTGGCATGCTGTGGTGTTTAGTGCCATTGATCTGTTCGATTGGTTGTGGCATGCTGTGGTGTTAATGCCATTGATGCGTTCATTGGTTGTGGCATGCTGTGGTGTTTGTGCAAATTGATTTGTTCCGTGTTGTGGCATGCTGTGGTGTTTGTGCCATTGATGCTGTTCATGGTTGTGGATGCTGTGGTGTTAGTGCCATGATCTGTTCACTGGTTGTGGCATGCTGTGGTGTTGCATGATGTTCATTGGTTGTGGCATTCTGTGGTGTTTGTGAAATTGATCTGTTCACTGGTTGTGGCATGCTGTGGTGTTTGTGCCATTGATCTGTTCACTGGTTGTGGGATGCTGTGGTGTTAGTGCCATTGATCTGTTCACTGGTTGTGGCATGCTGTGGTGTTGATGTGTTCATTGGTTGTGGCATGCTGTGGTGTTGATCTGTTCACTGGTTGATGGCATGCTGTGGTGTTAGTGCCATTGATCTGTTCATGGTTGTGGCGTGCTGTGGTGTTGATCGTCATTGGTTGTGCATGCTGTGGTTGTTAGTGCCATTGATCTGTTCATTGGTTGTGGCATGCTGTGGTGTTAGTGCCTTGATCTGTTCATTGGGTGATGCATGCTGTGTGTTAGTGCATTGATCTGTTCATTGGTGATGCATGCTGTGGTGTTAGTGCCTTGATCTGTTCATTGGTGATGCATGCTGTGGTGTTAGTGCCATTGATCTGTTCATTGGTTGCATGCCGTGGTGTTAGTGCCATTGATCTGTTCATTGCGTGATGCATGCCGTGGTGTTAGTGCCATTGATCTGTTCATTGGGTGATGCATTCCGTGGTGTTAGTGCCATTGATCTGTTCATTGGGTGATGCATGCCGTGGTGTTAGTGCCATTGATCTGTTCATTGGGTGATGCATGCCGTGGTGTTTGGTGCTCCAGAGACCAGATCACACTGGCTGTGCTGCGTCTGAAAGAGGGAGGAACGTTACACACCCTGCAGCAGAGGTGGTGGATAGAGAAGGGGCAGTGTGGCGGCGACAGCGGGGGCAATTCCAAGGTCAGCGTCCGTCAGTCAATACTGTGGCTGCACACCAAAACTTGATGCGCCGAGGCTTACTTAAGGAATCGAGTATTAATAGACTGGCACAATTAGATTGTTTTGAGAGTTTTTGCTGTGTCTCAAAGTTAACTCTCCTCATTTTCTTTCAAGGTATGAGCCAGATGATTCCAGATTAAAATCAAAGGAATGGGACTATTTGGGGGGCTTCCAGCCGGCGCAGACACACACACAACACACACACACACACACACACACACACACACACATAACACACACACACACACAACACACACACACACACACACACACACACACACACACACACACACACACACACACACACACACACACACACACACAACCACACACGCACATACACGCAAACGCACGCACTCACCCCTGCAAGCTCATAAGCCGCACACGCAACCACGCACAAAGCACGCACGCACACACACACCACACACACACACACACACACACACACAACACACACACACACACACACACACACACAGCGCGCGCGCGCGCGCGCGCGCGCACGACACACGCACGCACGCACGCACGCACGCACGCACGCACGCACGCACACACACGAGAATCATTGACAAGTATAGATTCAGACTAGGTAGAAAACTGTGGAAGCTTGAGCAACTAGGAAAAAATGTACAGTGTTTTTTTTTTAAAATAAAGAGGCCTAGGCTTCAAAGGCATTTGAAAGGACTGGGGGTTTCAAAGAGGAGGCGAGGGTCGGGTTGGGGGAGGGTCACCAACGTTTAATGCAAGGGTATCCTAGATGGTAAAATCCTTACAGATAGAAATTGTAAAGATATCCTAGATGGTAAAATCCTTACAGGATAGAAAATGTAAAGATATCCTAGATGGTAAAATCCTTACAGATAGAAAATGTAAAGATATCCTAGATGGTAAAATCCTTACAGATAGAAAATGTAAAGATATCCTAGATGGTAAAATCCTTACAGGATAGAAAATGAAAGATATCCTAGATGGTAAAATCCTTACAGGATAGAAAATGTAAAGATATCCCAGATGGTAAAAATCCTTGTACAGGATAGAAAATGTAAAGATAATTATCCTAGATGGTAAAAATCCTTACAGGATAGAAAATGTAAAGATATCCTAGATGGTAAAAATCCTTACAGGATAGAAAATGTAAAGATATCCTAGATGGTAAAATCCTTACAGGACAGAGGACATTAGCCGAAAGAATCTGTTCTGACATTTAGAAGACAGAGAACGCGCTTACTGCCGGAAGAAGAATGGCGATGTCAAGATCGGGCATAGATAGTCGTTAATGGTCTGCGCCAGTGATAGTTCAGATGCTGACTGAAGACAGTGTGTTGGACAGTTTGACAGAACGGTCAGCCAGCTCAAATATTTTGGAAGAGTAGGGGTGTGGTCATGTGTGGGTGACTAGATGTTTAATCTTGCTGCACTATTGTAAGCTTTTGGGTGGATGTCTTGGGGTGTCAGAGAAGAAAGAGGGCCTTGCCCTCATCAAGCCTGGAGAAAAAACAACGTAGCAGACATCAACCCGTGGTCGTATCTACCTTGCCCTCATCAAGCCTGGAGGAAGAACAGCATAGCAGACATCAACCCGTGGTCGTATCTACCTTCCCCTCGTCAAGCCTGGAGAAAGAACAGCAGAGCAGACATCAACTGTGGTCGTATCTACTTGCCCTCATCAAGCCTGGAGAAAGAACAGCATAGCAGACATCAACCGTGTCGTATCTACTTCCCTCATCAAGCCTGGAAAGAACACAGAGCAGACATCAAGCGTGGTCGTATCACCTTGCCTCATCAAACGTGAGAAGTCAAATAGCAGACATCAACCCGTGGTCGTATCTACCTTTCCCTCACAAGCTGGAGTAAGAACGCATAGCACATGTCAACCCGTGGTCGTATCTACCTGCCTCATCAACGTGGAGAAAGAACAGCAAGCAGACATCAACCGTGGTCGTATCTACCTTCCCTCATCAAGCCTGGAGAAAAACAACATAGCAGACATCAACCCTGGTCGTATCTACCTTGCCCTCATCAAGGCTGGAGAAAGAACAACATAGCAGACATCAACCCGTGGTCGTATCTACCTTGCCCTCATCAAGCCTGGAGGAAGAACAACATAGCAGACATCAACCTGTGGTCGTATCTACCATGCCCTCATCAAACGTGGAGGAAGAACAACATAGCAGACATCAACCCGTGGTCGTATCTACCATGCCCTCATCAAGCGTGGAGAAAGAACAACATAGCAGACATCAACCCGTGGTCGTATCTACCTTGCCCTCATCAAACGTGGAGACAGAACAGCACAGCAGACATCAACGCGTGGTCGTATCTACCTTGCCCTCATCAACCGTGGAGACAGAACAGCACAGCAGACATCAACCCGTGGTCGTATCTACCTTGCCCTCATCAAAGTGGAGACAGAACAGCACAGCAGACATCAACGCGTGGTCGTATCTACCTTGCCCTCATCAAACGTGGAGACAGAACAGCACAGCAGACATCAACGCGTGGTCGTATCTACCTTGCCCTCATCAAACGTGGAGACAGAACAGCACAGCAGACATCAACGCGTGGTCGTATCTACCTGCCCTCATCAAACGTGGAGACAGAACAGCACAGCAGACATCAACGCGTGGTCGTATCTACCTTGCCCTCATCAAACGTGGAGACAGAACAGCACAGCAGACATCAACCCGTGGTCGTATCTACCTTGCCCTCATCAAACGTGGAGACAGAACAGCACAGCAGACATCAACCCGTGGTCGTATCTACCTTGCCCTCATCAAACGTGGAGACAGAACAGCACAGCAGACATCAACCCGTGGTCGTATCTACCTTGCCCTCATCAAACGTGGAGACAGAACAGCACAGCAGACATCAACCGTGGTCGTATCTACCTTGCCCTCATCAAACGTGGAGACAGAACAGCACAGCAGACATCAACCCGTGGTCGTATCTACCTTGCCCTCATCAAACGTGGAGACAGAACAGCACAGCAGACATCAACCCGTGGTCGTATCTACCTTGCCCTCATCAAACGTGGAGACAGAACAGCACAGCAGACATCAACCCGTGGTCGTATCTACCTTGCCCTCATCAAACGTGGAGACAGAACAGCACAGCAGACATCAACCCGTGGTCGTATCTACCTTGCCCTCATCAAACGTGGAGACAGAACAGCACAGCAGACATCAACCCGTGGTCGTATCTACCTTGCCCTCATCAAACGTGGAGACAGAACAGCACAGCAGACATCAACCCGTGGTCTATGTATAGATTAGGCATGGACATCGTCAGCCGATCGGAAAGCTTTAAACGTTACAAATGCACTTTGAGTTTTTTTCTTCTTTCAGATCAAGTTTTGATTTAAAGAAACAGAAGAAAATCAGAGGATTTTCTTTTACGTTCGTGTCACCTCTAACGACATGAAACCCACTAAAATCAAAATTTCAGGTACGAGTTATTCTTCGTTAATTATCTGCTACATTGTCAGAAGGTCGGCCATGTCCATGGTAATTCGACATCATCCACATGAAAAATTTGATGATGACAATGATCCATGAGGCACACTATTGGAAACGAGAACAGAGAATGTCGTGCACATGAATGAAGAAGACAAGATTGCGCCACCTGAATACGAGCGAGCCAGTTTCTTCAACAACAACAAAAAATCCAGATACTCGATTTCACATGTTGTATTTCATACAGTTTAGTCGTGAACTAGACTCAACGTGGGTTTGCCTTGTCTTGTCTCATAGAGTTCCAGAAACATCGCAAGACCAAGCTAGGCCATTTCGTATATGTAGTACTGGCCCTTCATGCTGAAAGATCTAAGCAATAACTTTAACAGTACCTTACATAGCAGCACAGATTTTAATGTTTATTTTCCAGATTTTCTCGGGGAGCATGCTCTCGTTCCTTTCTAGATCACATTTTGTTCCCCTTTCAAACAGTTTTCATGCCTTAGGGTTAAGGACGGGCAACACCTATTCTGGGAGCTCTAGATATCATGAAGATATATAGGACATCAACAGCATGTGTGTTGCTGTTCGTCTGTCGAGTCGACAAGAACTACTTCAGTCATCTTGAGCTTGAGGGAAGTGGAGGAGCTGATTTGTGGATACGCAGATGGCTGATCAAGCCGATGCGTGCACGGAATGTACCGTGACAGCTTGGACAGGGAATGTGGGAGACCTGCTCTTGCTTGCTGGCGTGGGCTGTCCTTGCCTGTCTCTTTTGTTGCGCTGCAGCTATCCTTTCTTCACGTAAATTGGCATCTTTGTGAATAGAATATTGCCGTCTAGCTCGATCCATAGCATTTTGTTCCCATGTGTCAGGGTTGATATTAAACGCTTTCAATGACGTTTTGAGAGTGTCTTTGAAGCGTTTTCTTCTGATCTCCATGTGAACATGGAGCAGGTGAGGAATTACATTCTTCTCCCTGACAGAGGGTAAATGAGATCTTCTTTGTCTCGCTAGAAAGCACGACCGGCATACACAGTGTGGGCGAAGTGGTTAGTTCGTGAAGTGTTGCGACAACCTGTGGGCCTGGCGCTGAGCTGCAGGTGTGTTACGTGTCGTCCCTGGCACATAAGGGAATGGATCAGCTATGGAGGGCAGCCTTCTCCAGTCTGTCTGATACCACCTGAACAGTGGCATCGTCTGAGCAAATGCCACAGATGTGGGGAAACGGGCTGTATGACCATCCTTCTTGCGTGCTGTCAGGAGAGTGGGGCCAGGAGAACGGTGGGGTATGTACAAAGGAACGACGAGTCGGGTTACATCAGTGGAGATGAAGGAAGCCTACGATTGTCACTGTCGCTAGCGGTGACGTGAGTGTACGGGATGCAAGGGATAGGTGTTGGTAGTGGCATAGCGTGAACTGTGGTTCCGAGGAATCGGAGTCGAAGCTGTGTGCGAACTGCATAAACTCATCACCGTGATTCCATGATAACTCAGTGGCATGGTCAATGAAGCAGAAGCAAGATCACTGCAACAAGGCATTGAACAACAGTGTGTTCTGTGGATATCCTGTCAGAACACTGACGACTGAATAAGTCATGGTCGTACCCATGCCTTTGAGCGAAGTCTTGACAATACGTTTTGCCATCACATTGACATATTCGTTGAAGAACCAGTGTACTAAATGATTATTACCTTAATTAACAGGTCGGGCACTTTGGATGAGTTCACCACCAGTGTTTAGAGCTTCAGTCTGCAGCATGGACACTTGGATGAGTTCACCACCAGTGTTTAGAGCTTCAGTCTGCAGTATGGACACTTGGATGAGTTCACCACCAGTGTTTAGAGCTTCAGTCTGCAGTATGGACACTTGGATGAGTTCACCACCAGTGTTTAGAGCTTCAGTCTGCAGCATGGACACTTGGATGAGGCCAGAATATTGTGTTAAAATTCTGATGGCGTGAAGGGCTACAATCAGAATATATTGGCAAAATCTCTCTGGTCTGTTACCATTTTCCAGCTTTTGAGTAAAAAAAAAAAGTCATATCCTTCAGAAAGAAATTTAGATCCAATACAACTCACTGCCATTACTAATCATCAGATAATTCAAAAGCATGCGGAATAGAAGCAAGTTCAAAGGAAAAAGATAATGATGCGAAGAATGTTCGCTTGAAAACAAAAAGAAATCCCACACTGTCCATGATTCTGTCACAATACTCCCATAACCTATAGACACAGAAGGAAGAGAAGGATAAATAAGCGTGGTCAATGTTTGGTAAAAGATACGTTGAACACTACATGCTGGCTGCACTCCGAAAATTAATGCGCCAAGGCCTTGCTTTAAGGAGTCGAGTATTTATAGACTGGGCAACTGGGCTGTTTTGAGAATTTTTGTTGTGTCTGGAAGTTGATTCTTCTCCGCTTCTTTCATACGGCCTTCATGGCATTAGCCAGGTGGGTCCACCAGGCAGATTAACATCAAAGGAATAGGATCAATAGGATTGTGCTGTTGATTAAAACCAAAGGAATGGGAACAATAGGATTGTGCTGTCGATTAAAACCAGAGGAATAGGATCAATAGGATGGTGCTGTTGATTAAAACCAAAGGAATAGGATCAACAGGATTGTGCTCTTGATTAAAACCAAAGGAATAGGATCAATAGGATTGTGCTGTTGATTAAAATCACAAAGGAATAGGATCAATAGGATTGTGCTGTTGATTAAAACCAAAGGAATAGGATCAATAGGATTGTGCTGTTGATTAAAACCAAAGGAGTAGGATCAATAGGATTGTGCTGTTGATTAAAACCAAAGGAGTAGGATCAACAGGATTTTGCTGTTGAAGCTGACACAAAGATGAGGGCACGGGAGAGTGCAAAGGCCTGCATGGTGTCAATTAAGGGGAAGGTCATGTATTTGAAGGTTGCTTGTGATTTCATTGGTGAAGATCCCCCAAAACAAGGGAAATAATTGGCGAAGACTTGCTCTTTTGATCAAGAATCGGTTTAACATCAAATACTGGCTCAAAGTTATGGTAGGCCTCAAAACGATAACATGGATTATGTAGTGTTTTAGTGCAAAATCCTAATTGTGGCGTGAGGCCTGCTATGGAAAGATCGTGTTCATTATGGCCATGATGTCTATGCTGTGGTTTTGCAGGGCAAGACTCCGCTGACGTTGAGTAACGTGGCGGGTATCTTTTATATCCTGATCAGCGGCCTGGTGTTTGCTATTATCCTGGCGTCTTCGAGTTCCGCTGTTTCAGGAACAGGGGTACCAAGGTAGGTGACGGCGATGAGGACTGTGTGTCAGGGTCGTTCAAAAAAAATGTCTGCAAGTGGTGTCTGTCGTGTTGGTTGCCATGTATATGGGAAATAACCTTTTTCCTGTCAGGAGGGGGGTAGCCCAAATCACATGTCTCCGTATTGTTTTGGCTACTTTTCACACTCCCTACAGTGGAACAGAAACACACACACACACACACACACACACACACACACACACACACACACGAACGCATGCACGCACGTACACACATGCACGCGCCCTCATGCGCGTGCGCACACACACACACACACACGCGCGCACGCACGCACGCAGACATGCACGCACGCAAACACACACACACACACACACACACGCACGCACGCACGCACGCACGCACGCACGCACGCACGCACGCACGCACGCACGCACACACACACACACACACACACACACACACACACACACACACACACACACACAAAACTGGGCATATCAGGAGAATTGGACAGTTTGATGAATGTTTCATCAAAAGTAACGAAAAGAGAACTGTACCATGTAATCTGATATTAATACAATCATGTTTTCGTGGCAGTGTCACATGCAAGGTCTTTTGCTCGTTCCAAGAAATGTTTGCTCTTTCTGATCTAGACTTCCATCGGGCCTATCACCAGGTAAATGTGACTAATCGTTAGAAGAGTAATATCATAGAAACGGCAAGTCACTCATAAATCTATCACGAACAACAGAAATTGTTTGTTTGTTTGCTGTTGTTTTGTTTTTACATTCATGAATGCGGTTTTCTTAAGGGGTTAAGTGTCAGGTTATATACTTTAGTCTTTTGGCTGAGGTGTAGGAGGCAGAATTGTATACCATGTTTATTGATAGCTTCTGTCATCCTTTTTCATGTTCTATGTCAGGACAATACCAGAGCCCTTAACCCTGCAATAAAATAGAGTTGTATTTCCCTCTGGTTTTCTGGACAGGGACCATGACATTATTTCACCCTTGCATTTAGAAGAATCATTTTCAGAGTCTGTTGTCTCGACGTCTATTTTGCTGTTGTTGTTCTTATGCCGTTACAGCCAATCTTGTCATCAACGACAATTATTAATGATGGCACTACTGTTCTGTATAAAACATGAAAGAAACCACAAACTTTGACAATCACAATTCTCCCGTAGATTTTACTTTTGGAAAAAAAAAAACCCGCAGTAGTCACTTTACATTTTCTTTTTCCTATTCTTGTATGTTTTAGAAGCAAAAGCAAAAAAAAAAAAAAAAAAAAAAAAAAAAAAAAAAAAAAAAAAAAAAAAGCCGTCTTATGTAAAGCTTATCTCTGTCTTCTGGGACTGTTGTGAATGCCAGTGTTTCCTTCTTGTGGTTGACATGCAGTGGAAACAGCGTGTGCACATCAAAGCTATTTATATTGTCCGTCACAGCGTAACACTCAGCTCTGGGACAAGGACTGGCTTTTCTTTTTTCTCCCAATTCCATTTTTCTACCGTTCTTCGTCAGCATAACCGACAACTTTTGAATATTTGGTGTTCCAGAAACACGTGAAACCATCCGCCTGACTATATCATTAGAAGTTCTGTACAACATTTTTTTTTCATTGGGAGGAAAACAAGATAGAATCGGTTAAAAGGCCACACGTTAGCATAATAATTATAGTTTACAAGAGAAGGCTTACACATATAAGTTTACATAGTTTACATATAGGGCTTCCTGACTTTTATTTCCTTTTCATTTCCGTTTTCTTTTTAATCTGATCTGTTAAAGTAACCTGGTATAAGAGAAAACTAGACATAAGTAAACATAAATATGGATAAATATAGCCAAAAAATAGTTCATCCTTGTGTAAACCATGTTGATTTCTGTGGTTGCCTAATCTCTGCCAAACAGAATGCATGTTCTCGTAAAGGGGGGAGGGGAGTTATGTTCAAAGGTCATGTGATAATGTTTACATTAACAAAAATGGAACATCAAACTTGAAATCACTTGTGTGTGGCGATGTGTGTAGTCCAGTCCATCTGACCCAGACATGAGAGTAAGCCAGACCTACACGCAGTCAACACTGGCCCAGACCCCGTGCTCCCCCGACGATGGTATGCTGCCATACGACATCAACAACACCCTGTCCAAAACGGCCACAGAGGTACGTACGCTTACGTCACTTGCCACAGATTGCGTGAGAACGTGTTGATATACAGTGATAACGTGACAGATGTAGGCTTTTGTCTTGCGCGCATGCCAAGCTCTTGCACTGTCGAGTATTGGTTTCAGTCCTATGTGTTGTGTCCGTCCGGTAGAAAGAAACTCGTGGAGAGCGTGGCAGCAGAGAGTCCTCAGAAGAGAAGCCCCCTTCAAGCAAGTGTTTCGGCCCTTATCTCCTGACACTCTAGGGGGGTGGGCCACACCCGGTTCATGACTCCGGATGTCCCTCTGCTCCCCCTCCCCCCCCCCCCCCCCCTGCCCTCTTTCTGCAGTGAGGACTTTGACCTGATAGCCTTCTCTCCTCAGGCTGTTTGCCAGATCAGCATACTTTTCAGTCTTGTAAATTTGAGCTGCCTCCATTCTGTTCTCATATGGCACCGTGAGCTCGATCATGATCAGCTGCTTGGTTGACTTAGAGTGGACTACTATGTCTGGTCTCATGCCACTCTTGCTGATGATTTCTGGGTGACTCTTCCATTCTGGGAGCTCTGCAGTGCACTCCCAGTCATCTGCCCCATCCAGCAGACTCTGCCTGCATGTTTCGAGTGGCACTGTTGTTCTTGGCCATGATTTGCTGCCTCCTGCCGTGAAGAATGTTGCGGGTGCTTTTGGAGTCCTGATTCTCCCTTTTGTGGTTTGGTACTAGCCCAGACTACTTGTACAATCTCTTTGAGCACTTGGTTGTGCCTCCCGTAACATACCAACCCATGGGTTGTTTGGATATCGGCAAAAAGTCATAGTCTTAAGCCTTTGGTGCGAAACTGGTTGTGCAAACGCAATAATCGTTCGTAACGCAGTAGAAAGACTTCTGCTCGTGAGGGCCATGGCTGAAACACGCAGCGGCTTACGTCCCTTTTCTGAGTGACCGTTTTCACTCGATTGTCTTTAAAACTAAAAAAAAAAAAAAAAAAAAAGAAAAAAGAATTACCTTTTCTTTAAAAAAAAGAAGAAGAAAAAACCGACTTTGAACTTTGCCAAAGTATCATCCCACCGTTGTTGTTGTTGTTTCCTTTTCAGTGACCAAATGACTGTACGTTTTACAAAAAAATGGCAAGAACAATGGCGAAAAAAACCCCTCTGGCCAAGTCTTGGATATACGAGCTACAAAGATCTTCACTTTTCGTAACTATACACAGCAGAATTTTTTTTTTAAACAACAGCAATAGATCCAGCAAATTAATAAGATACAGGATGATCTTCTATGCTAGAAAGTATTATTTTATTTATATGCACAAACGTTTTGCACCTCTTACCTGAAAAATCATTGTATTAGTTAAACTGAGACTTGCTTAAGATTTGCTATTGAAAAAAAAGTATTATCCCTCCCTTCCCCTAATAGGCAAACGCCAGAGGTGGGAGGCAGGGTTCAAGAACCAAGACCCCTCCATCTGCTCCTGCATTTTGATAAAATAAGTATAAGAAGACCATCGTCAGAGACCCCACTGAGCCGTGACGTGTGCATGTTGAATTTGGATGGAATGTCTTTTGTGCAGTGTTATGAAACAACGGTTGGTCATCGTTCAGAAGAATGATTGTTTGAAAGAAGTTGAGTTAAAAGTGTTAGCTGTTAGCTTATAAAATGTTCATTTCTACTGAGAAACAAAATAATTTGTTTAGTCTTTAAAATGAGGTCTTTTTTTTTTTGCTTTGCTCATTTCATTGCATTGCAAGGGTTATCACACGTGTTTTAAGTTATTTTTTGTCAGAAAACAACTAGCCGATAAGAACAAAAATGTATCTCAATTTCATATATATATATTTTTTTTTTTCCCCACTCCACATCAAGATGTAACATCCACTGAACATTCTTATCAAACAAAAGGCTTGTCTTTTCACCATCTCGTATTGAAAGCCAAGTTTTTAAGATTTTGTTCCTACTGTCAATATTCTTTCATGATATAGTCCCTTTGGATTAAAAAAAAAAAAAAAAAAAAAACCTTTCAAATGTTGCTTGAGAAAGGACTCTTCCGATTCTCAGTCAAGAATATCCTTGGGAACAGCGTGGACAAAATGTTCTACCCTTGCAGTACCCAGTCATGATTTCACTTTGGACTTTTCACTGATTTTTTTTTGTCTATGTCGACAGTACACGTACGACGCTCCACGGCTGATTGGCTTCGAGTCTTTCATGCACGACGACCCGGAACCCCGCTACAGCAACCAATGAGGAGACAGACAGTGCAGGTTTCATAGCAATGAATTCATTCGATTTTTGTGATTACACTAGAGTACTAGTCCAGAGCTGTGACCCGTAAACATGTGACTTAAGTGTGCGCATCGAACAGTACAGATACGGACAGTTGTAACATTCGACTTTTTGTTAAAAAACAAACAAACAAACAAGGATTTCATGTTCATGTCTTGCTCAACTTGCAGTTGCAATCTCCGACTCTTTCTCTCGTCTCTCGTTCTCTCCTGAAGTCCTTTCTCTGCGGTAGCAGGAAGACAACCAAGTAATCCTGAAGTCCTTTCTCTGGGGTAGCAGGAAGGTAGCAGGAAGGCAACCAAGTAATCCTGAAGTCCTTTCTGTGGAGTAGCAGGAAGGTAGCAGGAAGGCAACCAAGTAATCCTGACGTCCTTTCTCTGGGTAGCAGGAAGGCAACCAAGTAATCCTGAAGTCCTTTCTGTGGAGTAGCAGGAAGGTAGCAGGAAGGCAACCAAGTAATCCTGAAGTCCTTTCTCTGGGGCAGCAGGAAGGCAACCAAGTAATCCTGAAGTCCTTTCTCTGGGGCAGCAGGAAGGCAACCAAGTAATCCTGAAGTCATTTCTCTGGGTAGCAGGAAGCAACCAAGTAATCAGTTAGATGGGCACTCCGGAGAGCACAGGCCCCTACCGGTGTCAAACGGATCATGGATCCGCCCTCACATCCAGATCTGCAGTACAGGTCTACAGTAAAATGGGGGTTTGCAATGGGCCCCATTGCATGATTTCATGACGATTGGTTACGATCAGTTCAGTTTGTTAATACGTGATCTCACTGACAAGGCAAACCAACCGACGTGCGTGAAGACACCTTCCTGGCAGAGGTCATTGCAGTTCATCAAGTCTTCCATCAGGGTTCTGTCCTCTCTCTCTCTCTCCGCAGTTTATTACCGTTTTCTGATCGTTTTATACTTAGTTTCTTTTTAATAACAAAAGCAGAGAGAGAGAGAGAGAGAGAGAGAGAGAGAGTGTGTGTGTGTGAGAGAACATTTTGTTGCTTGCTTGTTCCTCAGATGTGGATGGTAGGTATTCCCACCAGTTGGTCGCCTACCGACAGTCCAGAGGCTGCCAGGATAACTGAAAAGATTTTTCCCGTTCGGTGGTGTAGCGATGATGATGTGATCACTGGTATTCTGATCTCATTTCTTTCTTTTCACCCACGGCAATAACTTAACATGCTACAGGAATGTAAATGAATCAAACTAATCTAAAAGGAGGGGGGGAAGAAACTTGTGGCCGATACCGATATCCACATTTTAAAAAAAATTACTGAATGTGGAGACAGAAAGAGAAATATCACACAAATATTAGGTCTGAACTACTTTCAGTATAGGTCTACAACCTCTTCTGAAAAGGGATTTTTTTTTCCCACCTGAAGAAGAAATCTTCTAGTGCCTGCACAGTCATTTGGTGTCAAGACACAAAGCATTGTTTCAGAAGTCCCACGGGCTGTCAGTGCGTGCAGATGATTCCCAAGATTCTATAAGCAATGGTTATGCAGCCTTCGCACAAGGGTAAAAGCACTGGCAAGTGATGTGAATACTCTTTGAAATGCTATGCATTGTCCATGAACTGGTTAGTATTGGCCTCATGCTATCAAACTCGCCCTAGGAAAGATTGGATCATTTCAGCGTGATCGTTTGATTTTTCAACTTTCCCCGCTGTTTTTTTTTTTGGTTGGAGGTTTTGAGATATGTTGTCCGACTACTGAATTTCAGTCCTTTCAAATAGTTTTGTGTGTGTGTGTGTGTTTTTTTTCTGTTTGTTTTATTTATAAACTCGATGAAGATGCAAAGATTGAACTGAATGTGCATTGCACCAAAACAAGTGCCAGGGGAGACATCATGAGGGAAATCAAACAGACTGATTTTGATGATTTTGTGTGCTGTTCATGTACGAACACGTTTGTCTGATACATGTTTTTACTCTTTTCCCATAGTTGTGACATCGTGCAGACTTACGTTTTTTCTCAGGGTCAGTATACATCATGATCACCACTTAATGCTGGCAAAGTATTCTCGATTATTCACATATCTAAGCCTTCACAGCACACACAATCCAGAACAAAGATATATATATATAAAAATATATATATATATATATATATATATATATATATATAATATATATATGTGTGTGTGTGTATATATATATATAATATATATATATATATATATATATATCAAATGCAAGCGCACTTTTACACACACACACACACACACACAGACACACACACATTAGAATCACGCAGAAGCATTAATCAGTGAGCTACATTTTCTTCCATTTTGATGGTAGTTCTGTTGATGAAGTGTTCGACTAGACAAATTCTAGAAATTTATGCAATACAGTGAATGTGCCAATTGTTATTTGGACTGTTATGTAAACTGTATTATATGTTCCATTTGTAAATAGGTCAATAAAACCCACTTTTTACAGAACAGACACGTTGATGCGAGTCAACAAGTGAGCACGTGCCTGAGTGTTGAATGACACACTGGATGAACGACACGCTGGACGCCGCAAAAACAACACGGATATCACCTGCATGTGTCATGACAGTGCAAAGCTAGTTCGGTCCATCTGCTGTACAGAGTGAAATTTTGAAGCCAGAAGATTCATAGTGCGCGCGCAGCGCATACACACACACACACAGCTTGCATTCTGGTTTACACCAACACCAGACAGGATTCGTCCACATTTCTCTACCTTTCTAAACGTACAGCCTGGGCAGCCTCTTCAGAGGCCCTTTTGTTCCGTCGTGCATGAACAGAATGGGATATCCCACTTAAACTGTAATTTCTCGGAAACAGTTTTGCCTGGAGATGCAAACAAATTCTCCTCCTTGCTGCCAAAAGTTTCCACAGTGACATATCAAAATTTCATGTAGTAGGCCTATGATGCACTTCCTGACCCCTGACGCTTTGACAAACGCGCACAATATTTCAATTTTCACTTGAATGGACGGGGTGCTTCGCTTCTGCTGTGCGCCATCTCAAAAACTATATGATGTTTTGAGAAATATCAGATGCCATGGAATATTAAGCCCTTTCACACTCTGAAACTCGGACAAAGTAACAATTGTCAGAGTTTCAATTCTTTCAAACAACTCCGTATTTAAATGCCATGGTAGTCACAATTCAGGTCATGTTAAACCCAATTTTGGTGATTTCTAATGCTGTCAAATTTGCGAAATGTTTTAGCACAAATACAAGCAGCAGATGGTCAGTCATACAGGGCACGTTTGAGAATGAGAGCAATGGTCATTCTGAAACTGTATGTGACCAAATTTTTCCAAAGGATTCTCAAGCAAAGATTTCAGAGCGCACGGTCATTCAGTCCTTCCAAAGTCATTATGATGAACACCAAACCAAGTATTAAAAAATTTAAAAAAAAAAAAGTGGGGATGTCGGGGACTGTTGTTCATGCTTTCTGGAAAGCTGTGCACGTACCCCCCCCCCCCCCCCCCCCCCCACACACACACTCTCTCTCTCTCTTAACTGCATTTTCATTACCCTTTCCCTGCATTTTTTTTTTCTTCAAATTTTTTTTTCTCTTTGACTCGTCTTGTTTTTCTGCCTTTGCCATCTACTTTCTTACGGGTTTTAAGACTTCAATCTTTCATTTTTCAAATCATAATCTGGTGACCTACCAGCAAGACAACTCACCGTCTGGAACTGCCCTATTTGCCCATACCCCCCCCCCCCCCGTCACGTTTAAATGTGTTTATGTTTTTTCACCCCCTATATTTCATACTTTGGGCCAAACTCAAAGGCGAATACTTGGCTTTCCCGACACAGCCTAGTCTTGTCTGCTGAAGGATGTCAACAGATCAGTTATCGTGATAATCACATCGTGTTTACTCTTTTCTCCCAGGCTAAGATTTGTTTCTCCAACACAGTGATAGCACACCCCCCCCCCCCCCCCCCCCCCCCCCCTGAATTTAAAGATCCTGTGTGAAACCAGAACACTTCCAGTCCATTTCTTTGGTCGATTTGCGCGGCAAACAACCAATCCGCGTCTTCCTTTAAGCACTGAAGCAGCATTTTTTGTTTCAAACTTGATGGCATGACTTTTCATTAAAAATTTGTATTTGAGAAGTACCATTTACTTGCAAGGCACAGATGATGACAGATACAAAACGTAACACACTGCGACTCTTGACAACTTTCTTCCCCATCTTCCTGCAAAATGACGTAAATGAAGCATACGTTCGTTGAGACCTGTCCACTCCCAACTCCCAGCCCCACCCCATTTTCTGTCTGTAAATGCATCAAACAAACAGTATGATTGAAACATAGGACAGGGGAAAAGATACAGCATGAGCAAAAATGAAATCACTGTCAGTTAGCGTTCGATTTCATGTGTCCTGAGGCTGGGTTGTTTTTTGTTGTTTTTTTTGTTGTTTGTTTTTTTGATGCCATGACTACACTTTCAACAGTGCATAGAGAATGGCCTGGGTGCCGCCTGCACCGCTAGGCCCAATGTAGTTTTCTTTTCTGCAAAAACTCCCCCCCCCCCCCCCCCCCCCCAATTCATATAACCGAGTTCAGAAAACAGAGACTAATGAAGAATCAGTTACAGCAAGGTTGCTGAACTCACCCGAGTATGTGTGTGTGTGAACACTAACTTCACATTTTCCTGAACTCACCCGAGCATGTGTGTGTGTGTGAACACTAACTTCACAAAGTTATCTCCACCCAATAACCAGGCATGATCATTTCTCATCTACCCACAGACAAGTGCATATGTACTCATGTGGTCGCACACACACACATACACACATGAACACACATTTAAACACCATCAGCATTTTCTTTCCAGTATACAAGAAGAAAGCCAGATTTACATAAGTAGTTGGAATAATAGTATATACTGCACAGGAAACGGGATAAAACTATGGCAAAGTGCAGGAGAACAATCGAAGAAAATCAACGAACAATCATCAACTGACGTGAATGCTGTGTGGCTTCCTACAAGCACAATGGCACTTCAAAATTTGCATCAAGTCATTACAATCCAAGCTTAAGAAGATGTGTGTGTGTGTGTGTGGTGTGTGTGTGGTGTGTGTGTGGGGGCGTATGTGTGTGTGTGTGCGTGTGTGTGCATGGGTGTGTGTGCGTGCGTGTGTGTGTGTGTGTGTTGTGCATGCCCCCGCACATCGTTAAAAATGAGCAAATGTTAAGTGGGCAACATTTGCTAAAACATCAAGAAGCTACATGCTCGCGTAACATGTACACTAGGCCCATGTAACATAAACATTTGGCAACCGCCAACAGTCACAGCACTATTTTACATACTTTTAGACTGATTTCTTTCTTCTATATTTATTTTTTCGTTTCCTTACCTATTCATAGTTATCTTTTCATTTATTTGCATTTTGTTCAGGAAATGGGGGGGGGGGGGGGGGGGGGGGGGGGGGGGGGGGGGGGGGGGGGGGGGGGGGGGGGGGGGGGGGGGAGGGGGCATATTTCTTTTTCATATTTAAGGGCTCAATTTCTTGTGTTGCCACAATATTTTCAATTTCAACCATCAGCCAAACGTACAAGGACCTTTCAGCGCTGTCATCACATGAGAGGAAAACATCATTTCCTGAACATTTTTGTTTTTAAAAATGATACAATCGAGAGGAAAACATTTCCTGAACATTTTTGTTTTTAAAACGATACAATCAAACTATTTACAAATACATCTACTTCATACCATGCTGATCGACTGGCATGCTTCATTCATTGCAGATACTGGTAGGCTGTGTCAAAGCTGCAATCCATTTTACTGACTTTTTCGCCCCCAGTTTCAAAAGAAAAAAGAATAAAGAGGATGAATCGAAACTCTCTCCAACCCAACAACACCGCAGGCAAAGGCAATACGGGTAAACAGATCCTGCAGCTAGCGTCACTTAGGACAGAAGGTCTCATCACCAAGTCACCACATAACAACCAACCTGGCCCGATTTGAACTGCATGAACACAAGACAAAAGAGCAAAGACTTTTCTAGAACAGGAGCAGGATAAAGGGATGCAAGGGCAGGTAACCATGGACGACGCTTAAAAAAAAAAAAAGATAATCCATTTGTTTTTACATGCAGTCAAAAGAACGGCAGAAAAGAGGATATTACTAGCACTGAATTTTTAAAAAAGGCAGGAATACAATTCATACTGAAATAGCCCCATGGGGGATGTAAATATGAAATAATTAGTAACACAGCCAATACGGGAGGTGCACAAATCATAATTCGTACTGGATAAGGAAAGGATTTTGTGTACTGGTTTACCACTCGCTCTCTCTAAACTGAAAGAAACCACAACTGTTATAAAGCGGGAAACACTCACTGGTCAACACAAACGTTTGCTTTCACTTGCAGTTTTGATTTAATATGTATACAAAGCACAACAGAATTAACGGGTCAACAGAATCATTACTAGTGACAAGAATGTAATGATCAGAATCAAACAAGGTTAATCTTCATCATTAAGAAGAAGGTGATTCGACATCTTGAAAATACATAATATTGTGAAACACATGTGCAACTTATGGTAAAGCAGCAAAAAATGTAATAAAAAGGACGCCTTAAAAAAAAAGAAAAGAAGAAAGAAATAAAGAAACCACAATGGAAAAACAAACTGTAATCTAATACATGTGAAACTTTTGAATTATGAACTGCATCACAAACCTAAGATCCTAAAACCTACGTTTAACTGTCATCATTCTCATCAGATTTGACAATGTAATTTCTCTCTCTCTCTCTGCGTCTCTCTCACACACACACACACACACACACACACACACACACACACACACACACACACTCTTCACTGAAGACCTGTAATGATCAGTTCAGCATCGGACTTCAGACACATAACAGAGGAAGCATGGATCTGGCAAAGTTTCTGGCTGGAAGCTGAAAGCACATCACGTTTGTTTCCACTAACATGAAACATAAAACAGCTTACATCATCAAGTAACTGGTGAAGCAGAGGGACACTGGCAGCATGAGCATTCTACATGCCAAAAATATCAATGCTTTCAAAACAAATATGGGCTGACTTCACATCATGATCATCATCAGAATCAACAATACCAGCATCTTCAGTCACCTTTGTACAAAATGGATCTATTCTGCTGAACAGATCAGAATATGGCAACCACCCTTCAACATCATGACAACCACTGAACATGGACATCCTGGTCTCAACCCTTCTGCATTACCAGCCAGTTTCCAAAACCAAAAAAAACGGTCTTTTTCTCCCACATTTAAAACAAATACTACAATTATTACATCTGATTCGCAGGTGCTCTGTGTAAACCCCTTGGTGTTCAATTTCACACATTTGCAACACTGAATACTCTAAAACAACCCGGTTTCTGCACAAAAATCATTCCCTTTTCTTCCGTAAGCACCTCAGTGCCTCTCTATCCCACTTCTACCAAAATATGTTTCAAACCAACTTTTTCTTCCACTAATCTTCATTGTTCTTTAGTCCAAATCAGTACCTTAAAACGTATTTCCCATTAAACTTCTGAACTACAGAAGTGAGCTTTGATTGAGAATACTTTTTCACAAAAGAAGAGGGAGGGGTGGGGGTTGAGAACAGCCCAGTATCTGTTTCAAAAATGTACACATGAACGAAGACAATTCATATACATGAACAAATTTCACATTTTCATCAGTAAGCAGCAAAAATCAAAGACACCCAAAAATGACAAGAACATCTCTCACACCATGGCCAACGCATCTGCATACCTATATATCACTGATCATCGGACAGGAGCTGAGTAAAGCAATCATACATTTCTATCCTGATCCCAAATTCCAAGAATCATTCCGATTCTCAGTGGGCCAGTCTATCATTTTCTCCCCACCTAACCTCACAGACCCGCTGCTCCTCATCTAGACCATACATGCTTGACACCCTGGACAGTGACATACTCCACCACCCTCTTATATCACTTGTTTTACCATTAATTTTGTTTCCAAATTCATTATCAATGTGTACAATTCTGCCTGTTTATTGCCCTCAATGTTTTTTACTTTCAAATTCATATGGTAACGAATGTGGATGATAAGAATTCCATTTACATGCACATGTGTAATGAATAAAACATTTCTTTTACATCACTTCAGCCACAACATGATGTTGCAAAGTGTCAGAATGGTCATACTGTTTTCCACACAGCTCGGGGAAGGATGTGGAGGGGTGAGGGGGCAGATTTTTCTTTTAATCTTTAGGACATTTTCTCATCCACACCACTGGTAATTCATCAACATTCAAGCCCCTTGTCTACAACACTGACAATCCTATAGTCATGCAAAGTACCAAAATGCACCATTCATGTCTCTGTATCTCTTTTTTTTTTTTTCAGAGTGAAAAAAAAGAAAGAATAAAGATGGGAAATCATGGCCCAGTTGGTTGCCAGCTTCTCTTTCTTACAGCATAATGTAACTGATGGGTGCTGAAGTGGTCCTTCATGACTGCCCACTCCTAGGGCAAGATTAAATGGTATATCATCATTTCCTACAGTGTGCAATGTTTTGTCTCATTGTCCTTTACCCATCCAGCCCTTGGAATCATCTGTGACAGCAGCTTCCAGACGTCATCCCTAGAAGATGTCCTCAAACTGGTCTAATTTGACAACAACAACAAAAGTGTGAGCAGACCCAGAAGAAAGGATTCTCCTGCTGAGATGAAACCCCACACCCAAACTTGGACAACTGTGGTCTCAAGTTGTGCTTTCTTGCTACAGATTTTTCATCCCCCAAAATAACTTTTTCTAAAAAAAAAAAAAAAAAAAAAAAAAGTTGTATTTATGTGGTACTGGTTCAATACATGTTTGTTGTTCACTGCCTGTTCCTTGGAACGGTATCAGGACACCATTCCTCAATGCGCTTCAGCAGATAACCTCTTCAACAAAACGTTAATGACCACAAGCCTTCATCGAAACACACTGCATGTCTGAAGTTCCTAGCATTGTGCTTGTGCTCAGAATGCTCCATGTCATTGTGTCAACGTAACAGTACTCATGGTCAAGATTTATATTCTCCCTCCAATTCAACTCTGTCGCTCTGTAGCCTCTTCTGATCCTTGTTTTTCCTTTAACCAGCATTGAAGTGATTAGAGAAAGGAAATCTTATTTTTGTTGTTGTTGTTGTTTTCATATGCAATTCTTCAATATACTGTACAAAGCTCAGCAGTTACCTTTCCATCTCAAATGATGGATCCAAGCACTCTCCAAGGTTATGCGCTCCACTTCAGGGAGATCATTTCAATCTCTCTCTCTCTCTCTCTCTCTCTCTCTCTCTCAAACACACATATATACACAAATAGATAAAAGGTATTCCTCTTACACACAGTAACTAGCAATAAGAACTATTAACATTCACTTTTCGATTTTACAACACTTAAAATCACATTTTGCCTTTCTTTGACACTATACATGAATTTGCCACGGAGGAACAACCGACAGCCTTATATAATGTGGAAAATCACACCATCCTCCAGACTTGTCAGCAAAGAATGAAAGTACTGAAAAGGGAGACAATCTCTGACACTTATCTAAGTTGCTGGAGAACAAAGAGGTTAATTCCTGTCGAAAGTAAAATGACAAAACAAAATCCTATAGAAAAAATAAAACCTAACAACAAAATGAAACGTGCCAATGTAAGTATTCAAGTACATGCAAATGCGGTTGATGTTTAAAGATTTAAATCCATGAAATGTCCAAAACTTTGATGCCCCACCCATACATTTGCTGAAGTCATGGCAGCATGTGCAGTTTCTTTTGTGCCCATACAAGTTTTCCTCCAAGTTAACTGTAAAAGCCGTTAGCCTGACAATTAACCACACACAGTTCTTTCTTGTAGACCTAAACTGCTGCAGTTTTCTCACAGTATTGTTTTGAGACTGATCCAAGTTCACTCTCTTCCTACACAAGATGCCAGAACACAGGCCATTTTCATCAAGAGAGGTGATCAAACTTGTGAGGGCAAGGATCAGACACTGAAGCTGGTTACATTAGTTTCTTACAAAAGCTCATCTAATTCTGCCATGTGCATTTGCAGATGGAAGATACAATAATCATTAAAGTAAACACTCGTTTTCTGCGCTCATTCTGTGTCAGAATTTGAAAAGAATTTTAAAAATTGCAGCTTTATTAGCAGCGTTCATGAAAATATTTGGACACGCAAAAATTTAGAAAAAATTACAAAATCAGATCACGCATAGCTTGCATACTATGGTCATTTTGCTCATATCTGCTGAATTTTTTTAAACATGGCTGAAATACGCCATGAAGAAAAATCTATCTAAAAATGCCGTCATCAAGTTTAAAGAAATTAAAAAAACTGAAAATGAATATGAGTCGAGAAAAAACCTGAAAAAAGTCACACAGGTCTGATCTACATGTGACTGCTTGCCTGTTGCATGAATTCTTATTTTTTGTCCCTAGCCCCTGCATTCGTGTTGTAATGAATGCAACACGGAACACGACACAAACTACTTTCACCTTAACACACTACACAGTGGTTGAGGTCTCTGAATTAATGTGAGGGGAGGCCGGATGGAAGGCAGAAGAAAAATAAACGGAGTGAGGGACGAGGTGTGGGAGTTATTTCATCACTTATATGTATATATATCAGCATAAATGACACATACAAGACACATGCACACCAATTTGCCGCCAGCCTCTTAAAGCATCCGAACATCTTCAAACCACAGCAATAATATATGAAATGTAAATATTTGTGCCATAAAAAAAACCAACAAACTTTTGATCGCAATGTCAATATTTGTAGCAACAAAAACTGATGACGTTTTTGTGAGCTTTCAATTTCTATCATGTAAGCAAATCGCACAGACAACACTGCACAAATAAACCCTCCCTACTCCAACCCCCCCCACCACCCTTTCCACACTCCTTTTTTTTTCCCACATACACAACATCTTTTTTTTTTAAATAAAAAGAAAAGAAAAAAAAGAAAAAGAAAAAAAGATTAAAAAAGAACAAATCAATGGCAATAAAGCTTGAGACCACTGCTGCTCTACAGGTGCCAAAACCCAGGAGAAAGAGACGCTGTCAACATTCCCGTGCTTCATGACAACAGCTTGCCCTCTTCCTGGTCACTCTCAAACACATCTTGCATTGGCTTTGGCAGAGGAATAATTTATGGGTACAAATTCAATCATATTCAATCACATTCCATATAACAAGTGTTTATGTGCTCCACACTCCTTATCTGTCAACAACTGTACATCTTAGCTTGGCCATGCGACCCAACAATGTGCCGTCAACAATCCCAAAATATGCTGTCAACAATCCCCACAATAGGCCATCAACAAATATTGCAACAAGTCATGAAATCATTTTTCATTAAACAGTCCTTTTCTACCTCAAACATCTCAGTGACATTGTACAAACTTCCAATGATGAACAATCTTCAACAGTTGAAAAGTAATTTTTTGAACAAGCTGATTCATGAAATAGAAAAAAAAAAGTGTTGTGTGTGTGTGTGTGTGTGTGTGTGGTGTGCGTGTTTGTGTGTGTGTCTGTGTGTGCGTCGCGTTTTAAAGTTTTACAAGCAGACCCATTTTCAGAGACATAAAAAGTGGAAGTACAAAAGCAACTGCACAATCATAAGCACAGGAGCTTTGGTACAGAAGTGGTCTTTTTAGACCAAGTCTATTTCTGTGTACTGCTCTTAAAGGTCAACTAATTATGAAAAGTGGTACCCTAATCAATGGAGGGTGCACAGAGAATTTTCTTTTTTTTTTTTTTTGAATATGCAATTTCCAATACCTGCAGAGAATCATTTGACCTGTTTTGCATCATATTAATTCCTTTAAGGTATCCTGAAACTTTCATTCGGAGAGATGACTTTGAAAATTAACTGCCGAGGGATTTTTGTTTGTTTGTTTGTTTGTTCTGAAATTTGGACAAATTTTTCAAATTAAGAAATTCCTGAAAAAATACAAGAGGATTATCAGCTCTGCTTCTGTACACTCTCAGTAGTATTATTGTCATATCACACATTACAGTCACCACACAACAGCACCATTTCCATAGGATCCCATTTAAATGCAACATCATATAAGCCATGCAATGCTTGCTACCAAGACTTCGCAAAAAAAAAAAATCCAACCTTTTAGCAAAGCAATAAATGGGGACCTGGTTTGTCTGCACTGATCAGGAGGGTTCCTCTCAAGAGTCTACTTGTTGATGAACTACCAGACAGAAAGCAGGCCACCTTTCAATCTGCAAGTTCTGATCCAGCTCTAAGACTTTATGATCACAGTCCAGCCCATCCTACAAGGCCTTTTCAGGGCGGCTAAAAAGAAATACAGGGAAAAAAATGTCATATCCTGGTGGGGGAAAAAAAAAAAAAGGGTGGGGGGGGGGGGGGGGGAGGAGGTGAGGTCAAATATCCTGAAAAGATGACATCCTCAAGAATCGATAAACAAAAATAAAACGTACGTACCATAACTGTTGTAGTAGCTAAACTGTTGAGACCCTTCCGCCTGCCATCGTCAGCCCTTCCCCTTTATTATCTTCTCTCCCAGATTTAAAAAGGCAAAAAAAACTTGAAAAAAGAAAAGAAAAAAGCATTCAGTATATTTCTAAAAGCCATCTGGGGAAGATCTGGTGGAATGAACGTCCAGAGACCACTTTGAACAGCTTATTCATTTTCACTACCTTATCGCCTCATCACAACAACAACAAAAAGAAAGAAAAAAAAAAAGAAAGGCTTAACATATCATATATTGTAAACCAGAAAAAAAAAAGTGTAAAGGCTTTTAAGAACAAAGACAGAAGAATGGTGCAAAAAAAGCTGGACAACCATTAAAGAGTGAAGAAAGACAAAGAGTAAAACAAGAAGAGCAAAGAGGGCGACTGAGAGGAGGCCATTACAGGCACAGACCTAAACTTTAAAGAAGGCTGAGATGATCTTGTTCAGCAATTTCTTACGACACCGAAATAAAATGTGATTGGCGCACCTTGCAACAAAAAGGAGTAATTTTCTACCAACAGTGTGTATAATGCTCCATCTTTCAAAATTTTGTAAAAAAAAGGAAGGGGAAATTGGTGGGGTGAGGAAGAAGGGAGATGGGGGTATATGGGGGGGAGGGGGGGAGGGAGGGGGGGAACAGATGATTTCTTTTTCATTTGCCATCATGCTGTGGACACCAACGGGAATTCCATCCCTGGTCTTATAGCAACTAAAAAACAAAACAAAAAACTGTGTTCTTTCAAAACAATTTCTATTATACCTCGTTCATTAGCATATACTAGCACAAATTCATCCTTTCAACCTCTCCCCTCGTGTGTGTGTGTGTCTTGGACAAGAACATTCAATTTTTCATTTTCAAATGAAACAGCTGCTGTCCTATTACTGAAGAGTCCCCAACCAAGGTTTCAGGGTAATCTCCGTGTCGACAACAGCCTCTGCAGTTCATGGTTTGAGAGACGTACAACAGAGTGCGGACAGCTCCAAGAGCAGCACTTTCTGAAGAGAATATTTTCATACCATAGAGACAATAGATAAACTGAATTTTCAAAAATTTTGAGCATGTGCGTGTCTACCGTATACGTACTGGTCAAGGGAAATAACCCTGCCATCGTCATCATCATCTCGTCTTGCTTGACATTTCACATGCAGGTTTCTTCATGGAAACTGAAAGCAGCATGTCACAATGAGGTATTGAGTAGAAACTCTGTGCGTCAAGATTGAATTCTGTACATCATTTGCGCACATGTGTGCGGGACTGGGAACACTGACTGGCATCACAGCAAGAGAAAAGTGGCAGCATGACACTGTTAAGAGAATACCTCAACTGTATCCAAAGTTCCACTCCCAAAATCAAATCAAGAAATCTCATCCACATCCAAAAGTACAACAATGTTCAAAATATGATGCCTGAATAATCAAAATCATCCACCTTTAGGGACTTGCCTGAAAGTAAAATCAATACATTTGATAATTCAAGGTAAATAATTATCGCATTAGTCAACAACAACAACAAAAATTCACCTAATAAAGTGGGAAAACAGCTCAATTTAAATTTCAAGTTTAAAAAGGTTCTGTTTAAATCCACAGTTTTTGTTTCTTATCAACAACTTTACCCCTTCTCATCAACAAGTTTCCATCTGGATTTCAACACCTCTTCTATCAATGACTTTCAATTTGCAGTTTATGACTCCTTGATTTTCTAATTTGATAGTATAACCCTTTCTCATCAAGGATGTTCCATGTAGATTTTAAGACTCCTTTCCATTAGTGACTTTCCATTTAAATTTTGGGAACTTTTTCATCAGTAAGTTTATATTTAGATTGCAAGGCTCCATCCCATCATCAAATGTCCACTAGATTTCAAGATCCATTCATCAATGCTTTCTATTTCAATTTCAACACCCTTTCTCATCAACTCGTTTCCATTCAGGTTTTACGACCCTTCTCCTCGATGTTCTGTACATCTTATTCATCAAGAAATGTTCCCGTCCTCTTCTAAGGCGACTATTCCTTTGTAACTTCATCCCTAAAAAAAAAAAAGATAAGCCACAGGCGAGTTGGGTTTTTTTTGTTTGTTTAATACCTGCTCAAAACGTCCAATCAGGAAAACTCAACAGCTTGCAATCTCACAACTCTGACTGACTTTGCAGACTCCATACAATGTTATTGCCCAAAGATATCAGGAACAGTTACGCACTGCTGAAAGCTTTTATTTTCCTCACAGAATCACTATTACCAAGATGAACCTATGTACACATTTATGGTGAACGTGTGTGTGCATATGCAAGCGCTGGTGACCACACAACACAATACCCCAAGACTCAATTCATATGTAGCTACTGCACAGCTAATTCTTTCACTTCCGATATAATTACAGTACTAACCAAGCATAACATAACATGAGGAGAGAACCTAAAGTTCAGAATAAACATCACTTTGTGGACAGTTACTTTCTGTCTCAGTGCAACAAACCAGGGTCATGACGGCAATATGAATGACCTGCTCTTATTCATACTGCAACACCCCCCCCCCCCCCCCTTCCCCCTCCCCATCTCACAAACAACACTCACTCTTTCAGAGACAGCCATCAGCTCAAAAATTCAATGAATATACAACAAAGAGCTTACATTTTTTCAAAAACATTTCTGTCATGCTCTCCTTGAGCTCCCTTTCATTCTCTTTACCACTGTTCAACCCCTCCAGCCAGTAAGAAACAAACAAGTGTTAATTCACTACATTCTGCTCATCACTCATCCATGTACCATCAGTCCTCAACACAAGTCTTGCCTTGGGATTTGCTCTGTTCTTGCCGCAGCAAATGTTCGCTCCTTCATCTTTTTGTCTCTACCGTCGCTCTCCGAGGAATGTGCTTGGCATCGATGCTGCCCATACCCTTCTTTGTCCTCGTCCTCTTCCTCGTCCTCACCCCCCAGCCTGGAGGCCATCAAAGCCTGCATTTCTGAGTCCTGCCATGACGACACCAGAGTCACTTGCTCCGAGCTGGCCCCAGGTTTGCCATGGTGGGCTGGAGCAGGGCCATCCAGCTGGGAGGAAGGCCCAGCCGAGTGCAGGCCGTGATCCTGGTCTGAATGGAAATGGAGGCAGGTGTGTGGCAGAAGCAGCACCTTCACCTCCGTCTCTGGCAGTACTTGCTCCTCGGTGACTGTGCTGAGCTCACCTTCGTCCAAAGAGGGGGGCACCACGTTACCTGCTTCCACATCCTGATGGACGCTTTCTTGGCTGCCCATCACCTGGACACACACACACACATATATAGACATGACCATCTGTCTTCTCCAATGTGCTAGCTCTTGATGGACCTTCTCCTGACTGCCTATCACCTGGCTACACACACACACACACACATCAGAACTCCTATACCAAACATCTTTCTCCTGCACACACACCAATATAACCATACCTCCTTTCCTGCCACACACACACACACACACACTATAACCACTTGACCATTCTCCTGCCACACACACACACACATACACACACACACACACACACTATATGACCATCTACCTTCTCCTGGCCACACACACACACACACACACCTATGACCATGTCTTCTCCTGCACACACACACACACACTATATGACCATCTACCTTCTCCTGGCCACACACACACACACACCTATGACCATGTCTTCTCCTGCACACACACACACACACACACACACACACACACACACACACACACACACACTATATGACCATCTACTTTCTCCTGGCCACACACACACACACCTATGACCATGTCTTCTCCTGCAAACACACACACACACACAACTATATATATATATATATATATATATATATATATATTATATATATATATATATATATATATATATATATGACCATCTACCTTCTCCTGGCCACACACAAAACACACCACACCACACGCACAACACACACACACACAGCACACACCACTCTCTCACAACACACACACACACACACACACACACACACACACACACACACACACACACACTCACAAAACACACACACATACACACACACACACACTCACAAACACACATATATGACATATATCTGTCTTTCCAGTGTGTTACCATTCACAATCATGTCTCAACAGTCCTGGGAATTGGGTCAAGAAAAAAACATACTATGAAACGTTAATCAATGAAAGACAGAGGCCATGAGGAAGTCGTACATCCTGCAAGCACCTACGATCCCCAGCACAAATAAACCGTACACTGTTTTTTCCCTCCAGAAGTGTGCGAGTTTTGCACCTATGAACATCACCTGAACAATTTCATAATGTGCTGCCAACAGCCAACAAACCTCACATTGTCTGTTGAACTGCTTTCAAAGTAATCTCATACAAAGACTTCAAACACTTTT
This sequence comes from Conus ventricosus, assembly GCA_018398815.1. NCBI lineage: Eukaryota > Metazoa > Mollusca > Gastropoda > Neogastropoda > Conidae > Conus > Conus ventricosus. The sequence goes on from CM031601.1 coordinate 9,340,246, forward strand.
TTTTCCCTGAACATTCAGCTTTCAGATCTCAGCTATCAAGACAGTCTGATAAATAATTCATGAGAGCACTGAACCTTGTCTTTCCTTCAGCATTTCATTAGTTTTACGCCCGGGAGTTTCAATACTTTATTATTTCTAAAACCTATAATCTCTCAGATTCAAGGGGGGAGGGGGAGGGGAAGGGGAGGAGGGGGTCTCCAGCTGAACGCCCTCCCTCACCATGACAAAAACAAAACAAAACTTTCTTTCAAAATAGGGCAATCTGAAGCAAATCTGAATATCCAGTGGTATATTGTTTACTTTAGTTTGGGTCCAAAAGCAAAACAGGTCACTGTGTTCACATGGCTTTTGTCAATATCATTCACTTTTACTGGGAATCAAAAAACTAATGAAAGAGGAGAGAAGGACAGGGCCTACAAGGCATCTGTCAGGCTAGAACTGGAATGCACTCGCTTGATTTGGGATGTTCATGACAAGCATATAAAGAGTCTGGATGCTGTCCCATGTCAAGCTGCCATATGAACAGGCCAGAGGTACAGACAACCTCCAGTGTAGACAACATACTGTGTTGCTTGGAGTGAGTGGCCTTCACTGCTGTCTAAGAGTCTAAGGCATGCCTTATCAAACTTGTTTCATAACAAATTGATCTCCATAACCTATAATCTCTCAGATTCAAGGGGGGAGGGATCCCCAGTTCCAGACAGACACTGAGCCTGCTACATCCACTCCCAGTCCTACCCTGTTCATTCCTGCAAGACAGACTCCTGTGCACACCGTATCAACTCCAGTCCTACCCGTTGTCTCAAAAAGACTCCTGCCATAAAACAGTACTCCTTGCCACTACAGTATCAACTCCCAGTCCTACCCTGTTCACTCCTGCAAAACAGACTCCTGTGCACACAGTATCAACTCCCAGTCCTACCCTGTTCACTCCTGCAAAACAGACTCCTGTGCACACAGTATCAACTCCCAGTCCTACCCTGTTCACTCCTGCAAAACAGACTCCTGTGCACATCGTATCAACTCCCAGTCCTACCCTGTTCACTCCTGCAAAACAGACTCCCGGACACACAGTATCAACTCCCGGTCCTACCCTGTTCACTCCTGCAAAACAGACTCCTGTGCACACCGTATCAACTCCCAGTCCTACCCTGTTCACTCCTACAAAACAGACTCCTGTGCACATATACATTGTAAACAGAACAGGACCTGTCACTGTTATGTGGATATTATAAGCAAGACGGAGGAAGTGGAGATGTTCTCACAGTACCTGCATGCCATAAGCACGTAGAATATCCAGCTTACACATGGGGCAGCTGCGCTGATCCAGCAGCCAGGGGTCCACGCAGGACTTGTGGAATACATGCCTGCAACACAGTATGAGGCGGCATGAAACACAGTATTCTCACATGCCTGCAACACAGTATGAGGCAGCATGTAAACACAGTATTCTTACATGTCAGCAACACAGTGTGAGGCAGCATGAAACACAGTATTCTTACATGTCAGCAACACAGTGTGAGGCAACATGAAACACAGTATTCTTACATGCCTGCAACACAGTGTGAGGCAGCATGAAACACAGTATTCTTACATGCCTGCAACACAGTGTGAGGCAGCATGAAACACAGTATTCTCACATGCCTGCAACACAGTGTGAGGCAGCATGAAACACAGTATTCTTACATGCCTGCAACACAGTGTGAGGCAGCATGAAACACAGTATTCTTACATGCCTGCAACACAGTGTGAGGCAGCATGAAACACAGTACTCTTACATGCCTGCAACACAGTGTGAGGCAGCATGAAACACAGTATTCTTACATGCCTGCAACACAGTGTGAGGCAGCATGAAACACAGTATTCTTACATCATGCCTGCAACACAGTGTGAGGCATGTGAGAATACTCTGTTTCATGCTGCAACACAGTATGACACAGCATGAAACACAGGGCATTCAGATTTCATACCTTCAGTCTGT
>CM031601.1:9347226-9377171 GCA_018398815.1 Conus ventricosus
AGATCTGAGTGATTACTAAGTTTGCAAACTACATGTTGAGAAGTCTCTGCCTCCCTTCAGATGACTAAACCCTCCCTCCACCATTAATTCCATTGGCTGTCATGTTCCTCTAACAATGTGTCAACCAAAAAGATGTCAGAAATATGACGGTCAGCTTAACCCTTTCACAAGAGCAGGCTGGGGAACAGCTGACTTGAAAAATCTCCAAAAGAAAAAAAAAAAAAAAAAGAGGGCGCCTAGGCTTTGGTGGGGTCGGGGTGAGGGGGAGAGGGGGCAAAGTCTCCTAGCCGAAATAGAATTTAAGCAGTTTTGAAGACTTTCGTAATCTCTCATGAAAGCCAAATTACTATACTGGAAGCAAAGAAATAAAAGAACATAACTGCACACACGCACACACCACGCACGCACACGTGTATACACACACTGGCATGCACACTTGTATCTAATAAATTTCTAGGAAAAAATAAAAGCAGGAAACTAGCTTAAGGTAACTGACATTAGAACCATTCTTGAATATTTTCAACAGCCCCTAGAAAAATCAAAATTTCTTTCAATGGTCAGTGCCAGAAAACTACTGCTTCTATCACCAGTAAAAGAGAATGTAGAGGCAAATTCTGACATAAAAACTGTTCTATAATCTTTACTGAAGGACATACCCCGAGTCCTCCTCCTAGAGGATCACCCCTTCGCAGTGTGTGTGTGTGTGTGTGTGTGTGTGTGTGTGTGTGTGTGTGTGTGTGTGTGTGTGTGTGTGTGTCTGAAGCTGTGTGTGTGTGTGTGTGTGTGTCTGTGTGCATGTCTGTGTGTGTCTGTGTTTTGTGTGTGGTGTGGGTGTGTGCGTGCGTTTGTGTGTGTATGCTTAAACATGCATGCCAAGGTGGGTGCATTCATGAGGAAGCGCAGACAGCCGGGAACACATTTAAGTTACTGTATAAATGTACTTAAGGAGCAGTGAGAATGCTACTCTTGAATCAGAGTCCAACTGAAAGTAAACATAATATTCCATCAATATTTTCTTGTGATTCAGATTTTGATTATACACAACTCAAAGAACTTGGCTAAAAAAAAAAGGACAAGCACAGCAGTTCTCTACGGTGAGAAGGCATGGAGAGAAAAGGCTTGTGAGACAAACGGGCAGCCAGCCAGCCCAGCCCAGCCAGCCAGCCAGCCAGCCAGCCAACCAGCAGAGGCAGAGAGACAAATTTCCTGATGATTATTTTGTTTTATGATTTTAACATTTGAACTGTTCTACTTTTTTTTTTTAATCTACTTTTGGAATTCAGTCACTTTCTGTAACGTTTAATTTCCCTCTCACTCTATTTTCAATCTGCTGTATGTCCGTACAAACAAAGGTTAATGTGAGGTTTTTTTGTATGCGACGACAAACTGGCTTCAGTCGGTCAATTACAGTGAGAAAGTGTGCGTGTATGTGTGTGTGTGTGCAAGTGTGTGTGTGTGTGTGTGTGTTGTGTGTGTGTGTGTGTGTGTGTGTGTGTGTGTGTGTGTGTGTGCATGTGCGTGCTTTGTAGCGGTGCTTGCGCATGCATGTGTGTAATGTGTGTATGTGTGCATGTCGGTGTATCTCTGTGTTTATGAGTGTGTCTGTCCATTTTGCAGTCGGTGTATGCACAATCGTGTTTTTATGTCCACGCATAGTAGTGTGTACATAATGAATAGTTAATAAGTGTTTTTATATGTGTGTGTGTTTGTGTGTGTGAATGGTGTCTAGGCAAGTGGTGCGCCTAACATGTGAAAAGTTTCTGCGTAGAGTATGACAACTCAAACAATAGCAACATCACATTTGCACAGTTTCATTACAAGGACACTATTCCTAGAGAAAAACAAAACCCACACATGTTGTAGATTTAGATTCATATGATGATGACTCATTCACTCTTACCACAAAGAAAAAGAAGCAGACCTAACAATGTGCAACATGTTGTGAACACAATAACATTACAGCAGCCTTGACCTACGAGACACTTGCCGCCAGTCAGTGACAAGGACAGACCCTGCAACAGCAGCTATCAGAAAGCCTTTGTAATCAATGCACATGACCTTCATCCAGCTGACAGACTGACAGCCAACACACTACATCAACCTCCCACTGACGAATAGCCAAATTCCTTGAAATTCTAGAATACGTCTAGGCCATATCCCCCCCCCCCCCCCCCCCCCCCTCCCACCCTCTCCCCCCTTTCTTCCTTCCGCTCCCAGCTCCTTTCCGTTAAAAAAAAAGAAAAAAAGATTGGAACTTGCTTTCAGGTGGGTGCAAATGAGGGAGGGTCCCCAATCCTGAAACTGATCCATCCCACCAATCCTGAAATTTGGATTGTGACCATCCCATCCATCCTGAAATTTGGACAGTGACCATCCAGTCCATCCCATCAATCCTGAAATTTGGACAGTGACCATCCAGTCCATCCCATCAATCCTGAAATTTGGACAGTGACCATCCAATCCATCCCATCAATCCTGAAATTTGGACAGTGACCATCCAGTCCATCCCATCAATCCTGAAATTTGGACAGTGACCATCCAGTCCATCCCATCAATCCTGAAATTTGGACAGTGACCATCCAATCCATCCCATCAATCCTGAAATTTGGACAGTGACCATCTAGTCCATCCCATCAATCCTGAAATTTGGACAGTGACCATCCAGTCCATCCCATCAATCCTGAAATTTGGACAGTGACCATCCCATCCATCCCATCAATCCTGAAATTTGGACAGTGACCATCCAGTCCATCCCATCAATCCCGAAATGTGGACAGTGACCATCCAATCCATCCCATCAATCCTGAAATGTGGACAGTGACCATCCAATCCATCCCATCAATCCTGAAATTTGGATTGTGACCATCCAGTCCATCCCATCAATCCTGAAATTTGGACAGTGACCATCCAGTCCATCCCATCAATCCTGAAATTTGGACAGTGACCATCCAGTCCATCCCATCAATCCTGAAATTTGGACAGTGACCATCCAATCCATCCCACCAATCCTGAAATTTATCACTGGGATCCTTACAGCTCTGCCTTGTTTTTTTTTGTTTTGTTTTGTTTATGTCATCATGAGCTAGCACAGCCAGTAGGAAAAGTATAACAAGATGCAGAGCATATAAACATACTCCCAGTTTATCTTGAATAGGACATCACAATCAAACATGCGTCAAAATGTATTTCGTCTTTTCGGCTTATGACGCAAAGAAGCTCTGACGTAATTTTTGTTTGCGTTATCATTTTCTAGATATTCCATAAAGAAGAAAAAACGTTTTGAGCCGTTACAGCCATTAGTAGTGACTATTCTGGTAAAATAAAACATCGGGCATCATCCGTGACCCATAATGAACATACCTACAAATTTTCAGAAAGATCAGCCCAGACGTTTTGTCTGGAGTGAGTGGAACACATTTTGACCACGGACAGTGAGAACAGACACACACACAGACAGCATTTCTTCGTTCCCATTATAAAGTACTCCCTGTTCTATAAGAACTGGGAGTACAAAAACCATTGTGACTGAGCATAGCGAACAACTCTTAAACTACTATTACAAAAGCCATAAAGATTGCTGTAGCTGCAGAAAATGTGTTGGACTATGACACAGTCCAGTTTGATTAGTTTGCGATCACATATACAGTAATATAAGCTGACGGAATAAGAAGGGATGATTTAGTGATGAATGACTTGTTTCATCCCCAATCATCAAAAAAACATGCTTCAATATTCTATTCAAAGAGGACACACACAAAAATCTACACATTAAAGCAAAAAATATTTGGTAGCTGTGTTCCCTTCCAATGTGCTCATTCAGAATTATTATGTCAGAGTAAAGCAGCTCCGTCTTTTCACTGAACCGTCAAACTATACCTGGCTGGGAAAGTTCCTCAGCCAGTCACTATGCCAGGGCTGAATGGGTGAAGGACAGAGGAACAGTCTGATCTTTAAGCACTGAAATTATAAAACGTGCACGACAAAAATTCTATACAACTCTTGTCATCCTATATAATCTGCAGATGCACAGATACAGAGCATGACCGCACCATCCAAATTTACACACACACGCACGCACACACACACACACACACACACACACACACACACACACACACACACACATATGAAATGCAAAGGCTTGACAGAATGCGAGAAGTAGAATAAAAAATAAGGAGCAGTGTCATTGACAAAGAAGCGACTTACTTGCAAGGCAGAGTTCTGATGACGTCGTGTGGCTTGTAGCCTTCAATGCACACAGCACACTGATCGAAGTCATTCTCCAGTTCCTGGAAGTTATCATTCCGTCATTTATGGCAACACAGAACAACAATGATGAAAGGAAAAAGAAACGATGAAAGGAAAGAGACAACTTACACACCCTCACGCAGACACATGCACGCACGCGCGCGCGCACACACACCACACACACACACACACACACATACCTCTTTCTGTGCTTTGTACACAAGCCTACATGTGGGTGTGGGTAAATGTATTCACTGAGCTTGCTCGAGCATAGGTGTATATATGCGACTGTGTGTGTGAATATTTGCATGTACACTAGAATACAATTTTAAACTTCATAATCAACCATACAAATATAACTTTCAAGCTTAGGAAAAGAGAGCAATATCCAAATTTGATTTTTCAACAAAAAGATGCATCCAAATCATGTTCCAATGAATATAGTTTTCTACTGTTACGCTCCTATTCGTCCACCCCTCTCTTCCAACTGTGGGATGGGTCCCAAGATGGGACAGCCAAAAATGTGTTCTTTTTCTGTCATGTCAGAAGATTCATGAGGGTAATGGGGGTGGGGGATGGTAAACAATCAATTACCTTTTTCCTATGGGTGATTTTCTCCGCACCCTTTGGATACTGCTCAAAATTTTCAATTCTGCTTCCTTTCATACAATCCAATTGTAAAGCAATAATTTTTAAATTTATGTGTGTATAATCATGTTATTCTTTTTACCTTCCATGAAGTGTGTGTGTGTGTGGTGTGTGTGTGGTGGCGTGTGCGTGTGCGATGTGTGTGTGTGTGTGTGTACAGTAATACTGTTCCTCCTGTGAATCTCTGTTTTTCTTTTTTATATTTTAGTGCAAGATTAACAAGGGGGGGGGGGGGGGGGGGGGGGGGGGGGGGGGGGGGGGGAGGGAGTTTGCCAAAAGGAGAATACTGCCATGCCAATGTGTGCATGTGTCTGAGTATCATGTATTTTCTGTGTCATAGGAAGCCTGCTGTCCAATATCATAAATGTATCAACTGCCATTCATCACAGGTCTTTAATACACCTTGACAGTCTGAGACAATCAAAGGCACACTCTCAGCTAGGTATTTTCTTCTGTCTATCACAGGTGATGCACTTCTTTTTATAGAGTGGTTCAGAGTGACTAAGGTTCAAAAACAACATACTGACTGCTTACCTTATCTCCATTTCTCACGGTTTTCTGTGGGATTTTACCTATTGCCTTCTTGGCAGCACTGGTCAGACGTCTCTGGAACATGAAGAATCATAATTTACCTACGTGCTATGCAGACACATTCAAAATTGCTTTCTAATTCTTATTTTAACTCCAACTCAAAAAAGGGGGGAGAGGTGGGGAGAATGCCTCTCTCTCTTTCTCTCTCTCTCCCACACACGCACCCACGCATGCACGCACCGCACCAACACACACACACACAGAGTAATTCTGATGACAAACAGATTTTCAGAGTTCAGATTTGGCTTACTCAGTCACATTGACACAAGTGTAGATATTTTGTCAGTACCAGAAGGATCAGTTTTTACCCAGACACTGATGAAGCTAAATTGGAAAGTAAACCAAAATCATTTTTATCATAAGCAAAATTAAAAAAAAAACAACAAACAAACAAACAAAAAAGAACCTTTTGCATGTAGATAATTTATGCACTGCATGCTGGCTTGATTTCACTTTTTAGCAGCATATGATCCCCACAACAACGGTTTCCTTGTTTAATAGTTGAACAGTGACCTTGTCTTTGTTCACATAAACACCACCACAAAAAATCTGCTTTGCATGAATTTTTTTTTTTTTTTTTTTTTTCACCTCAGTAGAGTTGGCAACTATTTGCACAGTCACAGATGATAAAACTTCCTGCATCAAAAGATGTGCAGAGAAGAAACACGCAGCACCAGAGATGGTGAATATGTTAAGCATGGAACAACAAAAAAAAAATTCCCCTGCCATCAAGCAGATCTAGCAATACAGTCCAGAAGAATACATGCAGTAAATAGCTGTGAATCAGCAAACACACAGAACTCAAGTATAAAACGCTGGACAAAAGAAAACTCAAACGACTGTCAACCAGTGGCTGTGAGTAACACACACCTAATCTACATTCATTTTCCTGAGTGCAGCCAGCCATCTCTTCTACAGTACAGTATGTTAGGCTACCACAGGTTGTGTTGTGCAGTGCACAATGGGCTGAGTAACATTTAGCACTTGTCTACCTTTTTTCCTTTTTCCTTTTTCTTTTCTTTAATGTTTTTTGCATCTTATTTCAAAGTGCATCTCTGTGTAAGCACCCATGCATGTGCATACATCATGCCTGTGGAAGACCATTCTTTGCACAGTTTCTTTCCATTTTTCAGCATTTCCTGTTTGACCTTCACTTTACATTACCTCTACAACAAAAATACTTAATTATTTTTACCTTTGATCTTAGATTGTTTTCTTTTTTTTTCCCTTAAGACAAAGGGAAAATCTAATTCTCACTTCAAATTGTACAGGTTAAACACAGATTTAAATCATTAGTCAACAAGATAACATTGCTTCAAAATTAAACATGGCAATAAAATGAATATTCTGTACTGAGTATTACTGTTAAGAGTTACAAGGCAATTTACCTGGTAAAACTGGGAAACCAAACTGCTTTAAAATGATCGGAAGAAAAAACTATAAGTGAAACCATGCATGGAGTTTCCGTTTTCTACAGCCTGCTTAACCCATATCACTACAAATTAAATAAAGTTGAAAGTATGGGGATACTTTGAATGTCAAAACTGGTGTTTCTATGTTGTATACTAAGTTACCATGCAGGTAATGTAATTTCATCGTCTGGTAAGTAATAAGATATTTCGGTCAATACATAAGTTTCCATGCAGGTAATGTAATTTCATTGTCTGGTAAGTAATCAGATATTTTGGTCAGTTGACTTTCTTTACATCTGTTAACCTAGCAAGCCTAGACACCATTGTTCACTCAACAAGGGCACACACTGACACACACACACACACACACACACACACACAATGTGCATGTACACAATATGTACACATAAGGTGAAAAATCTATAGGGGATTCTCAAACACACACAGTGACACACGCACTGCAGCTGTATTACACATTTGCTTGCAAACCAACACTCTAACACACACCTGCAGCTGTACAGGTATTAAGCACATGTGCACGCCTACAATACTGGAAATGCCCAGTAAAATAACATTTAGGGTCCACACTTGCAGCTTCAGTTAGTGCCCCCCCCCCCCCCCCCCCCCCCCCCCCCCCCCCCCCCCCCCCCCCCCCCCCCCCCCCCCCCCCACCAAAAATGGTCTTTTTATTGGGTGTTTTTTTTTTCGGGGGGAGGAGGGGGGTTGGGTGGCAACATATTTGTTCAAAACAATAAAGACTGCTCATCACCAGTTATGTTTGCCTGATTTACTAAAGTTTGCTCTTTGTCGTGGTTTAATGTGGGACATGACTTCAGCTGAAATTTTGACAACAATCTAACTTAATCAGAAGAAGCGACACAAGAATGAATTAAGTCTTTCTGCTAGAGAATGAAACATTCATTCCACAAAAAGCCTTATGTAACAGAATACTCTCGATGCTTTCAAAAAAGCTGATATTGCGTTTCATTTGTTCCCACTTACATCACCCACACCGCATTTTACCCATACAACATAGTAATACTTCAACTGAATTATAATTAACACTAAAATGTATACAAAATCTCTCTTTCCCCTTAAAAATTATTTAAGAAAGCTCAAAAACTGAATGTAAGCTTTGCTGAAGTTGTTTCAAGCAATGTAATGTACATTAAGCTTCCAAGTGCAAAGCACCCAACACTTCCTAGCTCTGCAATAAACACATGCTGCTGTGTACTGCAACCCAACCTCAAACGGGGGAACACATGTGACCAAACACTCATGGCCAATGCTGACTGAAACACATAACATCAGCTGAATCCTCTTCACATGACTCTTTTAAAAACTCATCACATAGACTACTCCAGGTTTCCACATGTATCCGCCGCATCTTCAAGATCTTGTTGTTGTACATATGGCAAGCAAATTATAATTTCATGTTATGGCTTTGATATAATGAGATAAATTTGAAAATAGATATAATTGACCAGACAAAAAAAAAGAAGAAAAAAAAAATCACTAAAATAATCCATCGTGCTTCATTCTCTGAAAATGAGAGTCAAGTCTTGGCACGTAAGCTGTGTGTGTTCCCATAGTAATGCACACACAGTTACAATTTCTGGAGGGTACAAAGATCTAGGAAACTTTTTTGTTTTCATTGCACCTGCAAGTCTTTCGTTTTTTCATAACAATTAACATTTGTTCAGATTTTCTCTTGTGCAAAGTGAAACACATTCCTGTGATTCTTCAGAAACAAGTAATGGCCAAAAGTCATTAAATCTATTGCCAGTGTCCAATAGTTGTGAAAATCAAAGTCAAAAGTTGAAATTAAGTCTTAATTAAATTTACATAACAAATGCTTCATTAAAGATCACCAAAAGCTACAGCCCCTGCTTTAGACTTTACTGACAAATCCAAATTATGGTCAAGTATGTAACTTTTCACAACCTGATGATTTCCAAACAAAGGTACCTAATTAGAGCTTTCTCTTTCAGTTGTGATTAAAAACCTGCATTGAATATTACATAAAAGTGATGACATTATCTTAATCAAGTTAATGGAAATTTATGAAAGTAGACCAAAAAATGACAAATGTTTAACTTTTGAAGCCTGTTTGTCCACATAACATCATATATTATTGTTGTGATGTCATCGCTCTGCAAACTCCTCACAGTTGAAACCTTTTTACATTATTTTGATGGAAACACCTTAAATGAATCGTAAAAACTGATATAAAACGTTTTTGAGCCAACATAAATGCAGTAGAATTTCATATAATTACTTTTTACTGAAAATGCACAAAAAAATCTATCATGCCAAATCCAATATTTAGCATGTACTGCCAGTGCAAACTATAAGAAAATGTGTATCATGACCTAATCAAATTATCACAGGTTTAAAATCACCTTTCCACCACTTAACAATGAACAAAATCTCTCAGAAAGCTTTGAATACATGTCATACTGTCACATCACTAAAAGTTACTAATTCGAAATCCTAATACCAGCGATTACAACTTTAAAACACATGTCCTCATTCTCACTGAAGCAATATCTAATACAAAAAAAAAAAAAAAAATGATTCCAAAGATATAACTGACAACTAGAGAATTTCAAAGTGTGCTAATCTTCAAAACCAAAGTGACGTATTTTCCTTGATTTTATGAAGACGTGGGATACCATTAAAAACACAAAGACCAAGAAAGCATCCAAAACATTATAATTAATATAAAACAACTCTACGACTGAACTGAATTTTTTTTCTTTAAATATGCCAGTTTAGCACTTTATAATTCAAAGTTGCCACAGCAAATATACATAAACTTGATAAAGAACAACATCACAGCATTGTAGGTTTTCTTTGTTTTGTTTTTTGTTTGGTACTTCCACAAACTCCCAAAATTATTATTCAGTAATGTAAAATTCTGTTTTTGAAATCATAATCACAAACGGACACCGAGATCTAACCTGAGTTACTTTTTTTTTTTTCAAATATATATCAGGGCTCAAAATACCCCACCTATCCGACTGTCCATGACAACGAAATCATCTGGCAGGCAAGTGGAAATTCTCTCAACACCTGTCCATCCCGCAGCCAATTTTTTATGGTGTCACCGTCAGTGAAAGAATGGCTGACAAGTATGCTTCAGTGTAGGCCAAACGGGCTTCCATCTTTCCCTTTTTACTTTCACACCTTCACAATATCACTCTACCCTCCCTTTGCCAGCCCCTCTCCTTCCCCACTCTCTCCCCCTCTGTTTTATCTGAATCCCAGCTGTTTCTCTACCGCAATACGTGTTTTTTGCACGAAACATCCATGGTCACCATAGAAATGTTAAAGATCAACTGTCTTTATTCTTGTTCTTATATATAAGAAGTGGATTTCTTTCGAAATCTGTGTGTACTGATGAGGATGAGAAAGTGAGAGAGAGGGGGAGGGAGACAGAGAGAGAGAGAGAGAGACAGAGAGACAGAGAGCAAGACAGTGATCTCATCATTTTAATTCAGTCCAGGTACGCGTAAATGGCTGAAACTTGACAATTCATTTTCTTTTCTTATACACTTAACAGAAAACATTTTCATTCTTTTCATACCCTGGTGAACGCATGAACTGTATTCCTCTGTTTGGTCTCATTCACTCATTTGATTTACACATGCGCGGAAAGAACATTCTGTTATTGAATTCTGTCTCAGTGTCTGCTTACTTGTCACTGCACTGCCAATACTTACTTTCACTAATTGTTTCTGTACATGCATTGGAGAAGGGGAGGTCGAAAGCTATACAGAAATTGGAAGTAATTCTTACCAGCTACCTGTCCCTCAGGACAACTAAAAATTACTTGGGAATTTCCAGCCCCTGTAACTTCACACAAATTTCAACATTTATGAGAATGATTTTTACTAGCCCAATCCATTAACAGACTAAGTAAGAATTAATTGAGGAATGTGTATAATGAACTATAATGACATGTAATATCACAACCTTCCTTGACCTTGAAAATGTTATGAAGTTATGTACACTGCAGACGTGAACAGTATTTCACAGGAAATATGTAAAAGCTTTTCCATCTGTGGTGTTTATCAATATCATGTGAATGCAAGTGACGAATGCGTTTTACTGTTAGCTTACTGCAGATATATAATGCAAAAATGGTGCTATGTTTGAAGGAAATTCTGTTGATAACCATAGCAGCCATTGGCGCTATGTGTGGGGTGTGTGTGTGTGTGTGTGTGTGTGTGTGTGTGTGTGTGTGTGTGTGTGTGCGCGCGTTGTTGTTGTTGTTTCTTATGGATCAAATATATTAACTGGTACCTTAAGAAAAAAAATTCTCAGGTAACTAAAATACTACCCACTGAATATTGCTTTACATAAAAAATTTCAGTCAAATTTGCTTTGAAGCCACTACTATGAAAGATACTTAGTGAAAGACACCTCTATATGACTTGCATGACAAAATGCATCCCCCTGGAAAAAATATATGATAATTCTGATATGACATGGCCAAACATCAATTTTTTTTCCTATGCTGGTCGCAGGTTCCCCTAGGAACTGATCTATAATGGGCATTTTGCAGCTGATGCCAGCTAATAAACATGCTTTTAATTCAGAAGACAACTTTCAATAATGTACATAACACAACTGTTTTAATTACAACAAACATTTTCTGTTTTTGTATATTTTTCTTCTTGGTTCATCTGCTCAAAGCATTTGAAGTGCCGGTATTGCTGCGTACCTAGGTCGCAGTGATATACCGTCCGTACCGGTCGCTGTGTCCCTAAGGGAGGCAACGACAGCCGGCAAGACCAAAGGTGATTTTTAGGCCCATTGGCACTATGACTATACTCCGACAACTTGATCAACTTTTTCTTTTACAAATTGTGGATACACACCTGATTCAACTGAAGTGTCATTCTGGTACATGTACAACCCTGCGTTGAAACAAATCAATCACTGTCTTCTTGTGGCTGAGAAGGAAATGGAAAGTTCTACCAGGACAGTTTACAACAAACTAATTTAGGGCAGACGTCATTTCAGATTAGAAGAGTAACAGATTAGTAAACACATCGCTAATAAAATATTTGCTTTTTAATGTTAGCTAAAGATGATTTCAATCAATTAGCTTTTGAGATTAGAACTGTAATGCTTTACTAACAATAGTAACATGCCCAAAATGATGTCACAAAAAAGAAAACATTAACTGTCATCACATGACAGACATATAAAATAGTGATTGTTGTCAGATTACATTATCAATCAGCTCCCAGGAATAAAAACTGGGATGAACCAGATTTTTTTTTATTGATTCATTTATTGTCATGATGTAGGTAAATGTATTAAGATTTGAGTTTATACAGACTATCACTAGTATCAGCAGCCACATGAAGCGGTAAGGAGATCTGTTTGCAAGAGTGGGCACCACTATTTCCTGACTCATGATCATACAATTTATTACTGTATATCAGTTCAAACATTAATTTCCAAACGGTAAACCAATTGGCTGTGCCAAGTGCATCAGTTTTGCACCCAGTTTTTGGCGAACATTTTTTTGAAGGAGCAAAAAGTCACATAGAACATTTCAAATGCAACAAAAAGAAACATAGCAACGGCCATATTGATCATCAGCAGTGCAGACTAGACAGCCAGTATCGATTTCAGAGACTACATTCTCACAAAGAAGCCAAACAATTATAACAAAACTTAAAGATGTCATGCAGTAGTAACAAGACAGTAAAAAACCCACAGATGTTATAGAACAAAGGCAGCTCAATGGACCTAAACGGCAAAAAACAAACGAACAAAGGATGACACTACAGGAAACTGGAACAACAACAACACAAATGCTAAATCAATGAGAACTAAAAGAAAAGGGACAATTACAAGCATGACCTTTCCACAAATCTGCAAACCTACCCTACGCACTTCCTTCCTATCCTCACTGGGAATAAATAAAACAAAACAAAGTATAACAAGTCAAACAATAGGGTTTCTTTTGTATTCAAACTTTTTAAAAAAAAGGGACTTACAGCCAGACGTTCCTTAGCATGAGCGTATCTGAAGCGCTGGATGTAATAGAAGACCAGCCAGGCCAGGGATATGATCATGAGGACTATGAAGGAGATGGAGACAAACAGAACGGAGGTTTTACTAATGCTGTTATGAGAGCCATGTTCTCGTGTTGTTTCCTTCCTGCCTGGAGTGACAGTCATTTCCACCTTCACCCCGCTGTCAGCCAACTTGGCCAGCTTCCTCCCAGCCTTCTGTGACACGAAGATGGACACCTGGGTCTCCACTGAAACAAGCGCAAAAGATGACTTTTTGTCAGTGTTCCGACGCTTTCTTTTGTCAAGCCATTTATAACGCATGATTCAAACGTAAGTCCTTTTGTCTGCTGGGTTTGTGTGTACTTCTTTACCTGTATTTTCCTGGTTTAGGTGATAAATTCCAACCAGAAAATAGTCACCAGTATTGCAAACAGATTAAGTTTCTGTTTGACCAGATATTAGTAGGCGAAAACTGGAGTAAAAGTTCACTGAGAGAGTGGTGTGCACATCACAAGTGTGTGAACTGACCCACTGTGTGAGAAACAAATTTTCAAGTTTCCACTCACACCACAAAATCCTTAATTGAAAATTATGTGAGGCATCAATGCTCCTGAACTCTCGGAAGTTAATCATTTTTGTTCTCAGTCAAGCTCCCATTACCTATGGTTACTTGAAGTTGAACAAGTTGAAGTCTAGCTTGTCTTTAAAAAGTTTATTTCAAACATGAATGAGAAACTTGTAACTTAAGACTGTGTGGCACAGACTCCTTTTGCTCATTCAGGGACATGTTTTGCTTTCACCTTTTAATAATCGTCAAAATGCCAACAGTTCCACAATTACAATGCAACTTACATGATCTGATGTATTAAAACACTACTGTTACATTATTATTCCAAGTATTATATTCATACAGTGGACATCACACAAAATCTGCACATGTGTGTGTAATACGTACATGTTTAAACAATGTTTGTTGAAAAAGGTAGAGCAGGGGGTGTGGGTGTCTTCCAAATGGTACTTGAGTGTGTGTGTGTGTGTGTGTGTGTGTATGTGTGTGTGTGTGTGTGTGTGTGTGTGTGTGTGTGGTGTGTGTCTGTGTCTGTGTGTGAGTGTGTGTATATCACTCTGTGTGTGTGTGTGTGTGTGAGTGTGTGTGTGTGTTGTGGTGTGTGTGTGAGCAGTGTGTGTGTGTGTGTGTGTGTGTGTGTGTGTGTGTGTGTGTGTGTGAGCAGTGTGTGTGTGTGTGAGCAGTGTGTATTTGTGTGTGTGTGTGTTGTGTGTGTGTGTGTGTGTGTGTGTGTGTGTGTGTGTGTGAGCAGTGTGTGTGTGTGTTTGTGTGTGTGTGTGTGTGTGTGTGTGTGTGTGTGTGTGTGTGGTGTGACACAAGACGCAGTGAAGCAAGCATTTTTATTTCCATGAATGACAAGCTTAACTATCGAAGAATGAGAACATCACCTTGAAGTGACCTTGTCACCATCTATCACAACATCAAAGTATATTAAAATAGGCCATGATTCGTTCTTCAAAACATTTTGGCAAAAGGAATTTTCTTGCCTTGAAACAAAAAGAGGGCAAGACCATCTCTCGGAACTGTGCAGTGCTCAGTAAATGCAGAGCTGAAGTCTTTTTTTTTTAATTGGGGGGTGGGGGAGGAGGTGGGGGGGAGGGGCTGAACCTCCCAAACTTTCAACACTGGTCAATGGCAATGCTATTGTTTATTTCAAGTGAATAAAAGACCCTTTATAAAAATTTAAAAAATTTCTAAAAATTTTTAAAAAAACCATCATGGGGTATGTTATTCTTGAAAAGTGTGGGTTGCATCAGTTCACAGTACAACTGGTTAGTAATGTTGAAGAATTTTAAGTCTGGGCTAACTCAACAGTAATCATCATGAGTATAATTGGTTAGTAATGTTTGTCAGAATTTTAAAGTCTACTCACTGGGCTTCAGACTGTGGGCACACCACGATAGTTTCAGCTGATTTTCTAAATTATGCTCATTACTTAGCATACCCGTGCATCATGTACACCTGTCAAGATAATCCCAAGGCAGGAATCTGTCCTCCCTCTCTCTTGCTAACCTTATAAACCATCAGACACCGACAAATCATGCCTGTCCAAGTCACTACATTTCATTCCAAGACGTGGATGATCAGCTTTCAATTGATTTGGAATTGAAACAATGGCTAGAGTCATCGCCAGGATTCTTGGAACAATGAGTTAGTGTCCCTTCGCATCATCACCAACAATACTTTGTTTCATTGTACAGTGCAACACACAGTCAGAAAAATGCCACTGAAGGCAAAGCGGAAACTGGCAATGTCACAAACCAGTCAAGAGTGACTGAAATTGCAAAAAATTAAATGATAGTAATGAATCCTCGAAGCAAGTATGGCCCACAACTCAAAAATGATCCACAGCTGAAGTAAGTCAACAGCTGAAATAAGTCAACTAGCTTAATTCTGATCATCATCAAGTAATGATGGCAGCTGAAGTCTGCAATGCATAATCTGGTGTTCATTATGAGTGGAAATGGCTTTCTTATTTGCTTGACCGTGTTGGTGTGAAAACCACATGCTGTCTAAGTATCATTTAAGTAACAATTTGTATTCAAGTGAACCAAATTCTTAATTGCAGTTCAGACTTTTTTCTCTCATGAAAATGCTGTTGTAAAATACAATATTAATACCTGTGAAAAAATTTAACAAAAGTGATTCAACTTCAAATCCAATGTATAGTAAATCCATCTTCTGACATAAAACAACTGTTGGGTAAAAACTGGCGTAACATGGCAAATTTGAATATTTTTTCAACAGTTGAATAAATAGACTGACAACAAAAGTTCTGTAACTTGTGTAAAGTTCTGTAAGTGTAAGCAGTCAAGTTGTATACTTTCATGGTTTCTAACAAGAGGTATTTTTTTCAAACAAATATTAACATCTGGGTACTGTGATATTCATAATCATATTGTTTGAAACGTAATATTCCTGGGAACACACGTTTTTCAAAGTTTTTTAATTGTTCAGCATTATTATGTTTTTCAAAGTTATCAACCCATTTTTCATCCATGTCACACAAACTCAATACATCTGCCCACTGACATAAGTTTGCATTTAAATGCTTTTAAATGGCCCACTCTACAGCCTTTTTCCTTCGAGTCTGAACATAAGTAACTTTATGTTGTCCTTGGAGAAGTCAAGAAATGAAACTAAAGAGAAGTCAGGAAATGAAACTAAATAATTTCTTTTGAATTAGTCATGGACATAATGACTCCTTCATTGTTCACATTTACTGTTGAATAAGAGTTACTTACTGCAAAAAACTTTCAACAGTGTTGATTTTGAATATATATATTGGAAACTGGAACGTACTCTGATGATGGACAGAAATATTAACAGGCACTGGATTTCATGATATCTACTATGGAATTAAAACTTTTCTTTAAGGATGTGCATGACTGTTCTTTGGTGTGCATAAAAGTTGCCTATATGCACACACACACCATCAAGTATGATCACGATTCAAATCAAATCTTCATAGCAGTTTTCAGTTTTGAGCATTTTCTTACTAAAAACATATTATTTGCATTTAATGATAATCTAAGATGATCTGACAAATACAAATAACAATCTGACATATTTCCAGTGTGTTAAGTCTGTTAGTACTGTGTTAGTTTTACACACCATCAACTTTTAATGATGAAAAATCGAGATTGTAAATTACTCATCTTTTAATTCAGTAAAAAGAAAAAAAATTAAAAGAAAAATTTATATTCCATCAAACGAAAGAGATTATGTAAAACAAATCACAAGACAAAATTAATTCAGTAATATAATTTCCATTGCTTTTTTCTATGCAAATCTGCCACCTCAACAGTTTTCAATCAATCAAATTTCGACAGTTCATACTAAAATCTTCAAAAAGACATTATGAAGGTAACTTCACATTCAGTGCAGACTGTACTTTGTGGTGTTACTGTTACACACGCGGCACAAATATAATGAAGTAAGTCGTTTACTTCGCAACAGAAACATAACTCATAGTCATAAGATCACATAATAGAGCTTCCCATCTTCAGATCAAAGGCATTTTTCACCACATAAAGGCAAAATTTTTTTCTGTGGGTTAGAGAAAATCCAGAAGAGCTAAAACGACCTCATCTTCTTGCGAAGTTTTGAACAAATCACAAACTCTCAATCATACTTTTGGGGTGTACAAGTTTAAAATCTGTGTATTGCCATGCACTGCCAGTCAACCTTGGGGCTTTGCCACTGCAAAAATAACTTTAATCTGAAATAATAGTATGCCATATTAATTGCATGGTGTGACAGTATGAAGTTTTGAACCATTTGGGGTTTCAGGTTGTAATTATGTGTACTCAAAACATCTTTTTTCTTTTGTAGTCATGTATATAATGTGCTTGCTTGTTTTTCTTAGCAGTATACTTTGCAAAGAAACAGCAATTTCCATAAATGATGAAGAAAAAAGACGCATTTGGTGCAGGGAAGGTTCAAAATAAACTCGATGTTTATTTAATTCTAAAAGCTGGCTTTCAATTTCCAACAAATGTGATACATTCTTTTTATCACTTCAAGAAGAATTTTGTGTCTGTTTATCATGTGTTATGAAATTAAAGAAAATCATACTCTGTTATAAACTGCTCATATGATGACATCCTTTTCAACAGAAAACAGATTTAGACTTCAAAACAAATCTTCAATCAAATCAATGTCACAAAAACGTACACATTTTTAATCTTAAGCTTTCTGCCATTAATATCTCTTTCTTAATCTCTCCCAGTCACACAGACACACACAGAGTCACACACTCAATGAGTCACTCAATGACGTATGCACACACAGTGTTACACACACACACACATACACATACGGTCAAATGGTGATTGAGAAAAATCAGAAGCACTGAACCCTGCTGGAATTTTTTTATAATTTCTGAACACTTAACAGCTTAAATTTTGGGTGCTGTCTATTACAAATAAAATGTGCACAGGTCAGTGCAAAATTTATACTGTCATTATTCCATCAGGTTGTCTATGCACACATGCGGCCTCATCTTGTCTGGTCACCAGCTCAGGCAGTTTTGACTTGTTACAGGCTTTTTGTTTCACAAAACCTGCCTGGCAATTCAAACACTGAATCAGTTTATCTAACATAACAGTTCCAATTGTTCATGCTTAGATAATGACACCTTTTATATTGATCAACAATCCTAACTTACTTTTAACAGATATTTTTTTCATCACTAAAGAAGCAGTCTCTGAATTGTTAAATATAATTATGAGAGAGAACAAGTGATATAAACCTCAACAGCATTCATCGTAACAGACTCGTCTCCGTGATGCGTGTGCTTAGCCTGGCTAACCTGTTGTGCTGGCCAGTGGGCATCTCCTCACCCTCAATGTTTTCGTGTACCATTACAAGTTAGTTAACCCATCAAGTCTTGTTTATCTATACTGCCTTTCTTGTCACTCATTTTGTCATTGATGCTACGACCGAATTACCTTCAAACCTGCAAATTTCATCAATCACATGCCACAGTGTTACTGTTAGTGTTAGCCACAACCATGATGTTAATGTAACAGCTGTGTCACAAAGTTTTCCAGAGCTACGATACACAACGCTGGTTCAGTTAAAACATGAGGTACTTGTTGGATATTAACCTAAATTATAAAATTGACCTATTTTCTTACCGTCATGTTGCATGATGGTAATACCGTCTTCCTTGTGGTTGTATATCACTACGGCGGTTGCATTGTAAGTTTGTGTTGCCATCTTGATCTTGTTTGTGAACCGGCAACCACCTCTTTCAATTAACGCAATCCATGGAACCTGCGGTATTGTGTTTGTGTATTCCTCGCAACCTTGCGATTTGTTTTCTTTGTCATGAACATGGGTAACTAGGCCAGTTCTCTGTTCCACTAAACTTTGCGTTCCGTACTTTCCCTCGACCGTTTCATTCATCTGCTTGTTTGTGACTGGATCTCGGTATGTAAAGTTCACCTCTGCCCAAAAATACGACACCGGCCGACCGTCATCTTGTGAGTTTTCTTCTGCTTCTAAGCCCATACACGAAGGCAATGTCAACGCCATCGCCACAAGAAGTGTACGTCGCACCCGTGCGTCTGTCCACCATCTTGGGCGCTTCTTTCCCTCGGACATATCGCTGCCTCCTTCTTTTCCTCTTGCGTAAAAAGAACTCTGTATCCTTGTCCAGATTAAAGCAGCTTGTTCTCCCCCGCCTCTATGAAGTCCTGGGTTTGGTAAGAAACCACACTTCTACACAATTTGCTGCAGTATGTCACAGTGCGTTGTTTTGTCTTCATTATTTTGATCCGAGAGTCGTATTTTTGGTCTTGACGTCACACTGCAGCGCCCTCTGTAAACATTCGAGCCTAGCACGTGGATGGAGGGTAGATAAAACGTACTGAAGCGGATCGAGGAACAGGCTTCGTATTTTTTTTTTTTTTCCGATCACACACACACACACACACACACACACGTGCACACAAACTGTGTGTCTTATCCAGTACTTTTTTTGTATGTGTCCTTGGCGGTAACTAACCCCTCTCTTTCTAAATTTTGCTTCATTTTCCGCCCTCAGTCAATCCGGTTTGAAACTTAAGGCAAACTGATGTTTGAGTCCAGGGACCGACAAAGGCTGAAAATTTTTTGATTAATGTTTTAAAGAAAAGGTCTCCCCCGGAAGAGGGGTTCATTCACTAAATACTAGAGCATGTGTAAATCTATCCATCTTTCTGTTTGTTTGTTTGTTTTTAAGGCCAGTGTGTTAACTTCTCAATATGAAACAGTAAAGAAACAGAAACAAACAAAGAAAAATGGTGGTAGTAGGAGGTAGGCCTACTGAGGCACACATTCCTTCTGATCCGCCCCTGATCCCCGTTTCTCGGAAGCTAGAGATTCTTGTTCGAACGGTAGGCCTCTTGCTGAATAATTTTGAAACAATGTTTTTACTTGTGCGTGAAATTTACTAGTCCTTATACTGCACTCTGTGGGAATAATCAACTCGGAAGATGATGCTGAAAATGTTACAAGCAGTTGTTATTGTTGTTGTTGTTGTTGTTGTGTTGTTGATGATGATAAGAACAGAAACAAACTTTTTTTTTCAGTTTGTTGTCACGGGACTTTATAAGTTTTCTCAAGAAAAATCGATCAACTTGGACCCGTGTAGCGCCCATACACCGTGTAATCCGCCAGTTGACGTAGCCTGTAGGCCTACACTCTCAGCTACAACCGAGCTAGCCTACATCTGATCCTGTTCCACTGATGAGTGAACTGTCATTTTGCTAAACAATAAGCTTACATGTTAACAATATTTTACGTGTATTTATACGATACCATACTGATATCCTCTGAAATTAGATCTCTCTCTCTCTCTCTCTCTCTCTCTCTCTCTCTCTCTCTCTCTCTCTCACACACACACACACACACACACACACACACATACACACACACGCGCGCACGCACGCACGCACGCACGCACGCACGCACACACACACACACACACACACACACACACAACGGATATGAAAATATGCTCGATGAATTCCTCAAGAGCCCTTCGCAAAGTTCATGTTGCAATTCGAAGAACTGACTCGTTCATATGAGGTTTATCTTATTTGAGCTCCGCCTATAGGAAGTCGATCGCTCTCTAAAACGACCAGACAACAGCGGTGTGTGAATACACACATGATACAAACTGTCAAAATATTATCTCAACCATCTTAGGACTGATCTCAAATCAAAAATGAAGAAGAAATTCCTTTCTCCGTCTCTGGAAAAAAATGTAAATGTAGGTCGTACTGAGAGTTTCGTCATAGGGTTTTATATATTTGTTTGCAAAAGGTTATAAACAGGTTCTAGAAAAAAAAAAAACAACACCAGTAAAGATATGATATTAGATGGGCACAAACGTGTAATAAATTTGGAGAGTATTGAGCTTTCCCTGCTTTCAATCAAAATTTGTAAATCTAACTTTTATATACAACTTTGACTTCAAAAGGGAAAAATAAAGAAGGGCGATAACTTTCGCTCCATGGTGTAACAGTTACGTACCCTTAGTCCAGTGTATCTACTTGCGGCACGCAGTCAACTGGCATGCAAGAAACTTTTTGGTGAGCGAGCGCGAGCGTACGCGCGCGCGTGTGTGTGTGTGTGTGTGTGTGTGTGTGTGTTGAGTAGAGAGAGAGAGAGAGAGAGAGAGAGAGAGAGAGAGAGAGAGAGAGAGAGAGAGAGTTCGAATTTCATATCAATAATCTGTATCTGTAGCTGTACGTCGCTTGACATCCAGTGATCTGGCTTTGGCGCGACGGATGGGGGTGCGCAGCGAAGGTAATCTACAACTTCCGCATCAATTGTAGCATTCTGAGTTGCTGGTTTTTCAGTATTACAGTAAGCGGCGTCTTGTATTCATCAAGACTGTTTCCGTTTATTGATTTAATGAATGGACATTATTTCTTGACAAGATAGAACCAATAACAAAGTTTTTTTGTTGTCCCCCCCCCCCCCCCCCCCCCCCAAGAATACACGGACATTGCCACGAAATGCATATAATTGCATAAACAAGAAGAATGTCTGAGGCAGAACAGCAAGCCGGACAGAATAGCCGATGACAGTATCACGCCTGACTAATCATTCTACCGTGACACAACAAAAGCAGTGCAACAGCACAACAACACAAGTATCAAACAACAACATAACACAAAATCATATAATGATATAACAGCAATGTTCAGTAATGACGATACTGAACGTAGTGAATCCGGATACCCGAACATGAGAAGGAACAATAAGAAGGATGATAACTTTGCTCCATGGCGATGCACCCAGCCACGCCGATTAAAAAACCACACCCTTTCGTCCTCTACAAAAAAGGAAAAAAGCGAACAGCAGCAGCACGAAAACCACCACCACCACACACCACCACCACAACAACAACAACAGACGACGACGACATGATGATAAAAAGTAATGATAAACTAATAACGAAAAAGAAGAAAAGAAGAAGAAAGAAAACAAGACAAGAAAAAGACAACAAGAACAAGAAGAGCAAGAAGAGAAGAGAACAAGAGAACAAAAGAAGAAGATAACAAGACAAGAAGAAAAAAATAGCAGCAGCAGAATGGCCTAGTATAGTACTACAGCAGCACAGCTAATTGTAGTATTGGTAATCATTATGACAATAGTTCCGTAAATCAATACACAGATCTCTGTCACACATTACCAGCAGCAGCAACAGCAACGGCATCATCTGCCCAAATCACTTGTAGGCCCTCAGTCGCACTGTCATCAAACACCCTCGTCAAAGTCAAGTGCCTGTCCCCCATTCCTGGTTTACACGGTCAGAATTAAGGGCAGGTCAATAACCTGTATGTACGTGACGCCATAACACACGGTGGCTCTGCTCTATTTGGCCAAAATACTTAGCTACGTCAACAATCTTGGGGGTTTCAGTCTGCTTCGTTGGCGTGATCGCCTCATCGCCGACCTAATGGGGTTTTATCTGGTACGGGCAATTTTCTCCCTGGTGTGTGTGTGTGGTGTGTTGTGTGTGTGTGTGTGTGGTGTGGTGTGTGTGTGTGTGTGTGTGTGTGAGAGAGAGAGAGAGGAGGAGAGAGAGAAGAGAGAGAGAGAGAGAGAGAGAGAGAGAGACGGGCACCGACGGAGAAGAGAGTGACTGAAAAGGAATGTGAAAGAGGGGAGAAAGCGAGAGACAGAGTAACGGAGGGAGTAGTAGTGAAAGGAGGGAAGGGGAGAAAGAAAAAAGGGTGGAAAGAGAGAGAGAGGGGAGAAAGAGAGAGGGAAGAAAAAGGTAGTGAGAACAGAGAACCCACCCCCCCCCCCTTTTCTCTCTCTCTCTCTCTCCTCTCTCTCTCTCTCTCTCTCCTCTCCTCTCTCTCTCGCGCGCGCGCGCGTGTGTGTGTGTGTGTGGTTGTGTGGTGTGTGTGTGTGTGTGTTGTGTGCGTGCGTGCGTGCGTGCGTGCGTGCGTGCGTGCGTGCTTTGACGTGGTCTGTTTTTCAGTTCCTTCCCATGTAGACCATACTCAAAAAAAAAGTCGAAAAAAAGTGGACTAAGTGTAAGACAAAAAAAAAGTTTATGCATATGCCTACATGGTTTGTTGTTGAATACGTTACATGATTATTGAAGCGTCTGAAATGGGTTCACGATCACACACACCACTCACACACACCTAAAAGGAGAAAGAAAGACAAAAAGAAAATAAAGATCATCTGCTACGGTTCATAGCTAACGAGCAACTCCGAGACAAGTAAAATAAAGTAACGAGAGGCATGCAGTAGACCAGACCCCATCGTCACACAACCCCAAAGGATAGAAAGGGGGTAATAGACCAGACCCCCATCGTCACACAACACCAGGACAGAAAGGGAGGTAAGTAGCCCAGACCCCATCGTCACACAAACACCATGACAAAAGGGGAGGTTAAGTAGCCCAGACCCCATAGTCACACAACACCATGGACAGAAAGGGGAGGTAAGTAGAACCGCCCCCATCGTCACACAACACCATGGACAGAAAGGGGAAGGTTTAAGTAGACCAGACCCCACCCGTCACACAACACCATGGACAGAAAGGGGAGGTAACACACAAAAAAGGAACAACATGAACAACACCTGACCAGACAGGGACACAAACCCGCGCGCTCTGAAGCCCTGCCCTTCACACTTATGGTAAGCTTCTGCGTCCGGTTGTTTACCCAGTTTTGTGGCTTAGGGGTATCAATTCGCTTTAGACATTGACATTATAACAAAAACAGCAGCACCAGCAAGAATAACAGCAACTAAAACAAATTACACAACAACAGAATAACGATGAAATAAAAATGAAGAGACGACAACAGTGCTATGGTGAAGATCTTGGGTAGCAATGCCTCCGAGATGGCGCGGTGGACAAAGACAAGCAGGTAATCATACAACAATCAACAAAACTGTAAACAAATTTGTAGCAGGGTAAATTATTGCACGCTAATTACTCTTCCGTCATCATGTAAACTATTTTACTGAAATCTTTTAAAATTGAAGAAGAACTACGGTTGGCAAATTTTTCCCTGGCAATAGGGAACCTCTGCAATTTTCACGTTGACAGATTTTTTCAATATTACCTGATCTGAGTTTTTGTGCCCGCTGGATCGGACTCACCTGCGATACATGGTTACTACAATTGACATTCCTTGGCGTCAAATACATGTGCCCCCACAGTCCATAATTTTTGTGGTGTTCTCGCCCCCAAGGATTCAAAAAAAGAAACAAAAAAAAAATGCAACAGCACCCCAAAGCAGCCAGCGAACAGTAGATAAGTGAAACAAAAAGAAAGTGTCGAAGGGAAATTTGTTGTTGAAGAACATAATCATTCATTGTAAACATATAAAATTAGGGAACAATCTTTGAGCTATGCTGAGGATCCATTCAAGGATGCAAGGGAGATCAAAAGATGTAAAACAGCCCTGAGTGGTCAGCTCTGCTGTTCATTAACCCATTGTCAGCGGCTAAAAATTGTGCAGAACCTGTAAAGCACAGACGAGACAGAAATAAATATCTCACATCCACACAATCTTACTCCATACGCGTTCTTACCCGGGGATAAACACTTAGACTTTTGAAAAAAAATACCACCCCTTTTTTAAAGAATTACTAAGAATTTTCACACTCAATTCCGAGGTGTAGACAGAAAGAATGGGGATAGTCTAAAAGGTTTTTCACTCAGCTTCAATCCACCGAAAGTTTCTCCAAGTCTTTACTCGTCGCCTCTCTCCCCTGTAGTTCACCAGGACGACGTCAACGACCCCAACCTGGTCTGGCTCCCGACTAGACAAACGTAGCCCGGGACCTTCCCTCTGTATGTCTTCACAACCGGTGCAGCCTCAAACGCCTACGGCAGGGAGCTCCTCCAGCTTCTTCACTCCCGTAGCGGAGCATGCCATCTGTACGTCTTCACAACCGGTGCAGCCTAAAACGCCTACGGCAGGAGCTCCTCCAGCTTCTTCACTCCCGTAGCGGAGCATGCCACCTCTACAAACAAAGTCGGGGAACACCACTATTACCACCCCAGTTCCAAACACTTCAATAATAATTTAACTATCAGCTTCGTCTCCACCTAAAAAAACTAACCACCATTCCCCTCTCTCCCAGCCCGGCAATTCCTGAGATAAATAGAAATAAATAATATTATTTCCAATTCTTTCAACAAACAAGACAACAGTTTTAATATTATTAAACAACAGCTTGTCCCCTCACAGGGCCCTCGAACCATCTCAAATCTATACCAATGGAAAGATAATTTTAATATATTTGCAAACATATCATCGTAATACTATTCATAAACCATAAAAAAAAAACAAGCTGTAAAGAAAAAAAATTTTAAACTAACAAACACTAAGTCTTCAACTTACCCTTAAAAAAACTGCACGAAAACCATGCATCTCCCTCAAACCCGTGCACGGGCTAAACACATGTCTGCATCAGCATATCAAACTTTTATACCAGTTTGGGTGCACTTATACACTGCAATAAAATAAATGGGACCTCTATTTCTATACAAACACAATTAAATAAAAACCTATAAAAAAAAAAATTAAAACATTTTCTTTACAGTAACCCCCCCCCCCCCCCCCCCCCTACAAAAAAGAGCGCCAAAGCGATCTTAACCATAGGAAAACCCGAGGTACACATCTCAAACTGACAATATCTCCAACAAAAACTATCTTTAATTCACTACCCCTCCGAAAAATTTATCATAGAAACAAAAGATTATTCAAAAATCACCTTCAAATTCTCATCCATGGATCAACATCAATACAAACAAAATAGCAGAAATTGACATTTGAGAGTAAACCAAGAAAAACTTTGACGTGATCCGAACACGCACAGTAATCATCCTGTAAAACAGTATACTAATAGCATACCATCAGGTCATATTGCAAACATGATCACAAAAAAAACCCCAAAAACATCAGCATTTCATTTTTCTCAACGGCTGAGAAAATCTGCAAACAGATTGCAGTACCAGAGATGGAGTAACAGTGAACTTGTACTCCCCAATGACAGGGACCACCTCATAACCTTGCATTTTTGAAAACACAAGACTGGAGGTAAGGTCAAAGGGCGATGAACTGTCTGGGGAACAAATGTCCTTCCCCAGAGATATCTACCTAGCTTCGTAATCACCCTTTCAATAGCTAAGCATTTTTCCGGTTTGTCCACAGACAACTTGTTAGAGTAATGAACGTCAGAGCACGTCTCACTAGTAGAAGTGTCCAAAGTAGGATCTTCGCTAAATGTTCATCATCAGTGTCACTGAAGGCAAAACGCTAATAAACCTCTCACTGGAACATTCACTCTGTGACCGTCACACACATGTCTACCGTCAGTTTCAACCATTCAATATTTGAGGAACAAACGATGAGGGAGAATGTCCTGAAATGGTTGTGTCAGACCATTCACACTCACAACACAGTCAAACCTTCTCGCCTGTGAAAGTGTTTCAGCATATTTGATGCAAAATTTTTCCTTTTTCCACCCAGGGCAACGACATAGTCAAAGTCAAGTACTTCTACAATCTGTAGGGGAATTTCCATGTCATCAACAGTTTGTTCGTAGTTGTAGAAGAAATACAAGTACTTCGTCAGACACTTGAAACAAACGAACACGAGAACGTTGTCCCTGGTATTCTTCTGTACTTTTGCAGTCTTGTCAAAAGAGTCATGAGCAATTTGGCACATATCAGCTATGTTGTTTCTCAAATCACACAATACTCGCACACAGTCTTTTGCTTCCCGCCACATTTTTGCTTTCCAGCCATGCATCAGCTAGAAAATCTATGGACCTCTAGCCCTGCGACCAAAAAATAACTCAAAAGGGGAATAACCTTAGAATCATTTGGGGGAAATTCACGACAACAAACAAGAGTGGGGCAACCTGCCTGTGCCACTGCTGAATTACCTTTAACCATCTTCTTTATCATTTGGGTTCAAAGTGCCATGGAATCTTTCTACCACAAACCCTTTGACGAGCATGAAAAGGGAAAGAATGTACACCTTTGATGGAAAAATAATCTCCAAAAAAATCTTTGAACATTCCTGAAGTGAACTGCGAACCATTATCTGACAGAAGTTCAACTGGAAAACCCGACGACAAAATACTGGGGAACAATGCCTCTGGGTACAGTAATGGAATCAATCGTCTTGAGCGGAATAAGCCTCAGGAAAACGTTAGCCACATCAACAAATGTCAACAAATACCTGTGATTGTCCTCTGAAGGTGGAGAAAAGGGGCCCACAATGTCTACTGCTACCTGTAGAAGGGCCTTCGATTTCCCTTGGGATCTGAGACAACGGAACATCAGGAGTACGACCCTTTTGAGAACACTTTTGAAAATTTCACATGTCCTGCAATAAGTCTTGACATCTCTTCCCCTTTCTCCTGGCCACCAGAAACGATTCCGAACTCTAGCCAATTTTTTTCCTCACACCACAATGACCTGCAATAAAGCATCATGAGCTGTAAACAGCACCTTCTGTCGAACCTTCTCTGGAACCCACAATCTGTGACAAGTGGGTCCCCTTTGGAAAATGAACGAAACAAAACACCTTTTTCCTTCACAAACGAACATGAACTCTGTTTTGTTTGAATACACCTCTCCAGACTGAACCATGTTTGGAACTTAGCCAATTGAAACAAATTTTTTTTCCCGCAAACTGATCAATTCCTCTGTTGACAAACACAAATCCGACACTGGAATGTCAACTCAGCCTTTCCCTTCTGTCCTGCCCTTCTGCGCCCTTGTTTCCACAGCAGCTGCAATCGGAGGACTATCATTCATGGGTGAAACTGTAATGGGAGTAACACCTGAAAAATTCCCCAAAAGAGATCTGCGATGGGCTCATCTATGACACAGCATAACAGAGAACCTAAAAAAACACTGTATCCACCTCCACCGATGCGACAGGAAACTCCTCATATTCCACCAAAAATAACCCACTTTCTGCGTCTTTCCCACATACTGACTGGACGAACAAGTGACCTCCAACTCCTGCAGTTGTTGCACCTGAATCACGTAGAACTGACACCTGAAAGCCATTCATGTTCCACACAAATGGGTAAGGAACCAACTTGAAGTCAACGAAGAACACAGCACCTCTGCATCCACAGAATCCTGCAACGCAAAAAAACAACGCCAACTTCTTTGTGCTGTTTTGGAGATTGTGAACGTGACCTTCTCTGAAATGTTGCACATTCCCCCTCTGTAATGACCTCTCCACCACATTCAAAACATCTCACAAATCCTTGCGATACAAACTCCGACCATTTCCTCTGCGACCACCACGACCTCTGAACCTGAAATATTGTCCACCACGATCAGAAAACTGCTGGTTTTGAGCACGAGGGTACTGGGACTGTGGGTTTTTGGGAATGGGAAGTTTGGGAACGGGGAAAACCTGTCTGGTAACCCTGCTGTGTTTTCCCATTTGTCCATTTGAAGTAGACATGCCAATCTCAAACTTGTTCCCACGTGACATACACTTATTTGGATGAGCCAAACGGTAGCTTTCTGCCGCTTCTAAGAGTTCAGCACATGTTTTCAAACTACGTTCACGTAGAAAAACTTCCAATTCTTTGCTCACAGAAGACAAAATTTGTTCACATAATAGCAAATCACGAAGACATTCATATGACAAATTTATATCTGAAAACGGCAAATGAAACAAACTGCGGCGTTACTGAAACACGACAAAAACGCAGAAGAGCACACAAAACAAAGTGTGAAGTAACGACGATTTAATGCACGACACAAAACAGGACAAGAAATTTTCGGCAAAATGCCTTCCTCAGCGACAAAAAAATACAGACATAAACATGCACAATACTCCCCTTGTGAAGCCAAAGTGGTGAATGAAGTAGACAGAGGGACAGTGGAAGAGAGGGTGAGTAGAGTTCGAAGAATAGGGCACGAGGAAAGAGGGTAGAGTAAAGTGAGGAGGAGGAAAAGGAGAGAGGGGAGAGAGAGAGAGAGAGAGAGAGATGAGAGAGAGAGAGAGAGAGAGAGAGGGGGGGGGGGGGGAGGGGAGAAAGAGAGGGGAGAGACAGAGAGAGAATGGAAGTAGAGGAAGAGTGGAGAATAAGAGAGAGAAGAGAGGGGAAGGAGAGTGAGTGGAGGGGGAGGGGGTGTGATGGTATGTAGTGGGTGTGTTGCATATGAATGAAATGAACAAGAGAAAGCACAATAAATAAGATAAAATATACTCGAAAAATCATTTTAAATGACAAAGGGGAGGGGGGGGGGGGGAGAGAAGGGGGTCAGCCGCCTAAAGCATCCGACCCAAGTCTGACCCAAGGGTAGGTTGCCCTACCCAAGCACCAAGGGGTGAGAGGGAAAAACGGGAGAGAACCCGAGAAAAAACCCACTAGCCAGACAGCAGCAGCTAAGAGCTGCAAGGCTCACCCCCCCCACACAACGAAAAAAAAAAAAAAAAAAAAAAAAAAAAAAAAAAAAAAAAAAAAAAGCACTTGCCCGCGGGCAAAGCCTCACACACACACACACACACCACACACACACACACACACACACACACACACACACACACACACACACAAAAGTGCGCGCGTGCGCACGAACAAACACGCACGCACACATACACACGCCAATAAGCGCACACACTGGGGGGGGGGGGGGGGGGGGGGGGGGGGTGGGTAACAATGGGGAATAAATGGGTAAATGTACAAACAAGGCATACATTAAGACATCTGGGTGTAGCATAGGGAAGTAGGTGGTGCTATGGTGGCGCAACAGAAAAAAAAAAAAAAAAAAGGGCAAAAATAAGAGCATTAACGCAAAAGATAGATATGCGGTCATGATGAGAGGCGCTAACAACACTCCCAATGACCAAAAAAAAAAAAAAAAAAAAAAAAAAAATCATACATTATCATACACACAACACTCCAATAAAAAAAAAAAAA
>CM031601.1:9377271-9382271 GCA_018398815.1 Conus ventricosus
CCCCACACACCCACCACGCCACACGCACACGCACACAGAACGCATGTAAATGAGAGGAGAGAGAGAGAAGGAGAGAGAGAGAGAGAGAGAGAGAGAGAGAGAGAGAGAGAGAGAGAGAGAGAGAGTCAAGGAGTCTGGCAACAATACTGACAGTGGCTGTCTCATTCAGGAAAAAAAAAGAAAGAAAGAAAGAAAAACGAACGAAGGAGTGAACGAAAAACGTTTCCAGCGGAGAAATAAAAACACTTTCGTGCCAATCGGTCATGTCCAGATTCAAACCGTGATCGGTACGCATAGCTCGATTTAGTTTATATTCACATTCTTCACAACAGTATTTCACTGGCTGCGAGGTTTTCTTTTCTTTTCTTTCTTTTCTTTTTTTTTTTTTTCTTTTTGCGCTTGCTGTGCCAGGCATGTTAATAAGGATTTGGGGATATTTTCACTCCGTTGAGTCCGTTGTGTTGCACAAAGCATCCTGCAGACTGAGAGAAGCTCTTTTGTAAGAATTCATTTTCTTGATTCAAGAAATTATTTTACGCTCGGATTCAGCTTGCTGGGCCTGTTCAATCTGGTTTTGGGATCACATAATGTGGCTGTCAATGCCAGTTGGTTCCAGGCTCAGAAAAAAAAAAAGAAAACGTTTAGAACGCAGTCTGTCTTATAGATAGATGGATAGGCAGAAAACCAGACAGACAGACACACAGATAGATTAGGCAGATGAATAGATAGATAAACAGATTGATGATGAATAGATAGATGGACGCAGACAGACAGACAGATAGATACACAATGCTTCTTAACAGCAGCATTTGTAATAATGATCAACGTCACCGAATCTCCTATATACTATCTCTATCTACCTATCAATCTATCTATCTGTCTCTCTATCTGTCGATCAATGGATCGATCTTTAAGACAATCATATTGCATTCTAAAATCTGCTTGTCAAGATCCCCCCTCCCCCCTCTTTACTCCATACAGACTTACCTGCAGACAGCCTAAAATGATCCGTGAACTTCCTGAGCTGACAAATACCTTGCTCCAAGCCTGCACGGCCCATCAAGTGAATTCCATATCTGCATGCCGCGAGTGCCACAGTAACAAAAAACGGTGACGGGGAAAAGACCGGTCTCCCATTACCAGTCGTTCATTGTTCTCACGGCAGTTCCCCTGATCAAATGGACGTTTTCGCCCTGGCAACGAGGGAACTAACTCTAAAGTAATGACTCTCTCGCCCCGCTGGTCTTTTTCAGACTGAACTATTAAAAAAAAAAAAAGAAGAAAAGAAAAGAAGTAGTGTGAGGGATGCGGGGTGGGGACGGATTGGGAGGGAGTAGAAAGCGAACAAGTGCAGACATACAAGTCTTCTGTCACCATGAAAATTCTTTTCTTTCTTTCTTTCTTTACTTCGGGGAAGGTGCATGCGATGTGTAACGTGTCATTCATACCATCGGCCAAACTGGCCTTCTCTTCCGAAAATTGGTGATGGGATTTTACGTGTGTGTAAGATGTTACGCGTGTGTTCACACACGGAACCGCAGTTTATAGTCTCATTCGAAGGACTGTATGGGAAATGGAGTCAAACCAACGTTAACTCCGAGGGAAAAGATCCCCTGTACCATGACAGTGACTTGGCCAGGATTAAGGGAACACCTCTGTGATGAAGTGAAAGTGGCGGCTGGATGACATGTAAAGGAGGATGTACAGTGTCAATATCAAACCCTTCACTGACGGTTACAATGGGAACCATTGAATGTCAGTCTTGTGAACTGAACAAAACTGATTGTTCACGCCTGTCTGGAATCAGACGAAGTGTTCTTCCGTTGAAGGACCGTTTCCTCCCTCAGTACAACGGTCGGAATGCTGTCTCCGAGTCCTTGACTGCCCCGGAAAACACCAGGGGTCCGATCATGGATCGGGATATTCTAGTCCCAGACAATGACGAAGTATGAGACTTCATAGTCCAAGACTGAGGCAAGTCCAGGCCACGAGAAGTAACCTATCATATAGACTCAGACTTTGCCTTGGACAATGAAGTCTGGGACTTTGTGTGCTCAGTCTCAGACTACAGAGGTCAAGCTATTTTAACTGGGGGTTTCCTCGGAAAGTTGTCTCGTTTCACAGAAAATGCGTTTCTTTTTTTCCACTGCGCATGCCAGATAGCACAGAAGTATTCATTTCCGCTTCCGTTTGATCAACTTTGCATCAACTTTCAAAGCGACAATGGAACCTGACTAGTGCAAAAAGGGTAAAGAAACCGAATTTCAAGGATGAAGAGACTGAAGCGATGCTGGAGGAAATACAAACGGAGGCAGTTTGCCTTTTGTCTTCCTTCCAGAACGCTGTGACCGTGAAGAAAAAGCAAGAGATTTGGGACAGAATAACCGATAGAGTGAACGCCGTAGAGAGAGAGAGAGAGAGAGGAGAGAGAAGAGAGAGAGAGAGAGAGAGAGAGAGAGAGAGAGAGAGAGAGAGAGAGAGCAGGCAAGACATAGACAGACTGACTGACAGAAAAGAGAGAGAGAGAGAGAGAGAGAGAGAGAGAGAGAGAGAGAGAGAGAGAGAGAGAGAGAGAGATCTTGCTGAACGGTGCCTGATTCCGCACACACACACACACAACACACACAACACACACACACACACACACACACCCTCGCGCGCGGGATCGCGCTTACACACACACATACGCGCGCGCGCACGCACCGTACGCACGCACGCACGCACACACGCGCGCGCGCACACAACACACACACACCACACACACACACACACACACACACACACACACCCCGCGCTCGCACGAACGCAATCACAAATACAAACATGCTCGCGCACACACTCATACACACAAATGTGCGTGCGCTCGCGCTTGCGAGCATGCAGGCAGACAAACAGATACACACACACACACTCACACACACGCGCGCACGCACACGGAAATACGCGCCACACTCCCACAGAGGAAGGCAAGAAGGACGCACACAGCACACGCACATATACATGCACAAGCGTGCGCGTGCTCGCGTTTTCACACTCGAACATACACGCGAGCGCACACGCACACACACACACACGCACACGCACATGCATTTATTCGTTCGGTCTGTCTGTCAGTCATTCGTTTCAGTCGATCAGTCGGCCGTTCATTCGTTCATTCTTTAATCGGTCAGTCGGTCGATCAGACATTCATTTGGTTAGTCGGACAGTCGATTTTCATTCATCCATTCGATCAGTCGACCATTCAGTCATTTATTCGTTCAGTCGGTCATTCGTTCGTATGTTCATTCATTCATTTGTCCAGTCGGTCGTCAAGTCATTCTCGCTCGCTCGCTCGCGCGTGCACACACACACACACACACACACACACACACACACACACACACTCTCTCTCTCTCTCTCTCTCTCTCTCTCTCTCTCTCTCTCTCACTTCACACTCACACTCACCTCACACAAGCGGGCGCGCGCGTGTGTGTGTGTGTATATGTGTGTGTGTGTGAGAGAGAGAGAGAGAGAGAGAGAGAGAGAGAGAGAGAGAGAGAGAGAGAGAGAGAGAGAGGAGAGAGAGAAAGAAAATAGTGTAAGACAGGTTGAGGAAGTAAAAAGTGTGTGTGTGTGTGTGTGTGTGTGTGTGTGTGTGTGTGTGTGGTGTGTGTGTGTGTGGTTGGTGAGGAAGAGAGGGAGGCAGGGGGGCTTACCTGCACATGATGGAGTGGAAGTTTTTCCGGTTCACAAATTCAATGTTCATGGGTGCCTGGGAACATGTGTCCCGTCGATACACGCGAAAGTGTTCGGAAATCTCTGCATGTTGAAAAACTTGACTTTGGAGAGATTCGCCTCCCGCTGTGTCGGCGTTCGGATATAGTTGTGCCTCAACCGAAGAAGGGCTTCTGTGACACGAGTGATGGTTCTGCTGACGGTAGCCTGGCTCACTCCAATCAGTCACCGACTGCATGTTGAAACATTCCAGTTGCGTAGTACCGAAATGTTATAAGTACTTGCAAAAGAGGGGAAAGCGCACCCTTTCGATCAATGTCAAATTCCAGCGATTCTTCTATCTCATCCGTAAGTTGGAGAATATCTTGTTGGTAAAAGCGAAACTTCTGGTACACTTTTGCGTCACTGAACACCTCAAAAGGTGTTGTTTCTATCTCTGAAAATGCGATATCGTCGAATGTTAAGACGATTTCTCCGCTGCATTCGTCGGTATCCGATGATCGTCGCCATTTTTGTTTTGGCATTTAGACCCAGACTACGCTCGCTATCCTGCTAGATCGCGGGTGTAAATTTCACCCGTTTAGTCCCTCGTTTAGTCCCAGACTTCGCATAGTCGGGCTCCATGAATAGCTTACAACGCGTTTTAGTCCGAGACAACTGAAATAGTCTCGGACTTCCGTCAAAGTCCCGGGGTCCGATTCATGGATCGGGACTATTCTAGTCCCAGACAATGACGAAGTATGAGACTTCATAGTCCAAGACTGAGGCAAGTCCGGGCCCACGAGAAGTAACCTATTCATAGACTCAGACTTTGCCTTGGACAATGAAGTCTGGGACTTTGTGTGCTCAGTCTCAGACTACAGAGGTCAAGCTATTTTTAACTGGGGGTTTCCTCGGAAAGTTGTTTCGTTTCACAGAAAATGCGTTTCTTTTTTTCCACTGCGCATGCCAGATAGCACAGAAGTATTCATTTCCGCTTCCGTTTGATCAACTTTGCATCAACCTTTCAGAGCGACAATGGAACCTGCTAGTGCAAAAAGGGTAAAGAAACCGAATTTCAAGGATGAAGAGACTGAAGCGATGCTGGAGGAAATACAAACGGAGGCAGTTTGCCTTTTGTCTTCCTTCCAGAACGCTGTGACCGTGAAGAAAAAGCAAGAGATTTGGGACAGAATAACCGATAGAGTGAACGCCGTAGAGAGAGAGAGGAGAGAGAGAGAGAGAGAGAGAGAGAGAGAGAGAGAGAGAGAGAGAGAGAGAGCAGGCAAGACATAGACAGACTGACT
>CM031601.1:9394771-9417712 GCA_018398815.1 Conus ventricosus
TTCCTTCCGTTTGGCGGATTGTTTACAACTTGTTGTTCTCTGATTTCGGCTCCCCCACTGCAGTTATTGCTCTTTTCGGCTGAACTCCCTCCCGAGAATAATGTCCATTTGACCCATCAGTCTCTCCTCTGTGCTGTATGTTCGCATTGCTCACGAATTCTGTTTACAGGTGTGTGTGTGTGTGTGTGTGTGTGTGTGTGTGTGTGTGTGTTTTTGTGTGTGTGTGTGTGTGTGTGTGTTTTTGTGTGTGTGTGTGTGTGTTGTGTGTGGTTGTGTGTGTGTGTGGTGTACCCTCCTCTTTCTCTCTCTCTTTCCTTTTCTTTTGCATACGCTTGCGGCCCCGCTACACGATCCACACACGACCACATACACAAAAACACGCGCTGCGCGCGCGCTTAAAATGCATTTTTGTACGACGCCCAAAGCGACGGACAACCCCTTAAGGTTTCCGCATTCATGTGCGCTCACATAATTTACTCACATTTCCAAAAAAGATGGAACCTACTTCTCTCTCTCTCTCTTCTTCTCCTCTCTCCTCTCTTCTTCTCTCTCTTTTCAAGCACACCGGGCACCACAAAACACACACACACACACACAACCCCAAAACAAAAAAAACCCCCGCGCTTTCGCAGCGTGCTCAAGCAAGCCCCAATCACCCCACGCACCCTGACCGCAAACATGCTCTTTTGTGATTTGGGCCCCAAAACCCCTTTTTTGCAATATTTGCCCACCCCACTTAATGGGCGTTAAAACCCTTTAGAAAAATTCTTTTATGACGTTTCGTGCGCTACACTGAAATGCCCGAAACCAAAATTTTTTGTCAGTTAAATCCTGGTGGTACGACAAGTGCGGGCGGTAAACGCACCCCACGCACACACACAGCACGCACACCCCACACACACCAACAAAACACCACACACATTTCCCCACTCACACCCCACACGCAAAAAGTGCGGGGATTCAAGCAAAACACACCCCGCGCGCACGTTACACACACTCACACCCACACACAACACACCCCAAAACACCACACACACACCCAAAAATTTCAACACCCCCACACACACAAACAGGTGCACGCACGCACAAAAACCAAGGGCACAAGACACGACCAGACACACACACACACACACACACACCCACACAGAGAGAGAGAGAGAGGAGGGGAGGAGAGAGAGAGAGAAAGAGGCAATAAAATTTTCACCAAAAACAGAAAGGGAAAAATGATTTGAATAGAGTCCACCCATCATGGGTTTTTTTCCCCCAAGGGGAAATACCCTGAACAGAACGTGGGCTGCCCCGAAATTTAAAAGAAAAAGAAAGGCCGATACCCCCAAATCTGTGGCGCGGGGAAATTTGCTGTGGGGGTCGACTTTCTAGTTAAAAAAGTGAAGGGGCCCGGGGGAGAAATTTGACAGCCAAGAACCTGTTGGCCATCAAAAAAGGGGCTGAGTTTCCCTGTTAGTTTTGGTTTAAAGCATAAAGATGTGTGTTGTGTGTTGTGTTTGGGTGTTTGTGTGTGCTGTGTGTGTGTGGGGTGTGTGTTGTGGGGTGTGGTGTTTGGGTGTGTCTGTGGGCTTGTCTGTTTTGTTGTGGGGTGCGTTCGTGATGTGGGCCTCTGTGTGTGTGGGTGTTTTGGTGTGTGTGTGTTTTGTTTGTTTTGTGTTGTGTGTGTGTGTTTCTCTCTTTTCTCTCTTCATCCCCCCCTCTTCCCCTCTCTTTCCTTTACATTTACACACGTTTTTGGGCCCCGGGCCTGGGGCCAAAAAAACAAAACACACACACACCACACACACACAACCCCACACACACAAAAACACCATACGCGCACGCGATGGGGCGCGGCCCTCACAAAACCCACACACACACACACACAAACACACACACAACAAAATGCATGCATGTACGCACGGATGGCCGGACAAACAGTCACTAGGCGCACGCATTTATATGGGGTCAAATGCACTCCCCACCCAAGAGATGGAAACCCACTCTCTCTCCCCCTCTCTCTCTGGCACTCTCTCTCTCTCTCTCTCTCTCTCTCTTCTCTCTCTCTCTCTCCACACACACACACACACAACACAAACACAAACACACGCACGCACGCACGCACGCACGCATGCACGCACGCACGCACACACGCACACACACACACACACACACACACACACACACACACACACACTCACAGATACACACACACGACACGTGCTGACGCACGCGCAATCATTCTCGGGCATGGACTCACAGCCACATATTCGCACATATATTACTGCCGAACTAAAGTTAAGGGCAGAAGAAGAATCATCTCTCATAACCCCAAAAATCAAAGCAACACCTTCAACTCTTGAAATGTATTAATGCGACATGTAACCTTTTGATTCATGTAAACAAAATCACCAACAAAGAAATTTCATTCGCGCAGCAAACGTCGGAATTACCCCACCCCCCTTTTGAAAAGTTGCAAGAAAGTTCTTTCAGTTTGGTCAAGTTCAGTAACGGGTGTGCCCACCCTGGGCTGCAAGGCATTCACTGATCCGTGAGCGCATTGAGTTCACATGGTTCTGGAGCATCTGTTGAGAGATTGCCATCCACTCCTGCTGCAGGAACCGGAGGAGCTGGGTCGACATCAGCAGGTAGGGGTGATTGTCCCTCACCCGGCGCCCAAGGATATCCCAGAGGTGTTCTATGGCGCCAAGTCGGGTGATCGGGCTGGCCAGTTCATCCTCACAATCTGCTGACGCTGCAGAACATCTTGGACCACCCTAGCGCGATGAGCGGTCGCGTTATCGTCTTGGAGTATAGCGCCGGCACCCATGGCTTGCAGTGTAGGGAGGATCAGAGGCGTTACGATTTCATCCCTGTACCGTACGCCGGTAAGATTGCCTCTAATACGGTACAGGTGGGTCCTCCGTGCAGATGGAAGCCAGCCCACACCATAACTGAACGCCTCTGTACCTGTCATGTCCTGGACACAGGCGTCGATGAAACGTTCACCTGGACGTCTCCAAGCGCATATGCGGGCATCACAGGAAGACAGAGTAACACCGGGACTCGTCTGTAAAGAGTACCCTGCCCCACTGCTGTCTGTTCCAACGTCGATGGTTTTGGCAGAACGCCATCCTGGCCCGGCGATGACGTGGTGTGAGGGGCACACTTACGACAGTTCTCCTTGAGTGCAGGCGCACCTCACGCAGACGACGGGTCACCGTCATGCGACTTATGGTGACGTTGGTAGCGGCCCTGAGGTTGCCTATCAACGTCCTGCGGGTGATGGTTCGGGTGACGTAGAGCCAAGACCTGGAGGTAGCGATCGTCTCTTCATCTGTACATCTTGGCCGCCCAGACCGAGGTCGCTCATCAGTACTTCTGGTAGTCTGGAAGCGTTGGTGGAGCCGCTGAATAACAGAGTGGCTAACTCCTAGCCGTCTGGAAACTTCTCTGCCGGAAACGCCGTCCTGCAGCCATCCCAGCGCCCGTCCTCGATCCACTGTTGTCAGTTTCGTTCTTGGAGGCATGCTTAATCAGAGCTCTGGTGCCGCCCCTAAATACCCATTCCTGTGCAACTTTCGTTGAGAAGTGTTCAGTATAGCCATGGTTTGCTCGTGCAAAATGCCAAAAACCTACTGCAATACTGCTTCTCAGCTAAATTCGAGCAAAGTTTCAAGAAAAGTCTCGTGTTTTGACAACCTTTTCACTGCCCCTAAAAACGGGTTGCTGAACTGCAATTCTTGCAAAACATGGTCAGGCACGGCAGCAGTGGGAAAGGCTTGGGAAAACCCAAGTTGACCATTTTTTTTTCGTCACGCGGTGTTGGCATGAAAAATACATACGGAAAACTGCTGAAATCAGAGGCCGGCCCTTAACTTTAGTTCCGCAGTATATATGCACACCACACATAATGGACACTACCTTGGGAAGTCTTTTTTGCACGTGCTTGTGCGCATTACACTGACTGACTGAAACAACTTCTTGTCAGATTAACCCATGGTTGTACTGACAAGTGAGCACATGTACACGCACGCGCGCGCGCGCGCGCACACACACACACACACACACACACACACACAACACCACACACAACACACACACACACACACACACACACTCACACACACACACAATCACACACACACACACACACACAGAGAGAGAGAGAGAGAGAGAGAGAGAGAGAGAGAGAGAGAGAGAGAGCAATAATATACACACAGACAGAAAGGAAAATGATTCTGAATAGAGTCCACCCATCACTGTTTTTCCCCAAGGCAAACAGAACAGAAACGTGACTGCCCATGAATTGAACGAAATAGCACGGCCGATATCACCACTCTGTGGCGCGGCAATAGCTGTCGGCTCGACTGCTAGATAAACAGTGAGGCCAATGGAGACTTTGACATCGAAGAACCTGTTGGCCATCAAAAGGTGCTGCAGTATCATGTTAGATCGTGTTAGATGTGGTCAATGCATAACAGATGTGTGTGTGTGTGTGTGTGTGTGGTGTGTGTGGTTGTGTGTGTGTGTGTGTGTGTGTGGTGTCTGTGTCTGTGTCTGTGTGTCTGTGTGTCTGTGTGTCTGTGAGTGCGTTCATGCGTGTGTGCCTCTGTGTGTGTGTGTGTGTGTGTGTGTGTGTGTGTGTGTGTGTGTGTGTGTGTGTGTGTGTGTGTGTGTGTGTGCTTCTTTCTTTTTGTTCTGTGCCCTAAATCGCGGGCAAGAGGAGAGAGAGAGAGAGAGAGAGAGAGAGAGAGGAGAGAAGAGAGAGGAGAGAGAGGAGAGAGAGAGAGGAGAGAGAGAGAGAGAACAGACAGACAGACGACAGACAGAGACATCTTAGTTTGTTTTGTCTTTTCCCCCGCCCCCCCCCCCCCCTTGTGTGTGTGTGGTGTGTGTGGTGTGTGTGTGTGTGTGTGTGTGTGTGTGGTGTTGTGTGTGTGTGTGTGTGTGTTTTAACAGAGCATTCACACACTTGGGTCACCACAACATAACAAGCGAACCGTTTTTGTCGTTTGAACATATAGATGCAAATTATCGAACAAGTACTCAACATAACGTGTATAATTTTTGCTTGTTTCTTGTTGTTATCATTACTCAACTGTCCACGGTTTATCAGCTGCGGATACGAGTGTGCATATATGCCCTGGCTTTTAATTATGTGTGGTGTGAGTTAGTAAAATTTGTCTGGATCATTTTATTTTAACTACTTTCCGTGGGTTTGATATGTGTGACTGTGTACATGCGCCTGCTTTCGTTTTATCCCTCAAACTGTAAATGTTTATATACATTTGTTTCTAAAGTCCAAATTCCAACAGAATTAATCATGGAGCCAGACACCCAACTTCAGTTTAAGACAACATTCCACTGAAGTAGAAGACACTAACCGCAGTTCAACGGGGGAACAACATACACCTGTATATAGCGTGCACATTGTCGTCGTCGTTGTTGTTGTTGCTGTTGTTGTTGTTGTTGTTGTTGTTCAACGTCTGTTCTCATTGTCTCCTTGCAATGCCACAACTCACTCACGTCGGGCCCCTCAATGGTCCTCGTACAACGCGTGAATATGTGTCAAGTACCCCGGAGTTGTTTGGGTGTTTTTTCTTTTTAATATACCCCTGTGTCTCTAAACCCTGGTGTGTGTGTGTTGTGTGTGTGTGTGTGTGTGGTGTGTGTGTGTGTGTCTGTGTGTGTGTTTGTGTGTGTGTGTGTGTGTGTGTAGGTAGGTAGGTACCTGTGTCTATGTGTGTGTGGGGGGGGGGGGGGGGGTGCGCGGGGGGGGGGGGGGAGGGGGAAAGAGACAGAACAGAACTGAAAAGTACTGTAAATAAAGCGAAATGTTACTTCAAGAAAAACAAAAACAAAAACAAAAACAACAAAAAAAACATGCGATCAGTTAAAAAGCCCGTACACAGCAAATAGCTTTATGTTAGCATTTTCTTTATCGTTAAATTAGAAGAAAAAAAAACATATTTTCCATCTCTGTGGAGTGCGAACAGCGATTTAAAAGAAATAGATTTCCGATTTATTTGTCGATTGCTTCACACACAGTTAGACTGGTGTAGGCCTAACACAAAACATTCAAACCGCTTCCAACATATTCATTACGGTCTAATCAGCAGCTAGTCGTGTGCAAGCTTTAGAATTTGGCGTAGCATTTAGCCTAGCATATACGTTAGCGAATATGAGTAAAAGAGACGGCGATAAAAAGAAAGAGGAAGTTTCAACATTATAGTCCCTGATTTGGACTTATTTCCCTTTGCAATTCAATTGAATCTTCGATTCAAACAATCGAAATGTTTTCTTTTATGGCCACAAGTCAAAACGAAAATCCATTCTAATCCAGTTCAGCCATTATTTCCCCTGCGCTCCAAAAATAGTAACGTTTTCTATTTGCAGCTGCAGTAGTCTTAAGCTTTTGCTCTCCATGATTCTGATGAAAAGCTTTCAACTGGAACCAAAGCAACAACAAAACGTTCTTCTGAACAATTTCGTAGAAACTTGACCCAGTCTGACCCTTTCATGATGTTTAGATCTCATAGAAAAATAATCGTTGAGAGGTATTTCATTGTTTTGGGGGATCTTTGTGAAATGATGATTTGCGTTATCATTGTCAGTCAACATAGCTTGAATGTTCATGGGACCTTCCTGTATTTTCTGCTCACCGTCATAGCTTGTTTAAATCGCCTGTGCCTACAAAAGTTGTAGATTATTTCATCGATGTTCTCACATGATGTGTGTGAGTTGGTGTGTGTGTGGCAAGCATGAGGGGGATGTTGTGTACGTGAGGGATATGTGTGTTGTGGCTCTAGCCTCCTGTGTTTCATGTATGCATGTGGAGTTCATGTATTGTGTCAGCAAAAGTGTTGTGTGTTGTGTGTTGTGATTTGTGCGCGCGCGCGCGCGCGCGTAGATGTGTGTGTGTGGTGCGTGGTGTTGTGTGTGTTGTGTGTTGTGTGTGTGTGTGTGGTGGTGGTGTTTCGCGCGCGCGTGGTGTGTATGTTGGTTCAGCCACCTTCTGTAGTGACCCACATTGGTACTGTGAACCCGCTTCAATCTTCGTGTTCTCTACTCCCGTGTGTTCTTCCACACTCACCCTCCCAAGTTACACCGTGCTCCCATCCTACCCCACCAGCACCTCTCAGCCTCGCCTTGACAGTCCCAGCCAACATGCAAGTCCCGAAAGCGATCGGCGGCTCTCAGTCTGTCTGTCTGCTGGGGTCACAGGTTGGGCGTGAAAGTAGACACGGCGGAAAGGAGGGTGGAAAGGGAAGCGGGGAGTGAGGAGAGGGGAAGAGGGGAGAGGAGAGAGAAAGCAAACTGAAAGCAAACCATTGTATACACACACACAAACAAACACACAGACAACACACAACACATGCGAAGCATCACATGCCAAC
This sequence comes from Conus ventricosus, assembly GCA_018398815.1. Taxonomy (NCBI): domain Eukaryota; kingdom Metazoa; phylum Mollusca; class Gastropoda; order Neogastropoda; family Conidae; genus Conus; species Conus ventricosus. Next base: position 9,402,160 of record CM031601.1, read on the forward strand.
TCTCACTCATGCACAATAAAGAGGAGATTAAAGGGGAGAGGTTTTTCGGCACAAAGCGAAACACACAGCAACCACACACAAACCACACACACACACACACACACACGCACGCACGCACCCACACCAGCGACGCACGCACCCCAACGCACTCATCAACACACAACACATACACACAACCACAACACAACACACACACACACACACACACACACACACACACACCCACTCACACGCTGACGAAACCAATTATGCAGATTAAGCTCATGGTTGTAATGACATTTTTAAGAAAACATAGAACAGAATACAACGTTATTTCATTAAAGAAAAGGAACATAATTAACACACCCAACACAAGACACACACACACACAACACAAAACACACACACACACGACGCACAGCCGCACAAACACACACACACACACACACACACACACACACACACACACACACACACACAGAAGGAGAAAAAACAAGACAAAAACAAAACACAACCAGCCGAGAAAGGAGAATCATACAGAACACCTATGGTTCAGAAGAAAACGCCCCCGTTGACAGAAACGTGACGCTCATGATCTGAACGAAAAACATGGCTTATGAGCATGTTGTTACAGCAATTAGCTGTCAGCTCTGTTGAAGATAAACAGTGAGGCCAGTGCAGACTTTATGCAAAGAACCTTTTGGCCACAAAACGTTCCTCAGTGTAATCTTACACGTAGACAATACACGACTGACAATGTTTTGTGTGTGTGTTGTGTGTGTGTGTGTGTGTGTGTGGTGTGTGTGTGTGTGTGTGTGTGTGTGTGTGTGTGTGTGTGTGTGTGTGGTGTGTGTGGTGTGTGTGGTGTGTTGTTGTGTGTGTTGTAGTGTTTTGTTGTGATAATAAACAGATGTGTGTAATGGTCGGTTAAAGGGGTGTTGATCATTTTTTGGTACTTTTTGTTTGTTCGTTTTTCTTTTGGTGTTTGAGATGTGTTGTGGGTAGGGTTTCGATGCCGCCTTTGGCCCTTTCTGGTGGTGGTTGTATGCTTGTATGGTTTGGGTTATTTTTTTTTCTATTTTTTTGTTAGGGTTTTTTGGGAGTAAAAGATTTAGGATAAATAAAAATGTAGTGTGAACGTGCATTTATTTCTCGTAGAGATGGTTAAAATAGTCATGTAGTGGTCCATCTACTGTGTTTAAGACGGACATTCTGCTGGACAGAAGATGATAAACGAATACACTGTCAATCCGTATGTGGAACGTGTATAATGTATGTATCGGATGAAATGTTTAAATACCGGACAGTTTTTTAAAATCTTTTTATTTGTTGTTGTTTTTGTTTTAAATTTAGACTAAGATTTTTTAAAAAAAGATGCATGTCACGATGAAAAAGAACGAAAGAAAAGAAAAAGAAACTCTCCTTGACAAGAATGAATCAAAATAGGTGTCGATCTATAAATGTTAAGAACAAAACAATGTGATTACACTACGTATAAAGGTGTGGAAGAAATGCTAAATTTAATCTAAAGCCAGACTGGTATATGCTGAGGGTGAATAAATTACAAAATACTTCTGTGATCTCGAAAAAGAAAAGAAACTACTTATATAGCAGACGAACAAACACAAATTGTAAAAAATGATAGAGTAAACTGTTGATTCAAAAGAAATAAGTAAACATTTAATGATCTTCACGCACATGTTCATAAAGGGAATGAAAATGTCGAACAGTGTGATATAAAGAATTTCATGGGGGTAATTCCTAAATGGTCATTTAAAGAAAAATAAATCTCTTGAAAGGGGGAATAATTTTAAATGAGGCAGGACACGCCTTGAAAGAAATGCAAAATGCAAAACGTCCGGGAACCGACGGAAAACTGGTGCTGAATTTTTCAAATTCCCTTTTGGAAACAGCCAGGTCCATTTGTTATGTAATAGCACTGAATGGGGTCCTTTCAGAAATGGTAAAACTACCGGGGAAAATTAAAAGACCAAAAAAACACACACACACACAAAAAAAAAACAACTGGAGACCAACGTCTCATTTGAATGTTATCTTTATTCTCCCCGTATTGGCAGCATAAAGAAGAAAGTGTTACCAAACTAATTAGTAAAGACCAGACACGATTTGTCGCTGTCAGATATACTGGCTACAATGTAAGATGTACGTACGATCCAATTACACTACTTAGAATCAAAAGAACTACTAGGTATGCTTGGATGTTTACGTTTTGAAAAGGCATTTGACTCTCTGCACTGGAATTCTATGTTTAAAAGCCTTAAGAAAATGTGGTTTTTGGTAACGACACATATCCATGGGTTAAAATCTTTTATAAAGATATCAAGTCTACAGTTTTGGTTAAGGACGTTTTACAGACTGGTTCAATACAGAGCATGGGTACAGGGAAGATATATTGGCTGTAATGATTAAAAAGACAAAGATTACAAAAGAAATCCATGTCAACGATGCTGAACACAGAATTTCTCAATTTGCAGATGAAGCTCAATTGATGAATAATAGAGATCGATTTCTTTTGAAAAACAGTTCCGTCTTACCGATACATTTGCAAAACTTTCTGGATTGCTCTTGAACTAAAAAAAAAGCAAATAGATCTTGCTAGGAATTGAAATTATTCGAAGGGTGAAAGTCTGCCACACCGTAACTTTACATAGAATCCGAAACACTTTTTAGAATGGAAAAAAAAAATCCGAAAATTTCTGATGTTCCAAACCATTGTTTAAATATGACCCAAAATGATCACGACACCATCTGGGAGAATTCAGTACTGAAATCCTTAGTTCTCTAGAAACTGGGTAAATCTCTTGATGCTGCTTCCTATCCTCTGTATGCCTCTGTTAGCAAACTTCAGCTTCTTAAAGATCGATTTATATGGAATAACAACAGAAACAAGATTAGGCAAAAGACTGCACTTTAAAGATGTGAAAAACAGGGGACTTGGTAAACCAAACTTAAAACACAACATCTTGCTTTAAAAAATCACCTGGCGCAGAAAACGTACTTTACAAGCTGAAAGGTTTGTACCACATTATCCATTTTTTTTAAAATAATTTGAAATATGGCCCGTGTATCCGAAGAATTAAGAAAAGCAATAATCGCTTTTGGGTACATTCTTTGGCACCATACAAACTATTTTCCTCATAAAACAATCCCTAAAAATTCTAGCGAATTATTTATTGAACCAGTACTGCTTAATAACGAACAAAGTTGGTGGAACATTTATAGAGCTAACGTATTGGACATTTTTAATGGTGTTTACTGCATTGCATATTTTTCTGAAAGGCAATGGAGCATTCCTGAATTACACAGATTAAAAGTTGATTTTTTAAACTTATACTGGTTGTATAAGAATTATAAAAAGTTGCAGTATGCAGGTGAAAAATACAACTCCAAGATACATCTTTTACATTAAAAAAGATATAATGCGGAACAAAAAAGTGCTGTACATTATTATGATGGTAATAAAACAGAGCCAAAATGTTGCTTGAGATGGAATAAGAAATTTAATTGTAGAATAGCTTGGAAAACCGTATTTCTTATTATGGAAAACAATATTAAAGATATCAAACGAAAATGGCTGCAGATGCGATTGTGCAAAATATTACCGCAAAAACGTGTTCTAAAAGAAGCTTGAATTGTAAGTGATGACCGATGCAACTTCTGTAAAAGAAAAAAATAGAAGGTGTATATTTTCTATGTAGATATGTATTAGGAAGTCAGACTTGAAAACCTATTACATGACAAATGTATCGTGTCTTCTGGCGTGAAATCCAGTGAAATAGTTGTTATATTTGGAATGGCTTCTATCTAAAAGACTGACATTGTCACAGACTCAAATATTCTGTTTGCTAAACCGCAAAATGACCAATACACTTTCACATATTTCTTGTTTTAAAAATGAATTGAAATGCAGGTACAAAATCGAAGAACACAATATGAAGGTCTGTGGTGAAGATTCGAAAACTCAAAAAGATTGGACCTTTCATACTTTTTTTCCGACTTCATTGTTCGGGAAATTTTAATCACACCTAAATAGGATTATTTGCTTATGATCATTTACGTATGGACTCTATTTTGTGCTACGGACGTAGAGTGATCTGCAGTAGCCAGTGTATTTTGACATCAAAGGAGGGACACAGGCCTGTAGCAGTGAGTGACATGGTGCAGCACAAGGGGATGCATTAGGTCATATTCTGTTCACCATATCATGGAATGTATACATTGATTTGTTAAGTTAAAGTGTGAGTGAATGAATGAGTGAGTGAGAGAGAGAGAGAGAGAGAGAGAGAGAGAGAGAGAGAGAGAGAGAGAGAGAGAGAGAGAGTGTGTGTGTGTGGTGTGTGGTGTGTGTGTGTGTGTGTGTGTGTGTGTGTGTGTGTGCAGCTTTTTTTTTTTTCTTTCTTTTTTAATTCATTGTTGTTGTCGTCGTCGTCGTTTTTGTTGTTGTTGTTGTTGTTGTTCTTGTGTGTGTTAAAAATGTGGCATGAATTATGTGTGTGTCGAGTTGTATGTTATTTTTCTTTCTTTCTCTTCTTTCTTTCTTTCTTTTTCTTTCTTTTCTTTCCTTATTTTTCTTTTCTTTGCATCATATTGAAGATCATAATCATTATTTAAGAGTAAAGAAGAAGGAAAGGATGTAAGAAAGGAAGATCATAACTGCAAGTTCACCAAGTGAAAAACAATAACATGTACAGCATGCATTCTGGTAGTTGCCCAACGTCTATCTCCTGATCATATTTGACAACTCATCAAGTGGGCCCATCATCTGTACTCGTGCGAAGCGCAAATATGTGTCCAATACCCCGGAGTTTTTATGCCCTAGCATTTTTATATCCTGCTGTTTCCAATTTTCTCTCTCCTCCATGACATCCTTGAATGTGTGTGTGTGTGTGTGTGTGTGTGTGTGTGTGTGTGTGTGTGTGTGTGTGTGTGTGTGTGTGTGTGTGTGTAAATGCTGAGTGTAGGCCTATGTGTATGTGTGCGCGTCCATGAACACACACACACACACACACACACACACACACACACACACACACACACACACACACATGTGAGTGAGTGAGTGAGTTAGTGATTGAGTGAGTGTGTGTGTGTGTGTGTGTGTGTGTGTGTGTGTGTGTGTGTGTGTGTGGTGTGTGGGGTGTGTACACCCGCTTGCGCACATGTACAGACGCACTCATCTGCCGCCCCCCCCCCCTCTCTACTCTGTCTACTCCTCATCCTCACCCCTTATCCCAGCGCCTCTCACGTTCACCTTGATCAGTCCCGGACCAGACAATTGGCAAGTCTGGACGAAAGTGATAGGCTGGGTCTTGAGTGTCTGCCTGCTGGGGTCAACAGGGAAAAGGGGAGAGATGGGGCATAGATTGGTCAGGGCAAGGAAAAGTGGACAGTGGAAGGTGCGACAGGAGAGAGAGAGAGAGAAGAGAGAGAGAGAAGAGAGAGAGAGAGAGAGAGAGAGAGAGAGAGAGAGAGAGATAAGAGAGAGAGAGAGAGAGACAGACAGACAGACAGACAGAGTGTGTAGTGTCTGAGAGCATGAATGTGCGAGTGTGTGTGTGTGTGCCCGTGTGTGTTTCTGTGTGTAATATCAGTGTGAAATGGGTAGGTGGTGGGGGGAGAAGGCGGGAAGGGGAGGGGGAACAGGATTAAGAAGGGCTATGAAATAAGGCGAAATATTACCGAAAAAAAAAATCATCCTACCAACAAATAAAAGGCGATGCACAAACAAGGCTGTTTCAGAGTTTTCGTAAGAGATGATTAAAAACACACACACACACACCATTTTTCCCCCTCTGCAATGTGCGGGCAGGGAATTTTTAAAGAAATATTTTTGAATCATCAAATCAGTATCATATACCAGTATGACTGCTGGCACAAGATGAATTACTATCTATTATTATTATATTATTATTATTATTATTATTATTATTATTATATTGGGTATTTATATAGCACCTATCCTCGGTCACAGACCGAGCTCTAAGCGCTTTACAATAACACACTACCTCACTCACTCAACGGGCTGCCTACCCAGGTAGAGCCGGCCGAAGAGCAGCCTACTGGCGCTCATTCAGTCGTTTCCCGTGCCATTCAAATATCAGTCAGTCATTTTCATTTATCTCATTTATTCCTCCAGTTTCTCACATAGGATGCATGTGATGTTTATATGTGTCCTCCTCTTCCACCGGTACATGATGGCACACGACAACAGTAAGTGACAATTTTTTTGGCTTGGTAAGAAATCCCAGGCGGCTATCTTCAATCTACATCAATTTTGCCAGGGCAGCGGGACCCCCCCCCCCCCCCCCCCCCTCCCTGCTCTTTTCGATTTTCAACTGCCGTGGTTCTTTAACGTGTGCAGGGGGCCAGAAAGCACACCAATCGCAAGTAAGCTTACAGAATTCGGCAAAGCAGATATTTCATCGTAGTTATCATTACATATGAATAAAATAGACAGAAACGAAACACACACACACACACACACACACACACACACACACACACACACACACACACATCTTCCTATATCCACTCCCACTCCTACACCTACACACCTACACCTCTACCTGCTCCTCACCCCCCTAATCTCCGAGTCGTTCACGTTCTCTGAAGGTCTGCCTGTCCTGATGGCTCCTATCCTAGGTCCCAACAATGGGCAGGGCTGGACGAAAGCGATAGGCTGGCTCTTGAGGTCTGTCTGTCCTGATGGCTCCTATCCTAGGTCCCAACAATGGGCAGGGCTGGACGAAAGCGATAGGCTGGCTCTGGAGTGTCTGTCTGTCCTGATGGCTCCTATCCTGGGTCCCAACAATGGGTAGGGCTGGACGAAAGCGATAGGCTGGCTCTGGAGTGTCTGTCTGTCCTGATGGCTCCTATCCTGGGTCCCAACAATGGGTAGGGCTGGACGAAAGCGATAAGCTGGCTCTGGAGTGTCTGTCTGCGAGGGTCAACAGGAAACAGAGAGGAGAGACGGCACACAGTTTAGTTTGGGCGGGGGCGGGGGGAGGGGGGGAGGAGGATGGAGGAGAATAGACAGCGGATTGAAAGAGGAGAGAGAGAGAGAGAGAGAGAGAGAGAGAGAGAGAGAGAGAGAGAGAGAGAAAGAAAGAGAGAGAGAGAGAAAGAGAGCTCAGAACACCAGATAACCGTTATTCGATCAAGGATTGAAATTTTAGGCAGAGCCTATTCTTCCAGTCTGTACTTGAGAGAGAGAGAGAGAGAGAGAGAGAGAGAGAGAGAGAGAGAGAGAGAGAAGAGAGAGGAGAGAGAGGGGGGGGGAGAAACAGACAGACAGTCAGACAGGCAGTCAGACAGACAGTCAGACATACAGACAGACAGACAGACAGACAAGGAGAGGCATGGTGTCGGAGAGACAGCATATGTAAATGTGTGTATGTGTCTGTCTGTGTGCCTGAGAGAGAGAGAGAGAGAGAGAGAGAAGAGAGAGAGAGAGAGAGAGAGAGAGGGGGAGAGAGAGAGAGAGAGAGAGAGAGAGAGAGAGAGAGAGAGAGAGGCAGATAGACAGATGGGCAGACAGAGACAGAGAGAGAGATAAAGTGTAGAAGTGTGTGCGGGTGGTGGTGGGGGTGGGGGTGGGGGGGGGGGGGGGGAGGGAGAAAGGTAGAGGAGGGGAATACAAATAAGAGTACGAACATGTGTACCAGTAGAAGAACTTATTCAGTGAAAGTAAAAGAAGAAAATAGAGAAGGAGAAAGGCAGACACATGAAAAAGGAGAGAGAGAGAGAGAGAGAGAGAGAGAGAGAGAGAGAGAGAAGAGAGGAGAGAGAGAGAGAGAGAAAAGAGTGAAGAGAGAGAGAGAGAGCGAGAGAGAGAGCGAGCAGAGAGAGAGAGAGAGAGAGAGAAGAGAAAAGAGAGAAAAGAGAGAGAGACTGAGATCAGGTAGTGAGGTCCCATTATGCCCTTATAGGTCATGTATATGACACAAAAGGCATTGCATATCGGGTTAATAAAGCACTTAACGTATGGGCCGGGCGCCGGCTTATTGGCACTTGACACACTTGATTGGGCAATGAAAAACTGCCGGCACACAAGCTAGAAAAGCATTCTGATCTGTCTCTCTGTTCTTTGTCAGTACTTTATGATTGGGTGCTCTCTCTCCGTTTGATCTTATATATATATTTTTTTTTTCTTTGAAATGGATGTAGCCACGCCTGTGTAAAAATGTGAATGACTGTTCATGTAAAACAGTTTATTGGTGTTTTTTCTGTCTTCAGGTTTGCTTGCCAGAGCTCGTTTGTGCGAAGGCGCGAATGTGAGTGTTGTTGGCTGGTTGGTTGAATTCAGTTTAATGTTCCGCTACACTCACGCGAATTTAAAACAGTGTAACGAAACCCTTTCACAGTACAGATTGTATCATTGTCATAAAAAAAAACACCTAGAAAGATTATGGATGTGATAAACCATTCATGTGTGTCTGACAACAAGTAAATAAATAACGCATAGACAGAGACGTTCTCGTACGTCTTTTCCATAGTGAAGGTTTGCAACATTTGCAAGATGGTACTTGCAAAGTTTTGTGTGTGACACAGCCAGTGCTATAAAGCAGGTGGGTAGAAATATTTTGGTGACAGGGTATATGATCTTATGGCGAGTGCAGGGGGCGGTTTGTGTCATTCTGATGTTGTCAAAGTGGGGAGAACACAGTGCTTGACACTGACGTGAGAATCCTAGGGTACAGGAACGGGCGTGCGCGCTTCGAACACACACACACACACACACAAAACACACACACACACACACACACACACACACACACACACACACACGCACACTCAAACGCACGCATCCCACAGAGAAATTCTTTTCACATACCGATTGACAACAAAATCAGTGGATGAATACCCAGTCTATCTTTGTCATTGTGCAGCGTGGTGTCCCACAAGGTCCGATGCTCGTCCCTGCCTCTTTACAACACGCATCAACATCTCTTGTTCAGAGTCTCAACCTCCCTCTTTACAACACACATCAACCATCTCTTGTTCAGAGTGTCAACCTCCCTCTTTACAACACACATCAACCATCTCCTGTTCAGAGTGTCAACCTCCCTCTTTACAACACACATCAACATCTCCTGTTCAGTCTCAACCTCCCTCTTTACAACACACATCAACCATCTCCTGTTCAGAGTGTCAACCTCCATCTTTACACACACATCAACATCTCCTGTTCAGAGTGTCAACCTCCCTCTTTACAACACACATCAACATCTCCTGTTCAGAGTGTCAACCTCCCTCTTTACAACACACATCAACCATCTCCTGTTCAGAGTGTCAACCTTCCTCTTTACAACACACATCAACATCTCCTGTTCAGAGTGTCAACCTCCCTCTTTACAACACACATCAACATCTCCTGTTCAGAGTCTCAACCTCCCTCTTTGCAACAACACCTCCCTCTTTACAACACACATCAACCATCTCCTGTTCAGAGTGTCAACCTCCCTCTTTACAACACACATCAACATCTCCTGTTCAGAGTGCCCAACCTCCCTCTTTACAACACACATCAACATCTGTTCAGAGTCTCAACCTCCCTCTTTACAACACACATCAACCATCTCCTGTTCAGAGTCTCAACCTCCCTCTTTACAACAACACCTCCCTCTTTACAACACACATCAACCATCTGCTGTTCAGAGTCTCAACCTCCCTCTTTACAACACACATCAACCATCTCCTGTTCAGAGTCTCAACCTCCCTCTTTAACAACACACATCAACCATCTGCTGTCAGAGTCTCAACCTCCCTCTTTAACAACACACATCAACCATCTCCTGTTCAGAGTCTCAACCTCCCTGTCCAGACGGGGGAAATCGTGATGTATTGCTTAAGTGCACTAAGTTGATGTATTATTAGTCAGGCTTAACACACCAAGGTTATCTTTGCACTCATACACGCATATGCACACTCATGCGCCCATCAAACATTCGCCTCTCTCTGGGAATGGGATGTTCACGCATTCGTCTCTCTCCTAACACGACGGAGAACAAGAAATGCAATTCTATGCTACTTATAATTAATCATGAACAATCAAATCACACACAATGAAATATCAGAACATAAAGATCAATACTTCCTAATCCGGGTTATAATAAAAAGGACTTCTTACCTGGCCAGGTTTTCACACACACAACCACGCTTTCACACCACACCACAGTTCTTGAAAAAAGTCTCTTCACGTCTTCTTCAGCACTGCTTGATGGTGATGCCCTTGGTTGACTGGCTTCCAGGCTTCAGGACTGGTCTTCGTGGTCGTCTCTGGGATCTCGACGTCGAACTCTTCTTCTTCGTCTTCTTCACCCACCTCTGGGTTCAAATTCATTTGTCTGTCTTCACCCACCTCTGGCTTCAAACTTAGTTTCCTTCTCTTCCAGCTTGTCTTCAACCCTAAGACTTAGCTGTCTCTTCTATCTCCCAGACCACGTTTCTCTCGACCCTTTCTCTGTCCTGCTCACTCCTCTCCCCCTCTCTCTCTCTCTCTCAGCCTTCTCTCTCTCTCTCTCCTGGTGTTGGGTTCTCATCTGACCACTTCGGCCGTGTGCGGTGGGTAAGGTACCCTGGTTAATTGGTCAATTACCTATTTGTATACCACATACAATGTCCCTTTGTCTCCAAGCGTCTAATGCCTTTTGAGAGGTTTCACGCTCCTTGACAAATTCCCCCACTCGAAGACAATGCCCTGCAGTGGCTAAAACTTAACATTCAAGGAGATGAAACTCATAATTTTCCCATTTAAACCAGTGCTAATATCGGCCTCTCATAAGCCTACTTACACCAGAGAACGCACGCAAGATTTGTCTTGCAACAAAAATTATAGAGAAAAATCAATACATAACACTATCAAAGCAAATATCAACATAAATCAGAAATCTCCACCAACTCAAAGTCGTGTGGCCATATAACCATTATGTTTCTACGGAAATTCTCTCCCCTTCTCTTCATACACGTGCCGCAACCAGCCACGTCACGCATACGCGACACTGCAAAAGACAGGCACCCACTACCTGACTTCTCGACCGGACATTTTATTTTGGCCTACGGTCCCGGCACTCTTTCTTCACTCTCTAACCTACGTTGTCGTACCGCGCGACTTGTGTTGCAATGCGCACAGTAACGCCTGATATCACCAAGGATACGGGCAGTAGTATTCTCGCGTCATGGGGGGGGGCCTTTTGTGAGGCCTTCTTGCGAGTTGGGCCCGAGGCTGACGTCACATGTTCTAGGACATTACCGCACTTTCTGCGTTTGCCTAGGAAACGACAACCTGCTTCTTCGTTTTTCCGAACGCGAATGAGTAAATGGTTTCGGTACAATATGCCGTTGTCTATCTCGAACCCGATTGTACCCTCTTTAACATTTTTCTTCTGCCCTCTGATGAGCAAAACCAATAGTTTTCTGAAAGCGAGTTATCGCCCTTTTGTTCTGGCCCGTAAGTGAGTGTGGGTTGGTCTCACCGGTCACGCTCCATTGCGTTCTGAAGTGGTGACCGCTCGGGGCCTTTCTCTCCCGTGACTCTTTTCCTGATTCATCTGTGAAGTCAGGGTTTGGGTTTTCGTATCACGTTGCTCCTGAAATGTTCCCATATTAACCAGATCATACGGTGGCTTTGGAACAGCCAAAGCCTGTACATTATCGCGCCCACTATAAATGGTGTAGAATAAAACAACTGGGCCGTTTTTGAATTCTGCTACTGTTCCATCTAGTTGTTACAACCTCTGTGTTTTTCCTGTGAATTGTCCCTTCTCAACAGGATCCTTCACCTGACACCATGCACCAGAGTCTCTAATGAACATTAACCACATTGTCACCTACTCTGCCTTTGTGCACATCAATGTTATCGCCTGAATCTGTGAACAACAGGCACATCCAGACAAATAACACTGATCATCTTGTTCATTCTTTTTCTACCTGCCTCTCTCTTGGCTGGTCCTCATTGCTGCTGCCTTCTGTGACTTAAATATACAATCCCTAGCAGTGCCCTGTCTTTTTGCACAGGGAAAACAAGGTTACGCTCATTCCTAGCACGTGGATATTGGTTTTCCACCCTTGTTTGCTCAGTGGACGCTGTGGGGCCTCACGGGTGTATACTGCTCTGACTCATTGCGTGGTCATTTTGCTGGCCTGCATCCTCTGATATTGCTTTAGGCTTTCATCTTGTCCAGGTAAAATCTCGCCTCGCTTCCCTGGTATGTCTCTTGCTGTCTCAAGTACCTCAGCTATTGTGGTTGCACCCTCTTTCTTTGATGTGGATTGTGAGGCGTTTCCCACAACATCAAGTATCTATTCCTTCATCACAGTGTCTTGAGGCCTTTTCCCTAAATCACTGTCTACTCCACTAAGGTCTTACCCACTTGTTGAAATAGTGGTCCAGTCTAACACCGAACTGTTTGTATGTCTCACCCTGTTGATTCTCGCTTCGCGAAACTTACGCCATAAAACCCTCTTTGTCAAATTAATATGCCTTTTAGTACTGCTTGTTTCACCTTGTCAAAATCTCTTGATCACCTTTGGGTAAGGTGGAAACTGTGTGTACCACGACCGTCAACAAGGCAGACAGGTTTAATGCCAGTTGTCTTCGGGCCAGCCCTCGTTGCTCGGCAACGATCAAACCGACTGATATAGGCGTCGATCGATTCAGTATCTTCCCTGAACAGTGGGAGTTTAGTCCAGGTGCGGCACTTAGTCTGACGGCATACTGACTCAGAACTGGTGTCTATTTCACCACGATTTTCAGATTTTATTTTTTCCACAACTCAATTTGTTTGGCTAAATCTTCTGATTCTACTTCTGCTCTCACCCTCTCTGCATTTGCTTTGTCTGGGCCGCCCGTGGTTACTGCTCTAGATTTCTTTTGACAGCCTCAAGCTGCTCCTTTTCAAACTTCTTTCTTTCACCCTTTCATCTCTCTCAGTCTTCTTGTTGTGTTCAATGAATCTACGCAGTTCATCTCTGTATATCATAGTTTCTCTCAAAGCTTCATCGTTTCTCATGGGAGTAAAATTTCCTCAGCCATTATTCTTTTCTGATATGTTTTAGCACACTAATACAGTTACGCTTATTAACCGAAAAGTCAGTAAACAGTTTACTACACGTTACATATCCACTAACCTGTGGTAGTGTAGTGTTCCTAAACACAAAGAGCCTTAATCTTAAACCACAGTTCTGTGTGAGTTATGACTAGACTTCGTTCTTCGTTTCTCTGAACGGACCTTTGGTTAATACACCCTCCTATACACACAAGTCAATACTCAACACTCAAAAAGAACTAATGGAAATAATTAGAAGGAGCTAATTAAAATTGCCTTTAGTGGACGCTTCGGCCCCAGTACTTACTCTAGCTACTACTTGTTTCCCTCCTGAAACTAATTTGGGCCATTGCAATTCCTGGAAGGCTCTCGCCACTTTGTCCAGGACGGGGGAAATCGTGATGGTATTGCTTAAGGCAGTAAGTTGTGTATTATTAGTCAGGCTTAACACACCAAGGTTATCTTTGCACTCATTACACGCATATGCACACTCATGCGCCCATCAAACATTGCTCCTCTCTGGGATGGGGATGTCACGCATTTCGTCCTCTCTCCTAACACGACTGAGAACAAGAAATGCAATTTCTATGCTACTTATAATTAATCAGGAACAATCAAATCACACACAATGAAATATCAGAACATAAAAGATCAATACTTCCTAATCCCGGGTTATAATAAAAAATGACTTCTTACCGGGCCAGGTTTTCACACACACAACCACGCTTTCACCCCACACCACAGTTCTTGAAAAAAAGTCTCTTAAACTCTTCTTCGCAACTGCTTGATGGCGATGCCCTTGTTGACTGGCTCCAGGCTTCAGACTGGTCTTCGTGGTCGTCTCTGGGATCTCGACGTCGAACTCTTCTTCTTCGTCTTCTTCACCCACCTCTGGGTTAAAAATTCAGTTTGTCTGTCTTCACCCACCTCGGGGCTTCAAACTTAAGTTTCCTTCTCTTCCAGCTTGTCTTCAACCCTAAGACTTAGCTGTCTCTTCTATCTCCCCAGACCACGTTTTCTCTCGACCCTTTCTCTGTCCTGCTCCCCTCCCTCCTCTCTCTCTCTCTCTCCTCAGCCTTCTCTCTCTCTCTCTCCTGGTGTTGTTCTCATCTGACCACTTCGGGCCGTGTGCGGTGGGAAGGTCCCTGGTTAATTGGCCCAATTACCTATTTGTATCCCACATACAATGTCCCTTGTCTCCAAGCGTCCTAATGCCTTTTGAGAGGTTTCACGCTCCTTGACACCCCCTTTACAACACACATCAACCATCTCCTGTTCAGAGCCCTAAAACCTCCCTCTTTACAACACACATCAACCATCTCCTGTTCAAAGTCTCAACCCCCCTCTTTACAACACACATCAACCACTCCTGTTCAGAGTCTCAACCACATTATGCCTCTTCGCTGCTGACTTTTCATACACAGTCTCACCGAAGGCGGAGAAGAACCATCCAAAGGACCTCTGCAGAATGGGGGAAGGAATAGGGATGACTGTTCACCTGATAAATGCAATGGACAGGTAAAATACAAAGACCCTTCGACGGGCGCAAGACGTTTTCGCAGTCCGACTCAAGCCCCATCAGCCACTGAATCACCACGAATCCTACGTTAAGCGTCTGAATGGCCACCCAATGAACAGATTTCTAGTGGGGGGGAGTAGGGTGCTTTAATAGAAGAGACAGGAGGGTTGGAGACGACAGGGATCGGTAGTGTAGGGGAAGAGGAGGGGGGATACGCAAGCAACACAAGCGTCGTTTACAGCCAACCTAGCCCCGCACCCTTGAGCAGAGTTTGCAGTCACGTTGTTCAACACCATGGAACAGGGGTTCAAGGAAACGTGGTGATCCCAGCATCGTGTGGGAGTCTATACACCATCAAGCTGAGTAGAAGAAGTCCAGGGACATCTTTACGGCAGAAGCTCTTCAGAGAAGACACGCCCCTCAGTCAAGCGTTTCGGCCTTGAAGACCTTACGCTCAAAGGGGGGGCCGGTGGCATCCAGACTTAAGCCCCGGATGTCCTTCTTTCTGCCATTTTAAAGACTCTTAATACTAGTTTAAAAAAAATAAAATAAAATAAAAACCGTCTAGCGGCGCCGAGTCAGGTTTGTCCAGGATCTGTTCGAACTTGGTGGGGTCTGTGCTTTCCCGTTGTGTCCTAATTGCTATAATTTTAAAATTTATATTATAAATATATAATATATATATATATATATAAAATAGAGAGAGAGAGAGAGAGAGAGAGAGAGAAGAGAGAGTGAGAGAGATTTTAAACGTTCTTGGGTTCGGTTGTGTGACGATGGTAATTTTTTCTTCAGAGCTCAAGGTTTGCCGGCTCTTGCCGGCAATCGAAGACTGGAGCCCGTCCTGAAGAAAGTGCCCCCAGTACCATCCTCAGTTCCCTTATTTCAAGTTGTGAACCCACTCATGAATAGAATTGTAATGCATCTCCTCTCTTCTCGGTCTCTTCTCTTTCTCTCTCCCCTCTTCTCTCTTCTCCCCCCTTTTCTC
>CM031601.1:9418712-9441212 GCA_018398815.1 Conus ventricosus
GTAAGAAAGGAATCAACTGACACCAGTGAAACTAAGTACAGCATGCATTCTGGTAGTTGCCCCACGTCTATCTCCTGACATATTTGACAACTCATCAAGTGGGCCCATCATCTGTACTCGTGCGAAGCCAAATATTGTCCAATACCCGGATTTTTATGCCCTAGCATTTTGATATCCTGCTGTTTCCAATTTTCTCTCTCTCCATGACATCCTTGAATGTGTGTGTGTGTGTGTGTGTGTGTGTGTGTGTGTGTGTGTGTGTGGTGTGTGTGTGTGTGTGTGTGTAAATGCTGAGTGTAGGCCTATGTGTATGTGTGCGCGTCCATGAACACACACACACACACACACACACACACACACACACACACACACACACACACACACACACATGTGAGTGAGTGAGTGAGTTGTGATGAGTGAGTGTTGAGTGTGTGTGTGGTGTGTGTGTGTGTGTGTGTGTGTGTGTGTGTGTGTGTGTGTGTGTGTGTGTACACCGCTTGCGCACATGTACAGACGCACTCATCCTGCCCCCCCCCCCCCCCCTCTACTCTGTCTACTCCTCATCCTCACCCCTTATCCCAGCGCCTCTCACGTTCACCTTGATCAGTCCCGGACCAGACAATTGGCAAGTCTGGACGAAAGTGATAGGCTGGGTCTTGAGTGTCTGCCTGCTGGGGTCAACAGGGAAAAGGGGGAGAGATGGGGCATAGATTGGTCAGGGCAAGGAAAAGTGGACAGTGGAAGGTGCGACAGGAAGAGAGAGAGAGAGAGAGAGAGAGAGAAAAGAGAGAGAGAGAGAGAGAGAGAGAGGGGAGAGATAGAGAGAGAGAGAGAAAAAGAGAGAGAGAGAGAGAGACAGACAGACAGACAGACAGAGTGTGTAGTGTCTGAGAGCATGAATGTGCGAGTGTGGTGTGTGGCCCGTGTGTGTTTCTGTGTGTAATATCAGTGTGAAATGGGTAGGGTGGTGGGGGGAGAAGGCGGGAAGGGGAGGGGAACAGGATTAAGAAGGGCTATGAAATAAGGCGAAATATTACCGAAAAAAAAAATCATCCTACCAACAAATAAAAGGCGATGCACAAACAAGGCTGTTTCAGAGTTTTCGTAAGAGATGATTAAAAAAACACAAAACACACACCATTTTTTTCCCCCTCTGCAATGTGCGGGCAGGGAATTTTTAAAGAAATATTTTTGAATCATCAAATCAGTATCATATACCAGTATGACTGCTGGCACAAGATGAATTACTACTTTATTATATTATTATTATTATTATTATTATTATTATTGGGTATTTATATAGCACCTATCCTCGGTCACAGACCGAGCTCTAAGCGCTTTACAATAACACACTACCTCACTCACTCAACGGGCTGCCTACCCAGGTAGAGCCGGCCGAAGAGCAGCCTACTGGCGCTCATTCAGTCGTTTCCCGTGCCATTCAAATATCAGTCAGTCATTTTCATTTATCTCATTTATTCCTCCAGTTTCTCACATAGGATGCATGGATGTTTATATGTGTCCTCCTCTTCCACCGGTACATGATGGCACACGACAACAGTAAGTGACAATTTTTTTGGCTTGGTAAGAAATCCCAGGCGGCTATCTTCAATCTACATCAATTTTGCCAGGGCAGCGGGGACCCCCCCCCCCCCCCCCTGCTCTTTTCGATTTTCAACTGCCGTGGTTCTTTAACGTGTGCAGGGGCCAGGAAAGCACACCAATCGCAAGTAAGCTTACAGAATTCGGCAAAGCAGATATTTCATCGTAGTTATCATTACATATGAATAAAATAGACAGAAACGAAACACACACACAACACACACACACACACACACACACACACACACACACACATCTTCCTATATCCACTCCCACTCCTACACCTACACACCTACACCTCTACCTGCTCCTCACCCCCCTAATCTCCGAGTCGTTCACGTTCTCTGAAGGTCTGCCTGTCCTGATGGCTCCTATCCTAGGTCCCAACAATGGGCAGGGCTGGACGAAAGCGATAGGCTGGCTCTTGAGGTCTGTCTGTCCTGATGGCTCCTATCCTAGGTCCCAACATATGGGCAAAGGGCTGGACGAAAGCGATAGGCTGGCTCTGGAGTGTCTGTCTGTCCTGATGGCTCCTATCCTGGTCCCAACAATGGTAGGGCTGGACGAAAGCGATAGGCTGGCTCTGGAGTGTCTGTCTGTCCTGATGGCTCCTATCCTGGGTCCCAACAATGGGTAGGGCTGGACGAAAGCGATAAGCTGGCTCTGGAGTGTCTGTCTGCGAGGGTCAACAGGAAACAGAGAGGAGAGACGGCACACAGTTTAGTTTGGGCGGGGGGCGGGGGGAGGGGGGGAGGAGGGGATGGAGGGGAATAGACAGCGGATTGAAGAGGAGAGAGAGAGAGAGAAAAGAGAGAGAGAGGAGAGAGAGAGAGAGAGAGAGAGAAAGAAAGAGAGAGAGAGAGAAAGAGAGCTCAGAACACCAGATAACCGTTATTCGATCAAGGATTGAAATTTTAGGCAGAGCCTATTCTTCCAGTCTGTACTTGAGAGAGAGAGAGAGAGAGAGAGAGAGAGAGAGAGAGAGAGAGAGAGAGAGAGAGAGAGAGAGAGAGAGGGGGGGGGAGAAACAGACAGACAGTCAGACAGAGCAGTCAGACAGACAGTCAGACATACAGACAGACAGACAGACAGACAAGGAGAGGCATGGTGTCGGAGAGACAGCATATGTAAATGTGTGTATGTGTCTGTCTGTGTGCCTGAAGAGAGAGAGAGGAGAGAGAGAGAGAGAGAGAGAGAGAGAGAGAGGGAAGGAGGAGAGAGAGAGAGAGAGAGAGAGAGAGAGAGAGAGAGAGAGAGAGGCAGATAGACAGATGGGCAGACAGAGACAGAGAGAGAGATAAAGTGTAGAAGTGTGTGCGGGTGGTGGTGGGGGGGGGTGGGGGGGGGGGGGGAGGGGAGAAAGGTAGAGGAGGGAATACAAATAAGAGTACGAACATGTGTACCAGTAGAAGAACTTATTCAGTGAAAGTAAAAGAAGAAAAATAGAGAAGGAGAAAGGCAGACACATGAAAAAGGGAGAGAGAGAGAGAGAGAGAGAGAGAGAGAGAAGAGAGAGAGAGAGAGAGAGAGAGAGAGAGAAAGAGTGAAAGAGAGAGAGAGAGAGCGAGAGAGAGAGCGAGCGAGAGAGAGAGAGAGAGAGAGAGGAGAGAGAGAGAGAGAGAGAGAGACTGAGATCAGGTAGTGAGGTCCCATTATGCCCTTATAGGTCATGTATATGACACAAAAGGCATTGCATATCGTGGTTTAATAAAGCACTTAACGTTGGGCCGGGCGCCGGCTTATTGGCACTTGACACACTTGATTGGGCAATGAAAAACTGCCGGCACACAAGCTAGAAAAGCATTCTGATCTGTCTCTCTGTTTCTTTGTCAGTAGCTTTATGATTGGGTGCTCTCTCTCCGTTTGATCTTATATATATATTTTTTTTCTTTTGAAATGGATGTAGCCACGCCTGTGTAAAAATGTGAATGACTGTTCATGTAGTAAAACAGTTTTTGGTGTTTCTCTGTCTTCAGGTTTGCTTGCCAGAGCTCGTTTGTGCGAAGGCGCGAATGTGAGTGTTGTTGGCTGGTTGGTTGGAATTCAGTTTAATGTTCCGCTACACTCACGCGAATTTAAAACAGTGTAACGAAACCCTTTCACAGTACAGATTGTATCATTGTCATAAAAAAAAAACACCTAGAAAGATTATGATGTGATAAACCATTCATGTGTGTCTGACAACAAGTAAATAAATAACGCATAGACAGAGACGTTCTCGTACGTCTTTTCCATAGTGAAGGCTTGCAAACATTTGCAAGATGGTACTTGCAAAGTTTTGTGTGTGACACAGCCAGTGCTATAAAGCAGGTGGGTAGTATATTTTGGTGACAGGGTATATGATCTTATGGGCGAGTGCAGGAGGCGGTTTGTGTCATTCTGATGTTGTCAAAGTGGGGTGAGAACACAGTGCTTTGACACTGACGTGAGAATCCTAGGGTACAGGAACAGGCGTGCGCGCTTTCGAACACACACACACACACACACACACACACACACACACACACACACACACACACACACACACACAACGCACACTCAAACGCACGCATGCACAGAGAAATTCTTTTCACATACCGATTGACAACAAAATCAGTGGATGAATACCCAGTCTATCTTTGTCATTGTGCAGCGTGGTGTCCCACAAGGTCCGATGCTCGGTCCCTGCCTCTTTACAACACGCATCAACATCTCTTGTTCAGAGTCTCAACCTCCCTCTTTACAACACACATCAACCATCTCTTGTTCAGAGTGTCAACCTCCCTCTTTACAACACACATCAACCATCTCCTGTTTCAGAGTGTCAACCTCCCTCTTTACAACACACATCAACATCTCCTGTTCAGAGTCTCAACCTCCCTCTTTACAACACACATCAACCATCTCCTGTTCAGAGTGTCAACCTCCATCTTTACAACACACATCAACATCTCCTGTTCAGAGTGTCAACCTCCTCTTTACAACACACATCAACATCTCCTGTTCAGAGTGTCAACCTCCCTCTTTACAACACACATCAACCATCTCCTGTTCAGAGTGTCAACCTTCCTCTTTACAACACACATCAACATCTCCTGTTCAGAGTGTCAACCTCCCTCTTTACAACACACATCAACATCTCCTGTTCAGAGTCTCAACCTCCCTCTTTGCAACAACACCTCCCTTCTTTACAACACACATCAACCATCTCCTGTTCAGAGTGTCAACCTCCCTCTTTACAACACACATCAACATCTCCTGTTCAGAGTGTCAACCTCCCTCTTTACAACACACATCAACATCTGTTCAGAGTCTCAACCTCCCTCTTTACAACACACATCAACCATCTCCTGTTCAGAGTCTCAACCTCCCTCTTTACAACAACACCTCCCTCTTTACAACACACATCAACCATCTGCTGTTCAGAGTCTCAACCTCCCTCTTTACAACACACATCAACCATCTCCTGTTCAGAGTCTCAACCTCCCTCTTTACAACACACATCACCACTGCTGTTCAGAGTCTCAACCTCCCTCTTTACAACACACATCAACCATCTCCTGTTCAGAGTCTCAACTCCCTGTCCAGACGGGGGAAATCGTGATGGTATTGCTTAAGTGCACTAAGTTGATGTATTATTAGTCAGGCTTAACACACCAAGGTTATCTTTGCACTCATACACGCATATGCACACTCATGCGCCCATCAAACATTCGCCTCTCTCTGGGAATGGGATGTCACGCATTCGTCTCTCTCCTAACACGACTGAGAACAAGAAATGCAATTTCTATGCTACTTATAATTAATCATGAACAATCAAATCACACACAATGAAATATCAGAACATAAAAGATCAATACTTCCTAATCCCGGTTATAATAAAAATGACTTCTTACCTGGCCAGGTTTTCACACACACAACCACGCTTTCACACCACACCACAGTTCTTGAAAAAAGTCTCTTCACGTCTTCTTCAGCACTGCTTGATGGTGATGCCCTTGGTTGACTGGCTCCAGGCTTCAGGACTGGTCTTCGTGGTCGTCTCTGGATCTCGACGTCGAACTCTTCTTCTTCGTCTTCTTCACCCACCTCTGGGTTCAAATTCAGTTTGTCTGTCTTCACCCACCTCTGGGCTTCAAACTTAGTTTCCTTCTCTTCCAGCTTGTCTTCAACCCTAAGACTTAGCTGTCTCTTCTATCTCCCAGACCACGTTTCTCTCCGACCCTTTCTCTGTCCTGCTCACTCCTCTCCTCTCTCTCTCTCTCTCCTCAGCCTTCTCTCTCTCTCTCTCCTGGTGTTGTTCTCATCTGACCACTTCGGCCGTGTGCGGTGGGTAAGGTACCCTGGTTAATTGGTCAATTACCTATTTGTATACCACATACAATGTCCCTTTGTCTCCAAGCGTCTAATGCCTTTTGAGAGGTTTCACGCTCCTTGACAAATTCCCCCCACTCGAAGACAATGCCCTGCATGGCTAAACTTAACATTCAAGGAGATGAAACTCATAATTTTCCCATTTAAAACCAGTGCTAATATCGCCTCTCATAAGCCTACTTACACCAGAGAACGCACGCAAGATTTGTCTTGCAACAAAAATTATAGAGAAAAATCAATACATACACATCAAAGCAAATATCACATAAATCAGAAATCTCCACCAGACTCAAAGTCGTTGGCCATATAAACCATTATGTTTCTACGGAAATTCTCTCCCCTTCTCTTCATACACGTGGCCGCAACCAGCCACGTCACGCATACGCGACACTGCAAAAGACAGGCACCCACTACCTGACTTCTCGACCGACCATTTTATTTTGGCCTACGGTCCCGTCACTCTTTCTTCACTCTCTAACCTACGTGTGTCGTACCGCGCGACATGTGTTGCAATGCGCACAGAAACGCCTGATATCACCAAGGATACCGGCCAGTAGTATTCTCGCGTCACTGCCTTTTGTGAGGCCTTCTTGCCGAGATGGCCCGAGGCTGACGTCACATGTTCCTCGGACATCACCGCCTTTCTGCGTTGCCTAGGAACGACAACCTGCTTCTTCGTTTTTCCCGAACGCGAATGAGTAAAGGTTCGGTACAATATGCCGTTGTCTAACTCGAACCCGATTGTACCCTCTTTAAATTTAACATTTTCTTCTGCCCTCTGTGAGCAAAACCAATCAGTTTTCTGAGCGAGTAATCGCCCTTTTGTTCTGCCCGTAAGTGAGTGGGGTTGGTCTCACCGGTCACGCTCCATTGCGTTCTGAAGTGTGTGACCGCTCGGGGCCTTTCTCTCCCGTGACTGTCTTTTTCCTGATTCAACTGTGAAGTCAGGGTTTGGGTTTTCGTATCCACGTGCTCCTGAAATGTTCCCAATTACCAGATCATACGGTGGCTTTGGAACAGCCAAAGCCTGTACACTTCCACTATAAAATGGTGTAGCAATAAACACCTGGGCCGTTTTGAATTCTGCTACTGTTCCATCTATTTGTCTACACCTCTGTGTTTTACCTGTGAATTGTCCCTTCTCAACCAGGGACTCCTTCACCATGACACCAGTGCACCCAGAGTCTCTAATGACATTAACCACATTGTCACCTACTCTGCCTTTGTGCACAATCCATGTTATCGCCTGAATCTGTGAACACACACGCACAATCCAGACAAAATAACACTGTCATCTTGTTCATCTTTTTCTACCTGCCTCTCTCTTGGCCTGATCCTCATTGCTGCTGCCTTCTGTGACTTAAATATACAATCCCTAGCCAAGTGCCCTGTCTTATTGCACAGAAAACAGGTACGCTCATTCCTAGCCACGTGGCTATTGGTTTTCACCCTTGTTTGCTCACGTGACGCTGTGGGCCTACGGGTGTGTACTGCTGACTCATTGCGTGAGTCATGTGCTGGCCTGCTATCCTCTGAATATGCTTCGGGCTTTCCTCTTGTCCAGGTAAATCACGCCTCGCTTCCCGGTAAGTCTCTGCTGTCTCAAGTACCTCAGCTATTGTGGTTGCACCTCTTTCCTTGATGTGGATTGTGAGGCCCGTCCCACAACCATCAAGTATCTGTTCCTTCATCACCAGTGTCTTGAGGCCTTCAAAATCACTGTCTACTCCACTAAGTTCTACCCACTTGTTGAAATAGTGGTCCAGTCTAACACCGAACTGTGTGTATGTCTCACCCTGTTCGATTCTCGCTTCGCGAAACTTACGCCTAAAACCTTCTTCAGTCAAATCATATGCCTTTAGTACTGCTTGTTTCACCTTGTCAAAATCTCTCTGATCACCTTTGGGTAAGGTGGAAACTGTGTGTAACGCACGACCCGTCAACAAGGCAGACAGGTTTATTGCCCAGTTGTCTTCGGGCCAGCCCTCGTGCTCGGCAACCGATTCAAACCGACTGATATAGGCGTCGATCGAATCAGTTTCTTCCCTGAACAGTGGGAGTTTAAGTCCAGGTGCGCAACTTAGTCTGCGGCCTACTGACTCAGAACTGGTGTCTATTTCACCACGATTTTCAGATTTTATTTTTTCCAACTCAATTTGTTTGGCTAAAATCTCTGATTCTACTTCTGCTCTCACCCTCTCTGCATCTGCTTTTGTCTTGGCCGCAGTGGTTTCTGCCTCTAGATTTCTTTTGACAGCCTCAAGCTGCTCCTTTTCAAACTTCCTTCTTTCAGCCCTTTCATCTCTCTCAGTCTTCTGTTGAGATTCAATGAATCTACGCAGTTCATCTCCTGTATATCCTAGTTTCTCTCCAAAGCTCATCAGTTTCTCAATGGGAGTAAAACTTTCCTCAGCCATATTCTTTTCTGATATGTTTTAGCACCACTAAAACAGTTACGCTTATAAACCCGGAAAAGTCAGTAAACAGTTTACTAAACGTTACAAATCCACTAACCAGTGGTAGTGTTCCTAACACAAAGGAGCCTTAATCTTAAACCACAGCTTCTGTGAGAGTTAAGACTAGAACTTCGTTCTTCGTTTCTCTGAACGACCTTTGGTTAATACACCCACCCTACACACAAGTCAATACTCAACACTCAAAGAACTAATGGAAATAATTAGAAGAGCTAATTAAAATTGCCTTTAGTGGACGCTTCGCCCCAGTACTACTCTAGTACTCACTTTGTTTCCCTCCTGAAAACTAATTTGGGCCATGCAATCCTGGCAGGCTCGCCACTTTGTCCAGGACGGGGGAAATCGTGATGGTATTGCTTAAGTGCACTAAGTTGATGTATTATTAGTCAGGCTTAACACACCAAGGTTATCTTTGCACTCATACACGCATATGCACACTCATGCGCCCATCAAACATCGCCTCTCTCTGGGAATGGGATGTCACGCATTCGTCTCTCTCCTAACACGACTGAGAACAAGAAATGCAATTTCTATGCTACTTATAATTAATCATGAACAATCAAATCACACACAATGAAATATCAGAACATAAAAGATCAATACTTCCTAATCCCGGGTTATAATAAAAATGACTTCTTACCTGGCCAGGTTTTCACACACACAACCACGCTTTCACACCACACCACAGTTCTTGAAAAAAGTCTCTTCACGTCTTCTTCAGCACTGCTTGATGGCGATGCCCTTGGTTGACTGGCTCCAGGCTTCAGGACTGGGTCTTCGTGGTCGTCTCTGGGATCTCGACGTCGAACTCTTCTTCTTCGTCTTCTTCACCCACCTCTGGGTTCAAATTCAGTTTGTCTGTCTTCACCCACCTCTGGGCTTCAAACTTAGTTTCCTTCTCTTCCAGCTTGTCTTCAACCCTAAGACTTAGCTGTCTCTTCTATCTCCCAGACCACGTTTCTCTCGACCCTTTCTCTGTCCTGCTCACTCCTCTCCTCTCTCTCTCCTCTCCTCAGCCTTCTCTCTCTCTCTCTCCTGGTGTTGTTCTCATCTGACCACTTCGGCCGTGTGCGGTGGGTAAGGTACCCTGGTTAATTGTCAATTACCTATTTGTATACCACATACAATGTCCCTTTGTCTCCAAGCGTCTAATGCCTTTTGAGAGGTTTCACGCTCCTTGACACTCCCTCTTTACAACACACATCAACCATCTCCTGTTCAGAGTCTCAACCTCCCTCTTTACAACACACATCAACCATCTCCTGTTCAAAGTCTCAACCTCCCTCTTTACAACACACATCACCACTCCTGTTCAAGTCTCAACCTCATTTATGCCTCTTCGCTGCTGATTTTTCTACACAGTCTCACCAAGGCGGAGAAGAACCATCCAAAGGGACCCTGCAAAGGGGGGAAGGGAATGGGGAGTGACTTTTCACCTGGAAAATGCAATGGCAGGTCAATACAAAGACCCTTCGACGGGGGCGCAAGACTTTTCGCGTCCGACTCAACCCCATCAGCCACTGAATCACCACTGAATCCTACGTGAACGTCTGAATGGCCCCCAATGAACAGATTTCTAGGGGGGGGAGTAGGGTGTTTTAAATAGAAGAGACGGGAGGGTTTTGGGAGACACAGGGGATCGGTAGGTGGGGGAAGGGGAGGGGGTACGAAAGCAACAAAAGCGCTTTACAGCCAACCAGCCCGCACCCTTTTGAGCGGATTTGCAGTCACGTTGATCAACACCATGGAACAGGTGTTCAAGGATCGCTGGTGATCCACACGGGGAGCTATACACCATCAGCGAGTAGGAAGAAAGTCCGGGGACAGTTTAAAACGGCAGAACTCTTCAAGAAGACACGCCCCTCAGTCAAGCGTTTGGGCCCTTGAAACCTTACCCCAAAGGGGGCCGGGGGGCATCCAGATCTTAACCCCCGGGATGCCCCTCTGCGCCATTAATGACTCTTAATACTAATTTAAAAAAAAAAAAATAAAATAAAAACCGCTAGCGGCCCGAGTCATTTTCCAGGATCGTTCGAATTTGGGTGGGGGTCTGTGTTTTTCCCGTGTGCCCTAATTGCTATAATATATAAAATATTATAATAATAAATATATAAAAATATAATAGAGAGAGAGAGAGAGAAGAGAAGAGAGGAGAAGAGGAGAGAGATTTTAAACGTTCTTGTTCGGTTGTAAACGGGGTAATTTTTGCTTCAGAGCTCAAGGTTTTGCCGGCTCTTGCCGCAATCGAAGAGGGGAGCCCGCCCTGAAGAAAGTGCACCAGTACCACCCCTCATTCCCTTATTTAAATTTTTGGAACCCACTCATAATAGAATTGAAAATCTTTTCCCCCATCTCTGTCTCTGTCTCGTCCTTCTCTCTCCCCTCTCCCCTCTCCCTCCTCTCTCTCTCTCTCTCTCTCTCCTCTCGCTAATTCAAACGCTTTCATTGGTTCGTTTGTCAATTTGTGGACAATGCTAATTTGTTTGAACGTGCAAATTTTGTCATTGTTTTTTTAAAAATTTTTTTTCGTTCTTTTGCTTCGGGGCTCGTGAAAAAAAAAAACCCACAAACCATTTGCTTTTGTTTTTCTCATTGCCTTGGTAAAAAAAATTTCGTTCGTTCGTTCCTCTCTCTCTTCTACTTTTTTCCCCTCCTCTCCCTCTCCCTCTTTTCCCCCCCCTCCCCCTCTCTCTCTCTCCCTCTCTCTTTGTGGGGGTGTGTGTGTGTGTGTGTGGTGTGAAAAAGAGGGGAGAGAGGAGGGGGGGGGGGGGGGGGGGGAGGGCGAACGATTTGGATCCGCTCTTACCGATCCAGGGTCCAAGCCATTCATCTCCATGAACACTTCATTGCCCCCGCCCCTGCAATCACCTACCTCCACCTCAAATACCTCCCTTTCTGTAAACCTCCAGACACCACCTTCTGTCCCCCCCCTTCGCCACCACCTTCTGGCCCCTTTCTTCAACCCTCCCTTTCTCCCACCTACCTTCTGGCACCTTTTCAGACACCTCCTTCTTCACCTCTTCAGATCACCACCATCTGTCACCTCTTCAGATCACCAACCTTCTCCCCCTACCTTCGGCACCTCTTCAATCACCTCCCTTTCGTCACCTCTTCAATCACCTACCATCTTCACCTCTTCAACACCTCCTTCTGCCACCTACCTTCTGGCACCTTTTCAGACACCTACCTTCTTCCCTACCTTCTGTCACCTCTTCAGACACCTACCACTTCACCTTTTCAATCACCTACCTTCTGCCCCACCTACCTTCTGTCACCTCTTCAGATCACCTCCCTTCTGGCACCTCTTCAGACCCTACCTTCTGTACCTTTTCAATACCTACCTCTGCCACCACCTTCTTCACCCTCTTCAGACACCACCTTCTGTAAACCTCTTCAGATCACCACCTTCTCCCCACCTACCCTTCGTCACCCTTCCCAGACACCTACCTTCTGTCACCTCTTCAATCCCCTTTCGTCCCCTGGGCCTTTTCATGACTCAGATCACAGCCCGGGAGCACACCCCGAGGCATCATTGTCAACAAAAAAGGGGACCTCAAAGGAAAAGCAGAACCAAATCAATCCCCCTCGGGAAACAGCATCAATTATCAATCCACTGCCCCGTCCTCCCCCTTTTTCTCACGGAGTACATTTGCCCCCAGGGGCCCCCAAAGCGCATGAAAAAAAGCAGATCTCTCTTTCCCGGGCCTGTACCAACACTGCCGGGGGAAGTTTCTTTTCCCCTTTAATGGGCCCCTTCCACACGCTCTCTGAGGATTTTCACCTTGAGGCTCTGGGGGGTTTAGCCCTGGACTTTTTCCTTCCCAATTTTGAGCTATTTTTTGTGTGCCTGTACTGAACATTGCAGGTCCAATAAAAACCTGCATTGGAGGGTGAAGAAAACATAAGCCGAGAAAGTGCCCAGGTTTTTTTAGTTATAAAACATCTATGCCTCGTCTCCTCTGTCCTCTCTCTCCCCTCTCTCTCTCCCTTTTTTTTTTTTTTTTTTTTTTTTAGGGGGCGGAGGGGGGGTGGGGCTCCAGACTTCTTATTTTTGTTCCCTGCAACCTCAAAGGGCTACAAAATTCGTGAAATGCAAAAAAAGAAAGACTTCGCGTTTCTGGACAGCGGCAAAAAAACTTAAAATTCATGCAACAAAACAAAATGCAAAGTATGTAAATTTCGATACAGTGTAATAAAAACAAGGGAATTTTCGACAAATGTATCTTTTTTTTTAGAAGTTTCGACACAAACAAAAAAACACCCCGCACCCACTTCCCCCCCCCCCGGCACATAAAGATAGAAGCACACACAAAAAAAAACCCACCCCAATCCAGTAACCGCCATGTTTTGCCCCAATTGACGCGAGACACCGCATGACATTTCCCGTACTAAGAATGCGACTCGACCTCTCTACGTGCCGCCTCGCCTCTGGTTTTGGTTTGTTTCTGTTCGTTGATGTATTTTTTTTTCAGGACACTTTTCACTGTTTTATTTTAGTCGTCGTACCGGGTGTTTAACATCTTGGAATTATAGGCCACCACATTGATAAAAGGCTTCCTGGGCAAATCACCCCTCTCTCCCACCCTTTAGTGCATCGAGCGCGATCCACCCACCCCCCCCCTTTTTTTCTCCGTCCCAAAAAGAAGGGGGGGGTGGGGGGGGGGGGTGGGGGGGGGGAGTGTGGGGTGAGGAAGTTGAGGGAGGACGGGGATAATTGCCCCAAATCACTGTTAAAAAACTCCAAGAAGCGAAACAGTTGGGAAATCAGTGTGGTGTGGTGTGTGTTGTTTTTTGTCTTCAATTTAAGGTCTTTTCCCCATTAATGATATTAAAACAAGGGGAAAAAATTTGGAGAGGGGAGCATAAAGGGGGGGGGGGCATCTTGCAATCATTACAAAAAAACAAAAACAACACTTTTCAAACTTTGCAATAAAGAAAAAAGGGAGGGGAAAACCAACTTTAAATAACTAATTTGAATCATAACCAAACTAAAACAAATTCCCATAGGACGCGTAGAAACACTTCGCAAAAACAAAAAAAAAACTAAAATTTCAAGAATACTGTCAAAGAACTTTTAGAAATAGCCGGGAAAAAAGGTCTCAATCTCTGCATTTAAAGAATGTGTTGGTTGAAAAATTTGGGCACCCCACAGACATTTAACATTTTTCTGAATTTTTTTTGAAGGCTTAACTTTATCCTATAAGAAGCGAAGTAATGTTCTAAATTTAAACGTTGCTATAATTCACGCTTTTTGTTTTTTAAAATAAACCCAATTATAAGAGACCAGAGAAATTTTTCCTTTCCCAGGGAAGATTTTGAAACTTTGTTCCACATGCTGCCTAGTAAATGATACCCTTTTTAACGGGAAAATTTAATGTGTGGTGTGTTGTGTGGTGTGTGGTTTGTGTTGTGGTGGGTGTGTTGTGTGTGTGTTGTGAGGCTGCGTGCGTGTGGCGTGTGTATGTGTGTGTGGCGTGCGTGCGTGCTGCGTGGGGGTACGTGATGCTTGCGTCGTTCGTGTTTTTGTGGGTTTTTTGTGGTGTGTTTGTGTTTTGTTGTGTGAGGAGGGGGGCGAGGGGGGGCAGGGGGGGAAAAAATTAGGAGAGAAAGGGCATAAGGCATTCTTGAGGGGAATAACGACGAGGTATTACCAAAATGAGGTTTTTGGACACTAATTCCCACCTACCGAACGTTTCCAGCGGGGGGTACTTCCCCGACAGCTTCCCGACGTATGTCCTAAACGCCCTTTTTCAGAGAGGCGCCATAGCAAATGCCGTATGTTCGGTTAAATCGGCCCCAAAAGCTTTTCACTAGCTTTTTTGTGTCTTGCCCTGAGTCTGGTCTCGGTAATGTGAGTACTGCAATGGATGAAAAAACAAAACAAAAAAGCAAAAACCAGGTTTAAAAAACCCCCAAGGGTTTTTTGTTCACCTCAATTTCCGTCACTCTTCAGACACCACCTCTGTCACCTTTCAGATCACTACCTGTCTGTCGCCACCCTTCTGTCCAATTCAGACATCTTTGTCATTTCACACTTGCACTCGGCTCAGTCGATCACAGCCTGGAGCCACTTCCGAGTGTCAGTCATTGTCAACACAAAGTGGACCTCAAAGGAAAAGCAGGAACCAAATCAATCCAGACCTTCAGGAAACAGCTATCAAGCTTATCAGATCTCACTGCCCACGTTCTCTCCCTTTGTCAGTCACGGAGTACATTTGCCCCTAGGCCGCCAAAGCGCATGAAACCGAGCAGATCTCTCTTCCGGTCCTGTACCAGACACTGCCGGGTAAGTTGTCTCCCTTTAATGGCCGCTTCCGACACGCTCTGCTGAGGAGTCGTCACCTTGAGGCGTCTGGGGTTCAGCCCGTGAGACATCTTCCTTCCCAATGTTTGAGCTATTTTCTGTGTGCCTGTACTGAGACATTGCAGGTCCATTAAAGCCTGCATTGGATGGGTGAAGAAAACGATAATGCCGAGAAAGTTGCCTCAGGGTTTTGTAGTTATAATAACAGTCTATGCCTCTGTCTCTCTCTGTCTCTCTCTCTCTCCTCTCTCTCCTCTCTCTCTCTCTTTTTTTTTTTTTTTTTTTTTGAGGGGGCGGAGAGGGGGGTGGGGGCTCCATGACTTCTTGATTTTTGTTCCCTTGCACAGCCTCAAGGTCTACAAAGTTCAGATGAAATGCGAAAGAAAATGAAAGACTTGCAGCGTTACTGGACAGCTGGCAAAACACTTAATAATTCATGCACACAAAACAAAATGCAAAGTGATGTAAATTTTCGATACAGTGTAATAAAGACAAGGCAATTTTCGACAAATGTATCTTTTTTTCAGAAGTTACAGACAGCAAACAAAAAATACACCCCGCACCCACTTCCCCCTCCCCAGCGGTCAGCATAAAGATATGAAGCACACACAAAAAAAAACCCACCTCCAATCCTAGTAACCGCCATGTTTTGCCCCAATTGACGCGAGACAGTCCGCATGACATTTGCCCTTGATGACGTAAGAATGCGACTCGACCTCTCTACTGTGTCTCGCCTCGCCTCTGTGTGTTTGGTTTGTTTCTGTTCGTTGATGTATTTATTTTCAGGACACTTTTCACTGTTTCATTTCAGTCGTCGGTACCGGCTGTTTACATCTTGGAATTATAGTGCCACCAACATTGTATAAACTGGCTTACCTGGTCAATATCACTCCCTCTCTCCCTACTCCTTTAGTGCATCGAGCGCGATCCACCCAACCCCCCTCCCTTTTCTGTCTCCGTCCAGGAAAAGAAGGGCGGGGGTGGGGGGATGGGGGGTGGGGGTGGGAGTGTGGTGTGAGATGAGAGGTAGAGTGGAGGTGACGGGCATAATTGCTCCCCAATCAGCTGTTAAAAAGCAGTCCACAGAAGCGAAACAGTTGGAAAGTCAAGTGTGTGTGTGTGTGTGTGTTGTTGTGTTGTCTTCAATTTAAGGTCTTTCCACATTAAGTGATATTAGACGAAGGGAAAGGATTTGGAGAGGGGGAGCATGAGGAGGAGGTGGGTGGGTCATCTTGCAATCATATACAAAAAAAAACAACAACATCTTTACAATCTTTGCAATAAAGAAAAAGGTATGGGAAAGCCAACTTTAAATAACTATTTTGAATCATAACACAAACTATAACAAATGTCCCATAGGACTGCGTAGTAAACACTTCGCAAAATCAAAACAACAAACTAAAATTCTCAAGAATACTGTCAAGAGAACTTTCAGAAATAGCCGGTAAAATAGGTCTCAATCTCTGGCATTCCAGAAGAATGTGTTGGTTTGAAATTTGTTCACCGCACAGACATTTAACATTCTTGCTGAATTTTGTTTTGAAGGCATTAAGCTTTATCCATAAGAGAGCGAAGTAATGTGTCTAAATTTGAAACTGTTGCTATAATTCACAGCTATTTTGTTTGTTAAACAACCGAATTCAGTAAGAGACCAGAGAATTTCTCCTTCCTATGGAGAGATTTTGAAACTTTGTTCCACGATGCTTGCTCTAGTAAATGATACCCTTCTGTAACGGATAATGTCAAGTGTGTGTGTGTGTGTGTGTGTGTGTGTGTGTGTGTGTGTGTGTGTGTGTGTGTGGTGTGTGTGTGTGTGTGTGAGTGCGTGCGTGCGTGTGTGCGTGTGTATGTGTGTGTGTGCGTGCGTGCGTGCGTGCGTGCGTACGTGAGTGCTTGCGTGCGTTCGTGTTTATGTGTGTGTGTGTGTGTGTGTGTGTGTGTGTGTGTGTGTGTGTGTGAGGAGGGGAGCGAGGCGGGGCAGGGGGAGAACAATTAGGAGAGAAGGGCATAAGGCATTCTTGAGGGGGAATAACGGACGAGGTATTACCAAAATGAGGTTTGGACACTAATTCCGCAGCCTACCGAACGTTTCCAGCGGCGGGTACTTCCCAATGACAGCTTCCTGAGCGTATGTCCTAAGACGCCTTTTGCAGAGAGGCGCCATAGCAAATGCCGTGATGTTCGGTTAAATCGGCCCGAAATGCTTTTCACTAGCTTTGTGTGTCATTGCCCTGAGTCTGGTCTCGGCTACATGTGAGTACTGGCCAAGTGGATGAAGAACAGCAAAGCAAAACCAAGGTAAAACTAGGACGTTTAATTTCAGCAGGACACACACACACACACACACACACACACACACCGAAACCAAATTATTGACAGATTAACCCACAGGTGAATACACACACACACACACACACACACACACACACCACCACCACCACCACCACAACCACTTAAAGAGTAAAGAATCAGAGGAAACAACAGGCTCGCATGCGAAAAGCAAAACAGTTCACACAGTAGTAGTCTGTTGTCAGTACTGTATGCTATGCTCGTGCAACGGTCAATGTTGATTCGCAAATGCCGTTCACAATGAGGTGTGAAAACAGCGTCGCGACTGCCACCATTGAAACGGGTTTGCATAATAGTCGTAACAATGGCACTCTTTTTAGGCAAACGGCAAGGATTTCCTATATTCCGCCCTCTTCCCTGAAACCACACACACACACACACACACACCACACACCTTTCTATCAACCTACTCACCTATTTTTCTATTTGCCTGTCTATGAGATTCTACCTGTGTGCGTTATAGACTATTAATAGATTACCGTGTCGTTTGTCTCATAGAATTTTGCTCGAGTAAACGTTGCTGCCGTGCGTGTTGCATACGTGCGTTCATCCGTGCATGCTGCACACCTCGGTCTATCGTCTCGTCCGAAAAGACGAGAACTCATCACCGGTAAATACCGCTGGCTCTTTTCACCAATCGTGACGGACTTTACATAATTCGACGAAATTCTTCAAACAGCGACGTCCTCTAATTGGTAAGAAGGTACGTCGGTATTTTTTTCTCTTTTCAGGTGACCACTTCAGATCTCACAGAAGAAGAAAAAAAACACACGAACAAACGAAAGAAAAACAAAAAACACATTAACACGAACAAATAAACAAAGAAGAAACAAAAAAACACATTAACATGAACAAATAAACAAAGAAGAAACAAAAAACACATTAACATGAACAAATAAACAAAGAAGAAACAAAAAACACATTAACATGAACAAATAAACAAAGAAGAAACAAAAAAACACATTAACATGAACAAATAAACAAAGAAGAAACAAAAAACACATTAACATGAACAAATAAACAAAGAAGAAACAAAAAACACATTAACATGAACAAATAAACAAAGAAAAAAACAAAAAACACATTAAACATGAACAAATAAACAAAGAAGAAACAAAAGATGAAGAGATAAAAGAAAAAACCAGTCCCTTACGAGAATCGAACCCGAGCTACTGGATTTTCTCGCTTCCTGGGAGTGTGCGTAATACAGTATTCTCCCTTTCCACCTTCAAGCCCACACCTTTTGTTTTCCCAGAGCAAATAGAATCAGACTAGGAAATAAACGTGATTCAGTGTCTGTCAGAAACGTGGAGAGAATGCTGGTCAACCTGTCCACCAATCAAAACGCGTTACTATTTATAGTCCTTTTCCTTCTTCATCGACGGTGGATTGTCAGAAAAGATCTCCTTTCTTATTACTTACTCTTACGCTAGTTACAGATAACATTTATTTTGTTTACATCCGAAGATGAAGTAGATTTTGGTCCGAAAAGAATAAAATCAGAACCTCTTTTTTCTTCTTTTTTTCCTTTCTTTTCTTTTCTTTTTCTTTTTTTTCTCTTTTTTTTTTTCTTTTTCTTTTAACTCTGATGAATACGTGTATGTTAGAACACGCCTTTGGCGGATTTGATGTGTCAACTTCATGGCGATTACTGTTTTTTCAAAATCTCAATTCAACTGTAGATCCGCTGATTTCGCAGCGAATAATAAACTGAATCAGACTACACGAAAAATGCCTATAGTATGACGACACCTCCAGTGTGATTTTCTACTAATATCAAAAACAAACAAACAAACAAAGAAACAAAACAATAATGACAGGCCTTTCGTCATTTTATAATTCAAGGTTTCTTTTTTTTCCCCTTCTTTTTCTTCAACAAGATACAACTGTCGGTTCATCTTATTTCCTAAAGTCTGTGTTGATTAATAACAAGAGCCAACAGCACTTTGGACGTTAAAAATCCTCTCAAGCAGCGCGTGCGTGAATAGGCCTACTTCGGACATGCCAGCATCCCTCTGAGGCCACGTGTGTATGCATAATTATTTTCTTTTAACCGAATCAGCTGTTATGACTCAGTCGTGAATCCAGCAAGGAAGGTATTCAGTGTCACGATGAACGTGACAGGAACGAACGTGACAGGGGAAAGCCTGCAGCAGAGAGGAGACGACAGATCACAGAGAGTGTGCAGGTGCTTGAAGCCAGCACTACCTTTTCTTTTGGTAGGAGAGCAAACCATTTCCTACGCTTTCCTGCATTACACACTTCTACCGTTGCCTTCACTTTCGTGGGTTCAGTGTTCCTGCCCTTTTCTACCTTTTCAACATACTCCTTATTTTATCTTTCTTTCTTGTTCCTACGTTTTCCTACCTTCTTCTACGTTTCCCCAGCTTTCTATGTTGTTTTCTGTCCATTTCAATATTTTGTTGTTGTTGCCTTTTTCTTTAAAAGCAACATCTTCCTTCTTCAGAGCTACGTGTACGTTTCTCTCGTGTATTCTACGTGTTCCTATCCTGTTCTGCGTTTGCTAACTGTTTTGTTTTGTTTTGTTTGTTTGTTTCGTTGTTTTGCATTTTCCTATATTTTCCTATAACTTCTTTATCTTTACACTCTGCGTTTCCTATTCTTCTCAAACGGTTTGTGTTCTTCTTACCGTCCTCTACCTTCCAACGTTTTAGCTACATGTTCAAAATAATTCTCTACTTTTTCCTTCCTACGTTTCCCTTCTAATCCTGCGTTTCCCTTTACTTTTCTCTGTAATGTAATGAAAAGGAGATTTATAAAGTGCTTACCTCGCAAGAGCCCAAAGCGCACATTACAGAAACAGGATGAAATACTTATTCTAACTCAAAGCGCACACACACACACACCACACCACACACACACACACCCACACACCACACACACACACACACACACACACACACACACACACACACACACACTACACACACAACACACACACACACACCACACACACAACACACGCACACACGCACGCACACACACCACACCACCACACACACACAACACACACACACACACACACACACACACGAAAAACATACATACGCAGACAGACACACGAGTGCGTCAACACCAGCAAACACGCGCACAGAGATAAGTGGAAATCGTTAATCATCCTAGGGAAAGATGTGTCTTAGGGAGGTTTTAAAGTCTCTAAAGAGTCCGTGTTGCGCAGAGAAGAAGGGAGACCATTCCACGAAGACGCGCCCTTGTGCTACGTTGTTCTACCTTGTCCGAGGTGTTCCCACCTTATCATACAGTTTTCTACCTTATCTTAAGTGTTTCTACCTGCATGGCGTTTATCTACCTTCTCCTGAGTTTTCCTGTTCATCCCTGTGTTTTTCCTTGCCTGGTCCATGTTTGTCTACAGATTCTGACGTTACGTACCTGTTTTCAACGTCTTACTGACTTTTCCTACTTTTCTATACGGGAGAGTGAGCGTTGTAGACAAATTTTGTTACACAATACACACGCCACAAAAAAAAAAAAAATGCAAAGCATAAAACGTACTCCCAGTTTATCCTGAATACGCGTGAGATATTCCATAAAGAGGAAAAACCGTCTTCGACTGGTGTATCCGTTAGTAATGGCTATTCTGGTAAACATCGGACATCGTCTGTGACCTATAATGAACATACTTACAAATTTTCAGAAAGATCGGCCAAGAACATTCTAAGATTTTCCATAAAGACGAAAACCATGATGGGCCGTTAGTAATGGCTATAACGGTACACTTAAACATCGGGCATCATCCGTGACCCATAATGAACATACCTACAAATTTTCAGAAATATCGGCCACGTACTTTCTGAGATATTCCATAAAGAAGAAAAACTGGTACAGGCCGTTACAGCCGTTAGTAACGGCTATACCGGTAAACTAAAACATCGGGTATCATCCGTAACCCATAGTGAACATACTTGCTAATGTTCACAAAGATCAGCCAAGTACTTTCTGAGATATTCCATAAAGAAAAAAATGTTACAGGCCGTCACAACCATTATTAATATGGCTTTTACGGTAAACTAAAATATCGGGCATCATCCGTGACACATAATGAACATACCTGCTAATTTTCACAAAGATCGGCCAAGTACTTTCTGAGATATTCCATGCAGAAAAACAACCGTTACAGACCGTTGCAGCCGTTAGTAATGGCTATAACGGTAAACTAAAACATCGGGCATTATTCGTGACCCATAATGAACATACCTGCTAATGCTAACAAAGATCAGCCAAGTAGCTTTTGAGATATTCCATGAAGAAGAAAAAGCGTTACAGGCCGTTACAGCCGTTAGTAACGGTATATATGGTAAGCTAAAACATCGGGCATTATTCGTGACACATAATGAAAATACCTACAAATTTTCAGAAAGATCGACCAGGTGCTTTCTGAGATATTCCATGAAGAAGAAAACCCGTTAAGGCCGTTACAGCCGTTAGTAACGGCTATGACGGGGTAAACTAAAACATCGGGCATCATCCAAGACCCATAATGAACACACCTGCTAATCTTCACAAAGATCGTCCAAGTACTTTCTGAGATATTCTATACAGAAGAAAAAGCGTTACAGGCCGTTACAGCGTTAGTAACGGCTGTAACGGTGGACTAAAACATCGGGCATCATCCGTGACCCATAGTGAACATACCGACAAATTTTCAGAAAGATCAGCCAAGTACTTTTTGAGATATTCTATAAAGAAGAAAAACCGTTACAGGCTGTTACAGCCGTTAGTAACGGCTAAAACGGGGTAAACTAAAACATCGGGCATCATGCGTGACCCATAATGAACATACCTGCTAATTTTCACAAATATCAGCCAAGTACTTTCTGAGATATTCCATGGAGAAAGAAAAAGCGTTACAGGCCGTAACAGCCGTTAGTAACGTTAGTAGCCGTTAGTAACGGCTGTAACGGTAAACTAAAACATCGGGCATCATCCTTGACCAATAGTGAACATGCCTACAAATTTTCAGAAAGATCGGCCCAGTAGTGTTTCTGGAGCGAGTGGAACACATTTTGACCAGGGACACACACACACACACACACACACACACACACAGAGACACACACACACACACACACACACACACACACACACACACACACACACACACACACACACACAGCATTTCTTCATTCCCATTCTAAAGTACTCCTATTCTTTAAGAACTGGGAGTACAAAAAGGAGAAAACGAAAACACGACAAATAAAGATGGACACTGACAATTGTTACGGTAAACGCCATCGGAGATTCGAACTCGAAATGTCTGATTGAGAACTGGGCGCTCTAGTACTACTAAGCCAACTAGGTATTCCGTCGAGTGCTTGGTTGTTGAGATAGAGCTGCATCAGCGCCGGCAGCAAGAAGGCGTCACTGGCATGCGTGGAG
>CM031601.1:9443712-9446212 GCA_018398815.1 Conus ventricosus
CGCGCTCTGACACCATGGTTTGCGGGGTCAGCCACGGTAGTGCTGAAGGCTGTTGTATCAAAGGCTGCCGAAAAACACTTCGTACCGAAATTAGTGTGCAGCACGGTGTTTTCTTGTGTGTCTAGTCTGACATACTTCTTCGTAGGACTTGGGGCCCAAAAGCTGTTTCATAATGAGCTATATCGTTGGATCAAACACGTTTCTTACATTTTGCATTCCGCATCACAGGCTGATAGACGTACGTTCTGGCAGACACGTGATATATACCTCGCTTTCATTTTCTTTCTCTTTTTTCTGTTTTTTTCTGTTGTTTTTTTTTAAAACTATTATTATATTGCAGACGAAGACTGACCAGGAGATTCAGAATCTGAACAAGAAAACCGTTTCGTTTCGGATCGGTTATTCCCTTGCCACTGACCTTGCCGGCCACAGTGTTCAGAGAAGTAGGCACCAAAACCCTCGCAGCCCGATCTCGCTGATCGTTTTACGAACTGTCTGTTGAACAGTGCAACGGCTTGTACGTATGTCATTTTTCTATGGATGTGTCGTTGCGTGACATACTTTAAAAAGAAACAGTTTGAAGAATTCATTGCATGAAGTGTAGCGATTCTCTCTGAAAGGGATTATTCGCCTAGCAACGTCGAGTGGTGCGCTGGCACAGAGGGTACTTAAACGGCACCCGCTTTCAACAGCCAATGAATTTCGCAGGAAAAAAAAGAAAGAAAAGATATAGGGTATGCTCACCCATATCAAAAGCACAGAGAAGGGTATGGGTTGAAAGTGGAGGGGGGAAGAGAGAAAGACAACTGGAAATAATACATGAAATGAAATAAAGAAACCATCATTCTCCTGATTCTGTTCTTCTTTGACTCCTTGCCGTATGTCACAGTTCTGTTACTTTCATAATGTGAATGTTGTGTTAGACAATGCTATGTTATTTTGGTTGTTTTTTTCCGAAATTCTCCGTTGGCTTCAAAGATATTGCATGTGAATGAATATTATTTTGTGCGTGCACTTTAAAAAGAAAGGTATGAAACGAGCTTCGGGGTGTGTGTGTGTGTGTGTGGTGGTGTGTGTGTGTGGTGTGGTGGTGCGTGCGTGCGTGCGTGCTGCGTGCGTGCGTGCGTGCGTGCGTGCGTGTGTGTGTGTGTGTGTGGTGTGTGTGTGTGCACAAGAGAGAGAGAGAGAGAGAGAGAGAGAGAGAGAGAGAGAGAGAGAGAGAGAGAGAGAGAGAGAGAGGTGATGTTAGCGTAGGGGATGGAGATGCGAACACAGACGATTTA
This sequence comes from Conus ventricosus, assembly GCA_018398815.1. Taxonomy (NCBI): domain Eukaryota; kingdom Metazoa; phylum Mollusca; class Gastropoda; order Neogastropoda; family Conidae; genus Conus; species Conus ventricosus. The sequence goes on from CM031601.1 coordinate 9,444,996, forward strand.
TTGCATAATGGCCATGGCTCAGTTTGAAAGGGAGGTGTAAAAACAATTGCAGGTACAGCGAATTTCCACAGAAAGAGAGAGAGAGAGAGAGAGAGAGAGAGAGAGAGAGAGAGAGAGAGAGAGAGAATAGAAATAGATACATACACACATACATGCCCTCAAAGATTTCCATCAACCAGTTACCCGAAAAGCAGTCAATGTCAGCTCCGCTCGTATACCAACAAAGAAAGTCAACAACTCATAACCAGCTCTCCCCGCAATTAATGACTTTATCTGAACTGTCCCTCTAATAACAGCCTTCCATCAACGTGACAGGACCGATTACCAGTCACTGGGGTCGGCCCGGCCAACGTTGACCTCAGACAGGCTTTCTGAAACTGGTCCTGTCAACATCGCTGAAACCCCCCACACAATTAACTTCCGTCAACACAGAATGGAGGCTTGGCCGGGCGGGTCTGACTGCAAATGGTACTGTTTGCCCAAGCCCCATTTCCATTCGACCCCCCTTGCTGTCAAAATTCCGCATGTTGAAACCTGTATGATTGTGTGCGTGCAGGACTAAGCTTACAGCCACGTCGTAATAATCTTGCGATTCTCCCTTCCCTGTGTGCCCCCCCCCCCCCCCTTCCCCTTTCTTCCCCTTCCGCTCCCTTTTCCTCTTTTCCCCTTCCCCTTAATTCTTCATTGCTGTGTTTGTGCTATAACTTACGTTTAATAAAATGCAATGAAATGAGAACTTTTATAGTGTGCCCCCCCCCCCCCAACCCCTCCCCAGTTTATGAGTGGCTTACTGCGCTTTGCAATAGAGACAAGGAAACGTGAAGCAGAATGGAACATGAAATAACTGATATCTCACACTGGCCGCCACAACACACTATGAGCGCTTCTCTTCATTTTAGTAAGCAACAACACTGAGAATTAATATAAAATAAACAAACAAAAGTGAAACAATCTATTTACAAAATGGTACATCATACATCCAACATTTGTATCCTCAGACGAAACGTGGCCTACATCAACGTATGAAATCATCCAATGAAAAAATGCGTTAAATTAAGAGTGTCATGTGACGTAGCCTCACATCAAGGCATGTGACGCTCCATCACATGTAGTTTAGTGATATGAATCATTTCCCCATGACACAACTGAAAAGGAAGAATATTTATGTGGCTTGACTAGTGTAGCGGGCGTCCCCAAATAATGGTGAGAATAACTCA
>CM031601.1:9458356-9468356 GCA_018398815.1 Conus ventricosus
CCGATCTGCTCTGCTGTCCCTCGACTGAGGTGGGTCACCCACGGGAGCTGGTAAGCATCAGTTTCGTGGTTCGTTGTTTGTTTTCGTATTGTGTTAGCCGGCTAATTCTTCCTTTTGCGCAATTTCGTTTTGGTTTCAAATTTAAAAAGAAATATGTTTGAGACCACTTTTCTCTGGTTAATTCAATCTTTAGCCTGGCCATTCTAATTATATCCAAAGTCTTTCTCCTTGTTATGCTCTGTGATGCGGTAGTCGGTGGGGATGGGGGAGAACCTGGTGATTCAGGGTTGGTACTTGCTTGGTCTCGCTAGTCCGCCCCTGTCACAATCACCGGTCTCTTATTCTGCGGGCACCGTCTGTTTGTGTGTGCAAGGGGAACGAGTTCTATGTTTACGAGCGTGCGTACGCATGATTAGTCGTTTGGATGCGTGGTTGGAGAATTGTGTCATTTTGAAATGTTGCTATAAAATGTGGGGATAATTGTGCCATTGATTTATTTGCAAATGTGGTGGCAGTTATAATGTAATGGTTGCTGTATTAGTTCAGTTCCTAAGAAAGGAAAATGTTGAACGTGAGTGAGGGAAGGATGAAGACTTAATTTGCTATTCGTGTGTTTAGCCTGTGAATGTAATCTCTTACCTGCTTCGTGTGAGGAGACCTTTAGCGAACATTCCTCAGTTGGTTTGTTTACTGTGGTTTTGCTCAGGTCTGTGTTGGGCTGGTGATATTGTTGTGTTCGGCAAGCCTCCACTCGCCCATCATGCGAGGGGCTGTTAGGATTTAACAGCATATGCTAGACCGTACTGATGCGGGGTTCCAGTACCCTTCCTTCTTTCCTTCCAGTTCCTTCCGTGTCCTCTCCTCCGGGGGGGGGGGGGGGGGGGGGGGGGGGATTCACCCGAAGCTGGCGCTGTTGGGACCGAGCACTGGTTGAGGAGCATGTGGACTTTGCTGGAGGGTCCGACCCCTGTCCGGGACCTTCAGCAACAACGCCTCGTCCCACGGGACGCGTTCTCCACGGTCCTCGGACTTCCTACAGCACGTGACACCAGTGTGGTTCGCTCTGTGTCGTGCAATTTGGGTGTGTGCGTGTGTCAATGGTGTCGGCATTGAAAGACACTTCGTTCAAGAACCGACCCGGTTTTGGGCACCTGATGCGACTCAGTGCTCACAGTGGACTTTGGAGAGGCAGGGGTGTGGGGGAACCACACGAAGCACGGAAAGGAATGTGTGCTGGAAATGCTTATTTATGATTATGGTTATGTTGTGTGCGTTGAAATGCTTGTTTGCGACTATGTGTATGTCGTGTGTGTTGAAATGCTTAATTGTGTGTATGTCGTGTGTGTTGAAATGTTTGATTGTGATTGTGCATGTCGTGTGTGTTGAAATGTTTGATTGTGATTGTGCATGTTGTGTGTGTTGGAATGCTTATTTGTGACTATGTGTGTGTTGGTGTGAATAAATAGGGTGTTGTATCGTAATCTTTCTCATGTGGTCTCTTGCGGGGCGTGTGAGTTCAGTCACTCCCTTCACTCCCATCTAGACCGATCCTGTCAGGGCAGACCTCCAGGGGTCGGTCGTGACAGACAGTCTGTCTGTCCCTCAAATTCTCTCTCTCTCTCTCTCTCTCTCTCTCTCTCTCTCTCTCGTGTGTGTGTATGTGCGTGTGTATGTGTGTGTGTGCGCGCGCGTGTGTGTATGTGTGAACGCGCACGCGCGCGCGCGTGTGTGTGTGCGCGTTTATAGTCAGGTAGATAGATGCCTAGTGGTGAAGTAACGCGAGTCGCCTTACCGCCTGACCAACCTCACCCCCACGTAATCCCCGGGACAAAGAAAAACCAACAAAGCGAAGGTGTTACAGCGACAGCCACTCCCAGCGGTCACCCTCGTTCACCCGCTCAAAGAATATAGTAAACTCCGTAGTGTACTATATTCTTTGACCCGCTCAGACTGATAAGTAGGTTGCATAAGCTCGCGTCCTGGTCGATGTGTCGCTCACAAGGAACGACCTAGGCAAAGTGTGTGTGTGTGTGTGTGTGGGGGGGGGGGGGGGTGAGGGGGGTGAGGAAGGGGGGGGTTGGTTGGGGTAGGTTGCATAAGCTCGCGTCCTGGTCGAAGTGTCGCTGACAGGGAACGACCTAGGCAAAGTGTGTGTGTGTGTGTGTGGGGGGGGGGGGGGGGGGGGAGGGTGAGGAGGTGTGAGGAAGGGGGGTTGGTAGGGGTAGGGAGTAGGTGCGGGAGGGCGAGGTGGGGGGTGGGAGGGGGGGGGGGTAGGAGTAGGGATGAATAGCCAACTTGCGACCAGCACGTTTCACCGTGTCTTTTGTGAAGTGGCGGACAGAGCTGTTTCGACAGCCGTAGGGGAGAGGTTCTTCCGGTCATGACAGAGCTGTTTCGGCAGCCGTAGGGGAGATGTTCTTCCGGTCATGACAGAGCTGTTTCGGTAGCCGTAGGAGAGATGTTCTTCCGGTCATGACAGAGCTGTTTCGACAGGCGTAGGGGAGATGTTCTTCCGGTCATGACAGAGCTGCTTCGACAGGCGTAGGGGAGATGTTCTTCCGGTCATGACAGAGCTGTTTCGACAGCCGTAGGGGAGATGTTCTTCCGGTCAGGAAGCTGGGCCATGTAACATAAAGAGAAGAAAAGGAGACCTTGTCATTAAAAGGTTTTCCGGTTGGAAAACAAAACAAAACAAAACAAAGTTAAAAAAAAGTTGATGGGGATTGTTATTGGAATAGACGGGATGACGGCCTCCGGGATATCTTCTTCTTCTTCCTCCATTGACGTTCAGCGGTCATAACTTTGACCATTACTAACATTTTTGGCGCGAAGTGCAAGTGTGTGCTCTTAGTCGAATTTCGTACTCATAGTCCTTATCCGTATGCCATTAATCCACACACACAAAAAAGAAAAAGAAACGTCCCATCAGTAAAGCTGGAGGTTAGAAGTGCCCCTGCACCACCTACGTTGGTGGGCTGAGTGTGACGCGCCAAACCACCAGAAAGAGAGTTGAAAAAAAGTTGTGAAAGACCAAGTGTGTGTGTGTGTGGGGGGGGGGGGGGGGGGGGGGGGTGAGGGGGAGGGGCTACGGGGAGGGAGGGGGGGAGGAAGTCTGCTGTGCCTGGAAGGCCCTCAGTAGTGCCCTAAAGCAGAAGGCGTTGTAGGAAGGCACCTCGCCGACATCAGGCTGGGAGGGAGTGCCAGTCGACAACGGTCCTCGGAAGGAAAGAATACTTCCCTAAGATGTTCATTGGCAGCGAACGTGTTGCCGGAATGGAAACACCTTCTTCTTCACTGCCAGATTCTGAATCATAAACATGTTCTGTTGTGACAAGCAGTGCAGTTTAGACACTATAGATTCTCTGATGATTCTGTCTGAGACAGTCACTCACTCAAAGTGTACGGCACTGGACGCAGCGTATTGAAGAGACCTATGGGCCTTTGGCTGTCATTGGGTTTGAAATTTGGTGATTAGTTAATGTTGAAATGTAGTGTAGTATACACGTGTATGTATATAGGTAGGCGCGTTTGTGGGTGTGTGCGCACATCTTTATGGTGTGTGTGTGTGTGTGTGTGTGTGTGTGTGTGTGTGTGTGTGTGTGTGTGTGTGTGTGTGACCTTTTTTCCGTGTGTGTCTGTATGTGTGTGTTTTACAGTTTTACATTCCCCCCCCCCCCCCCCCCCGGTGTAAAATCACCAAGAGTAGGTGGTCTCCCTTCAGTGTGTGGGATCGGCACAGGTGTAACATCACTGACTTGCCATGACAGTGACTCGACGACGGCAGCGCAGTGTCTCCTCTGGTGGGTTGACTGATACTGACCCTATATGTTATTGATTGCTGCTTGTTCGCGCGCTGCTGGGGGCTGCTATACGACAAAACTGCGTAGGGTGGTGGAAGGTGGTGTGTGTGGTGAGTGTGTGTGTGTGTGTGTGTGTGTGTGGTGTGTGTGTGTGTGGTGTGTGTGAGTGTGGTGTGTGTGTGTTGTGTGTTGTGTTGTGTGTTGTGTGTGTGTGTGCGTGTGCTGTGCGTGGCGTGCATGGCGTGAGTCCGTGCGTGCGTGCATGCGTCCTCTCTCTCTCTCTTCTCTCTGCCCCTCTCTTCTCTCTGTTCACACAAGATGCTTCTCTCTCTCTCTCTCCTCACTCTCGCTCCCTATCTCTCTGTTCATAAAGCTCCGCTCTCTCTCTCTCTCTCTCTTTTTCCCAGTCTTCTCTCCTCCTCTCTCATCTCTCTCTTTCACTAACTCCCTCCTCTCTCTCTCTCTCTCTCTCTCTCTCTCTCTCTCTCTCTCTCTTCTCTCTCTCTCTCGTGCACGATGCAGAGACACAGAGATTTAACCCCAGTCCATGAAAATGGCAGGGACGCGATCTTCATCATAGTATCTCTATCATAATCACGACACCATATCATTATCGTTAGCATCGGTGACAGTAGCAACAAAAAACAAAGAAAGAACGACAAACGCAACAACGAGAGATCATCACCGTCGTCATTATTGTCAACATCACAGCAACAGCAACAACAGCTCACAGCCAAACGAAGGAACCGAATCATGCAAGCAGCTGTATTGTTTTTGTTTTGTTTAAGGTGATTCCAAAATGATCATTTTGCTTTTCTTTTCTTTTTCCCCATTCAGGAAACTACAGCTTGACGTCATCATGACCTTCAACCACCGGCACGGATGACGTGCGAAATGCCTTCACGTCATAGTTCCTGTGACGCAAAACAGTTTCACACTCTTACCCCTTCGTCCTCATCTTTCGGGAGACTTGCCGTTTGATGTAAGCAGCCCGCCTGCTTAGCCAACGTGCTTTGACGTCAGCAAGAGCTACAAGAACACCAGGTCATCATTACTACAGTCGTCGTCATCGCTAACGTCATCAGCCTACAGAGACCGCTGCCAAGAAAAACACGTCGCATCCTTTATTTCTTGAATCACCGTGCTGCCTTACCTAACATCTAGATCATTTTCAGTGACAAATCCCACACGTGCTAGGCGAATGTGTAGCGTGATGACGTGTCACTTTGAATCAGCTCATGTGTGACGCGTGACTACCTCCTGTGAATCAGCTGCCTTGTTTGGTGGATCTTCGGTCCTGTTGAATAGTTACAGTGATTTTGTTTTGCTCTGGCTATTCTGGTCAGTTTTCTTTTCCCAGTGCCTTCACCAGCTAAGTGTGTGTGTGTGTGTGTGTGTGGTGAATGATTTGTACTACCTTCAGATCTTGACCATGTTGGATCGACATCACGCCTTCTTCCATGCATATCTTACCATGATGACTTTCAGTGACTGATTTTGATGTGTGTTAGCTGGTGCCTTGAAGTGCGTTCAGTGACAACGATCCCGACACGTATTCAGTTCAGCGAGAAAGCAGCCACGTAAATAATCGTATTCAAGTAAAAAAAAAAAAAAAAAAAAAAAAAAAAAACAACACAACACTACCTGAAGGATAATCTTTTTCATGTTGGAGAAATGTGGGCCGTATGGACTGTTGAGTCACTTGTGTTGTGAATACTTCCACCACGCTTAGTTTCTGGTCCAGTTTTAAGGACGTTTACATTGACCGACATGAACTAGTTCACATCCACTAACATATACACAATTAGCTTGTGCTTTGATCTCTTTTCCCCCGGTGTTCGTATTCGGTGTTTCTTCATCAGCTGCCACAATGGTCTTGAAATTTCTATACCGACGGACGGTTCGTCGTCTGGGCAAGGCGATATACGTCTTGCTGTTAGTTTCCTGTCTGGGTGTCCTGATGATTCTCCTCAAGGACAGCTCTGACGTCAAGAAAGCACCAAAGGTGCCCGAGGGAGCCATCACCCACATCATCATCCCTGTGGCAAGCAAGACCGGAGTCAGTGCACGTTCCCTCCCCGTTTCCATCCACCAACACCACGTCCAACAGGTCAGCGACGTTCCTGATCACGGCCGGAGTGAGGGGGCGGCTGGCAACCAGATGTTCCAGACGCCTCCCTTCGGGGGGTGGCCTCCATGAACAACATGAAGCCCTTCTACCCTTCCAACTTGTTGTCCAACATCTTCGAGGTCCCCACATGCAACGCTGGCCGAATAAAGGTTCCGAGTCGTCGACGAAAAGGACTTCGCGACCTACGTCCCAAATTTGAGGAGCTGCCTCAGAAAAACACCCTGATCATGCAGTATTTTAAAGTCGTGGAAGTATTTCCCGGGTCTATCCGCGAGACAGTGACGGGGGAGTTCCGGTTTAAGGAGAGAGTGCAGGCGGTGGCCAAGAAGAAGTGGAAAGACACGCCGGCAGAACCAGGAATCAAAACCGTGGTGGGAATTCACGTCCGTCGAGGCGACATGAACGCGCCTCATCACATACGCAAGGGCTACCACATCGCCCCCGCCTCCTACGTGAACCAGGCCGTGGCCTACATGCGCAAGAAGCACCCTGGAGCCATCTTTTCCTGGTGACCGATGACCCCAGTGGGCTCGGCCAACCTGGACATGTCGGACATCATCGTGGTGGACTGGTCCTCGGCGGAGGTGCACCTGTGCGTGCTGGCGTCCTGCCACCACGTGATCATGACTGGGGACGTATGGGTGGTGGGGAGGGTACCTGGCGGGCGGGGAGGTGGTGTACTACTGGGACCCTGAGCAGATGCTTCATAAGCCGCCTTTGCCGGTGGAGGTCCGGCACCCGGAGGACTTCTTCTTGCCAACTGGGTGCCTCTGTCCGGACTGTGCCGGAATTCTGTGACACTGGGCAGGCGTTCTGTCATCCCTTTTTCGTCTGTCCAGCCCGTCTGTTTGTGACAGCCGATTCTTCGGCACGGCATGTGTGTGTTGTGTGTGTGTGTGTGTGTGTGGTGGTGTGTGTGTGTGTTGGGGGTTGTGTGTGTTGTGGTGGCGCGGTGTGTGTGGCGTGCGTGCGTGGTGTGTGTGGGGTGTGTGTGTGGTGTGTGGTGTGTGGTGTGTGTGTGTGTGGGTGGTATTCTAAGGTAAATCCGGATCAAATGTTTGTCAACTTTGAGAGGTATGGTTTGTTTTGATGGGAAAATTCCATCTGAGGTGACCACGTCTTTCTGTCTGTCTTTCCCCCTCCCCTTCCTCGCTTCTTTTCCTCTACTCCCCTTTTCTCAGGTTCTTGGCTCTGTGGCTCTTTATTTAGGGAAGAGAGAGAGAGAGAGAGAGAAGAGAGAGAGAGGAGAGAGAGAGTTTGGGCCCTAAAGGAGCCCAAAGAGAGAACGTGCGTGTATGGCTTGATGTGTATGTGTGTGTGTGTGTGTGTGTGTGTGTGTGTGTGGTGTGTGGGGGTGTGTGTGTGCGCGCGGTGTGTTTGTACGTGTGGGTGTTTTGTGTATGTGTGTGCGCGCGGCGGCGCGCGCGGGTGTGTGGTGTGGGGTGTGGGTGTGTGTGTGTGGTGTGCGTGCGGCGGCGTGCGCGGGGTATGTGTGTGCATCAGTAGGACGCGCGCCACGTGCGCGCATGGTATGTCTGTGAGTTCATGAGCCTAAAAATATGAATGACAGGACACGTATGAATATATAAGAATTCATAAATCGTTGCAATCAGTTTTCCCCGCTGTTGGTTTTCGTTCTTGGTATTGATTGTGTGATGATGATACGAAAATCTGTGGTTGTTGCTGTTGTTGTTGTTGGAACTATCTAACAGGGTTCTCCTGTGTTCCTGTTTGGGACACACTTATGTTCGGTCAGGGATTATGAAATCGTGACACCAATGATTATGCAATGTATTGAGCCGGGTTTTCCTTGTTTTCCCCCAAGAGAGAACGGTTTATTTTGAGTTTTTTGTTTTTTTTTTTATTTTTTTGTTTTTGTTTTGGAAAGGGATTGCTGTGTACAAAGACTTTTTTCAAGTTCTTTATTTCAGAAAAATTTTCTTTTGGACTTTTCATCAGCTTCAGTATCATGTCATACTTGTCCATGTCAGCAAAACTGAAATGAGAAAAGAGCAGGGGTGCCACACACACACACACACACACACACACCCCACACACACACACACACCACGCACGCCATGCACGTGCACGCACAACCCCACACACACACACACACACACACACACACCCCTCACACACACAACACCACACAACACACAATATCCACCCATCTATCTATGTATATCTACATACATACATACGTATATACTTTTTTCCTTTGTTTCCCATCCAACTCGGTATCTTTTGTAATTGATCGTTCTTCCTCCTTTAGTTTTGTTTGATTTCACCTCTTTCTAATGACGTCGGATCTTCCTTTTCTTTTTCTTTTTCTTTTTCTTTTTTTTCTTCTTTTTATTATTTCCTTTTTGTATGTTTGTTTTCAATTCTATCATCTCTGGAAGTCTATTGACGACACACGAGGGGTGAGGAAAAGGTAGTATGGTGTGTGTGAGCGGACGTGCTGATGCCAGGGTTCTTTCAGGACTTCTGTGTGGGAGATTCCACTTCCACGACACTCAGCACGAGAACATGTGTGGGGTGTGTGTGTGTGTGGTGTGTGGTGTGTTGTGGTGTGGTGTGTGTGTGTGTGTGTGTGTGTGTGTGTGGGGGGAGAGAGAGAGAGAGAGGAGAGAGAGAGGAAGAGGGGAGGGGAGAGAGGAGAGAGTGCTTCAGCACGTTTTCACATTTTTTTTAAAATTTTTTTATGTCGTCCACGGGGTATTTTTTGTTTGTTTGTTGCCTTTCGTGTTTGATTTTGGAGAGATGGATTTTGCATTTGAAACTGGTTGCAATGTATATCATGCCAACTGTGTGTTTATTCATTTATTTATTTTGTAGATATATAGCAACTAGATGTGAGGACTGTACACAGTTAAACTTGCTACTTGTCTGTTCTCAAGTGCCTAACTACTCATACACGCTTTTTAAAGTGTTGTTGTTGTTGTTGTTGTTTTTATATATGCAAATGCTTCCCGTTATTATTAATTTTTTTTTAATTTATATATATTTTTTTTTCGCATTTTGTTTTAAAAGTAAGTGGGGAAAAAAACAGGGGAATGCCTGATGTCCTTTCTGTTGACATTTTTTGACCTTCCTTTTTTTCCTTTTTTTTTCTCCCCTTTTTTTTCCCAAGCCAGAAAAAAAAAACAATTTTTTCCGGTATTGTGTGTTGTGTGATGTGTGTGTGTGTGTTGTGTGTTTTTGTGTGTGTGTGTGTGTGTGGGGTTTAGAGAGAGAGAGAGGAGAGAGAGAGAGAGAGAGGGGAAGAGAGAAGAGAAAAGAAGAGAGAGAGAGAGCTAATATTTTCACTATCCACAAATGTATTTAGCCATCCAAACTTCTGTTCATCCTTGCATTTGTTTTTCCTTTATGAGTTGTTTGAATGACCCTAAACTGGTGTTTATCCATTTAAACTTTGTGTTAAAGCTTTAAATTTAATTATTCACTGATCTGAGCAGGAGTGCAGTGGGTGCATGGGGACTTAGCCTTGTTTTGGAATTGTTCCCAGGAGAGATGCACAGATCTGTCTTTGTTTGTTGACGTCCCCACTAGGGTAGGTTTACTAGGGGGATAGGTTTTTTCTAGGGGTAGGTTTGCTAGGTAGTAGGTTTTCTAGGGTAGGTTTGCTAGGTAGTAGGTTTTCTAGGGTAGGTTTGCTAGGTTAGTAGGTTTGCTAGGGGTAGGTTTTTCTAGTAGTAGGTTTGCTAGCGGTAGGGTTTGCTAGGTAGTAGGTTTGCTAGGGAGTAGGTTTTCTAGGGTAGGTTTGCTAGGTTTGTAGGTTTTCTAGGGGTAGGTTTGCTAGGTAGTAGGTTTTCTAGGGGTAGGTTTCTAGGGTAAAGGGTTTGCTAGGGAGTAGGTTTTCTAGGGGTAGGTTTGCTAGGTAGTAGATTTGCTAGGGGTTTTGCTAGGGGTAGGTTACTAGGGGTAGGTTTGCTAGGGGTAGGTTAACTAGGGGTAGGTTTACTAGGGTAGGTTTGCTAGGGGTAGGTTTACTAGGGGTAGGGTTTTTTAGGGTAGGTTTTCTAGGGTAAAGGTTTGCTAGGGGTAGGTTTGCTAGGTAGTAGGTTTG
>CM031601.1:9480856-9488356 GCA_018398815.1 Conus ventricosus
CCCAGACCTGGACACTTTGGTGACAGACCCCAAGACATTAGCCAGACCTGGACCCTTTGATGGTAGGCCCCAAGGCATTAGCCAGACCTGGACACTTTGATGACAGACCCCAAGGCATTAGCCAGACCTGGACACTTTGATGACAGACCCCAAGGCATTAGCCAGACCTGGACACTTTGATGACAGACCCCAAGGCATTGGCCAGACCTGGACACTTTGATGACAGACCCCAAGGTCTTACCCAGACCTGGACACTTTGATGACAGACCCCAAGGCATTAGCCAGACCTGGACACTTTGATGATAGGCCCAAGGCATTAGCCAGACCTGGACACTTTGATGACAGACCCCAAGGCATTAGCCAGAGCTGGACACTTTGATGACAGACCCCAAGGCATTAGCCAGACCTGGACACTTTGATGACAGACCCCAAGGTATTAGCCAGACCTGGACACTTTGATGATAGGCCCCAAGGTCTTACCCAGACCGGACACTTTGGTGACAGACCCCAAGACATTAGCCAGACCTGGACACTTTGATGACAGACCCCAAGGCATTAGCCAGACCTGGACACTTTGATGACAGACCCCAAGGTCTTACCCAGACCTGGACACTTTGATGACAGACCCCAAGGCATTAGCCATACCTGGACACTTTGATGACAGACCCCAAGGTCTTACCCAGACCTGGACACTTTGATGGCAGACCCCAAGGCATTAGCCAGACCTGGACACTTTGATGACAGACCCCAAGGCATTAGCCAGACCTGGACACTTTGATGACAGACCCCAAGGCATTAGCCAGACCTGGACACTTTGATGACAGACCCCAAGGCATTAGCCAGACTGGACACTTTGATGACAGACCCCAAGGTCTTACCCAGACCTGGAAACTTTGATGACAGACCCCAAGGCATTAGCCAGACCTGGACACTTTGATGACAGACCCCAAGGCATTAGCCAGACCTGGACACTTTGATGATAGGCCCCAAGGTCTTACCCAGACCTGGACACTTTGGTGACAGACCCCAAGACATTAGCCAGACCTGGACCCTTTGATGGTAGGCCCCAAGGCATTAGCCAGACCTGGACACTTTGGTGACAGACCCCAAGGCATTAGCCAGACCTGGACCCTTGATGGTAGGCCCCAAGGTCTTACCCAGACCTGGACACTTTGATGATAGGCCCCCAAGCATTAGCCAGACCTGGACACTTTGGTGATAGACCCCAAGGTCTTACCCAGACCTGGACACTTTGATGATAGGCCCCAGGTCTTACCCAGACCTGGACACTTGATGATAGAGGCCCCAAGGCATTAGCCAGACCTGGGACTCTTTGATGATAGGCCCCAAGGCATTATCCAGACCCGGACACTTTGATGATAGGCCCCAAGGCATTAGCCAGACCTGGACCATTTGGTGACAGACCCAAGGCATTAGCCAGACCTGGACACTTTGATGACAGACCCCAAGGCATTAGCCAGACCTGGACACTTTGATGACACCCAAGGCATTAGCCAGACCTGGACACTTTAATGACAGACTCCAAGGCATTAGCCAGACCTGGACAAGGTGATGGTAGACCCCAAGGTCTTAGCCAGACCTGGACAAGGTGATGGTAGACCCCAAGGTCTTAGCCAGACCGGGACAAGGTGATTGTAAACTTCGAGGCATTAGCCAGACCTGGACAAGGCGATGAGAGCAGAGTGAAGCCTGACGACACAGTCCAACGATGGCCGGTTGGAAAGGAGTACGAGGTGAAGACATGGGCCAGGATCGACCGTCGCCATCAATACAGCGGGCCGTCCTCTTGAAAGATGCGGGAGGGGGGGAGGGGGAGGGAGGTGATGTGGGCTGTTTCCAGAGGTTCAGCATTCTGAGGGCGCTTCTCGGCTCATCCTCATCCTGCACACACGCACGCACGCACCCACGCACGCACACACACACACACACACACACACACACACACACACACACACACACACACAACACAGAGTTTTATGTGTTTCTTCATATATGTTACAGAGGCAAAACAGATTAAAACAAAACCAAAAAAAGTTGATGGTGGTTTGAAATACAGAAGGAAAGTAATCACAGAACAACATGCATATAATGCTGCGGACGTCGAGGATTATTATATTGTGCATCATTCTGCTTTGCACTGACCAAACAGTGTAAACCAATGCGAGTTTCTGCTTTAAGTTAACAAAACTCTGGCAAACAAGTTTGTTAGTTTAGGGGATATCAGTTTGTTTCTTTTCTTTTCTTTTCTTTTTTTTTTTTTTTTTTTTTAAACCCTTACTGCCGTAATCTTTTATTCTCTCACTTTTTGTTTTCGCTAGAGGATATACAATGCTGGTCGGGAACTGATGTAAACTTTCTTTCTTAAAATAATTACGGTTGACCGAGTAGATTCGGTACAAAACTAGCAAAGTTAAAAATCTATTTTGATCATTTAAAAATGTGCCAGCATGATTAAGACTCGTAGTTATATTCTCATCTGCACCAGGAAAGCTGTCACCTTTTTATTTTATCTCTCTGGTGGTTTCTTTTCAAGCCTTGGTAACAAGAGGGGGGGGGGGGGGGACAAATCAGAGAGCAAGGCGGATGGATTAGTGAGGAGGGCTAACACAGGGTGGATGTAAAGATAAGAATTCCAACAGAAAGAAGAAGGTTCCCATCTGAAGGTTGAAAAAGATGAATTTAATTAAAAACCACCATGTTCATACGCTAGTGTGAATTCATAAGTGCACTGAGGGTTTTTTTTTCTGAAGACAAGACTGTGTGTGTTTCACGACCTATGCAGGTTTCGATCTCCATTCGGTAAAAAGGCGGGCCTGGGGGAGGAGGGGGAGGCTGGGCACCCACCTTCTCGCTCTCCTGTCCCCTCCCACCGCGCCTTTAACCCCATCTTGACACACGCGCGGTCTGCTTCAAATCGTAATTTTCTGTTTGGACGTGAAGCGCATGCAAGGCAAAATGAAATCTCTCCGGGGTCATCGTTGAACGCAGCTGTCTTGTGTGTGTGTGTGTGTGTGTGTGTGTGTGTGTGTGTGTGTGTATGTGTTAGTTAGTTAGTTAGTGTTATAGGGTCCAGCGGACTACTAGGAGCCAAATCAGGACCTCAGCTATCATATCTAAGTCTCTAATACAAATACCGGGGTGTGGTGGTGTGTGGTGTTTTGGGCGGGTCCCCGGGTTTTTTTTCCCGGGGGTTTTTTTTTTTGGTTTTTTTGTTGGGGGGGGGGGGTGGGGGTGGGGGGGGGGGGGTGGGGGTTTTGGGGGGGCCCCTTTTTCCCGTTGGGGCCCCGGGGTTTTTTTGGGGGGTGTTTTTGTTGGGTTTTTTTTGGGGCCCGGGGGGGGGGGGGGTTTGTGTTTTTTTTTGGGGTTGTTTTTTTTTTTTTTTTTTTTTTTTTTTTTTTTTTTTTTTTTTTTTTTTTTTTTTTTTTTTTTTTTTTTGGGGGGGGGGGGGGGGGGGGGGGGGGGGGGGGGGGGGGGGGGGGGGGGGGGGGGGGGGGTGGGGGTTGGGGGGTGCGTGTTTTTTGGGGGGGGGGCGGGTGTTTGTGTTGGGGGGGGGGGGGGGGGGGGCGCGCGGCCCGTGTGTGTGTTGTGTGTGTGTGTGTGGTGTGTTGGTTTGTGTGTGTTGTGTGTGTCCCTTAGTAGTCGTTTAAAATTTATAATACGGAGGTGATAAAGGCAACGGGAGGCAAAGGGGTTGGGGATGAAGGGACGAGGAACGGGTATAAGGTGTGGTGCAGGGGGGTGGGGGGGGGGGGGGACTTAGGACGGGTAGCCCGTCCCCCCATTTTTGACTCTTTCGGATGAGCGGGGGGGGAGGCAGGTGGGGGGGGGGGGGTCCATGGGGAAACCCTTTCCGGACTGTCGCCCCTTTTCCCCCTTCCCCCTTGACCAGGGACCCAGGTTCGTTCTGCAGGTTTTCCTGAGTCCGGCCCGGAAAGACCCGCTTCGCGGCGGCGTGGCCCACACGAGGGGTCAAAGGATGGGTTGGTCCAACCTTGGAGGGTCGTTTCCCTCCCAGACACCGACTCTGGTCTCCCCGTTCCTTGTTTCCTGTGGAAAACCCCGTCCGTCTGAGTCCTGGAGAAAAAGGGAGGAGGGGCAGCTCCTTCGGGGGGTGTCAGGGGCCCGGCGGGTTTTAAAAACCATGGACACCCTCTCGCACGTCGTCCACGGGGGTGTGGTGACTTTCGGCAGGAGTCATGGGAAGCTGGGGGTTTTTCTTCCACGGGGGCCATCCTGTTGATGGGGTTTCACATCTGGGACACTCCCCCTGGACCCCTTTCCCGGGGAAAATGAAGGCCCTCCTGCTCGTGTTGTCCACGTTTTTAAACACGGACGAATCAGGGGAGCGATTTGACGGGTTCGGTTTTGCCGTTGCTTCTTTGGGTCTGAGCATGGGAACTGCTCCGAGTTTGGGTTTTGGAGTCAAGAGGAGGGGAGGGGGGGGGGCCTGGGTTTCTATGGTCGCTGGGGATTTTCCCCTTCGCGCAGGAGATCCGGCAGGGAGAATTGGGTTTGGGAGCCAGCCCGGACGGGCCTGTGTCAGGGAGGGGGCCCTTTGCGGAGTCCCTGGTTTTTTTCTACGGGGGATTTGGCGTGGCTGGGTCGCGCCGCGTCTTCGTCACGTCGCTATCGGAGCTTAAATTCTCACCGGGGATCTGCCCGTGTGTGTCTCTTCCGAGTTAATTTTGGAAACCCTTTCCCCGTATCTGGTATGTTGATTTTTTTTACCGACGTCCGCTGCCTACTTGTCGCCGGACCCGACGCCGCTGGGAAGATGCCTCGCCGCTCCTGTCGGGGGTGCGACGTCATTTTTAACGCTCTTAATTTTAAAAGCAAAGGGGGTTGGGGGTCCCCTTCACTCGCTGCCGTCTGTACAGCTATGCGGTGGCCCAGGCGGAAGGAGTGCGCTCCCGTTTCTTCCCCGGGACCTTGCACGTCTGCGTGGTCTTGGGAAAAATCTGCGCCCGTGTGCTTGACATCCCCTCTCGTTCAGGTCTCTATGCGGTCTAGGTCGGGGCTCCCACTTTGGCCTCGCAGTTTTTGTGTCTGTTCGTCAAAACCCTCTGTCCTTCGTTCACTCTCACGCCTGTCTTCGTCTCCTTCGGCACCGATGGGACCGAAGGCTTGGCCTCGGGGGAAGGGGCCCCGGAAATTGCTCCGTGTTCTGATATGTCTTTGTTGACCCTTGGTGTCACGGGCTCAAGGATCTCTGTTCTGACGGGGTGCACTGCGGGCGCAAAGCTGTCATTTTCACGAAGAACAAGTTGGTCCCCCGGAAGGGGGAGACTCGTGGGAGCCAAGGACCCCCCACTGGGGGGACCTGGGGGATGGGGGGCCCGGAACGACGAAAGCTTCCAGCCCACTTCTTTTCGGAATCCTCACCACCCGGGGCTTTCCCCTGCTTCTTCGCTGCATCGCCGAGGACGGCCCGCTGCCCGGAGCCCCAACCTGTCCATGCTGTCCACGCTGTCGGGGGAGGTTTGGGGGCGCGGAGGGCGGGGGGGGGGGGGGGCGCGGGCGGGGGGGTTTAGGGGGCTGGCCGTGGCGGTGGGCGGTTCCCCGCGGGCCCGCGCCCCGGGTGGTGGGCAGGAGCGGCGGCCTGGGCGCCCTGCGGGGAGGTCGGGGCCTGTCTTCCCCGCCCTCGCTCAGGATGGATTCCTGGCTGACGTCCAGGGTCGGCGAGGGTCTGTGACGGTCGAGGTGATCCCGGGAGTCCAGGATGGTGGAGGCGGAGGTGTCGTGTCTGGGAGGTCCATGGGGTCTCGGCACAGAGGGAGCATGCTGAAGGAGTCCATCTTGCCCTCTGACCTCTCCTCCATCAGCTGAAACACCCAGGATAACACTGTGGTGGCCATGCCGTGAATCATGCCAGGGATTCCCCCCCCCCCTCCCCCACCACCAAATATATTACTTGATGAAAAAAAAGGATATTACCCGCAGTGAGATCATCATCACAACCGTCGTCATAATTGTTGTTTCCATCATCGTCCCTGTCACTACCACCGTCACGATGATGATGGTGGTTATGGTGACCATGAGGATAATGAGGCTAATAATGATGATGATGATGATGATGATGATGATGATGAGATGATGAGAGATGGATCATGATAATAACTCATTGGCTTCACTCAAACACATATGATGGTGATAACTCCATGGTTTCACACACACGCGCGCGCGCGCGCCAACACACACACACACGCGCGCGCGCCGCGCACCACACACACACACACACACACACACACACACACACCACACACGACAGAACACTCACACACACCACACACACACACACACACACACACACACACAACACACCCACACACACACCACGTGGGCCTGACCTCGACGTGGTCAGCCGGAAACCAGCCCAGCCGGTCGCCATGACAGCCGAGGCACCAGCCACATTGGAGCACGTGGACCACAGCCACCACATCGCCCACATGGAGCCACATGTGATTCTCGCTCTGCGCGGCAAAGTCTCGAATCACCCGGTGCTCTGTCAATACAAGAGATACGTCACATGTTATACGTGAATGATTTAATCATACACATATCAAATTATTAAAAGATGTACAGCAAAAATGTGCTTTTAGATGTCCATCGGCACAAACGCGCCGGCGCGCGCGCACGTGTGTGTGTGCGTGTGTGTGTTGTGTGTGTATAAAATTAGAGTTAAAAGACCACTCAGAAGTCTAAAAAATGCTCAACCAAATAGGGAGCGACATAACAGTTTAAAAAGGATTTTTAAAATGGGATAAAAACTACCCTACAAACTTGTTTCGAGCAAGTGCTCTCCTCAGGAATGTATAATCTGGGCACGCCACCAGTGTTATGTAGATCAGTGTGTGGGCGTGTGAGCTCTGCGCGTGTGGCACGTGGCCTGTAGATTTTTTTTCTTTTTGGGGCGCGTTCAGGGGGGACGTGCCAGGGAATGGTGCATTGACAAAGATTTCCATTTGTGCCTTCAATTATTAATCATTTCTACTTTAGAGTTCAGGGATGCTAGATGGGGTTTACATAATATCAGCCACTTTTCTGTAGTACATAAGTTGCATTTTTTAGAAATGTTGTATGGTGCTGCTCTTTTTTATAATTTTCCATGATATGTTGTAATCTATTTTCTTATCTTTAAGCTTCCAAATATATTTACTTAGTTCTGTTTGGTTTTTATATTTTTCATTTTTGAAGGACTGTTTATGGTTTGCATATCTGGTTTTAAAATGGTTTGCCGTGATCCCTATGTATGTTTCTTTATCACTGTCTGTTGTTACTGTAGCTTGGTACACATTGTTGCTGTAGAGACATTTGTTATTCAGAGGGCACTGGTCTTTTTTTGTGCAATTACAAGATATCCTTTCATCACCCTCTTTGGTTGTATTGTTTTTGGTTTTGTTGGAAGAATCAATTATGTTTTTAAGGTTGGGCATACACGAGTACGATAGCTTGACGGTGTTTTTATTGAATATTTTAGAT